>OX031018.1:5378322-5978322 GCA_943736025.1 Tenthredo mesomela
TCAATCATCACGAATAAAATAGTTAAATAATCACAAATTCTTGGATTCTTTCGCAGGATTTGCTAAACAACCAGTCATCGTCCTTTGCGTCTGGTCCTATATAATCATTGTTCTGTGCTGGGGCATCACGCATCTCTCCGTGACTACTGATCCTATTGAAATTTGGGCCTCGCCCGAGAGTCAATCGAGGATTGAGAAGGACTTTTTCGATGAGCATTTCCAGCCTTTCTACAGAACCGAACAGATCTATATCAAACCCGTAGGACTGAACACGGTAAGTCTGAAGAAAAAAGTAAGACGTGAAATTTTTCTCACTGAAATAAGCTGACACTGTGAGCTTTTCATTACAGATCATTCATAACACGTCCAGTGCTGTGTTGGAATTCGGACCAGTCTACAACAAGGAATTCCTACTAGCTGTCTACGATCTTTACCAGCAAGTTCTGGCCGTGAGTATCATCGGATGATTAATTGCAAAGATCGATCATGCGGGTTGATTAAGCTCCTGTATTTTTTCCACAGATTGGTCAAGACACTGACGAAGGGTTGGAGAAAATCTGCTACGCACCAGTCCAGAACGAATTTAGTGGAGGGGGGACCCTGTCAGTATGCACAGTCCAAAGTATCTGGGGCTATTTTCAGGACAGTCTAGATCGTTTTGAGACTACTGGGACATCAGGTGGCTACGAAACCAACTATCTGGACCAAATCTACAAATGTCTGCAGTGAGTTGATGGAGAGATGAATTTTTTCTAATTTCGTTTCAGATGATTTAGAATTTTCAGAAATGTTCAAGTTTTGAACATTTCTAATTTGTAGAAAAAATTTGATTAACTCAGTTCTCTTTTTCTATCCATCTTTTGAAGAAATGCCTACAACACTGACTGCGTAGCTCTTTATGGAGGACCCGTAGTTCCTGCATTAGCAGTCGGTGGTTTTTTGGTCGATGGTCAAGAAAGCTATGATTCATCTGACTACATAAAGGCAACTGGTATCTCGGTTACATTTATCGTTAAAAATTACCTCGACGATGAATCTCTGGCTCCAGCTTTAGCTTGGGAAACAAAGTATGGGTTTTAACTATATTAATGGACGTTGATACAGCAGTGCTGACCATATTGCATTCTGCTAAACCTCAAATTTTGCAGATTCATTGAATTTATGAAAAATTGGAACGAGAACGAACGACCGGATATGATGGAGATTGCCTTTTCTGCTGAAAGATCAATCGAAGATGAATTGGCCAGGACATCAGAGGCTGAAATCATCACAGTGGTTATAAGCTACTGTGTGATGTTCGTATACATTGCTCTTGCCTTAGGAAAATTCAGCGCATCTGTGAACTGCTTGGTGAGAAAACTACACGTTTTCCTAAGAGCCAGCTCAGATTAATATGTCTAGAAATATTCATAATCTGACATTATTCTATCATTTTTCAAGGTCCACAGCAGACTCACACTCAGCATTAGCGGAATTGTGATCGTTCTCGCGTCCGTTGGCTGTGCCATTGGAATATTCGGCTATTTGAAAGTGCCAACGACTCTGCTGACCATCGAAGTAAGTCGGAATTAATTCACAAAAAATTATTACAGTATTATTCCTTGCTTTGTTACACCGATTAATCCTCTTCTCTTTCTCTCCACTAGGTGATTCCGTTTTTGGTACTCGCTGTCGGGGTTGACAACATCTTTATCTTGGTCCAGACTCATCAAAGGAATCCGAGACTGCCTGACGAGACAGTACCCAGACATATCGGTAGAATTGTGGGATCAGTTGGTCCTTCCATGCTGCTGACGAGTACTTCAGAGTGCTTGTGCTTCTTGATAGGTGGGTTGAACTTTTTGACTAGCAAAATACTGATAAGCTTTACCAATACGCCGACTAATCGTACAATTTTTGTTCTACCAAAGGTGCAATTTCCAGTATGCCTGCTGTGAATACATTCGCTTTGTTCGCCTCAGTTGCAATCGCGATAAATTTCTTGCTGCAAATTAGTGCCTTCGTTAGTCTGTTGGCTATAGATGCTGCGAGAATCAAGGTAGGTAAACTAAAAGCCGTTTTCAACCTTAGTATGCGACTTTCCCAATCAATGGTCATCCCGATTTTCAGAACAATCGGTGGGACTTGTGCTGCTGCTTTTACCTAAGCCAGGATAAAAAACAGGAGCAAGGAAATGGGCTGGTGTATACCGTGTTCAAAAAATTCTACACTCCATTTCTAATGCTAAAGTCAGTCAGGATTTCGGTACTGGTGTTCTTCACCGGATTTCTTGTCGTCAGTATCGTCGTAGCCCCAAACGTTGACGTTGGACTTGAGCAGCAATTGTCTATGCCCGAAGATTCCTATGTCCTAAAGTACTTCCAGGTAAAATAAACGCCGTGATATCATCTCTGAGTCCCAGTGTTTCAATGTCTCATTTCTCTCCACAGTACATGCAAGATCTGTTATCGATGGGTCCACCGGTTTATTTCATCGTCAAAGAAGGACTTAACTATTCCTTAACCGAAGTACAGGATATAATATGCGGTGGGTCAGGATGCAACACGGATTCTTTGGCCACTCAACTCTACTCAGCATCAAAACAGTCTTCAGAGTAAGTGACATGCATAAGCATAAGATAAGATGGAATATGGATGTGTACTTTTTGGTTCATCGTCGCATGTCACATCTGGACAATAATTGTCTCTGCGTTTCAGGTCATACATTCAAAGCGCGTCGTCTTCTTGGTTGGACGATTACTTTGACTGGAGTACCATAGAAGGGTGCTGCAAGTATTACTACACCAACAGTTCTTTCTGCCCACACAATATCGGTTAGTAGCTTGATTAACGTTACTTACTAGTGAGTGGGAGAAAGATGATGAAACAAATATGATTTTCGAACAATTCGACTTCAACTACTTTGAATCCTGCATCTTTTTTTTTTCAGTGTCAGGGATTTGCGGTATGTGCGAAATAGTTACCAACGATTTAGCAACCAGGCCAGACATGGCGAGCTTTAGGACGTTCCTGAGTTACTTTTTGACGGACATCCCAGATGCGGATTGTGCCAAAGCTGGTCTAGCTTCTTATGCAGATGTGAGTATAATGTGGAACACCAAGGCATTTGGCGATGTGAGAAATATTGGTTTCGATCGAAAACTGGGTTTTCTCAATCTCACTGAAAATCGGGATATCAGTCTGGTCGCAAACTTGTAGAATTATTTCAAAAACGGGGAGAGAAAAAGGATCCAAAATTTACATTACTGTATCGGATCCAGACGATGGGCACAAAAAATTGCCACGTCTTTATGGATCCGAATATTCTCTTCAACGATGGTAAAAAACATAATTTTACTCCTAATTTTCGACTGACGATTTTTATATTCTTCGGATTCTTGATATTATATCGTTATAGTATTTCCGTTAATATCATGCGATTTCCTTTACAGGCTCTCAACTACTACTCTGATGAGTACGGAAAGATGGACGTGGGTGATAACTACTTCGCCACTTATCATACCCCATTGAAAATTTCCTCTGATTGGTTCTTGTCGATTAAAGCTGCAAGATCGATTGCTTCAAACATCACAACGATGATCAACAACGCCAAAGTATCGGACGTAGAAATCGAGGTCTTTCCTTACAGGTACATACAAAATTGACTTTCCAATGCAGTTTGACTTAATCATGAACTCTGATCGGTTTCAATGACGAATTACACATTTTATTAATCTTTCAGTGTCTTCTACGTCTTCTACGAACAATATTTAACGATTTGGTCAGAGACTATGATATCCCTAAGTTTATCAATTGCGGTAGTATTCGGTGTGACATTCATTCTCACTGGACTGTCATTATTCTCGGCTTGTATCGTCGCCTTGAATGTAATTATGATAGTAATCAACATGGGAGGACTCATGTACTGGTGGAATATATCACTCAACGCCGTTTCCCTGGTCAACTTAGTAGTCGTGAGTAAAATTTAATCATAAAACAAAAAACAAAAAACAAAAACAGCTAATTTTTGGCTAATCATCATTATTTTTTTCCATCGAACAGACGGTGGGAATATCCGTTGAATTTTGCAGCCACATGGTGCATTCTTATCTGAAAAACAAAGCTCCAACAAGATTGGAAAAGACGTCTGAGACTTTGACCGGAATGGGAAGTTCGGTAAGTTTGATAAGGGTTCTGAAAATGTCCAGATTTATTTATACAATTAATCATTTTCTCAGGTATTCTCCGGCATCACGTTGACAAAATTCGCCGGAATAGTCGTATTGGCTTTTGCGAAGACCCAGATATTCCAGGTCTTCTATTTCCGTATGTACTTAGGGATCGTTTTGATCGGTGCAGCCCATGGTCTGATATTTTTGCCCGTCCTACTCAGCTACATTGGTAATTAAAATGGAAATAATAAATTGTGAAATTTGTTAGAAATTTAAATCTCATATTTATATTATGTTTTATTTCCAGGTCCCCAACACGCGAGTTGAGGCTGTGATACGAGTGAAAAATAGTTAATTCTCATTAATTTTTTTGTAATAATAAAATGCCGAAAATATGTTAAACAAAATAAAATAATACTTTATTTATACGTAATATTTATGCCGAAATTTTGCCTTTTATTTTACACCTAAAAAATACTATAGGTACGAGTTACGCATCTAGATTCTATACGTAAGAATTAATACGTCAAGGAATACCAGCGCGGTTATTAATTCAAATTATAAATTTATGAAAATGAAAATAATAGAAAAAGCAACCGCGGAGGCACAGTATCACATATCGTTGATCGCCACATACTTAGCATAGCTGTTTTCACTATCACTTAGTAAAAGTGTCTATTTCAAGGGCAGGATTATCGTAAGAAGTGGCATTCTCTTTTTTTTTATTCTGTACTGCCCAAGGCTGTAATTCTCCGGAAGCAAATATTCCATATATCATTGCTCCACCCAAATAAATCGATGCTGCAATTATGAATACTATTCTCCATTCGGCTTTGGACTGAAATATAAAATGAAACGTCGTTTAAATCCACTGTTAGAATTACCCTTCATGATATTAAGAACGATTTGTTCTTCCATGTATTCCATGTATCACCTTGTTTTGTACGATGTATCCGGTCAAAATCGGACTTGCAATACCGGGTATGGTGGCCACCGTGTTTCCAAAACCCATAAGAATACTCGCATGCTTTGGCGCAATGTCCAAATGGTTTACACTGGAAAATATCAACACGTAGTATTACAGTGTTAACACTTTCATAGAATCAAAGTAGAAGTAGTTTTTTTGAGATCCAAAAATTGAATGGAATTACCTAAAACCGACCCAAGACAATCCGCCAAGACCAACAGCGATTGTGATGCAAATAATAACGCTGATAGGAGTCATGATGAAGGCTGCACACATCATGAATATAGTTTGACTGATGAATCCTCCGCAGTTGAAAATTTTGCGGACCTACAAATTTTCAGTTGTTAAGGGGACCAGTACAGCGACTTTTCGAGAAATTATCATAGTCCGAAATCGATTTATTTCACAACCAAAGTTCATTTCATATCAAAATATTTTTCTTTTTCAAAATCATGTGTCGTAAGGATTTTAGAGCACCGTTGGACTGATTCAGGTCATCTTGGATTCATTTTCTTCAGAAAATAAATCCTCATCATGTGCATGTAGGAATTTTAAAATAAAAAATTATGTCATAAGTTATGATCAATTTACCAAATTCGCAAAAATTATTATCACTCATTTCTTGAATAACTTGGCCAAAACGAAAAATTTCCAAAATTCCTACAATCACAAGATGAGGATTTGTTTTCTGAAGAAAATTAATCCAAGATGACCTGAATCGGTCCAACGGTGCTCTGAAATCCTTACGACACATGATTTTGAAAAAGAAACCTTTTTTTGCTAATATATTTATTTTATTATAATATTTAATACATTACCTGTGTGGTTGTCAGTATCTTCTTCTCTCTTAAATAATCGGCGAAGTGTCCACCACCCTGAATCATTATAGCCATTGCGAGGTAGGGAAGGGCTGACACAAAGCCAGCTTTTTCAAGTTTGTAATCCAGTGCATCTGCGCGAAATTATTAATTGAAAAAACCGTCTCGATTTTAAAGCTCCGTTGATTACCTGACAAGAAGGTTGGCAGCTGTGTAAGCATCGTGTAAAATCCCCAATTCTCACTGAAATGAGCTGCAACTATTGCCCATACTGGCATAGAGGTAACAATCTTTTTCCAAGGGTGTGAAATTTGCTGAAAAGAAAAAAGAAACGAAATAAAAAATACGTATGGGCGTTTAACTGATTGATTGAAATTCGAGAAATGGAAATACCCACAAATTTTGGATTCTCTACCTTACCTCATCATTCGATTCTTCGAGGGAACCCTTGATGTACTTTAACTCTGCCTCAGATATGTGCGGGTCGTCTTCTGGCTTGTCGGTCACGATGTATGACCAAAGAGCAAACCAGATTATACCGATTACTCCAAAAACGTAAAAAATCGACGCCCATCCAAGGCGGTCTGCCATGATACCACATACTGGCATTGCGACTACGGTCCCAACAAAACTTCCGGAAAATGCTAGGGTTGCTAATTTCGATCTTTCCAAAGGCGGTGCCCAGTTCGCCCATATCGCATGTATGCAGGGGTATGTAACACCCTTGAATATTTTGTATCGTTATAAAAAATTTTCAGCAAAAAAATTTCAAACGAGTTTTATCAAAGCCTACCTCAAATACTCCTTCGATAATCCGCAGGGCTACTAAAATGTATACATTTACACGGACTAGGGGTGGTGTGATGATCGTGAATGCAGCTGTGGCCGCTAGTCCAACACCGAAAACTCTTTTACCTCCGATTTTAGCCGCTAACCATCCCCCGAATAATTGAGTGGTCAAATAACCGTAGAAAAATGAGCTCAGTATTAAACCCTGGAGTTTTGAATCCCAGTCGAATTCCTGTTCCTGTAATATCAAGAAGGAGTTAAAAGATAATTGAAAAAATAAAAATGGATGCGGTAATAATATAATTGCGGGTTTAGAAATTCATTGTTTAAAAATGAGATCACTTGCTCTTCTCGCGAGCGTATATATATATATAATATATAAGAAGTAAGTACTTGTTGTCGGTAGCGGATATCAAGTTAATTACTAAGACCATATAGGTATACAATCTCGCAATTAATTTTTTATTACCGAGATAAGAAAAGAGATATCCTAGACTTTAGTTAGTCGGAGTTGTAATAATTACGCGATAATTAAACAAACCTTGAAAGTTGACCTGAAACTTGTCACGTATTTGAGATTTGATATATTATAGTAGCGTGTGATCTGCCATTACATAAAAAAAATTTTAAATATTTTAAAAATTGCAAACTATATGCACATCGTTAATTTGTATACGCGATAATTTTTTTTGCCAAATGACCCAAACAGGCCCCAACAAAATTGTCAACCCAAAGTTGACATTAAGTATTGTGTAAAAATATGTGGATTCGGCGAAAGTGGTATGAGACTTATTTCACAATTAAAGTTCGAAAGTTATATTGCAATAATTATTCAACCGTGTATAATCAGTGTTGGGCAGATTTGTAATTAATTAATTACAAATTACAAATTACAATTGTAATTTTCAATTGAAAGTCGAATCAATTACAAATTACAATTGTAATTTGTAATTGGAAGTCGAACCAATTACAAATTACAATTGTAATTTGTAATTGAAAGTCGAATCAATTACAAATTACAATTGTAATTTGTAATTGAAAGTCAATCAATTACAAATTACAGTTGTAATTTGTAATTGAAAGTAAACTCAATTACAAATTACAATTGTAATTGAAATGTTTCTTCGAATCAATTACAAATTACAAATGTAATTAAAATGTCTTTCGTAATCAATTACAAATTACAAATGTAATTGAAACGTTTTTCCGAATCAATTACAAATTACAAATGTAATTGACACCTTTTTTCGGATCAATTACAACTTTTAAATGTTGTAACTTTTAATTGATTCGAAAAACTGTTTCAATTACATTCGTAATTTGTAATTGATTCGAAAAAACATTTCAATTACATTTGTATTTTGTAATCGATTCGAAAAAACGTGTCAATTACATTTATAATTTGTAATTAATTCGGAAAAAGGTGTCAATTACATTTGTAATTTGTAATTGATTCGAAAAAACATTTCAATTACATTTGTATTTTGTAATTGATTTGAAAAAAGATGTCAATTACATTTGTAATTTGTAATTGATTCGAAGAAACATTTCAATTACAATTGTAATTTGTAATTGAGTTGACTTTCAATTACAAATTACAATTGTAATTTGTAATTGATTTGACTTCCAATTACAAATTACAATTGTAATTTGTAATTGGTTGACTTTCAATTACAAATTACAATTGTAATTTGTAATTGATTCGACTTTCAATTACAAATTACAATTGTAATTCGTAATTAAAATGTAATTAATTACAAATGTAATTAGATGCTGCCCAACACTGTGTATAATATATAATTATATATATTGTATCAGGTATTATGTAAATGTTGATATACTAACGTAGTACGTGTTACCGTTTTCGTCAATTCTAGTATTGTTCGCGGTCATAGCAACGATAGCGATGCTTAAATTAACGCGAAGAATATAGCTTGTGAAAAAACCAAAAAATGCTAAAAGTCCAACGATGTATCGCCTCTTCTTCCAGAATTTCCAGGTTGATTCTTCCGTCGTTTCTTCATATTTTACTCTGGAAAATTAATTTTTTTTTTTTTTAATTTTGTTTATTTTAAATAAATAATATCACACCCTGCACGCGTTTCCATAATACTAACAGCGTTCATTATACTCACGTTCCGTACTCGGTGTCCTGTTCTTCGGGTCCTTTAGGTTTTCGCAACATGATTATTACTGGAATTATGATAAAAATACGATTTTGAAAAAGATGAAAAAAAAAAAAAAAAAAAAAAATAGAAATCCTTTAGAATCCTAAGAACGAATAGTTGCGAATTAACGATACCGATATAGTTCAACGAGTTTGAATTTTTCTTTCATTCGGATCAGACGAAGAGAGACACGATTTTTAATTTTTTCGTTTTGAATCAGTATTACTCAGCCAACTTTCGTGATGCTAAATTATGCCGACTGTTCTTCCTTTCTTTTTTTTTTTTTGGCATACGTAATTGAATTCTCTAGAAAAAAAAAAAAAAAAAAAAAATGCCCTTGGGATTATTTCTGTAAAGTTTATACGGTTTTGACGTGAGAAGCGTTTGGATATAACTTTCAAAATCGACAACTTGTATACCGTTCAAATTATCGACTTCGTTCTAAAGACGTTTTTGTTGGGCAATTTAAGCTTATATGAAATCATGCTAGTCGAAATTAATTACCATAAAAACCAGCCGAGTAATTCCAATTTGAAATTTTTTTTTTTTAACTTTCCTACGTTATTTTAATTCTTATTTGGCCTTATTCTCAAGGATTTTCTGAATTGTCCTTAAACGCTGATTTCTTTGTTCTACAGAATCTACACCTTATACAGAAAAATCTTCACGTTTAGTTTCTGTAAATCGAATATCGACGTCGATTGATCCGGTCTATTAACTATCTAGTATTCCTTATTCCTTTCTCCACCTGTTGGATCGAACTACGATTTTACTCCACTGTTATGAAAAATAAGGCATACTCAACGATATGTCAGGAATAATAAATGAAGGATGAATATATATCGCCGAAAAGACTCACACTATCACTTCACTTAACTTTTTTTTTATTGTCTGTATAAATTTAAAACTGATTCGATATCTTAGGCGGATGAAAAATCACTGCTAAACTATAATTTCTGCTGAACCACGTGTTTGTTTTCACACAATATGAGGATTCAAAAAAAAAAAAAAAAACGTAGATTTTTGATGAAAAAAAAACAAAGAGCAAAAAATGACAAAATTTGAAATTCTATTCCGATTTTATTCAGATTTTAATTATTTCGTTGAACAAATAATGTCGTCATTGGAATTCTTTAAATTTCTATACACTTGACACACGAAGGTATTAACCATCATCTGCTATCGCACACCGCGGTACTATACGATGTATTGATCCATATGGTTTCACGGTGTACAAAAAAAAAAAAAAAATAAAACGGCAGCAGCGCCTCTGTATAACAAAATTCGACACTTGTTGCTGCAGCGTTATAATGTGTTGAACGATGAAATTATTCTATTATAAAGGATAAAATCTGTTTAAACTCTTGTGATATGAAAAAGGAGGAATGAACCGTGCTGAATCGAACCTGTTCATCGAGGATAAACCACCAGTCGACATTCACTATTGAGAAATTTTGTACTTTCACTTCTACTCCGCGCTTATCCCTTCCAATTTTCACGATCCAATGAGATATTCGCGTTTTATGTAGGGACATGTGCAACACATGACATAATATGTATATATATATGTCGTATTCGTGTATATAGGAATGGGGAAGAACCTTTGATTGAAACAGATTCGTCATTGACGTGGGAAGGTCCGTACCTATGTACACGCGTTTCAGCTGGAAGATGAAATTATCGCAAATTCATTCAAATATTTTGAAAGAAATTTTCCACTACTTTAATCCTTGGCGAATTCCGTTTCAGAAATTTACTTTTATATGGTAGAGTGCAGGGTGCAGTCTGATCGTAAGATGAATTAATCGAGATGAGGAGGCTGGTATCGCTAATAAGCTTGCGAAATAAATTTTTGAAAATTGAGAAAAAATAAAAGCAGGGACAATTTTAATGAGGTCGATATGAAGAGACTTTCAAAGTACCTAGATACATTCTCAAAAATCATGTATATTGATTAAGAATTTAAGAATATCATTTTATTGATAAAAATAGACGAAGATACGTTTTCTTTGAGATTTAAGCGGAAAAAGAATGAAATGAATTTTTTGAGAAAAACAAAGTTACCAATTTCGTATATGGGAAGAGATGCAGGACTGATTTCTACCTGTCAATTGCCGCGCAGGTATTCGAAAGAACGAAGTTTACTGTATCCAGATATTTACCGTTGTTCTGTGCTACTTGTATCAAATCGTATTACTGCAGGCATTTGGATTCTCCGTTGATTTTTCATCATCAAATTCCGTAATAGCTGCATACTATATGCGGAATTAGCTATTACAGTTTAAGTATACAATAATTTATTTGCTAATTATTTTTATCGCATAGGTATAGTATATATTTTGTTTAAAATCGTGCTTAACGAGAAGTACGTGATTTGAACAATTTTCAAGCGCCTTAATAACCGGAAGCAAAACTCGTGTTCGCTAATATAAATTTGCTTAACGATTTTCTATTTCACTGTAATAAAACGGCGTTTCATACTAACGATGAATACAGAAGTTGAGAGGCAATTTTAATTTTCTGCACACTGCACTCTTCAAGGTTTAAAAATTATGAAAAAAAAAAAAACAAAAAAAAAAAAACGATCACATTTTCTAGATACGATTTATATCTTTTCTCCTTATCTTCATAACTGTGATCCTCCGTGCTAATCACACTCTCTATTGACACTTAGCATCTGTTAACATTGAAAGGCGTAGAAAATATTTTTACCCTTTTTCGAGAGTAAGAAAACGAAAAAAAAAAAAAATAAATAATGAAAATTTTTAGAATTATTACTATAAAATAATATCGTGGACAGA
Organism: Tenthredo mesomela; assembly: GCA_943736025.1. Lineage (NCBI taxonomy): Eukaryota > Metazoa > Arthropoda > Insecta > Hymenoptera > Tenthredinidae > Tenthredo > Tenthredo mesomela. The sequence goes on from OX031018.1 coordinate 5,390,016, forward strand.
CCTTCAGAGCGTGAATTTTATTCCTTGGATATATATATGTAGGGATAGTCGAATAAAGTGATTAATGAATCACTGAGAATTTGATGAAACAATGAAGTGTTCATTAAAAAAAAAAGAAAAAAAAAATAAATAAATAAAAAATACAAAATTAGAAACACAGGTCGATGTTCAATTTGAAATAACTTCGACGCTGGTTAGACCTCGACTGTATACCTACTCTACTCCATAACACGGTTAATCATTCAAGGTTCCCCTCCAATCTACCAACTTTACTGCTGACTATATTTCGAATAAGTTAAAAATATGTGGATAAGGTAGGTAGTCAACGATCCAGGTGTGCTCGATCACTGATCTAGACTCCGGAAGGCCATTCATTCGATGTTTGATATTTCTGTTCATTGTGGAATGCCGCTGTATGGTATTATACGCAAAAAGCGATTAATGTATTGCAGATATACCTATAGGTATACATACCTATATGGGTTGTGTGTGTCTTCGTTGTACATACAAACACATTATTATACACCTGGGTATACATTAGCGTACGTGCAAAAAATTTCCATTTGCCAATCACTAGTTTCGAATTAACATTTGCACAAAATCAATTAATTATTCGATTATTTTTATACCCTAAATGACATTTCTTTTCGAAAATAATGTTGTTTTAACTAAAAAAGTGTTGAAATTTACATAAAATGATAGTGGACCTCCTGGGACATTATTTTTTCTTCAATTTTTCCAACAGTGCACACAGTAAAAAAAAATTTCGTCATTGTGTAAAACAAAAGTCTGTGCTAAAATTTTTGTGTCAAATATTTAACACTCTCGTGTGTTAAATCACACAATATTATAGTTCAGTGTTGTTTTTTGTTTTCAATTTTTTAACACACTAAAATGTTAATTTGATAGAAAAGTAACACTTTCTAAATGTTACTTTCAAATGAACACAAAATTTTAACATCGTTTTGTGTTAGTTTTAACATAAAGCTGTGCTACCTTTTTTTTTTTTTTTGGCATAAACGGATTGTGTTGAAATAACACAAATTTTGTGTAAAAAAAAAAAGTGTTTAACACAAACTTTTGTGTAAAATTTTAAAAAATGTTAGCTGTCGGAACAGAAAAAAAATTATTTGACAATATTTGAAGTGTTAAAATAAGATAAGAAACGGCTAAAGGGATTAAGCCATTGGCTCTATAATTATTGTGATAATTCTATTTTCATTTTTTTTTTCCTTCTTTTTACTGTTCTTCTTATCTTTAATTATTATACTAATATAAGATATGAAAATTTTCCTATATATAGGTATGCGATATGAAATGTAAATGAAAAAAATGTACAGCAAACCGAGAAACTTATAGGATTCGGTAAGAAAAATCGTTTCATATCGTATCTTATGATTTTTATTTTTTATTTTAGCCACTTTTGTTCATCGGTCCATCATAACAAATTTTGGTTTTAGTTACGATCTTATAGCCCATATGTCATCCTGTCACGGTATATATTTTTACTACGGTTCGCAATCATTGCGGATGTTATCTCACAGTTATAGCTACTACATGTGATTATGCACTTGTCGAAGTCAAATTACGCTGCCAGTACATGCGATCATTAAAAACGTTACATATGAGGGTACAGAGAGGGAGAGATGAGTTAGTCGCAAAAAGAGAGGCTCTTTATGATATACAATACGATCCTGTTTCTTCGACAGCAATGATGTTTATGAAAACAAAAAAAAAAAAAAAAGAAAAGAATTTAATAATCGAACAGACCATTTTAAACTAGAAAATTTAAAGAAAAACAAAGATTTTAACGAATCTGCATATTTTTGAATCCATTAGGTAATTTGTCTGATATTATTATACACATATTTGTTCATCTTCACAGCTCGATCATTGAGATACCCGAGAAAAAATGTTCAGACATGATCATGCCGGTTCATGTCTGATCATGCCTGATGTCATTCATGATGTCATTCATGATCATGTCTGATCATGCCTGATGTCATTCATGATCATGTCTGATCATGCCTGATGTCATTCATGATCATGTCTGATCATGCCTGATGTCATTCATGATCATGTCTGATCATGCCTGATGTCATTCATGATCATGTCTGATCATGCCTGATGTCATTCATGATCATGTCTGATCATGCCTGATGTCATTCATGATCATGTCTGATCATGCCTGATGTCATTCATGATCATGTCTGATCATGCCTGATGTCATTCATGATCATTCATGATCATGAATGATCAGGACTGAAGCGCTCAATACGTTCAGGCCTGATCATGCATGACCATACCTGTTCATGTTTGATTTTGTCTGATGCCAGACATGATCATGTCTGTTCATGCATGATCATGTATGATCAGACCTGAAGCGCTCAATACGTTCAGGCCTGATCATGCATGACCATACCTGTTCATGTTTGATTATGTCTGATGCCGGACATGATCATGTCTGTTCATGCATGATCATGTATTATCATGCCAGTTCATGTATGATCCAGCCTGGAAGGTTGAAAACCTCCAGCTCTGATCAGGCCTGATACGTTGGTTTATGTCTGACTAAACATGAACAGACATGATCATGTCTGATATTATAAATTGATTCAAACATGATCATTCATGATCAGATCCGATTATATGTATAAGATCTATGTATATCCCGGGAAAAAATGATCAGGCCTGATCAGACATGAAAAATGACCGGGAGTGAACAGGCCTGATCAGGTCTGTTCATGTCTAATCTGGCCTGTTCAGTCCCGGTCATTTTTCATGTCTGATGAGGTCTGAAGACTCATGCCTGTTCATGTCTGATCAGGCCTGATCATTTTTTCCCGGGTAATTCAATTTTTACTCTTTTGAGATAATGTGACGAAGCATATATAGTCGAAATCTATATTATACATATATATAAGAAATTTGATATGCATATGTAAATCTTAAATGAGTTATACTATACTATTATAGATGAGAAATGTGTAAAAAAATTTCAATAAAAATAAGATATAGATTATGTATAATTTGTCTGTGAATAGAATATATATGTGGCACATATAATTTATATGTTTATTACATAACAAATTTAGATTGATATTATTCACGATGCTGTGTATATAATAAACAGTATACTTGATCTAATTGTGCGAATAAAATACGTCAAAGTAATATAGTACATATAGGTATGTGTGTATGTAATACGATAATAATTGTTTCGAAATATAAAAAATATATGTATATATGGGGCAGTCCACGCCAACTCGACCAGGGTTTGACCCTCTACCGGCTACCCTTTTGATTTGGTTCGTAATTTTTCCTATGATTGTTCCATCTTTCAAAAGCACGCTACATTTTTTTCAGATTTTTTTATTCAAATCCGGTCAAATAGGAAAATAAAAGAAATTGACGTAATGGTCAGTTCACTGTGGGCAGTTGCATGAACAGTTTTATATGTTACTCCGAAATTTTCGAAGTTTTTCCAGATTTTTTTTCAGCCATTTCATTCGTTTTCGATAATTAATTATTAATCTATAAGTCTAATTAATTAATCAATCATTAATTAATTAATAATTAATCTATAAGTCTAATCAATTAATCAATAATTAGTTAATTAATAATTAATCTATAAGTCTAATTATCGAAAACAAATGAAATGGGTAAAAAAAATCTTGAAAAACTTCGAAAAATTCGGAGTAACATATAAAACTGTTACGTCAATTTTTTTATTTTCGTTTTTCCAGAAAATCGCGAATTACATATAGAAGCAAGCGCCGGCCGACTCTGGTCCACACGCCGAAATTCTTGAAATCAAGTGAAGGATTTTTGAGATTTTTTTCAGATTTTCAAAAAATGTCCTTCCGTGTGATTTTTTTCTTGAGTGCTTTTATTTTCCTATTTGACCGGATTTGAATAAAAAAATCTGAAAAAAAATTCAGCGTGCTTTTGAAAGATGGAACAATCATAGGAAAAATTACGAACCAAATCAAAAGGGTAGAGGGTCAAACCCTGGTTGAGTTGGCGTGGACTGCCCCATATACAATACAAAAAACCTATAAAACGAGAAGTGTTATGTTTATTATTTATTGCGTTATTATTATTCCCAACTATATTAAGATAATTTTATGCTGAATAATATCTGTCGTGGAGTAATTGAACGAATATGAAGAAAATAGAAGATTGGGGAAGATCTGTGAAAACGAGAAGAGGAGAAAAAGAATTTCGATCCTAAAATTAGAATTTCTCGAAACTGTTTTTTTTTTTTTTCTTTTCTTTGAAGAGCGTTTAGAATATCTTCACTCAATAATATACATATACGTAATTATAATTATTGTTATCATATACTCAAGCCAAGAGGTCATCGACGAGCTCGGCACCCCACGTCGTGCCGACCCCCCCGGGCTTCTCATTTGCGTCACGATATGTGTTAGTGGTCATTTCGTAATGGGACAAAACAAGTTTAACTGATCGCGTTTGAATTACATGAAGATTTCAGATACAACGAAATACCCCACGTAGTTTTAACGAAATTTCTTCATATGACATCGCGAATTCGTATCGATGTATGTTTGTATCTGTATGTGTGTATGTATACTGGTACTGGTTGCGCTGAATCGCGAGAAAAAAAAAAAAAAAAAAAAAAATCTAAAATAAAATTTCATCACGATTTTTATTTATTTTATTTTTATCGATATTATATTTTATTCGAAAGATAATTATATAATTTTATATTATGTTTCGTACACGGTATTAAAATAATCTTTAATTTGTATGTAAATATATAATTATAAGTAAAGAAGAAAGAAAAAGAAGAAAGAAAGAAAGAAGAAGAAGAAGAAAAAAAAAAAAAATTTGTACATTTCTTCGCTGCAATTATAAAATTACTTGAACAATTATAAATCTTTGGCGATTATCCTAAGCCTCTGAATTACGTCCCTAAACCAAAAGGGCTTATCCCTAAATCCTCAGATTTCGTAATAAATATAAAGAAATATTTATTCAATACTAAAGTACTGCGGCGTTATTCTTCTGGTTGTTTTCTCTCATTGACACTGCGAAGATTAGAGCGAGCTGAGGTCAATGTTCAAAAGTGCGTTGCTATCATTAACGTCATTAAATAATGATCGATAAGAAACGATACAAAATAAGTAAAAATAAAAAAAAAAAAATAAAAAAAAATAAAAAAATTCACCGTATAAACGATCGATTCAATAATAATTAATTAATAATTAACTTCACCTCTAATTAATCAGTCGAATGACTGGTGTTTAATCATTTAAATTTCACTCGCATAAAAACACCTACAATATCATTTAATTAACGTGAATGCGATTCCTGGCTCAATTTCAACCTCGATGGATGAATTAAATCGTTATACATATAAAATCTGCAGGAATGAGTCTAATGATTATCAATAATAAGATTAGCAAAAGCTTCGTTAGGTAAAGAAAGGATGAAGTTTCAATCAAATTTCGATTCGTCTTTGCATAGAAAGAGGAAAAAAAAAAAAAAAAAAAGAATAGTAATTCTCCTAATTCAGCCAGGTAGAAGTTCACTCGATACACACATCGGTTTTCAAATTGCCAGTTTTCAGGCGCGTGCAATGATGATATTTTATACTCGAGCGCCAAAATAAATTTTTTGAAATAAAAAGAGCGCGAATTTTTGGCGGAAAAATAATTTTCTTAAAAAAGAAATTATGGTCTTCGTGTGATCTATTTATTCTCTTATACAGAGTTTATTGCCTTTCCTATCTCAACATGAGATAATACCTAGTGGATGCATACCTATATATCCACAAATATAAGGTAGTATATGAATGTGAAGGCTTAAGGCAGTCTCCTCATGTAATTGGTTAAAAAAAAACATTTTTTATTTTTTTTCCTCATTCTTATAGTTAGTGGTCTTAAGAATGTTTCTTAAAAATTTTAAAGTGATTTTCATAAAAATATCCGAGCTACTAAGGTTTAGCGTATGCGACTCATCTATGGAGCGCGCCGACCGGTTCTTTGCACGTCAGGTATAGCAGCTATGCCCCAGACAGATGGTGCCGAAAAAAAAAAAAAAACAAAGAAACGATAAAGCTGCTGAACACGACTTCTTTGAAGCTGAAGAGGGTATTCTTGAGGGCGTACGGCCTTGAAAGGTAAATTTCTGAAATCAGTCAATATGCACCCTACAACTGCATGAGATACTTTAAACGCGTTTTATTCACACCTCCTCACAAAATGCCCCTTTGCGAACTCTTGAGCGGGCGCAAAACAGGACTTTTCGGCCCTCGGGCGAAAATAGTATATTGTATACGAAGACGAGTACTGCAACCACACAAGGTCAAAAAGCCCACTTAGCCCTTGGTGCACACTAGGGTGGTCCTTATGTGAGGGTCGGTGGAATTTTGTCCGTGCCGCCCTCTAGATTGGTTCAAAATAAATTCAAAAAAACCTTGGCAAAACTTGAGCTTTCTAGCTCAACGGGAAAGCGTGCCGGTAAGCCCGTACTTTTTTCCCATTTGAATAACATGGGATTTTAAACTAACTGAATACATTTTTTTTTTTTTTACGAGCCCATCGTTGATCGGAAAAATATGTCACTTTGTCACTGTATAGTATCATAGTGTGTGAGTTGGTACAAATTTTTCACAAACTATAGGAAATCATGATCAAAAGATGATACGAGCCGATACGAGCCCTTTCAGATGGATAAAGTTGTAATTTTTCGAAATCGTCGGCTGTGAAACATGATTAGAGGTGACCTAAAAAATGTGCATCAACTTACACACTATAATACTATAAAGTGACGGAGTAACAGATTTTTCCAATCAACGATTGGCTCGTAAAAAAAAATGTCGGTATTCAGTTGGTTTAAAATCCGGCACGCTTTCCCGTTGAGCTAGAAAGCTCAAGTTTTACCAAGGTTTTTTTTGAATTTATTTCGAACCAATCTAGGGGGCGGCACGGACAAATTTCCACCGACCCCCAAATAAGGACCACCCTAGTGTGCGCATGCAGCACACGATCGCCTTCGGTTCGTGCCGCATATTGCGCACTCGCAATGTAGTTCTTTGCGCCCTTGATACACAATGTACTATTTTCTCAAAATGACATTTTTCAAATCGGGAGTGGATTTTTTTCAGAAACTTTTGGGCCCATCAACTTGCAATTTTGCACATACTTATTGCTTGATACGAGGAGTGAACATTTTATTGTTAAAATCAGAGTACTGTTTTTGGAGCACTGCCATTTTGTAAATTTTCTCCTACAATTTTTTATCCGAGAGCCGAACGATAACCACATTCGTAAAGAATAGAATAAAAAAAAAAAAAAATCGTTTGTTTCAGATGACCAGGACGACCGCAATCTCAACGCACGACGATGAAGAATTTTCGCTACATGACCTGCGCAACATCAAATATCTTGTACAATTTTGAATAAAAGACTTTTAAAAAAATTTCAGATTCTGCTTCAAACATGTTAGGGAGGATGGAGAAAAATGGACCAGCGCGCTGCAGCGGGGCAAAATGAACCCCTTGGGGGAAAAAAAATTCATATTTATACACCAGTTTTTTCATCGTCAATCGTTTTTTTGTTTAGTGGTTCATTTTGCCCCGCTGGTCCATTTTGCCCCACCATCCCTTATAAATACAACTGTGAAATACTAACACTGTAAATTCAACCGTTTTGGTTTTTCTAAATTTAATTCCCAAAAAATCACCTCGAAAATGGGTCTATGACATGAGAAGACTGCCTTAACGTGGAGACTGCAGTTAGCAATTGGTATTGTGAACGTGTTTATCAATGTATATGTATATGTATATGTATATGAGGTATTCTACGCCAAATCGGCGGCATTTGACCCCAACCCTCTACGATCTGTTCCATTATTTTTTACCTTATTCAACTTACAGAAAAATGTAGTCGACATTTTTTTCAGATTTTGCAGACCAGCCGGCTCTAAAAAAAAAAAAACTAAAAAAAAACAACTGATCTACTTTTATAAAAACTAAAAATAAATAAATACTTTCAATATGTTTTATATGGCTTCAAAAATTTTTTTTTCGTGAAACAGAATTATTGTGAATTTTTTGAAAATCTTCAAAACGAGCGTTTTTTTTTTCTTTTCTTTTTTTTTTCTGAGAGATCGGCTGGTCCGAAAAATGTGTAAAAAATTTGGAGTAAGTTTATTTGTGGGTTGAATGAGGTGAAAAATAATGGAACAGATTGCGGAGGGTCGGGGTTCAAAAATGCCGCGGAGTTGGCTTGGAACACCTTATATGTATGTGTATAGAGATGATAGTGGTTGAAGAGTGGTTACCAAGCAATTGGAGCATTTACTTCTGAACGGGTTATCATTAGGTGGCCTCTACAGTATTCCAGAGGCTTAATCTCGCCGGTGATTGGCTCGCAAACATTCCTGTTCTGTATATACTCGGGGCTAGTATGTTATTAGGAAAATAAGAATAAAATAAAAATTAGATAAAAAAGGAAAAAACAGGCTGAAGCAACGCAGCGTATAAATCGAGGGGAACTCAGAAGGACTCGACATTCAACGTACGAGTTTACTCGCGCGATATAATAGTGCGCTGGTCAATAATTTTCTAGCAAATATTTATTTATTCTATTAATTTATCAATTCTATATTTTTCTTATTGTTTTTTTTTTTTTTTTTCGTTTACTCTATTCGTATTATTTGTTAAAGTTTTTCACTTTTCGCGTTTTCAACAACAAATCTCATTATGAACAGACCAGCAACGAACGGACGACTCGAAAACGGTCACGCTGCAATGTTGTTGAAAAAGCAAGAAAAGGAACTCGTCGATGTAGCTGCCAATAGCACGTGAGTCTTTATAATTATCAATATATATCATCAAGGTTTTAATTCGGTTATATCTGTAGTACGATTTTCCAAAACTACATTTTTTATTCAAGAAAATAAAGAAAACAAGATGAGAGATTTTTTGCAGAATGAGTTTTTCAACAGCTGATGTCAAGATCGTATAGGCTTGCATTAGATGAATGCGCAGAAATGAGGTTGAATAGTTAATGAATTACGACCTCAATGACGACGAGATCTAAATAGATTGAAAGTAAAATGGCTTTGAAAGATCGGAAAAATGAACACACGCATGTAAATATAACAGTATTCCGAAAGATTCATTATCCCACTCACAATCACTGTAACAACGCGCAAGTACTTATTAACTTAATTGGTTTCCTCAAAACAATAATTAGTGCGTTTAAAGAAACCTTATCTAAACTGGTCAGTAAGCATTCAAGCCTGAAGTCGTAAAGAAGTATATAAAAGTTTCATCGCATCCATATATATATATATACATTACTACAAAATACAAATTAGGTGTAATTGAAAAATTGATTCGCAACATTCGACTCTCAAACATTCACGCCATGTTCTCTGATGTGTCTGTGTCGTACGTATATATACTTTATACATAATTTAGGGTGGGCCAAAAAAAAAAAAAAAAAAAAGACTAATTTTTTTCCCCTTAGTTACCATGAAAATATTATTCAGGATGACGAAAAAAAAAAAAAATTCTCTCAAAGTTTTATTAATATTAAGAGGTGGCTCATCGTGATTTTTGATTTCCCATTTAAATAACACGGGAAATGTTTTTTTTTATTTTGTTTGGAATTTTATTCCAATCTAACGAATCATCGTGTTGTAAAAATCAATACATATTCTTGTAGGAAATTAAACGATCTCCAAAAAAGGTCTGATATGATTTTTCGCTAAGTCCACTCGTTTGAGAGTTATTCAAGGTTAAAGTTCAACCTCAAACGGTATCTGACGACTTTTTTTTCGACTTAGCCAAAAATCGCATCAGACCTTTTTTGAAGATCGTTCAATTTCCTACAAGAATATGTATTGATTTTTACAACACGATGATTCCGTTAGAACGAAATAAAATTCCAAAAAAAAAAAAAAAAAACATTTCCCGTGTTATTTAAGGGGGTTTCCCAGTCTGGAGCTCCAGAAGGCGTGCATGTTTTTCAAAGCGTTGTGCCGTTGAGAGTTGTAGAAGGAAAAAAAAAATGAAAAAATATGTTTTGAAAGTGCTCAACTTAAGTTTCAATTTGAAAAAAAAAGTTGACAATATCATCAAAATTACGACGTCTATGGCCGTTGAAGTCATGGTCTGCAAAAAGCAGCGCCGAAAACGGTAAACAAGATTGTAACCGAACGGAGTATCTGAAACCCAAGAACAAGGAGTCATTTTGATGGTCAAAGTACCATCTAACCTTCTATGGAACCGATTTTTGATAAACCTAAATTTGGGTGAGTTGCGAATTTTTTAATCAAAAAACTTAGATTTCCTCGATTTTGAGAACTGTTTTTGCAAGTTATTAATAAACCAAAAGACGGACGACAAATCCGTTCCATAGAAGCTTAGATGGTGCCTTGACCAATCAAATGACTCCTTGTTTTTGGGTTTCAGATGCTCCGTTCGGTTACAATGTTGTTTACCGTTTTCGACGCTGCTTTTTGCAGACCATGACTTCAACGGCCATAGAGGTCGTCATTTTGATGATATTGTCAACTTTTTTTTTTCAAATTGAAGCTTAAGTTGAGCACTTTCAAAACATATTTTTTCATTTATTCTCCTTCTACAACCCTTAACGGCACAAAGCTTCAAAAAACACACACGCTTTCTGGAGCTCCAGACTGGGAAACCCCCTTAAATGGGAAATCAAAAATCACGACGAACCACCTCTTAATATTAATATTAAGAGCTCAAATTTTCAGAAAATTTTTTTTTCGTCATCCTGAATAATATTTTTATGGTAACTAAGGAAAAAAAAAAAAAAAAAAAAATTAGTCTTTTTTTTTCAATAGCTAAATGCAAGGCGTTTTACAAAAAATTGAAAATTATTTCTAATACCATGTCTAAAAATAGTCGGAATCGGATGTTAGAAGAGAGAGCCAATAGAGTGTTTCTCTGACGCGTATCAGTGATTTGAGAGAGAAAAAAAAATATGAAAAGAGTAAAAAACATTTTAAAGATATAATATATGCAATATCCTCTTAAAGGTCAGTTTCCAGAAATTTGTTAAACTGCGCGATAAAACATTCTCTAGCGTAGGTTTGATTTATCTTATAGCGTTGGAATCGGACTAGTTGATTGTAAATAAATGACATGTTAAATTACTGACGTCAAGTAAATAGTTTCACAATAATTGACAGATTAGATAGCATGTAATAACATTTTGCATAAGCCTTACGCAATTGTATTATATATACACATATTTGATTGGTTTTTAGTTATCTAGTATATTATAATATATACGTATATAATCCGAATGAATTTCGCTCATCAAAGTTTACCGCGATAAGAGAGAGAGAGAAAAAGAAAAGAAAAAAAAAAAAAAAAATTTGTATGAATATTATTATTCTTATTATAAAATGTTCGTATAGTATAAGGTTGAAATTTGAATAGCGTCCTTGGCGCGATTTGTGCTACTCGTGGTTATAAAACAAAGTTAGCATGGTTGTTAATACTAACAGGACGCGTGATTCGCGCTCGAAACAACAATTTCGAAAGTTTTAGTTAATAAACAATGTCTGCCTTCTATACGTTCAGAAATGACCCTGCGGACGAGGACCTGCCCAGTAAATAGACAAACCATCAACCTGTAACTATTCCTCTAGTATATTCGGGCATCAAACAAGTTGATGCCCATCAACTTGAAATATACGAAATTCTCACCCGGCTAGAATGATAACTAATTTGCAATACTCTACAGAAGTTTACCACGTTCGAGAACACAGCGTTACCTCGTTTGAGTACCCAATTAGTAAAGTTGATGGTTTATTACCAAATTATCTCCGAGTTATATGCACGTATACATATATTAAATCTAGGTATACAGGGTGATTCAGAATTCGTGACGAATCTCGTGAGGGGTTAAATCCTCGTCAAAATTTCGACCGAATGTGCCTCAGACATTTTTCCGAAAAATTATGTGTTTCATTGGAAACAAAATTCGCTATATATTGGATCTGCCATTGAGAATTTTGAAATTTTGTTACCAAATTTGGATTCAGCGATCCCAAAAGCCTTCTGACCTTGCGTATCAGATTTTTCGAGCACTAAACAGGCTCAGAAAAAAATAATAACTGAAGTTACACTTTTTTTTGAATTAATTATTTGGAACCAATCGAGTGACACCGAGGTACGAAATATAAAAACACCCATAACGGACACCCTGTGGTTATACATCGATGGGATTTCGGTGCGAATCGATGGTGTTCGCTGAATTTAATTTTCAGTTACGAGAATTTTCAACATTAATATCAATTTGACATGAAGTCACATCGTTTTGGAATATTTCATCAAAATTACAGGAAATAGTTACGACCACTTTTTTCTTTGAAATTCTGTTCTCAAATTTGGATTCAGCGATCCCAAAAGCCTTCTGACCCTGCGTATCAGATTTTTCGAGCACTAAACAGGCTCAGAAAAAAATAATAACTAAACTTACACTTTTTTTGAATTAATTATTTGGAACCAATCGAGTGACACCGGGGAACGAAATTCAAAAACACCCATAACGGACACCCTGGTTATACATCGATGGGATTTCGGTGCGAATCGATGGTGTTCGATGAATTTAATTTTAAGTTACGAGAATTTTCAACATTAATATCAATTTGACATGAAGTCACATCGTTTTGGAATATTTCATCAAAATTACAGGAAATAGTTACGACCACTTTTTTCTTTGAAATTCTGTTCTCAAATTTGGATTCAGCGGTCCCAAAAGCCTTCTCACCGTGCTCATCAGATTTTTCGAGCACTAAACAGGCTCAGAAAAAAATAATAACTAAACTTACACGTTTTTTTTGAATTAATTATTTGGAACCAATCGAGTGACACCGAGGTACGAAATTTAAAAACACCCATAACGGACACCCTGTGGTTATACATCGATGGGATTTCGGTGCGAATCGATGGTGTTCGATGAATTTAATTTTCAGTTAACGAGAATTTTCTACATTAATATCAATTTGCCATGAAGTCACATCGTTTTAGAATATTTCATCAAAATTATAGCAAAAAGGTTTCGACCACATTTTTCTTTGCTAAATTTAATTAAATCTGAAATATTTGTGTGAGAATACAACATTATCGTTGATACCCATATGTTTCAGATACACATTTGAGGCACTAGAAGAATCTGCGAACTATCTTTTGCAGCGTACATCAATAAGGCCAAAAATAGCGGTGATTTGTGGTTCCGGAATGGGTAAGATTCAGAGTTTTGTCATTGTCAGAGGGTATTTCCTCTCCGTGAATTGGTTTTTCGGATTTGACGACCGCTGATAAATCCCCAGGGAAGGTTCAAGGAGGGTTTCAGTGTTATTGCGGATTATCAACATTACGACACGATCTGGAAGCATCCTCCTCTAATTAACGACGGCTCGGGTGCCTTTAATCGGCTGTTACCAACGTCTAAATAATTAAACTTTCGATCCAATGAATTTTACCTCCATGGAGATTCACCGACGCGACGTATAAAACCCAGCTATATATTTATGCATCAGTATACCGCGGACTCGTTATTCTCGGAGAAAAAGAAACTGAAAATTTCCCAAAATTTCTCATATTGAAAATTGCAAATTTTTCGAAAACAAAACTTAATTTTCTGCCACCTAGCGATGGGCTCGTATAATAAGACGGAGGAGGTTGAGATCGTTAACACGTGTTTCCGAATTGTGATTTATCTTTCACAGCTGGCAATTCTGAGCTCAGTGAATTGTGTCCAGGTTCCCTCGCTGACACCCTAACAGAGAAGGTCTGTTTCGCTTACGAATCCATACCACATTTCCCAGTATCAACTGTACCGGGACACGTTGGTCAACTGGTATTTGGCCACCTTGATGGAATACCAATAATGTGCATGCAGGGAAGATTTCACCACTATGAAGGGTATCCTCTGTGGAAGGTGCGTGCTTTAAAATTTCTATGGGTTATTTTACCTCTCTTTTCTTTTTCTACATAATATACCAGATTTTATGTAATGCAAGCATGTTTTCCTTGCTTTTTGATGCCTTTGTATAGGACCTAAAGGAGTACTTTTAAGTCCTAGGATGCTAGGACTTCTAAGTCCTAGCGCGCTCGTCTACGACTCGTACTTAAAACATCGCACTCGGCCTTAAAAGTGCCACTTTACCTCCTGCACAATGTACTATTTCTATATCGCTTTCGATTAACAACTGTGAAAATTTCTGTTTCGTGTAAAGTGCTCGATGCCAGTGCGAGTGATGAAATTGGTAGGAGTAGATTATCTGATAGCAACGAACGCAGCTGGTGGTCTAAACCCGGAGTACAAAATTGGGGACATCATGATGGTGCGTGATCACGTAAACATGATGGGTTTTGCCGGGAACAACCCCCTCCATGGACCAAACGACGACAGGTGAGGAAAAAGAAAAAAAAAATAAGAAAAATCAAATAAAATAACATAGACGCGAAAAGGCGAAGGTGAAGGCAAAAGCGAACGGCTTTCTTTCTTCAGCTTTCAAAGTCGGAATTCTAACGTATTGCTACAACTCGATCGGAGAGGTTGCGTGCGCTCTTTCTTCTGGTGACTTGCGGTCCTGATCCCCAAGGGACACGGTGGTTGCAAAAAAAAAAAAAAATTCTGTAGTTTTCTAGATTTTTTTTCTCTCTCTCTCTCTCTTTTTATATAGTATATGTATAAGTATAGGTATATGTATATTTTTATTGCGTATATATACACATATACACGTAGTATACATACATGTATACATATTATATACCATTGGGAATTGTGTGTGTATACAAGTATCAGCGAGCGCTTTGGCACTGGAACTGCTGCACGATTGCCGGAACGCGTGTAAATTATAAACGTGTCCTGAAACCAAACTAGATTCTAAGCCAGGAGAAGAAAGAAAAGAAAAAAAAAAAAGAAAAAGAAAAAGAAGAAAAAAAAAAAAAAAAAAAAAGAGAAAAAAAATCAACTTCTAACGGATACGCGCGGGAAACGGCACGAACCTTCATTCAAGAACATATTTCGTTGAAGATAACCGTGAGCTTAGAAAAAAAAAAAAACTGGCACCGTGTCTTTTCTGATATAGACGCGATCATCGTCCTGACCGCGTCGTATATAGTCCCGTCTTAAATCAGATTAAAGATTTCATCAAAATCGTAACATAGTTGCCTTTTCCAACAAAGAACAAAAATTTTCCTCTTCATTCAATTCACACGATTTTTTTTTTATATACCCAACGCTTTTGGAAAAGCCTTTTTTTTTTAAATTTCATCAACCCCACATCGTATGAAGGGGGAAAAAAAAAATAAAAAGAAAGAAAGGTCATGTTAAATTATTTTACCGATGAAATTTTTTCGAGTTTGAAATTCTATAAATTAACGAGTACCTATAATAAGAAGGAAAAAAGGTGGAGGAGGAGGAGGAGGAGGAGGTTAGCGATGAAGAAGGTTGAGAGTGGGTTTCGCCTGAGGGAAGATACGAATAAGAATTAATTTATTTTATTGGAATATCCCCTGAATCGAATTGATGAACTATTTGCACGGCGCTATAAAGAACCTGATTGGCGTATTTACTCAGGAAACTCTCTCTGCTCTCTCTGCTTCGGTGTTCCGTTTCCTCTTTCTTTCTTTATTTTTCTCTTTTCCTTTTTCTGTTTCCTTTTTTTTTTTTTTTTTTTTCTTCCCTCAGACGTTTCCACTCCCTCCCTACGCCCCCGTCTTCTTACCCCGAAACGAGGAGACACCAGCTACCGTTCTCCTACGGGTATTCCACTTTATCGCCTTTCTTTTGTCACTCGTCGAGATATTAATGGACCACCTTTCTCCCTCCTTCTCCCTTTTTCTCTACTTCCCTTTTCTTTTTATCCAGCGCGCACCCTACGCGAACGAATTATTTCTAGAGCTCATGGCAGATTTACTAAACTGTTGCTTTCTTTGCCTCTGAGACTCGAGGCGAAACTCGAACGCCCCGGATGGTCCTAAAAATATCAAAAAATAACAGTACGAATAGAAAAATAGAAAGAAGAAACAAAAAAAGAAAAAGAAGAAAATCGCTCGTCATTTCTTGGATCGGTATAAAGGATATTCAAGTTTTCTCAAAAAAAGCATCAGAAACCAAGTCCCTCTCTTTAAATCTGAATTATGCAAGTCACAATCCATAAAATCGGAAAATCGATACAATGGAATACTTCATCGAAGCGTACCAGTTATTATATAAGGAAATTATTTCCAAGGTGGCGATCGGTCCAATTAAGAGAGTCGGTAGATTCCGTCACGATACAATTTATATACCTATTGGGTCTTTGGGGTGATTGATAACTTATAAATGATTTTGTACCCCGCGGGGTTTGCCGATCTATACGTAATCTTCTACGATCGTTGGAACAACAATGTCGTTGGGGGGTAGGACTCGGTCTGCAGCACTATATACTATATACACACGTTACCAAACAAACAGAGTTTAGTCTAAAACGCGCTAAGTGGGCAGTAAATCTTTGACCCATCTAAATCGTCCGATGGCTTTAGGTTCGGTCCTCGATTTCCTCCAATGAACAAGGCCTACAACTTGAGGCTACTAGAGGTGGGGCAAAAGGTTGCCGAACAGATGGGGATCTCCGACATCGTCCACAAGGGAGTGTACACGTGCTTGGGTGGACCAAACTTCGAGACCGTTGCCGAGCTTAAGATGTTAAGGATGGTAGGAGTCGACGCAGTCGGTGAGTCTTTGAGTTTAGTACATCCCTTGATCAAACTCCCAATAAGGAATGATCCAAAAGCCGCAAGATATCCTCTCTTCTTCCAGGTATGTCAACAGTGCACGAGGTGATCATGGCAAGACATTGCGACATAACGGTCTTCGCCTTCAGTCTGATAACCAACAAATCACCAACCGATTACGAAGAGTATCCGGACGCGAACCACGAGGAAGTAATCGACGTTGGTAAATCCCGTCAACCACTTCTTCAGGAGTTTGTATCCAGGATGGTTCGCCACGTCGCTACAGAGTGCGATCTAAAAACGAAATGAACCTATCGATGATCAACGATTTAGCTACAAAAGGACCATGACGATTTATTGGACCTTCGTCATCACTCATCAGTTACGTAACCAGGAAACATTCCCATAACAGTTTCTCATCTTCTCGATGCAATCAGCACTGAGCAGAGCTCAATGAATCCGAGAGATGAAGGATGAACTAATTGGCCAAGGATTACAGCGGTTCCCAAGTCTCAGTTGAGGCGACACGTCCTTGTATACCTACCCGGTGTCCTGAATCGAGCATGTAAATGGAATAAAATTTTTGTCCTCACGATTCCGTCGATTCAGCTGAAACTTCGACAGTTATCGAATATTTTCATAAACTAATTTTCCTTTAATTCCATCGATTTTCATCCGATTTCTATGGGATTTTTTTTTACAAAATGTTGAACAATTTTTTTTCTCCCGATTCCTTTGAATTTTTTTAGAAAAAATTCGTACGTTTAGTATATACAATTTCACTGAAATCGGATGAATTAGATTGACCGTTTTCAAACAAATTTTCAGGACCCGTTGTGACACTTCAAAATTTCGAACATTCAAAAAATTCGTGAAATTTTTTCACTAAATATTTTTTTAAATTTATTTAAGTATTTATTAATCGACGTATGAGTTATACAGACTAAATGAATAATTACCAAGTTTGTTGATCGCAGACTATTATCATCATCGTATAGTCTTTGCGTAAGTTAAGTTCTAATCTTATCTTTTTTTTATACAGGGTGTCCCAGAACTAAGTGCAATAAATGTTAGGGGTAATAGAGGGGGTCGAGTTGAGTAAATTGACCTAAAGAACATGTGGTCTCCGAGTCAGCGTTCGCGAGATACGACCGGTTAAAAAATCGCGTTGGGCGCCGGCATGTAGGCAACCGCGGACACAGCAGGCAGCGGTTTGCAGTCTTTTTGATAAGCCCGATCTTTCTGATACGAGTCATAACACTTTTGAATTCAAAAATTTCAAACAGAAACACTTTCGACATTGATTTTCCGCCAAACACAACAACATTACTTGTTTCCATAATAAAATTTCATATCAAAAGTATTTTTCTTTGAAATTTTCGAATTCAAAAGTGTTATGACTTGCTTTAGAAAGATCGCGCTTATCAAAAAGACTGCTAACCGCTGCCTGCTGTGTCCGCGGTTGCCTACATGCCGGCGCCCAATGCGTTTTTTTAACCGATCGTATCTCGCGAACGCGGACTCGGAGGCCACATGTTTTTTGGGTCAATTTACTCAGCTCGGCCCCCTCTATTGCCCCTATCATTTATTGCACTTAGTTCTGGGACACCCTGTATAACTAACTATATTATAAATAGCGATAAGTGGTTTTAATAAAATTAAATAATATGGTAAAAACTGAATTTTATTTTCTTACTAACTTTTCACTATCGATATCATTTTTTCAACAGTCTTCCCTGTATGTATGTATGTACTACATCGTATAACTACTCACGTCAGTATAATTGACCAGAGAACGTCAGAGCTTAAAGTTTAGAGTTGAAATCGTTATATAAAAGAAAAAAAAAAAAAAAAAAAAAGAAAAAATCAAATAAAAGCCAAGAATTTTTCTTGAATAACTCCTAATGAATCGACTGAGAATTTTCAAGCTTTCCACCAGTTTTTACCCGATAACATCCATGCCTTTTCCAAACAATGAAAAATAAGCGCTGATTCTTTAAATTCTAAAGCTCATCAAACTTTTAACCTTCTTTTTTCTTCGACTTTTCTCTCTTTCCCTTTCTAATAATATTCACTGCTGTTTGTTCATTGAGTGCTTTCGTTTTTATTTCCAGTTTTCAATTTTCTAATTTTCTAATTTTCAATTTTGAATTAAAAATTTTTGCTGTCGTTTTTCGCCTGCGTTTTCATATTTGACGTGACAGTTTTATTAGTACACGTCCATTGGAGTAAATTGACCTGTTGTTTTTCGTTGAATAAAAATGAAATATGAAAAATGAACAATGAAAAAAAAGAAAAAAAAGAAAAAGAAAAGAAACGAAACGAAAAAAAAAAAGAAAGTAAAATCTAATTGAAATTGCGATTGAATTCAATCCCCTTGACCTAACTTCGTGCCACTCCTGTAAATACCGTACCGAATTCTCCTAATTCCGAACACTTGTAGCCCATCATCGTAGTGGGAAAGATCTGACGATTCAATTTTTAAATCCAACAAAAAACCAATCTGCAGTCTGTCTATACTGAAAATAATATAAATATTATTTTCACCATTACAATTCAAGTATTAGATGAAAAATCGAAAAAAAAAGAGAAAAAATGAAGAAAAATCGATAACTAAAAAGACAGCAAAAAATTACTCGATTGTGTACCATTTTTTTGCTTATTTTTTTTTTGATGTTTTTTTTTTTGTATACAATATAAGTCAGACGAATAAAATATATGAAAACTCATTTTTCATCCCAATTATTGCCGTAGGTACTTTTTTTTATTTCTTTTGTATGTATATTCGTCTGGTTTTAATATTCAACGAAATTATATGTATATATATATATATATGTATTTTTTATATCGGTGGTGATGGAGCAAAAGCGGATTATTCCCTCGACAACTCATTGGTTATAATTACGCTTGATATCCGTTAAATAAGTGTTCCTTGTTATACAGATATGGGCTTTGTTTATCTGCATACACCGCGTTAATCCACAAGCTTCTGTACTTTATTTCACGATATTTTATTTCCACCGTAGCGAATTGGATTAGTAAATATGTATATGGGTATGGTATATGGTATATATATATGAATGTATGTATACACAGATATATTGTCAAAAACATCCCCCTGCACAGCGAATGAAACTGGTAAAGGTGTGGATAGATATATATTTAGCATGTGAGAGATGAGGAGGCGAAAAAATAATCGATGACGAATAGTGGATTGGCCAAATTTCCTCTACATCAATTTATCAGTATTTGGGTTTCATCTTTATTCCCCGATTCCGATCAATAAATGAAACGATGGAGTGAATTTCTTCCTCCGTTTATTCAGTTTTTACATTTTTCTTCTTTTTTTTTTTCTTCTTTCTTTCTTTCTTTCTTACCTTTCAATTTTAGGGATTATTTGTCAAACAGCAGGTTTATCGGAGGAAGACGAGGTTTTAATCGAGCTTGTAATAATTCGCGATCTTATACAATATTTACCCCAATTATATTTAATATTGGAGATTAATTTATGCACGCGAAGAGTTTTGAAAAATTATTTTCTTTTAGCTATATATATATATATATAGGTATACTATATCAACCGCGTAAAATATTTATATTTTATAAACACATTTATAAAAAGGTAAGAAAAATTACATTACATCTGCATCACTCACGCGGTGTTGAGGTAAATACAGGTACGCGATCGATCAATTTTGGTTGTCACCTTGAGCCCTACTTCAAAATTGCTTCTATTTTTTTACTTTTTTTATTTAAATTTTCTTCTTTCTTTCTTTCTTTCTTTTTTGTTTACGGTACGATAAAACTTACTTACTGACTTGAAATTTTACTCCAAAAATTTGAACGGAGTGCAAGGAAAATAAATTTGACATTGAAATAACAAAACTGAAAATTCTCAATTCTGACTATCATTTCAAATAATAATTAGAAAAAAAAAAAAACGTGACTCAATGAAAATTTCAAACTGCAATCCCTCCCACATTTGGTTTTTAAAATTGTGTTATTTTCGGGTGAAAAAGAACGTCATGTCAAAAAAAAATTGTTATGAAGGAAACATTAGGTTTCATATAGAAAATCGGAGAAACGTATGCAGAGATATTAAACCCTTCTTTAAAATCACATTTTTCTCTCCTCGTCGGAAGTCGATCGATCGATTTATCTGAAATTCGAAATGTTATATAGAAATGATTGAAGGTATTTCTGTGAAAAGTATTTTATTTTATTTTTTTTTCTTAAAATCAGTCCACTCGTTAGGAAGTTATTCGACAAACGGATGAGGACAATGTGAAGAACTTATAAGTGTCCGACTTTCTTTGTAGACACTAACAATGTCGCGCTTTGTACTTTACTCCTTACCTCAGGCAACCAGACATACAGTCTGACAATTAGTGCGAGTGAATCATTTCCGAAAATGAAAAGCTAGTTTCTGTTACATTATAAAAGGTGATAGAAAACAAATAGTCGATTTAGACGATCTCTTGGTATTCTTGAATTTTTCAAATTCTAAAATTCTGTCAAAATTTTAGTGATGCGGTAACGTCGAGCGATTAAAGAATTTGAAAAATGAATACTTCTTTTAATTCAAAAACCTACTTGATCGATTGATTCCAAAATTTGATCAGATTTCAGTCGGGTCGAATCCTATATCGGTTGATATAAACAAAAATGATGACAATTTATTGATCCGTTATCGAAATATTATTGATTCAAAACAAGGATTGTCCAAATTTTAGGTTTCAATAAAATCGAAAACTATTGCACTGATCAAATTCGAAATCTCATCAGTTTTGAGACGCATAAAACCACATTGATTAATTTAAGGGGACCAGTACAGCGACTTTTCGAGAATTTATCATAGTCCGAAATCACTTTATTTGATAACCAAAGGTTCATTTCACATCAAAATATTTTTCTTTTTCAAAATCATGTGTCGTAAGGATTTTAGAGCACCGTTGGACCGATTCAGGTCATCTTGGATTCATTTTCTTCAGAAAACAAATCCTCATCATGTGAATGTAGGAATTTTAAAATAAAAAATTACGTCATAAGTTATGATCAATTTACCAAATTTGCAAAAATTATTATCACTCATTTCTTAAATAACTTGGCCAAAATGAAAAATTTTCAAAATTCCTACAATCACATGATGAGGATTAGTTTTCTGAAGAAAATGAATCCAAGATGACCTGAATCGGTCCAACGGTGCTCTGAAATCCTTACGACACATGATTTTGAAAAAGAAAAATATTTTGATGTGAAATGAACTTTGGTTATGAAATAAATTGATTTCGGACTATGATGATTTCTCGAAAAGTCGCTGTACTGGTCCCCTTAACGAAAATTGAAAAACCGTTAATTCGTTATCGTGCATCCCATCTGAAAATATGGTCAGAGGTGATTGAATTCAGAAACGTGTAGAACCACGGTAAACTCGACTCTTCATTTCCGGTCTGATTATAACAAATTTTCGATTTTCAAAACTGCGAATTTCGAATAAATGATGAAAGATTAAAAAACGCACATTTCGTTGTGATTCGTTTTTGATTTTGATTTTGATAATAAAAACCGTAAATCGAAACGAAAGAGGACTAAAAAAGATCGAAAAAAAAAACGCACAAAATGTGTTTAAAACGAAATTCTAGGAAGCCGATACGTCGAGTCGATAACGAGGCACGCGCAACAAGTTGCCAAGCGTCGCCGTGAGAGACGCTGGCATCGGGCGTCGGTATTCGGCGTCGTTTCGCCGGCTGCCAATACCGGTGCTCAAAGCTCTTAGCTTCTCAGTCTGGCGCAAGTCGCGTCCGTAAAATGACACGGAGGTGAGTTGTGTCGCGGTTTTAGAAATGTCGTTTTTTATTATCGCGTTACATCGGTGCGGCTTGTCGTCTTTAATGAGTCTTTAATGAAAAAGACAAAAAAAGACAAAAAAAACAAAACAAAACTAAAAAAAAAAAAAACTAAAAAATAAAAAAATAGAAATGCAAAAAAAAAAAGCAAAATAAATAATGAAATGAGTGTTTGAAAATTTTTTTTATAAATAAATTAATAAAAGTGCTGCGTTTATAAATTATAAAAAAAAAAATAAATAAAATAAAATTTAAAAAATTTAAAAAATTAAAAAAAAAAAAAAAAAAAATAAAAGAAAATCCATTCAACTATAGTTCGGATTAATTTTCTAATTGTAAGTAGAGACAGGCGATGGGTGGCAGCGCGACTGCCTAGCGCCTAGTCTGTCCGTTTGTCTGACTTACGGTCAGATTCCCTCGGTGAAATCACCGTCACGTTTCGTGTTTACGACTGACAGGCTTATGTCTTTCTATAACACTGTGTGTGTGTGTCCCCGAAACTTGCGGAAGTCCACCATACCTAAGGAGGATAAAGGACGACCTAAAATACCTGCGGATACCTTCTTATTCTGATTCTGATTCTTATTCTAATTCTAATTCTAATTCTAATTCTAATTCTAATTCTAATTCTAATTCTAATTCCTATTCCTCGACTTCATATTCTTATACTCTCGTTCTTATACTTCTTATTTGCAATATTATTGGAAAATAAAAAATAAAAAATAATAATTCAAAAACAAAAAAAATAAGTATAAAAATTTATCCTATAGGTGTAAAAAACGAAAAACTTTGATCAGAATCAGTGTCGTGGTTTCTTTTTTGTTGTATATTATTTTTCGTTTCTGGAAAAAGTGTTTGTGTGAAATATTTAACTCGTCGTTTATCATATCGTGAAAAAGAGAAAGATAAAGATAAAGAGAAAGAGAAAGAGAAAGAGAAAGAGAAAGAGAAAGGGGAGATATATTATGCATAGATTTAGCTATGCATCAATGATGTTATTCAGGATGTGGCAAAATGGAAACTGAACTGACCAGACCAGACCAGA
Source organism: Tenthredo mesomela (assembly GCA_943736025.1). Lineage (NCBI taxonomy): Eukaryota > Metazoa > Arthropoda > Insecta > Hymenoptera > Tenthredinidae > Tenthredo > Tenthredo mesomela. Next base: position 5,413,654 of record OX031018.1, read on the forward strand.
CCAGACCAGACCAGTGCTGCTCGTCGTTATTATATAATCGTTTTTAAAAAAGGAGGAGGAAGAAATAAAAAAAAAAAAAAAGATATGAAATAAATTGATATTACGAAATGTTACGCCGTTTCTCGTTTACTATTTAACACTTTATTAGCATCCTCAAGATACTATCCTCGCGGCTTATATTAAATATCCTATATGTCGCGACGGGCTTTAATAATATCGTGTTAATAACACAGTCGAGGATAAAATATAAGGAGGAGAAGAAGATAGCGAGAAGATAAGAGCGAGAAATAAAGAAAAAAAAAAAAAAAAGAAAAAGAAAAATAACAAACTACCTACGAACTAACTAATTTATAAAATCAACCTTCTATAACTTATGAATATATAGTTGGATCGTCTCGGAACAGTATTAACATACTCATATATGCCAATACACGCTCATAAATCGGTAATAAACAGTTCACTATAAGTCAAAGTCCTTAAAGATTGTCACTATACCTATATAATATAATATTATAAAGTTCATTTTACTTAATCCATTAGTATAGTTTTATAGTCAGAAATCATTTCTGTATCATACAATCATCTTTTGTAGTAACTCTACCATAAGCATAAAACAATCTATGAAACTCTATGAAAACAAAAAACAAAACAAAACAAAAAAAAAAATAATTCTTTTCATACCATATCATTTGTTCGTTTATTTTTATCACATACTATACTATTTATATAACAATAAGAATATAAGCCGACTTTAAGTTCCCCCGAAAGGATTTGATATCTTGTGTTTACGCGTTGTTTGTTTATTCCCTTTTGTTCGTTGTTCTTGTTATAAATTTGTTTGTTTCTGTGTATGTTTGTCTTTATTTCTTTATATTTCTCTTTTTTTCTATTAGTTTCTTTTTCTTTTTCTTTTTTTTTTTTTTTTTTTTTCTTCTTATCGAAGCTCGAACTTTTATTCTGGAAATTGCACACTGCCCAGACCATATACCGTGTAGTACGTTTACTAGTTTAAGGAAGGCGAGCACCACCGCGCGATTCGGTATATAAAAGTTCTTTGGTTCGTTACCTTCTCAGAAAATTTCCCTTTTCTTTATTTTTCTCTTTCTTTCATTTTCATTTTCCTTCTCATTCTCCTTTTTTCTTTTTCTTTTTCTTTTCTCTATTTTCTTTCCAACTCTCATACCTTGTTACACCATTTCTACTTCTAACTATCTCTACCATTCAATCGAATTCAAACTACCATCGCGTTATCTTAATTTCTTCTTACTCTTATTTTAGTCACATTACTTTACCCAAATCTCGACATAATCATTGCAATCTCGTGTTTCTTTTATTGCCATTAATCTTTCACGCTCGTTTACGTTCTGAGAAAGCAATAGTGGCGATAAAAGTACATCGATATTATACTCCTCTTCTTTATCCATACTAAATTTTTGTTTTTCTTGTTTTTAACATTTCTTAAATTTTCAAAGCGGGTGAAGACGATTGAGGAAATCGAAATGGTGGAGTTAAACAGCTGCGGTAGTAGTGCGGGAGGTCAGTCCTCAGGCGTAATGGTTGGAGTTGGAAATTCGACGGTATTAACTGTTGGAGGAGTAGTAACAGTATCAGGAGGAGGTGGAGGAGGAGGAGGAGCAGCAGTAGCGTCATCAGTAGCAGCAACAGCAGCAGTAGTATCAGCGGGTGGTACAACAACTAGTATGGGAATAGGACGTGCGGGTGTCCTTGAAACTCAAGTGCGAGGTCAATGGTACAGAGTTTTTGTATCATTGGAGGACGATTACTTGAGTATAACGTTGGACGAGAGTTGTGAGAACGCAAGTTCCCTCAACGGTAATATAAACAATAATAATATAGACATTTTGAACGACCCGGATGTACCGGACAGCGTTGCTAATCAAAAACGTCTAGTGCGTGTTGTTAAAAGCGACAATAACGGACTTGGTATATCGATAAAAGGTGGCAAAGAGAACAAAATGCCCATTCTTATTTCAAAGATATTTAAAGGAATGGCTGCTGACGCTACTGAACAACTTTACGTCGGTGATGCTATACTCGCTGTTAACGGCGAGGACCTCAGGGAAGCTACTCACGACGAGGCGGTCAAGGCTCTGAAACGGGCTGGCAAGGTCGTCGAGCTGGAAGGTGAGACTCCCATCACATCATCTCTCATACTATTTGCATCCCACTCAGCGAGGTCCGACATTATACATCACACGCCTTGTTACCTTGTTGTTTTATGTAATAAACGCTTTATAACAAACACATCATTATTTTCGTCACCATTTTTTTTTCTCTATGTTCTTCATTTTTCACACTTTTACGTTTTACTAGGTACTACACAGACTAATTGAAACTTTACAGTTTTTTCTTTACAGAAAATACTAATTTTTTCGAAACTTTCATATTGGGACTTTTTCCCTTTTTTACTTTTTCTCGATTGTTCATTATTATCAATATGATATTGATTATTTTTTTATCAATCCGACAGTGTGCGTGCGTTTGTATACATCAATTTTCTAACTTATATAACACGTCGTTTTCTGGAGTTCAAGGGAATTCGTTTAAGGTATGTATAGGTATACATATTATATACGTATATGATGTAAAAATGACAAACCCAGTGCGCACATGTACACGGAAAGAAAAATCTAGGGTTTAATGCAAGAGAATTCATGGGGTTCACACGCGGAGTATTTGTTATGCGAACACCGCAAGCGTCTCTTGCTCAATTTGCTAGAGGACCTCATGGGTTTAATGCGCGACATACCCTTTTGCCCTGAATGCACCAGCGCCCATGCGAAGATGCCAAGAATCAGTTGGATTCATAGTAATGCTGCCTTGCGCTAATACCGTGAAGTTGTCCGAGGGATATTTCCAAGAGAGCTCACGGACTTTTTCCGTGAAGCTCCTTGCGATTTCCAAGAGAAATGCTTGCTATTGAAGCGTGGCCAATGTTCACGCGTTAATCGCCAGTTTTTTCTCTCCGTGTAGTTTTAGTTCTGCAACAGCACGAGCTATAGAGACTGGTCAAAGTTTGGACAACTTTTGATCGCTTTATAAAACAACCGTTGACACGTATATGTACTATTATATGTATATATAAATATACCTCCTGGAGCAATACAAAATGAGAGAATAGAACAGAACAGAATAGAGAATAGAAGAACATGGGTATACCATTTCCTCTACATCATGTTGCTGCTGCAGCAGTCGATGCGGGTTGAAGGCTGCTAATTAAGCGCTCGCTCAGAAAATTCCAAGCAAACTTTTGAAAAAGTTAAACCGTTGCAGGAAAACAAAAGAAAAAAAAAAAGGAAAAGAAGAAAAAAAAAAAAAAAAATGGAAGTTTGCCGCAAACATTTTGTTGAACGTTTAAAACGTGTGTTATGCCCTCCATAACGACGCAGAGCGCACGAATCCTTATTTTTCTTGGAATTTTATCTTTCACCCTTGCGATGGCTACTTTTCTGGTATAAATTCACATGTATACCTTGTATCTAAAGATATATATATATATATAGAGAGATATATATGCGTGTGTGTGTGTGTATGTAACAGGAAGGAAGAAGAGAGGGAGTGAGGGTCGGTTGTTGTCCGTGGCAGAGTGTTCAGCCTGGCGGCACGGAACATCACCAGGCTAGCGTGATGACGAGCAATTAACAATTAAGTATCGGGAGTGTTTAACTGCTGCTACCAAACCTTTACGACACCGTGTTATCCTTAATTACAGTCGAGTAGTAGTAGAGGCGTAGAGCGAAAAGCGAAAACCGACAAGCGACAAGCGACAAGCGACAAGCGACAAGCGGCGAGGGACAAGCGTCGTCGACAAATGTCTTTTTTATTATACGTAATATAAGAAAAAAAAACTGAAAAAAAGAAAAAAAAAAAAAAAATTAAAGAAACTGTAATTTATATAAGTATGGATACCGACTAGAGAGACGGACTCTCATTAAATTTCTAGAATACACAACGAGAAATTATACTACTGCAGTTTAACTTGGATAATGAATATTTATTATCTTGTTAAACGATTTTTGGTAATAAAAAGGTTGTAAACAGAAATTGATAAAATAAAATATAATATATTTTTTTGCTGATGTAAATACCAACACGAGAAAGCTCTTTTTTTTATCTCTCCTCATTCACATATATAATGCCTATTCTTTTTAGCCGAGTATTTAATTTATTTGAACCATATAAACGACTAGACTGATTACTACACTCCTCACGTTTGGCTATAAGCTGTGTAAGTACCATGTATTACTGTTGTACACCCACTGCTAGCTAGCTTATCGCTTATCGCTCATTAGTTTAGCCCTAGCCCAGAGCTATTTACGAATACGCCCGAAATCACGTTACGTTACGTTACGTTACGTTAGTGGAAGAATCCGTTGTGCTTGGACTAACACTTTTCGCACTTAACGAGATCTGAATTAGCCTCGTCAACCCTAACACAACGAAGCACAGAAAGGAAAGATAAAAAAAAGAGACTCAGCGTAAAAAGATTATTTTTAACTGGGCTTTTCGTCACCTTATTATAGTGAAGAACCCATCGAATTACCAAAAATACTATTGATTATGATCAGTATTTTGGTCGGTATCCGAAAATTGAAAATTTGCTTCTTTTCCGTTAGAAGCGAACGTTCGAATTGAACGAGTCACTGCAATTTGAATTTTTAATTACTTTTATCTCGCCGTTTCTGATATTATTATACAAGTGTTTCGAACGATTCGTTAAAATAAGAAGAAGTCATTTTTCTACCTAAACCAATGCTCTTATCATCACGAAAAAAGGTGATAGAAAAAGCAAGAAAGATAACCAGAAAGGTTCAAAAGTTGTTATTCCAAATTACACGTAATGCCTAAATGATCAATTAGCGTTGCAATCGTAGGTAGGTTTAAAGGAAGGCAGGGTTCTATCAGGTACAGGAGAATCAATTAGTCCTCGAGTCATCATCAGATAAATGTTGATTGAACACGGGAGTGCGGTACTCACGGTCGCCCGAGGCGTTAGATGTTGGTAGCTCTCGAGCAGAAAAGCTCAAAGGCAGCAGTGGCAGCAGGCGGCAGTAGATACGTGAAGGTAGATATATCTACATTATACTTGAAATCGATTAGCATCTGCAGTAGGTACCTTGTACAAGTACCCTGTGCATCAGTGTAAAAATACGACGAAGAAGAAGGGAGAAGAAGAAAAAAAAAAGAAAAAGAAAAAGACAAAAAGGGCAGAAGGAGGGAGAAAAGAAAAAAGGAGATATGAGCTACGGAAGAGAAAACTATAAGAAGACAGGAGACAAATTTTATAAAAGAAAAGTGAAAATAAAAGGATGGGACACGTCACCACGGGCGGAGGCCAGTTTAAGTCGGTGGTCATAAATTTCACGTTTGCGTTTTAATAATAAGACCAGAACGGTGACGACGGGGACGATGGAAACAGGGAAACAGTGGAGTGAGTGGAGTATGGCGGCATCGTTATGCATCCGCCGTTGAATCCTACGTTATTAGAAAAAAAAGTAAAAAGTAAAAAGTGAAAAGTAAAAAAGTAGAAATAAAAAACAAGAAAAAAAAAAAAAAAAAAAAATTAATAAATAAAAAGGCAGAGAAAAGAAACAGCCGGGAAGAAAATAAGAAAATAAAAAGAAGAAAGAAGAAAATATAACCAACTATATCGCTAACCACCCCCTGCAGGCCTCGACACCGACCGGCTTTTGTTTGCCACGTCGTCGTACCCTTCGATGTCGCTCGATACCAACCGAAAGTAAAGTGGCTGAACCCCGGCATGTCCTGACTCTGATTTCGGTCTGGTTACCCCTGAAAATAAAAAATGAAAACAAAATAAATAAAAATGAGAGGAAGAAGAGAATGGGAAAGAAAAAGAAAAGAAGATAAATCCCTATTTTTGGAACAGCTATAGATGTTGAAGCAGGAATAGCAGACTATACCTTTAGAAGAAAATGTTACCTCTTACTCTCTTCTTGTGTAATTGAATTTCCTAAAATTCCCACTTATAATCTGAATCCAGAATACTGCTGTGTGGTTAGTATAAACCACTGTCTGACTCAATCGAATTGTATGTTCGCTAGGGAGGAAAACGTGAAGGTGTTTAATTTGCAGAGTGCTTTTAAACCTGCGACTCCTCTGGTTCAGCGGCAGCTGTAACTCGGCTTGTTTGGTGGGGTCACTTATAATATATATTATATAGTACATTACGCATTGTCGGTGTTAAATAAATGAACAGGATGTTTTTGCGGGAAGGAAACTAACAGGAATAATGGAATAAAAAAAAAAAAATAAAAAAATAAAAAAATTTCAGGCTTGAAATTGATATACCTACGTTTTTTTCCACATCCCTATACACAAATCGCTGTATTATACGCTGTATTATGAGCTTACCATTTTCCTCGATTCTTGGACCGCGAGATATTCCTAGGACAGGCAAATTACACCCACGTGTTTCAGGGACGAAGCGAGGGAGTGCAGTGGGATGAGGATCGCGTTATCTGGCTTTGATAGGGGAGCGGCGGAGGTCCGATACCAATCTTGGTTGAGGGCGGAGAACCCTTTCTTCCCCTGCCCTTCAGCCTCATACTCCTTCGTCCTTTGTCTCGGCAGGCAAGGACGGCCGTGGGTAATGATTGACGGTTACCAGCTGCAGGACGCCCGCGCAGCGCTGGAGAGAACCCCCGTTTTAGGCAAAAGGCTGAGCTGCTCAAACGACTTCCAAAAAACCTGCGGACGATCGTTTCTAATCTATACCTACCCACTCCATCATACCCCGTTTAATCTTCCCGGACTAAAATCATCCTCTTTTCTTTTCGATTTCTGAAGAAGAAATACGTGAGAGTAAAAAGTCTTATAGTTCCTTCGTCATCATTCGGGCAGGACCCATTCTTCGTGTATCTAGTACTGCAATAATGAACTCCGCGATGATTTTAATGTGATATGATGTCCCGAGGAAGACGAAATATCCTTTCTAAAATCGTGGAGAGGATTACGCTGAATCGGCTCGCAGTGTCAAATGAACCATAAACTAGAGCTATCGACTTTCGGAAATACTGGAGTAAAATCGGCCCTCCTACTCATCCGACCTAGAATGAGAAGAATAAGGAGAGGAACTTCGTCTAAGCCGTGAATTTATTCTTGCACTTTGGAAGCCGATAACTCCTTGGGCTGCTGGCTTGTTCATTGTAAGGATGAGACTTTAGCTGTGCGCAGCTATGAGTCCGGCAGTAATAAGTAGTTTCTTGTGCTGGAATCTATAGAGATCGAAGGAATTGGACAGGGGTATATCTCGTCCACTCGTCTTACTGTAAGTTCTACATCAGTAAAACTGATGATTATGCTGTTTGTACAAGAATTGTGAGTGTCTGCACAGAGAAAGCACAATCATTCGCAGTAAATTCTAGAATGACTGCTGTAAATATTTATCCAGAGCTGAAAACGTTGATGAAAATTCGGAATACAATGGTCACACACTGTTACCAGCTAGCGCTTTGCTCCGAATCGCTCAGGCAAACTTTCCCGATGCACTACAGTACAGAAGCATCGCATTGCTGCCGTTACTCCTCCCTCTTCTCTCTCACCGCACGCTACCCTCGGGGGCGCAGACAATAACGGATACGCTTGGGTAAAATTACGCTTTCCAATTAGTCAGACGGAGGCCGCAGACATTACTTCACCTCTTAATGAACATTCCGTGTCGACTCCGTCAACGGTGACGTCGGAGATCCTCTCTTCCTCCTCCATCGTATACGCCGCCGCAAGGCCTTCTACAGATCTCAGGATTTTAGTCCTAGCATCTTCGACCGAGAAATGAACGGCCTGAAGCCATCAGTAACCATCATTATCCGTATAAAGTTGGGTACAGATTTTGATCCGAAGATTGTTTTTCCTACAGAAATTCGGTCTTCAGAAGTTCACAAGTGAACTAACAACATCTGCTGACAAAATTATCCGGGGACAGGTAGCTGGCCACCTATCCTCGATCATGTCACCTACCGCGAGGTACCCTCTGGGTAAAGTGACACCCCGGTACTTGGTGGCATGCAGCACGCGATTCACTGACAACGCGAGGAGCAGTGGTCTGATAATTTCATGAAATAACACTGGCATCTCGTGCCGGTTATCGCTCATGATCAGCGTGCAATTTTAGTGATAAAACGAGCCTGGCAAATGTCAGCGGAAATATTTATTCGAGATAAATAGGAGACGGGATGTATACGATCAAATTTTACTCGCTGCAGGTCATCAGCTTTCATGAAGTAATGACGGAGTAGAGCCGAAAAGACGTGTCTTCGACTGTTAGTCCGTAGTTGTAGGATTCTTTTTTTTTTTTTTTTTTTCTATTTTTGGGGTTTTTCGTGCAGTAAAATCGATCGGTTGACGACAATCTGAGCCAGCGGTGAATCCCGATGAGACATTCCCACAGTATAAGGATTTTAAACCGCTCAAAGTGTAACTGAATTTCGTGACTCTCTTTGGAATTCACCCTCTGAACACCACCTTGATTTTATTTATCGAATCACCTGCGGAGTCGTAAAATGTAGGGTAATTCTTGTCTCAGCAACGATTTTCGGGAAATCTATACGTATAGGTATAACTACTGCCCTCAAGGTGTTCCATGCGAGCTATTGCAATATTATAACTAAAATTTCACCTCTGTATAAAGAATTTTTCACAAATCTCGTTACTCTCGGATATCCTGAAGTTATTCGTTCATTTTTTGGAACCATACCAGCTACATTTCACATCCTCATATTAGAAACGTATCCAACGGATATTAATAAAATCAATTTCCGATGGAACTACCAAAAAATATCACCTTTCAAAGTTGAAATCAACAATCGATCGTCGATTTACTTTGATATCGGTACTGAAGTAGGTTTACCTTGACAAAATGTCGCGGTTAAACAGATATCCGATATACTTAGGGCTTACGAAGTAGTATACGTGGATGTATTGGATACGCATTGGCTTTTTACGGCAATTACATAAAGATGCCTCCGTCCTCCACCAGCCCCTCGAGACGTGCCGTGTATCTATACGCAGGGGAAGAGAGGAACGTGGAGAAAAATGAAATTAAAAGAAAAAAAAGAGAAGATAAAAATAAAGGTAAAATAAAAAATAAATAAATAAAAGAATAAAAAATAAAAGTAGACAAAACGTCCCGGTGAATTTATTTCCAGGGCATGACTGGCTCGTCCCGTTCTGCCCTCAAAGGCATTTCAATATATCATCCGGATGTACAGATGTATTTCCGATATTTTACCCCTAATCCGCCGGTTTTAACACCGAACCGAGACGTGCGGGGCTAAAAGGCAGCCTTGCGAATAAATTGAAACTGTCTTCTTCCCGCCTCCCAGAGTTGTTTTGTTATTCATCTCACGTCACTTCTCGATGCTGCCACTCACAGAGTCAATGCGCGCGATCTGCATGTGCCCGAAATTATTGGTTGTGCATGATGTTCGTAAGAGGAAAGTTTTATATCAACATTTGAAGGGTGTTACGTGAAAGTTTTCGTTTTTGGATGCCCTAGGCGGGTTTTGGCGCAACATTTATATCCTCGAGTCATGGGATTCTGAGAAAGAAAACTGTTTTATATAAATACAATATCCCTCGGTGGTAAATAATACACACGTATAGTGGTATGTACAGCCTACTTTGAAAAATTGAAAGCAGCGACCAAAAACCGCTCTTCTTTACCCCCTTTTTCGGGGTAAAACGCCCCAGTCTCGAGTAAAGAATAGGGTGCTGGGCTCGAATGCTCCTTTCTTGGCATAAAACGCTTTTCCCCACAGCCTCGGTGGTTTACGCGCACATTTTCTTCCTGCGATATCTCGGTCACAGAGGTCAAGATGATCGATCGATTGACTCCCATAGACTGTGCTAACCCCTCCAGAATCAATCCAAGTCCGTATAATACCGGTGCGTGAGCTCGTATCAGCTGTTTCACGGATCTATGGTAAATTTTCGGTGATTGATAATTCTCTGCGAAACCTTTGGAATATTTGGATGCACATTGGGAAGGTTTCCATCATACATCGTCTACCCCATTCCGCATAAGGCACAGTGACGCTCTCGGAGTTTCAGCTGAAGTAGACTGTAATCGCAGTTGGCTGCATCAATGTGTGTATAACCTAGTTTATTTCCCAGCTTGTGGTAAAAATGTGTAATTCATTTTAGGTTGCGCTTTCGAGGGGATTACAGGTGAATAGGAGGTAATTAGAAATTTTTTAAACCGAAATGAAATAGGTCTTGAAACTTTTCAAACACGAGGCATTTCGAAACGTTTAATTACCGACCACCTGAATTTTAACAGTCAGTTAATATTTAACCCAGAGTGAAGGAAGAAGGGCCTGCCTCTTCTCCCCTTCCCTCCCCTCCCCGCCCCTCCTCTCCTCCCTCGGGATTTATAGTTTTCATTTATGGAGGGTAGAAGCTGGAGGTAGAAGTCTGCGCTAAAGGTGTCACTACTTCATTCCCGCAGATCTGCGAGCTGGTTATTAAACTTGGAATTTCTCAACTATCTATAGACCATATCTCCGGCTCCTCGTATCACTTGCATCCCTCTGGAATTTGTCGACGGGTTATAGGTAGAGAGTACCACCAGAGCTGTGCGGGTACGGTGGAGGTCTTCCTGTTCGCTAGTGCTGCAATCGCACCAAGAATAATAATCCCGCTCGAGATGAGTTCTGCTTTGTGTCTGATGACGAGGGAACCAGACCGCTGGAATACCTATTGGCTTTACCAGATACGTATGGAGGCAGGAATGGGCGCTTCTATTTTCTATCCACGAACGATAAAGGAAGATTCATTTCTACGTCGATTTTATTCTCAGTAATCGGACCCCAAAATGGCCTGGTATCCGGCGAGACCATCGCGATGTTGGAAGGTCAGAAATTTGGTGTGATTGCTCGTAGTGATCGGTGATGAAACGTGTCCTCCATTCGTCCCACAATTCCGAGGATAATAATCCTGGTGTTTTCTCCCCAGATCTTGGCTCACTCCATAGTGAAAATGGGTTATGAAACTGGAACTGTGATTATGCGACCCCGTTTCTCGACCAACAACGATCAGTAACACTTTAGCCCATCCACTGTGCCGTTGCCTCTTTTCCCTTGTGACGTGGGAAACGGTTGCAGGGATCTTAACTCGAGATTTGTAGGCACTTTGCAAGGGTTCAAAAGACGATCGATCTATCTAAATTCTAAGCAGCCTCGTTTATCGCGACGAAATCTCTGTCCTATTGAAATTTCATCGCAATACTCGTATATAGTATAGTAAAAGAGGTGGTATTTCAAAAAATCAACGTGCAACACACCGTTCCGGTGTGTTTGTTTGTTTTGTTACCGTAGCTTACGGCTATCAGGGGCGACAAACTGGCAGATAAGACTTTGAGCCTTTGTTAAAGCTCGGGGTGAATATCCAAGGTTCAAATGTTCTGGATTGTCGTCGCTGAGGGCCTGCCTTTCCTTCAGCCATTGTTTCCCTGCTGGAGCTAATTTCCTGTTCCGGTCGCCTATGACTTCCGGCCATCACACGCGCCACCTCACACTCGCTTTGATCTATGTTCCACGCGTTAGCTAGTCAACGGAATTCGAGGAACCTCATCCCGGCGCCTCAGGCATGTGACAGAGGGATCAATCTTTACACGGTATTATTCTACACGATCGAAGACTCCCTAGGTTTATAAACTTTTATCATATAGTCCTTAATCTATTCCCCAGTTGGCTCGTACGAAGTATAGACTTATATATGGCCAGATATGATATCAAACGCAGTTTAGTCCGAGGGAGAGAGCGGATGCCTTTGCAAAACAACCCCGAATAAATTACCAAGTATGATTTCGTCGGCTCTGAAATATGTATGAAATCATAAGCATATAGTAGAGCAACGGCACACGGTATGCTCTGCTCCTTCGTAGCTCGTAGATAGGTGAAACAGGGTAGAGAATAGGTAGGTAGGTAGGATAGGATAGGATAGGATAGGATAGGTGGGTAGGTAGGTAGGTAGGTAGGTAGGTAGGTAGGTAGTAGTAGGTAGGTAGGTAAAGGTACGTTGCTTCACCTCGCTCATGCCATGGAGCGTGGGTCACCCCTTTGAGTTATTATTCAAAGCAAATCAGAATCGCGGCGAAGCCCCCTTTTACACGCGTGGTAGCTAGACGAGCAAGAGAATTGAGGAGGAACCGTAAAGCTACGTCTGTACCAGAGTTTGGTCCTTTCTATACCGGCGACGAACTCGCTTGATTGGAGTTCCAGACCTTTACTTCCTTCATGCTTGTTCGGGCACATCATGAGTCCAGTGAAAGTTGCTATACATTTGTCACTTTGAGCATCAGCACAGTTCTCTGCGCCTAATATTTTTTACTTTCTTTGATAGTCAGGGTAGGGAATGAATCTTGGAAAGATCTAAATAACCGAGTATGTGTTGGTATGTGTACACACATAAGGGGACGGGGATGAAAGGGGGATTAGAGTTTGCGCGAGGCTGAAACATCGGAGGAAAGTGAGGAAAGAGGAGGAAAGGCGAGGAAGCCCGGGTGAAAATTGCTGTCGTTCGACGTTCAACGACGCTGAACGACGCCGAGAGACGCTTGGTTTCCACCCTTCGGGAAGCTCGGCTCTTTGATGTGTCCTCCTTCCGTACCTCGTCGTAAGTTCTTGTATACGGAGCGACGTCGCGACGTCGCCGCGTCCTCACAGGTTTTAAAAAAGAAACCAACCCCTCCTACCTCTAGCAAATCTTCAGAACGAACGCACTCGAACCACCCGTGTCGCTGACGTCGTCGTCGTCTTCCTCCTCGACGGGATACCAAAGACGAAGAACTCTCCGCTTACCAACTTTATTCAGTGAAAATATTCACTCCGGTCTAGTACCTACCCCACATCTACGTACGGGTACCACTTGCCAATTGCATTCCCACTTTACCCTGACAAAACCGGCGCCAATGCACTCCAACGCGCACCAGGTGGCCTGTTAATGGAATTGCTCGCTGGTTTGGTGTGTAAGTATAGATAGACGCGCGCCGTACATAGATTTGCATAAAGTAGGTAAGTGGGGTATACAAGCCCGTCCATTTCCGGAATACGGGACGGTTCGAAAGTGCCATCTTTTCGACTACCTGCCTACCGATAAAAAGACAAAGTCCCGCAGCCACTGCACGATCCTCGTAGCTATATCTATCCCTCTGCAGGGTGTTGGTCGTTGAGTTATGTTTGGCCCCCGGGGTTGGGACCTCCAGAACGAAGACACAGAGAGCAAGAGAGAGGAAGTCAGATAGAGAAGGGACAAGGATCCGTTGGCACCGAACGGAATAGGAACTAGGAAGTAGATGGCACGGGGTACTAGGGGACAGGGTAGCCGTAATAATTCAGAGCCACCGCGCCCGGCATGCTCCGGACACAATACCATTGTGTTTGGGAAGCGTAGGGTCGCGCGCACCAGCAACTCCAAAACCTTAGCGACTACGGGGGTAGCCCAGATACCTGCGGCAGATAATGCGCCAGAGATTATTACCCGCAGGTACAGCTACGTACCTATCATACTTTCGGAACCATCTATGGCTCGAGATCATCAAGATCTTTTCACAAATCCACTTGAATTACACCTCTGACAACATTGGACACGGTTGTTCTGCACGACGAGTTAATGCAACCGCCATATCAATAATTGTTTTTTGTGATCTGACGAAAAGTTCTTGAGCAGTAGTAGCGACGCGCTTTGGAAGGAATCAGGGAATTTGTAGGAATCCGGGTAGACAAACTTGCCCGCAATTTGCAGGTGATTCAAAGTCCGCCTTTACACGCGTCCAAATCGGGGAAACCCGGAGCTAAGACTTCAGGAGCTCTTCCTCGAGGTATCCGCAACTATTAATGGGAGAACTTTGAACTTTGAATGAAAATCCTCGTGCAGTGTGCACCGCTTGGTTTAGGCGAGGATTATCTGGAATCTGATGGCATCCGGGTCAGCGGAATATTCATTGCGTCGATGGGATGGCGCCAGTGTGATCGTTGAACAGTGGCGATGAAATCGAGGAAAGGAACGTACTCGTAAATTTGTAAGAAATGTACCCAGCTGAATTCTGGACTGCGAATAGTTCCTAGAGAACACAACTCCTCAAGGACCACTTCGAATAGAGATGGGGTTTCGGGGCACACGATAATACCCCTATGGTGTGAAAAATGATCAAAAATTCTCTCCGTAGTTATTTTGTTTCTTTTTTTTTCGGAGCTGTAGAATAGTCGCTTCAATTTCTATCAACGTTTCATGAATCACCCTCGTACCTAGCAATGTGAGCTTACGGGGAGGTCATAGTCCTTTTTCAGAGCGTAGAAAGACCCGGAGAAATCCTGGCTTCTGTATCGTCGGCGGATTCCAATCTCTTCGATTGGTAGGCACTAAAAGGAGTCGAAGGCCGAAATAAATATTTCATGACGTTTGCCGTCCTGCTAAAGTGGCCTTTGGGCGTCTTTGTATCGAAATCATTGTTTAGAGGATGGGGATCCCCTTTTCAAGGGACTCGTAGAGTTTGGGGAAAAATAAACAGAAAACTCTTTTCCACAATTATCGCCTTTTCATAAGAGAGTGGCGAAAAATCATTCACGAATCTCTCGAACGTGTCTGCCTCTCCGTGACTTCCTAAAAATATCGCCAAGCAATCTTCGAAGAATTTAAAAAACGGAAAAGGCAAAAAAAGAAAATAACGGGTCGTGGATTGGTCTACGTAGGGCTTCACCTTCTCCCTCGTCCCCCAGCTTCGTTTGCCTTTTTTCTGCGGACCTCTAGCACCGTTCGCTCGCTCGTTCGATCGATCACACCATTGCCTTGCTGCACCATCGCTAACATAAGAAAACCCTAAGACCTCCTTGGAAAGGAAAATAGGGAAGGCAAAAACGTGTCTGAGAGTTGTGAGGAGGAAAAAAAGGGACTCACGCGAATAAATCCACTCTTAAGTTAATTATAATTACCTCAGAGTAAGACTTCTCTTTATATCCGTTTGACGGTGAATTTTAACGCCAGGAAAATCCGTTTTTCAAATTTTTCTTCAAAGCTTGAGTTTCGTGTCAGGATATATTCGACGGTATAATACGAAATGGGGTGGAGTTTCCCCGTAGATAGATATACAAGTTTTACGTTCGAACATCAACAAAGATCACCCTGCAGCCCGCCGTCAGATATTTTGGCCGATCGTATTTTCACTGCTGAATCAAACACGGTCATAAATAAGGTATTCTATAGTTTGATATTTTATTGATTTCTTTGGCAGGACGAGTAGGAGGAGACCTCAATTCGTCATCCGTTCTGAAAATTGTTCAATTTATTTTACCGTTAATAAAAATATTATTAAACGTCCTGAAGATGCTTATACCGACCGCGACGTACGTCCAAGTTCATTATAATTTATCACTCCATACGTACATTAGGCTTCAGGCGGGTTGGGAATTCCTCGAGGGAATTCTAAGCCATTCTTTGTCTCCGGAATTGAAACGAATTGATAAATACTTAGGTCTCTTAAAGCACAGAGAAACACCTTGGAAAACTCTTCTCTCTCTCTTTTTCAGATAAATACCAATATCTACGTCACGAGCAATGAGCGAATTTATTGATACTCTGTAACGCATGGCGATCGGAAAGTATATCTAACCGAGAAGGAAAAGGCGATCGGCTCGGTGGGGCTTCTGGTGGGATTAATTTAAGGCATAAAAATAGTACTTGGAGGAGTTGGAATGAAAGTTATCGCTAAGGCACTCTATATACCTTTATCACCCCATCGCGTAATGGTGTAACTTTTGTCCTGACGGTGCCGGTGATCTCGAGGGAGTTTTAACCTACGGTCAGTCTGCGCCCTCCACGTCTTCTTCTTCTTCTCCTTCTTCTTGTTTTTCTTCTCCTCCTTCTTCTTCGCCCTCTGTCCGGCCTCGTTTTTTCGCCGACACATCGGTATACCGACATACAATACAAAGACTCCTCGTCGAACTTTTATCTTTCTGTAGTTTAAGATACGTACGTTTCTCTATGGGATAAATTTTCAAAACACCAAGACCCACTCGCCTAAACTTCGACGATCCAAAACCGAATTCACGCATAGTACTATAGGGACAACCTACTGCTCAGGGTAGCAAAATAATGAAGGTACAGAGTTCAAGGAGGAACAAAAAGGGCTCGGCGAACGGAAACAAATTTGAGGGTAGATTTCACAGAAGGGAACTTTTCAGAGGTCGAGAAACAGAGAAGGAAAGAACGAAAATAAAAAAAAAAAAAAAAAAAAGAAGTAGAAGAAAAATAGCCAAACTCAAGGTTTTACTTCATACTCGGCCTGTGTAAAGTGATAAGATGAAAAAAAAAAATACAAAAAAGAAAAAACCTCTTTCATAAACATATATACGCGGTATATATAAGTATATTCAATATTTGATCGTTTTCTTCTTCTTCCTTTTTTTTTTCTGACAAGCATCTCCAAATTTTCCTCAGATCGGTGATAAGAGAAATATTGGTTTCGGTCGAAAAGTGACTTTCGCCAATTTCAACGGTTCTTTATTTCTTTGGGTCTTGATCTAGTAACTGACAAACAGGGTTTCGGAAAGATGTGGGTCTGTTTGTCGAACTCACCGAATTATCTGCGAAATGGATAGATTGAAAAATCTGTAATTTACAGGGTTTTATGTCCAGATGATGGGCGAAAAACTTGCCACATCTCGTTTAACGCCAAAAATAGGGTCGGGTTGAAGTTCAGTGTAGTCAAAGTTCCGATTCCGTTCGAGACGATTTCGAATTTTCAGAAACGTTTAAGTTCAGACCATCAGAAATTCCGAAAGGTAGGAATGCAGACAGTTCAAAACTTCGAAAGTCCAGACCGCCGAAAGCCCAAAAATTCGAAAATTTTGTTCTATTTCCCAGGATATTTGAAGACAAAAATAGTTCATTATAATCTAGACTCTCTTCACGGAAAACCATTTTATCTAATTCAATCGATAACTTCATCACGTCATAAATAATTGCTAGGATTTTGAAACTCTGTTTTCAAATAAGTACATCTCAAGACAATTAATTTGACCACTTGCTGGTTTCGATATGATCAATACAGCCCGAGTTATATCAAACACTGAATGAATACATGCGTGAATTTCAAGTTTTGGAGGTTCAGACTTGCGGATCTTCAGCTTTCGGAATTTTTAGCCTCGGGTGTTCTTCGTTTCAAAGTTTTTGGAATCAGCTATGTAGACTTTCCGCGAAATACCCTTGCTGAAAACTTTCAGTCGGTATACAGTAATTCCGTTAATCAAATGTGTTCCCAAAGTTCTAAGGTTCAGACTACTCTTTTCACATTCTGGTTATCTTCACCATAGATAGAGTATGTATTATGCTCATAGCATTGAAATTTTACTTCACAATACCCCCAAGGAAACGAGAGATTTATCTGCGGCCTGGGTAGGATCGAATTATCTGTCTACACCGAACTATCCATACATGTCATCCATGTATCAAGGAATACAGGTCCCAACCAACCAGCCAACCAACCAACCAACCAACCAACCAACCAACCCTCACCAGTAGGTATACACGTCGCTAACGGTTAAAAGGGTAAAAAATCGTTGCAATCTCATTCGGGCCATAGTGTGTCGAGGGTATTCGTCAGGGTATGATGGCGTAGGAACACAGGGGTGAAGAAGGGGCTCATTGCCAGAGGGGAGCACACCGCGTTTGTTCGGGTAGGTACGCGTTCTTTGTGTACACAACTTGAGACACTCCTCCTGTCGTCGTCGTCACCGTCACCGTCACCGTCATCGTCGTACTGTGAGCCTCTTTCAATCGCGGAGCTCTGCAGCCTCGTAGAGAGTGCTACCCCTGGGCTGTGCTGTGCTGTTCTGTTCTGTTCTGGGTTGGGTTGGGGTGAATGAGACGTCTCCTACGACTAAAAGTAATGACTTCGCGTTAAAATTGAATACAGCTTGCTCGTTAAGCCGCTTTGGTCCATTATGTTCTAGCCTATAGAAAGATTCCTTGGTAACTAAAGTTGCCTCCATTGTATCTACGATGGTTACCATAAACAATAATTACTCTGCTTCAAGCCCTGATCTTAATTACGTCCCATCACCCGACCGTTCACTCTTCTATCACCGGCACCTTGATAAGTCATTGCAGATCGTTACTCTCTGCGACTAGATATCTATTAAAGAAATTTAAAGAAATCTAAAAATTCTTCGAAGGACTTTGACCAGTGTGAAACACACAGCCATGAATGTTAATCAGCCGCTATCCTCCGTAGAGATTCATTGTAGTGGTCGACAGCCTCTTCTCTGTGGTCTGTTTAGAAACTTCGTCCAGTTCTCGGGGATTTCGAAACTTGCCATCGACTCAAGAGCGCAAGGAGCGCAGCGGCATCGACTAATCGCGATCCGCAAACCCCAATCCCAACCCCAACCCTAACCCCAACCCCAACCCCAACCCCAACCCCAACCCTAACCTAACCCAAGCTTACTTGGTCCTCTCGCCTCCTCGGCGTAACCCCAAGTCCGTGGTGTGTACCGGCTATCTAGCTTCTCCCTTTACCTCTTTCCCTTCCTCTTGCTCTCCCTTCATCCCGTCTATAACCTATATACTTCAGACTTCATACTCCAGAGTCTAGACTCTTCGATGATGGCCTGGGTGAGCACACCCAGTTTGGTGGTGGCCAAAGTAAGTAAGGAAGGAAGGAAGGAAGGGATTGGTCGTCTAGCTCAAGTTTCTAACGAGGCACTAGGTAGGCCTGAGTAGGAAACGAGCTTGAGCTTCTGGTCTGGTATTAGTACCACTACTACTTGTGTTAGTACCACATTTTCACGATGTTACAACAGATAAGTGTTGGTAATTTTGTATAACCCGTGTAAAGAGGTTGGTGTGTAACGTTTACCTGGGACACTGAGCGACGCCTGGGTCAGCCCTGACTGATAGTGTAGCGGTGAGTAACACGTGACTCGGTGTTTCTGGCTTGAATGATTGTCCCGTATCACGACAGACCTTTTTGCCGGATTTGCATCGCGTCGATTTCGACCTCGCCCTCGTCCTCACCCTCAACGAATTCTACCCTGGAAATAACATCAATTACTTATCACTTCTAGCTTCGTGCTGGTTCCACTCGTCCCTATGCTTTGTACCCTGAAAAGGTGCTGGTCAATTACTTCGCCCTGGACAGTGTAAGACGAGAGACATGAGTGGCCTTCGATCATGACTTGAATTGACGGTGTTTCATTAGGAGTAGAGCTTTTTCGGTTAGATTGAAACGAAATGGCGAAATTGTGCCTATTGCGGTATACTTCTCTTCTCTCCTATTTTATTTTCTCTCTTTTTCTGTTTCGCCCTTAGCAGTAACAAGAGGAAAAGTTTAAGGAGTGCCGGGTAGTTGAGTATTAAAATTTCGGCCTTGACAGAGCCGCGTTTTCATCGTCTACTTTACGATCTTCCTCAGAGTTTACCGTCGGCATTATCCATTTATTCTCACCGCGTTGCGGTCAAAGTGTTGAAACTGTTAAAAGTCGAGACGGTTTACCTACTTGGATATATCAGTCTCGTTTGCACTAAAAAGTTTTCAGCTTACTTTCAAACGAGCGATACACAGCGCGAAACTATATCACCTAATTTCGAATTACAAAATGGCAAATATGGATGAAAAAAATGCATTTTGCGACCTGATTAATTTTATTGATTATTGCAATTCAACTTCTTGGTTCACTACTACATGGTAATCTACGTTCATTTGTACATATCTGATTGTGCAGTGCATTGTGTACTGCAGTTTCGTAAGTTATTTCCCCCAGTCTTCAGTAAGACGGAGTTTGTGGGATAATTATTCCGCGAGTAACTCCGCGAAGCTCTAAGCTGGAAGGTTGAAGTGGGCAAAGTGGGAAGGAGCAAGACAGGAAGCCGGAAGACGAGTCTGGATAAACTGACTTGGCTGGAGTTGCACCTAGCCGGGTTTCCTAAGTACAGAAATAGAGAGACAGAGAGACAGAAGCCGGGTGACTTTGCTGATCTTCAGGAAGTAAGAGTTGGCGAAATTCGCAAATTTTACTCTCGACGGAAACGCGAATGCATATATATATATATATACTATACATACATATGTATATATTATAGAATCTCGCTTCTGTAGCGATGATCTTTACCCTACAGGATTCATTCTCGCAGTTACGTCGATTCACGGAAGTCAAGAGTGCCTGATTTTTTTCTGCTTTTTCTTGCCTTTTCCGCAACACCGCCTGCTGAAAGGAGAACGAATTTTTTTTTCCAAAGTAGGTATATCCTCACTCATGGTTCGTGTGGCAACAGCTTGGAGCTACGTCGTTCCTTCAATAGAACCAGTGGCAGTGCCGATGATGGTGGAAGTGGAAGTGGAAGTAGAAGTAGAAGTAGAAGTGGAAGTGGAAGTGGTGGTGGCCTCGTATCGGGTAGACGAAAAGCTGAGGCGACCAAACTGAAGGCGTTCAACGAACGGAACGAAACGAAACGAAACGAAACGGAGATCAACGGGGGTTACTTTACGAAATTGCCAAGTGTAAACTTTCCCTGGACTTACACGTTCACCTACAACCACTGAGACATATATATATATATGTATATATATATATATATATATATATATATATATATATATATATATATATATATATATATATATACACCTTTACCAGATATGTGACCGTGGTGTAGCCACAGAGTTTGCAATTTCTCACGAAATGCTGTAGAAGAAGGAGAGGGTGGAATCGGGGTGAGATCTTTTTCACCCAGGTTAAATATTACCTCCGGAGGGAAACGTTTCCCGTGTATTTTCTATTTCCAATTTTCAATTTTCAATTTTTTTTTTCTTATCATCGATCCTCGAAAAACCACAATACCTTATTCTCGATATGACCATATACTCTACTTGTCTTTTTTACTTCTAAAAATCATCAATACATTAGTCGCTAAATGCTGGCGGTTGATGAACTCGGGGTAAGAAACTGTGCGCGGATGTGTATTTACCTCGACTCTATTCCATTTGGAAAAAAAAAAAAAAAAATAGTTTCCAGATCTTGCCAGGGTTTGATTACACAATTATATCATCCCAGCTCAGCTCAACTGGCTGTTTCTCCTTTTCCAAGTAATCGTGAAACGAAACGGGATCCAGTAGTACCTCTGCAGAATTTTCTCAGCTAATCGGATCTCTCCGCGTTTCGTTGCCGCAGCAATTAGGCGTCGGCGCTTTCCGTTTGTTTCAACAAGATATTATATGCTCCTTGGTACCAGTTTCACGTCTTCGGCTGCTTAGCCACTTTGATCATCAAGATCCGAACCCACTCGGCTGTACAGACGCCGATGAAAACAACCCCCAATTATCACCCTTTAAAATTTATGTTATTACAATTAGGTAGGTACTGACTATAACAGTATGGTTACACTCCCTCCGGCAACCCTTCATCCCCTTAATTAATACCAGTATTTTTATTCCTACCGATCAATAACGGGCCTTCGTTTATAATCGCGAATCTATTACTATGATAATTATTTACACGAATAACGAGTGATTAATATAACAGCTCTGACTTCTTGATTGAAAATAAAGTTATTAAATTTTCCTCGAAATTTGTCATCACATTACAATTGTTAATTTCCTCAATTAATCCGAGGGCTGTTACGCCAAAATGGGTTAATTTCACTTTCTTGATAACTGCGTCTTATTGCGTTATGTTATATTCGAAAGAAAATGGAAAGTGCAGAATCAATCTTTTCAGGAGAAAAAAAAAAAAAAAAGAACAAAAAAAATCTTGACGCACACGTATTATGATAAGCAACGCATTTATTCGCTTCGTAGAATCTCGGGATATGCTATTAAACCCACATTTACATTTCTGAATAAAACCGAAGAAAAGATCTCTCCCTCAGATTGGGGAAGTAGAAATATCGTTTATACCTATATCTATCTGTATAGGTAGGTGTGTAGTACACACCTATACACACAAGTGCGCTGGTCACCGCACCCCACAAAAGAAATGTTACTCTAAACACGAACGCTGCAGGGATGCGAATTCGGCGTGTGTTCAACCCTCGTGGTAACTTTTACCCGTAACATTTACCGTAACGAGGGGCAGCAATTATGTCCGTTGATCACGAGGTGGCCAGGGATTGTGGGGATGAAACAAGCCCGATGCGAAATTCGAGTTGTGATGGCATGGCGGGCGGTTCGAAGAGGGGGATCATTCTGGTCATCAGGGTTGTTCAATTCCCCAAATCCACGTTTACCAGAATTAGTTACCGATAACTCATACCGTGGTATGGGTTATGGTAGTAGTTGGTTCTTCTTCTTCTTATTCTTCTTCTTTAAAAGGCTCGAAATTCTACCGTGAAAAGATTTTTTTCCTTCAAAAATGACAAGAGGCACATTCATACGTCGTTTTCGGATTTCCGGATTACAGCTCCTGACAAACCTCCTCAACAAACTCTCCCACAGATAGCCTGGGGCTGAGGGAATCTATCTTTACACGATTTGGCGGTTTTGCACAGCGGAAAAGACGCTCTCTCACGAAAATTCCCAGCCGAGTTGTTAGATAGGTAGGTGGGTGTAGGCAGGCTACGGAATCTGGAATGATTCGGGTATTATATTCGCGCCATTGATCACCGGTTATAATAGGAGAGATATTTCTCCATTCTCTATAATTTCGTAGATATTATGGAGAACAAGGACTAAGGGATCATAAAGTGAGAAAAAAAGGAATGTACCGGGTTATTGGGGTAGTCAAAAGTGGTGGGCGGACAGGGAGAGTCGAGGATAGGTTTAGGGTTATCGAGACCGCGAAAGGGGTTTCGCGAATTAGAATTTAGGATCTGAAATGCAAACGGGTTTTGATCGGAATATCCAGAAATAGGATGGGCGGAGAAATCCAGTTCGCCCTCTGCAGCCCTTATGGTAGAATCGCTCCTCTGCGCCGCTTTGGCTTACTCGCTAACCCAGGAGTTACAGAGTCTGGGAATTGGAGGCGTTTATTAAATTGCTATCCCAAGGATCTCCCATGCTTAAATTTGAATTAACTGGCCCGCGTGGCTTACGCAAGGATTCCTACTAGATTTATACGGTTAAACGGCCAAAACAGCCTTCCCTTATTTTCCTTTCCTTTCCTTTCCTTTCCTTTTCTTCTCTTTAACCATTTTACCGACAAAATCGACTATCGGGGAGGGTTCCACACCACAAATCTCTACCATTCTTTCAATTCCCAACAAATTCTATTGAGGAATAAATTCGCGAGCACAGTCCAACCTATGCTCAATCAAACGCCATGTAATTATGGAATTAAAAAAGTTGCTCCAAGTTCGAGAATATAATTTTTGAATGTCGCCTGGATGAGATTATATACCGTGAGTTTCTGTGGATGCGGCCCAGCAGGCATACCAACCCAAAGCTCGTTAGCAGCAGTCTAGTAACTCACTAGATTTTTTCTAGTAAAATCACTAAAAATCTAGTGATGTCCAGTAAAAATCTAGTGATTTCTAGTGATTTTACTAGAAACATCTAGTGAGTTACTAAACTGCTGCTAACGAGTTTTGGGTTGGTATCGCTGCTGGGCCGCATCCACAGAAACTCACGGTATATTATTATGCCAAAAAATCTTCTCCATTTAATGATAAAACGAATGGACTGTTGTTTTAATTACGAAGGTTTGTTCTTTTTCGCAATTAGATACGAAAGATTCTGAAATGGAAGACAAGGGCTTGTTGGAGGTTGACTCAATTGAGTAAAAAAAAAAATTCCTTTATAGGATGGGGTGAGGCTTGAAAAAATAAAAATAAAAATAAAAATAAAAATAAAAATATATGTGTACATCCCTTATTTTTGTAAGGTGTATAGGTGTAACGAAATCGCGCAATATTACCAACCGTTAGACACACTCTCCATTGGTTTTAAATAAAGGATCTGGTATTGGACGTGTGGAGAAATTTATACGCTAATATCCAGGCTACGACGAAGGTATATCCCGTCTTTGAAAATGTTGTTGGTCCCCTAGCCACCTTATATTACGTCCTACCATATATTCAGATCAACTGGCTTTTAGGCGGCGCCCATTTTAACCCCTCGATGCTTTTTTGAGCGGCGATATACCCTCCCTTTTGTGACCAACGGGTGGCTAAAAATAAAGAACGAACGCACCATATCGGCACCAAAAACCCGTATAGAATTTACCTCGTATTTTCAATAATGCTTTCAGTTTCATGGGGTTTTTTCATCCACGGATAGCACCTTACCTGTATATGTATATACCTATATATACCTATATAGCTATAACTAAATTCTAGTGTTTATGACCTATCCTGAAAATTTCTTCATCCGTTACGAGTGTTTATCTCGAAGGGTGGAGGAGAACTTTTTCCTTCCCTTCCTTTACTTTCCTTTCCTTGCCTTTCCTTTCCTTTTTCTTTCTCCTTTTTTTTTTTTTTTTTTTTTTTTTCGGGGTGGAAAACCGGTGGCGCGAAGGGCCGAGGGGAAACGTATATAAGGGAAATAGGTAAGTGGATTGATTCTATCGAGGGAAGTAGGTAGGTACGAGTACGAGGGAGAGCCTGGTTGAGAAGAAGAAGCTGGAAAGTGTCTGATCGAAAAGTTTCAGGAAATCGAAGGATCTCTTCGGAAGTGGCCATCTATTGACATTTATACCGAATGTCGAGTTGGTTTTTTGGTTAAGCGGAAGGAACTCGAACCGTAGATCGTAGATTCTTACGGTACAGTAGTATGTAGTCCTAAAGAAACCTCGTCATTTACGGTATCTGAACCGATATCGGTATCTGCTCCTTATTCCTCGATTTTTAACCCGGGGTAGGATGGGGTAGGATGTGGTAGGATAGGGTAGGGTAGGGTAGGGTAGGGTATGTTCTTCGACATGGTATGATGTAATTGCTTTCTTTTACAGAATAACGTTGATTGATATTATTAGAAAAATTGAAAACCGTTATTCTCTCTTTCTCTAAGTGTAATAAATCACAGCCTGGGTTATAACGCTTATAGAGGGTGAGAAAAATCTGGGAATAAGAAGTTCGAGCGATTTTACTCATCCGCGGGGAAAAGTTCGTGGGGGCACGCGCTGTGCCAAGACTGATTATATTATCATTTGAGTATAATATCTGTTCCCTCGACGTTGAATACTTAATCGGAATTGTCCGCCAGGCTATATCCATCCCATACCCATTCCATTGCATATACCAACCAACCAACCAACCAACCCACAAAATTATTCTCTACTCTGCATCACCGCGGGCCTGAGAGGATATCGAATCTGCAATTAAAAACTTTTCACAACTAATTTCAATTTTATTGCAATATCTCATAATTCTTGCAGTAACAAATTCTAAGATCTAGACATCGCAATCGTTCGACTGGAAAATAAAAAAGGGAAAAGAAAAAGAAGAAGAAGAAGAAGAAGACGAAGTAGAAAAAAAAAAAAAAAAAAAAAAAAAAGAAAGGAAAACTCCTGAAAACATTTTGGTTTATACCGGGCACAGAAATTAAGTTTTCAGACTGACTGAGGTAGAATGTGAAATTCATTGGATTTCACATCAATATTATGCATACAAATTATAGGATCTCTCGTACGTCACATGGGTTTCTATGGTGATGAAAATTACCGTGAAAAAAAAAAGACTCATCTATATATATATATATAAAAATGAGTGAGAATGCAATGTCTGTTGTAAATTGCATGGATAGTAAAAGAGAATTGTGTGAAATGGCGGACCTCCTGACTTTTGCAATTTAACAATTTACAAATTTTCAAACTTTCCGAGAGTGAGAGGTATGGGTAGAGGTAGATACTATTAATGGTGTTTCTTCTTTTCTGTTTTTCAGGTGAGTTGAAACTTTGGTTCTATAGCTTTTTAACACGTGTCAACATTCTGCTGCGCAATCTCTCAGGTAAGCACAAATCGTTTCACACCAGTCCTTCTCATCAAGGTAGGACTTTGGAATTAAAATTTAAATTGGATTTACAGCGAAAGAGAGAGATAGATAGGTAGAGAGAGTTAGAAAGAGCGAAGTGTGAATTTTAGTTTAAATTGAACAAGCTCAAAATCCTCTTTTATAATTTTGTCAAAATATATAGCAAGTTAGTCAATTATTATATCATCTAGTTGTTAAAATAATGAGAATATAAAATTCACATCGTTCGTCCCTTATTATTGAAAAATTGTCGTTAAACTATTATAACGACATTATTATTTGGTTTAATTATCAGTTAATTAGTTAGTTAGTTGTTAGTTAGTTAGTTAGTTCGTTGGCTGGTTGGCTGGTTGGCTGGTTGGTTGGGTTGACGGGTGCGTTCTTGTAATTCTGAATAGTCTTTTAATTAGTGTGACTTATTATTATACTCACGATATCCTTTCCGCTGAAACAGTAATAGGCAAGGTAGGGAAAAGGAGGAGCGTAGGATGAGGACGACGAAGAAGGAGGAAGTGTGACAGGCGGAAAACTAACGCGTTGCGTTATTCATCCCGCGTCGTTAGAATTCTAGCCGAGACAGAGACAGATAACTCTGGTTGTAGATAGTCTAGAGGAGTCTGCAGAGTCGGGTATTAAAAGAGGAAAATAACTTGTGAATTACCTACAATAAATGGCCACTGAGTTTAAAGTTAATATACAACACCGCAGGCCACACCTGGGTCTGATAAAACCCTCGGGGAAATATTCCACACCGAACTAGTTCATCGCCGTTTGCTGATAAAAAAATTAAAGAAAAAAATAAAAATAAAAATATATAAAACAGTTACTCAAAAAGAATATAGAAAGAAAAACCACCCTTATATACAGGGTGATTTAAAATCCGCGACGAATCTCTTGAGGGATTAATCCTCGTCAAAATTGGGATCGAAAGTTCCTCAGCCATTTTTCCGAAAAATGATTTCATGAATGTCCCATCCCAGACAACATCAAAGTTCAAAAGTTCGGTATGTTCATAGGACATCCATAGGACATATTTTGAAGTTTGATGCTGTCTGGCATATATATACCGATTTCCATTTACAGCTATTGCGATTGCGAAAAAATATATCGCTAATGTAGATAAAGACGAAAGAGAAAAGGAAAAAGGAAAAAGGAAAAAGTATAAAAAATGGAAAAACGGTGGAATACTTTGACGGAAATCAGTAGCTACGGTACACCCCCTGGCCCGGGTAGAGGTATACCGTCGCCGATAACCACCCTGGCTTTCGAAGATATCCATCCATCCTGGGTAAAGTAGACAGAGCAGCTCTTCTCCGCGATTAAGTCGCTTAGGCGTGGAGGTTGAAGAATGCGGGAGGGTAAAGCTGTGGAGAAGGGTCGTTCTGGCTAACAATAAGGCAGCGTCCACATCGTGGAAGATGTACACGTTTTGAAAAAACAAACAAAAAGAAACAAACAAAAATTGATTTCGAAAAAACTGGAAAATATTTAAAAGATTTTGATTTCGATGCCAAAATTTTAAAGCTAGAAGACTTTGAACGGGGGTTAAAAAAATTTTCAGCACTTTTCGAAATCGTGATACATAAGGCTTGGAAGCTCGTGAATGAAACCTGGAAAGCTTGTGATTAAATCGAAAATGGAGAATTGATAAAAAAAAAAAAAAAAAAATGAATTTTTCGTTGGATATAACAACATATGAATTTTTCTCTCCGTTATTATGATTGGCAAAGTTATACGGCTAATGAGCAAATATTTTTTACCGAATTGGTACAGTGTCTATATTTTCGCGTGTTTATATATGATCGTATGGAAAGCCGCGGAAAACGATAAACAATCGTATTTTTTCTGTGCTCTTATAGAAGTGGATTAAATTTATTTTTAGGCTTTGGTGTACAAAACGGTTGAATTTATTTTCTCGTTTCCTGCCTGTTTGGATTTAGGACAATTATCGAAAATTGGGTTTTATTTCCACTTCACTTCACCTCATTCATTTATTTATTTTTCTTATTCTTCTCTTTCTCTCTCTCTCTGACCTAATTATCGAATATTGGTTCAAACGATATCGACTCTATAACTTGATGTGGACGTAGCCTAAGGGCAGTCTGGTTAGTATAGTCGGTACTCTCGCTTCTTGACAATTAAGTCGCTTGCCAGTCGAAAGGGGTCTCTCCTCCAGTATCCGCAAAATTCTCCGAACGTAATTAAGGGGGTAAAGACTTGCGAGGGTTGGTCTGTCCCACCCCCAACCCTCCAGCTAGCCCCAGAATTCTCCGTCTCTTAAATTCTCCCCATTCTTCTTCTTCTTTCTCTTCTCCTTCTCTTCTGCAGCAACAGCAGCAGCAGCAGCAGCAGCAGCAGCAGCAGCATCATCACTTGGAAAAGATTAAGAACGAAGATGCTAAATTATAAATGTATTATTAAAAATGTAAACTGTTCTCGGGTGGATTTCCCTGATTGTTAGCAAAGAAATAAGGAGATATCAACTGGAACTAAAATTTATCCATTAATAATTAGTCCAAAAATTTCAAGGGATTAAAAGAAACGACAATTCCTGCTATCAAATATTCTCTGAAACCAGTTCCAGAATCGAAGTTTGAACTTTAATTTTAAAAGTAAAACGGTGAAAAAAAAAAAAAAAAATTGTGTCCTTTAAAGTCCGGATGATAATTGCTAGTGCCCTGCGGTCAAACATGGGGTTGATCACCGGGCCAAACCGCACGATTTACAGTTTGATATTGAAAAACAGAATTTTTTTTTTTATCGTTGGGTAGGTATAAGCGGGTTAAAATTCGGTTTCAAATTCTCATATAAACGTGAAAATATTTTTGGTTGAAATTTTTTTATTCAGAGGGTTGCAACAGAAGGAAGAGAGAGAAAGAGAGAGAGAGAGAGAGAGGTGGGAGTAGGGAGCATCGAGGCGAACGGTTATTAACAGATATTTCTGTCAACCTGTTATGTTTGAATGACAGGAATTACTCCTGTCCAACAATTCCGAGGATTCGATTGTCGTTTGAAATGTAAAAAATAATAACCACCCTCTCATCTCATAGTCGAGGGACGAGTGACAAGAGCAGTAGGGAATAAACCGAAGGGATGAGAGTAGAAGCGATGGCTTATCGATCTACCAACCACCGAAATGACTTTCTCACCGTTACGCTTAAAGACACTAACGCTATCAAGACGGCAGGTTGCTTCTTGCTAAGGCGTTGAAAGCAGGAAGAAGAAGAGTAAGATAAAGAGGAACAGCCAAAGCCATGGAATCGTGCAGAGGATAGGGACAGGAAGGGTTCAGAGTTTAGTAGCTCCTCAAACCCAAAGCCGGAAGTCACGTGAAAATAGTTAACAGAGACCTGAGAGAATATGAAAAGCCAAAACTCTCTAAAGTCCTGAGTCCTTTCTCAACATTTGACGAATTTTAAACCTCCTTGGAGAAATTATTCATTCCGTTCCTAAAATCATCCCAAAAATGAAATGCTCGGTCATGGGACCGCCGAACATATATATCTTTATACGACGATATCTCGATAACTAATCAACAGATTTTTACTTTCGTTATAGCAATCGATGCGGTTTTATGCATCTTGAGAACTGATCAGAATTTCAACTTCATCGGCGGAGTAGTTTTCGAGTTATCGATGAAACCCTAATTTCGACATTTTTAATAGCTCACTGTTGGAAAAATTTGAAAAAAATAATGTCCCAGGAGGTCCACTATCATTTTTATGTCAATTTCAACACTTTTTTTTATACTTAAAACAACATTATTTTCACTTAAACAACAACAGAAACAACAGAAAAAAATGTTGAAATCAACATAAAAATTATAGTGGACCTCCTGGAACATTTTATTTCTAACGGTGCTGATATAGAAATTTCGGAATCAATTGATTCAGTATAGTTTGAAGGAGGGTGAATTTTCGCTCGCAAGTTACTGTCCGGGATCTTTTTTTCGTCTGAAAGTTTCAGAGCTGACCCACGACGAGGTCAGCTGAATTGACTTTTTATTTTGGATTGAATGCCTATCCCGCACCTTTTCCTGACTTGCAATTAGTCTTTTCGTCATTTGGGATATAGGTGGAGCTTTGTTCCTTTGGTATATGGTTTAACTTTCTGTTCAACTGGGAACGAAAGTTACCATGTTGCCTTGGCTACGTGTTTAACTCCGATGTCGTAGTTCGTCACTAATTAGCCTCGATTGAAGGGTTACACGTGGTTAACCTTTCGCTCTACTCTTGCGGATGATGACTGCGCTAGCCACTATTTCCCCGTCCATCCGAGGAATTTCAACTTGGAATTCGACGGGATCACCCAGCAGTATATCTCTTTCTCTCTCTCGGAGACTATTCTAACCGCAAAGTTAAAGAGTAGCTTTAATCACTCTCATTCTGATGATTCGTTATCCAAACATACCCACACACTGCAAAAATTCGCATCATAAAATTGCGAAATTAAATCCCGAATAATTCTTCTTAAGAGCGAATGTCCGAATTCTGTCTAATTTAAAATCCTGTTAATTTCACTAATTCGTTAAAGCTTATCGAGAAAAGTGAGTGGAGACAGAGAATATCCCGACTGTTTAATATACGATATTTCCATTAAAGGGTAGGAAAATTACCTTCTCGCCGTTGTATAATCTTAGAGGAAATTAATAAAAAATATCTTCGGCGTTTCTCTTCCTCTAATTTTCTTTTCTCTTTTACCTTTTCTCCTTTCGCTTTTCTTTTTCCCCCTTTCCACCCTCCCCCCACCCTGCCATACCTCGCCAAGTGTAGATAATATACCGGGTGGTACTCCATCAACTTGGTTCTCTCTATATTGCGCACAGTGGATAGCTTTGCCACCCCTAGACATCCTCCAGACCCGGAGCTCTCCTCTTTGCTGTTCCTTTTTCTCTTTTCCCTTTCCCCGTTTCCCTTCTCGGTTCTTCGTTCTTCTTATTCTTCTTCTTCTTCTTCTTCTTATTCGCCCGTCTCCTCTCCCACTTCTTGGGGGATGCTATCAACCCTCATTATGAGAGCGGCAGAGCCCTTAGCTCAAGAACCGCAAAAATACTGCTCACTTGGATGATTCACGAAGGATTTTCTTCACCTTTAATTAAGAAACCTTAGCGCCGGGGATTGGTGAAATAATTAAATCATTAAGCGGGGGAAAGATTAGATGCTCTCTGATGGCCGACTGCCTTCCGTTTTACTGCCTTTCTACTCAAGATTCACCTTCAATTTTCCTTGGCCATAATAATTATCCTACCAGCTACCAGCGTAGTCAGCCTCGAGGCAAGCTCTAGTGTGTGGTTTGAATATTCCAACAATCCCAAATCCATGTTTCAGTCTAATTAGACTAACTTTACTTCTGGTTATATTTCGAACTTTTTTCAACAAATTTTTCCAGCCCTTTAATATAAGGGCAAAAAATATGTTCGGTATATAATTTTTTCCGATGTATGTAATATGTATATATTATATGATCTCTTTGAGCTCGTTTGAGCCAAAATGAAGACTCGAATAGTGCTTGTGTTGAGGCTAAGGCCAGCAGCTCCATCAAAGCTATTTTCAAGTACCTACGCGATCCAGGAGTTGGTCAATTGCTGGATACAACGGAGCTCGGAGTGGTTGGAATTTAATCATTCGGGACCCCGAAGTCTGAACTCAATTTCCTGTTGCCTGTTTCCTCTATACTTAATCCCGAACCCCCGATCGGAACCGATCCCAATATCCGGACTACGTCAAATTTAATGGCCGTGATATAAACAGCCGCAGTACTAGCGGTGCTGCAGACTGCAGCACCCCGATACTCTCGTTATACTCCTCCTGTGTATTGTCGAGGGTAATGGCAGCAAAGCAGAGATTCTCGAATAGCCAAACCCACCGAAGCGATTTTCAGACGAGAACGAAAAAAAAAAAAAAAAAAAAGAAAAGAAAAATCCATTCATCATTTAAATAGAATAATAATTTGAATTCACCGTGAGTGCGATAGAATATTTTTTTTATTTGTGTTACTAATGGCGAGTCGAGTTTGCCTCTGGATATTGTGATAATAATTTGTGAGGAAATTGCCGTTCATAGAAAAGCCACTATTCGTCACCTTATTCCTAACTTCTGAAATCCGAGATTTGATGGTCTTACGAATTGCAGCACTGTACCTACTACGGTTTTAACGATTTTCGAATGGCCATATTGAGTCAGGTTAAGGTTGTTATATGGACGTAAATATCACCTGTCAAGAATTGTCAGACTATAATATACTTCGAACGACCATTCGTTGCAGATTGTACCACTGCACCAGTTTGTACCTTGGTCTAGTTTAACACAGATGGTAATATACAGAGTGTTAATCATGCCTTCATTTATTCATAGCCGGACGTTGGATGAATGTTTGAAATTTTCAAAGTTTAGAAAGTCACAGAATGCAGACAGCTCAGATAAGATCAGAATTAAGGACAAAATTGGCTGATGCATGTATTTTCTTCGATTGTCCAAAGTCTAGGAGACGGGTAGGGGTGTCTATTTTGATAGTTATGAATGGGGGTAATTTTGAGATATGAAATGATCTTCGATGAATAAGGTTTTCTCGATAACTTAACTGCCACACCTTATCGATTTTAGTAATTCAAAATGTTTGCAGACATCCATTGCTGAGTCTGAAACGTTTTAAAAGTCGAGAAGCTGTCTTATCTCGGTGATGGTGGGTGAGGTACAGGGTGATGTGTTCTTATGTCACGGTAAAGTTCGGGGAAGCGTAAAAATCGTCGAAAAGTTTTTCGCTTCGATCCCTGTGCAAAAGTGAAGAAGAAGTAGAAGAAGAAGAAGAATAAGAAGAAGAAGAAGTAGAAGAAGTCGAAGGAAAGAGAAGCGAACGTTGCTGCAGCATATTCGAATATAGGATATCCCCGATATGTGCCGTACATACATACCCATCCCCTTGTCTTTCGGTTTGAGTCAGCTATATTTTATTCCATCCTGTAGGAAGGGCGGGACCAGCTAGTCCCCCGCGTTTATAAGCCATCCAAAGGTACGGGATGGTCGGGAATCGGGATAGCCAGGGGTAGAAATAGGGGCAGTTGGAAAGAGAGAGAGAGATAGAGGATAGAGGATAGGGTAAACCCCGGTATTCATACATCCCTGAAATTTGCGAGCTTGTAAAGCAAGCTTTTTATAGAGGGCGTTCCGTACGACCGGAGTTTTTATTTTATTAAACTGTTCCTCGCTTCTCTTCATGGTATGGGGTTTAGCGAAGAGCTATGCTATGCGGACCATCCGGAAAATGGTAGAACCCGATTTTGGATTGATTGTCGATTGTTTTTCTAAGATTATACTATTATATTATCGCCGCAGAAAATATAATAGTAACGCGACACAGAAAGGTGTATAATAATATATAATATAAAGGGAAGGAAATTGGAGCACGATTTTCTTAGTTTTTTCTACCATATATATATATATACCTTTCTCCGCTGAGCGTTAGCTTAATTAAATTGAATTCGCTGATCCCACTCTTTCCGGGCTGAAAGATAAGAAGTTCCCGCGAGGCTTGAACCTTTGGAAGAAAAATGACAAACCCTTTCCTTTCTTTTTCTTCACCACCTCGGTTGCTCCTCTCACCGTGAGTCAGCAATACCCACTATTTCGCTTCATCCACATCTCGCCCCCATTTTCCTCCACCCTATTTTCAACATCATCCGCAATTTTTTTTTTTTTTTTTTTTCCGCTCCTCACCTTCTCCGCACTATATGATCATCACCTTGGTTCTATATATACCCATACTTCGGCAAAGTAGGTATACGATCTCGCTAATTATTGTCGATTAAATTGATACCCCCCGATCTGAGAGAACCTATTTTTCTTCTCACTGCACCCACCCACTCATAGGCCGAATATCAGCTCTACCCACTTCTTCTTTTATACCCTACAGTAAAAGTTCGCTGGCTAGAAATACCTCGGGGACTTTGTGGCGATCCGATAATTCACCAGAAGGCGTTTCCACCACAGAACCTAAGGACTTCTTCTTCGGGGAAGGAGTATAGTTACTATATGCTCTTCCCATGAGACGAATATTGCTCCCTAGTGCTTATCTCTTTTTCCCTTTATACATATATTACATATATTGCACATATATATATATTATATATGCTATACGGGTAAGGAAGATGGCGGGATGAATATTTGTCTTATTATATGTTCATTAGCGAATTATTTACCTGGGTGAAATGAACGGTAGAGATAGAGACGGAGAGCTAGTGTTGGGGTTAAAATGACAAAGGGATGGCTTAGGGTCCGGACCTTGTACAGTTGGCTAAGTTGACCGCGTCGTGTGCCTGTAACTACAATGATAATTTTATCATCAATCAAGCCAGTCCGTTTGCCCCTGGACTACGGCCGGGGCCTGAGGACAAACGCGGTGAAAATCTCTTCGTTATTACATCCCCGAGGATCTCTTTGCCTCTGAGATCTTAAACGGACGGGGGAACGAGGCTGGGAATAGAGAGAGACCGAGAAAGAGAGAAGAGAGAGAAGAGGGAAAATGTCAAGCCGCAATACCACCATAGCCATGATAATTAGTCATGCTTGTGATTCCCGGGGAAAACTTATACTATAGGTATATACGCGGAAATTCTAGTTCTCCTAATTATCTTGCTATATAAGGTGTTGAAAAAAATTGATATGAAAACAATGTATTTAAAAACCTATGATTTTTACAAGCAACCAAATATATTATCTAAAATACTGAGAAAGTTTGAGCTATAATAAGGTGAAGTTTGAACCGTGAGTGAGTTGATGGTGGATTCGGTCTTTGAAGGATCAGGAATATATAGTATATCGCTATATACCCAAGTATTACGTAGCGAAAACATGATTACATTTTTCTTTTTTTCTCTTTTTTTTTTTTTTTTTTTTTTTATTGTCAGATCTCGACGATATTTAAGGTATACTCGTCCCAATAGCAGTTTCAGTACTCGCGCAGCAGTATTACAGCATGAAGGAATAAATAAAATGATGAATAACTTTTGTCAAAGCAATGTGATAAGGAAAAGAGTATCAAATAAAGCACGTTACGTCGCGTCGTCAACAAGCGAGAGTGCTGGTGACGAAGAAGAAAAAGAAGAGAAAAGGAAAAAAAGAAAAATAAAAAGAAAACGAATTGGGAAAAAGGAGAATGGAATAAAACACCATGTTTATAAACTTTCGAGACAGTTCAGTCCCTGAGGTGAAGAGAGTGGAGAAGAAAAAAACAAAGAGAGATAGAGAGAGAGAGAGAGAGAGAGACAGAAAAAAAAAGAAAATTCACCAGTGGACTTGACGTCGATCTTAATTTTCGAAAGGAGAGAGAAAAGGGAGGGCCTTCATTGAAGTCCTGGAAGACAGGGTCTCCGAGGAGGCTACAGAAATTATACTTGAAGAGAAAAAGAGAAGAGAGGGAAAATGAGAGAGCGAGGGATGGATGCAAAGTGAGGACTATCAAAATCCAGGACTTTGCGAAGGCAGCAGAGGAGGTAGAATACGAGGGATAAGAAGAAGAAGAAGAAGAAGAAGAAGAAGAAAAAGCAGAGGAAGAGAGGAAGAGGAAGAGAATAACCAGCGGCGAAAGTTTCTATCCCAAACCTTTTCGTCTGATGCTTTCTTTAATAAAAGAGTAAATCGCCCCTTTGCTTTGGACGCTCCTCAACCTGCATATACTTTATTTCGCTGCGGATGCGTCCCGAGACGACAGTCTTTAAAAAGTTTCAACGTCGAGTCGCGAACTGGAGTTCGTTGAAAAGCTCTGCCCGCCATTTCTCGTCTACTCCTAAACCCATACCACTTCCTTATCCAGATGGGATGGCCATGCGAGGTAGGTAGTACCATGTCGTACAATGCCTCATGGTGCATTATGTTATAAAGCTCTTCCCACATCTACCTGCAACACGAATGAAGAATTGAAGAGAACCTACGCAGGCTATACACAGAGACGTCATATACCCTACCATCGCAGACCCGACCCTGCAGCAGCGAACTTAGAATAACTTTTCGAGACACCACTTCCTTTGTCCTTTGACTAAACTTAACTTAACTCAACTCGACACGACTTAACTCTTTATTTTTTTTAACTAAACCAAACTAAATGACAAAGGTTAACCGTAGGGACATTGAATTGTTAGAAAGAAAAATTTCATCCATATCCTGAAATTTATTCATTACTTTTTTTTTGATCATTTCGATTCATAATTCAAATTATTTCTCGCAATTAAATCAAAAGGACGAAACGACGACTGGATGTAAAATAATCTTCGGTGATACATATATACATGCACTTTCATGCATAATTTTTCATCCCATTTCCCGAGGGTATATCTCTGCTTCTGCTCTCTCTCTCTCTCTCTTTCTACCCGCCTAGTACCGTATGTTGTACAGATCTTAGGAAGGTGAGTTAACGTGAGAAGTTCCATGCATAGAATAGCAGTTCTATATCACCGAGACGACAACGGCGACAACGGCATGGCCATGGCCGCGTAGACTAGATTGCGTTGAAAATTACGCTGAACGTCTACCGACTAGGTGTGCTGCATACATACCTGATAGTTCCATACATATACGTCTATAGAACCCCGTGATGTATGGAATGGCGTAGAACGATCTAGGCGAGGAAACGCGACGGGGGTTGAAAGGGCCAAAAGGGGTGAAAGGACCAAAAGTACTAAAAGGACCAAAAGGACAAGTGATCGCCACACGGTTGGCGGATGAAATTTTCAATACATCCAGTTTTCGCTTCCAATATTCCTTAAGCCCTGATCAGACTCTTCTTTCTTATGGTCGAATGGTCACCCTGCAGCTGCATCTAGTGCATACTTCGGTTATTCATTGACTGTCAATTATTTAGAAGTACTGAATCATTTTCTTTGACAAAGCTGCTATTCCGTAATTGGTGCTTAATAGTATACGCGACACAATTAGCCACCGACATAAAGGCAGCTCGCTAACGGTCGTTGAATTTAAAAGATGAACAAGACTCGGAAGAACGAGACGGGGACGTGACGGGCTTCTCGTCTTTGATGCCGGTGTGACAAAGATTACAGGTTCCGGGGAAAGACGGGCTAATTATTACCAAGATACTTTCTCTCTCTATCTCTTCCTCTCTGTTTCTCTCTCTTCTTCCTTCTCTCTGGTCGCAACTTCCACCAACCGCTACGGTATCATCGAATTTAATAATTAAACTGTCATTTCACTATGGCATCCTCGGAGCAAGAGGAGAGAGCGAGAGTGAGAGAGAGACCGCGACCGACCGACTTTGCCTTGAAGTAAATTTAATAAAGCATAGGTAAAGATACTCTGCAATAACCGGCTCTACGAGAAAATAATCTAATTAAACTGCGCTCAAGAGACCGCAACATCAATCTGATTAAATCCTTTTTAGACACGAACGTGTGTCTCTTTTTTTTTTTTTTTTTTTTCGAAAATTTGTAATCTTTGTTTTCGAGCTGTTCTATACAGGCCACGCAGGAATATATATTCCGGTCTAGAAATCGTCTGACCTTAGTAGTATGTTAAAATTGGCCCTCTCGAGGGAATGAAGGGTTACGGATTGTCGCCTAGGGTAGCCTGCAGTCGTCGCAAATACAAATCGGTCGGGGTGCGATATTGGCATCTACACGGAAAGATTTAAACCCGACTGGTTACGGTTCTGCACACGACTCAGTCAGGTGCTAGCGAAAAATAGCGAATTCTGGTGCAGCACCACACTAGGTGCGGTTTAGAACACGACTCGTTACTGTGCGCACACGACTCATTCATGTGCGCACATGAATGGTTCGTGTTCTAAACAGTACTCAGTGTGGTGCTGCACCAGAATTCGCTATTTTTCGCTAGCACCTGACTGAGTCGTGTGCAGAACCGTAACCAGTCGGGTTTAAATCTTTCCGTGTAGCTTAAGTCGAATTCCTTTACTTCACATAAAGGTAATGTTTGGTTCAATATGCGGTATAGCGCAGAGTTGAAGAATAGCGAAAGAGATAGGGTAAAACGGCACTCAGAAAAAAGTCTTATTGACACAACCAAAATTTGGGTTATTATATGCACAATCACATTTTTTGTTCAGTCAACAAAAAATTTTGTTGGAATAGCCAAAATTTTGGTTGTCCCAAACAAAATTTGGTTTTCCCAACAAAATTTTGGTTATCCCAACAAAGATTTTGGTTGACTGAACAAAAAATTTGATTGACTGAACAAAAAATGTGATTGTGCATATAATAACCAAATTTTGGTTATTTTTCTGAGTGAGTAGAAACCTCTAAAAGATAAAATCGATTGTCTAATCGATTGATCTCCGTTAACTTTCTTGTTGAAAAATATGGGCATATATGGATAAGGATAAGAGTATTGAATCGGTCTAATATAATCTGTCAGATATTTGATATTCCTCATCGGATTCTCCTGCCTGCAGGAAATATATCCATCCTACTGTATCTTGAACGGGCGCGTATTCCTTTATCCCTTCCGGCAAAATCCGCGCGCTCTTACGGTATTCAAACGAAATCTTTAAAGTTTCCACGCTAGCGCGGTGGCCTGGGATTCCCGCGATTATTCCTTCTTCAGAATCTGCGTCTCCCTATCCCTATCTCTTTCTCTCACTCTCTCTTCTTTTTCACTCCAGTTACTTTCGAATGAATGGTTTCTTTCCGTTTGAACAACTGCGACACCCGGGTAAAATCTGCGGACCCTGCCGCTGCGCAGGGCATAGGATTTGAGCATAAAACGGTGCCAAAACTCCGGCTGCGATTTAAGATTTACCAAATCCATCTAGTTCTTTTTCTTATTCTTCTTCATCGACTTTTTTCGACTCTTTTCCGACTCTTTTTCTCATTTACGAATAAGCGAACCAGCTTCCTGGCTCTCCAAGATCCCAGACCCGGACCCAGACCCAGACCCTGCAGCTCTTCTTTTCCGAAAAGCTTATACACCCGCAGACTTCCGAGAATCGAGACTTCAGTTTCGCCCTCGTTATATTGCGAACAAGGAACGTGTTTTTATTCCGGTTACCCCGAGGCGCATTAGCGTACGAGTTCCTCGAAACCCGAGGTAACTTTTCCCCGTGTCACATCCCCATGACAAATCCTCTAATGACGCTTCTCCATCGGATTCTGGAAGGATTTCTCTTCGGTTACACCGCGCGGTCCATTGGTCTTGGTATACTTTTTTTTTTTTTTAATTTTTCTCCTATTTCTTCTTCATCCTCTTCTTCTTTCCTCGTTCTCATCCTCAATATATCCTCCGTTTCCTCAGCGACCCACCCCTAATTCCGTTCGCTTTTTATATCCCTCGCCATGAAGTTGAATCGGAATGCGATTATGATTAATGGATTTTCCCGTCGGTACTCACCGGGTTACTTACCAAGTCCGTGGGAAGAAGCTAGTAAACAATATTATCAAGGTTCGATTTTCCCTTCGGGGGCTATATACCGTGGGCATCGCGTCGCGGGTCCTATACACGGAAAGATTTAAACCCGACTGCAGATTACGGTTTTGCACAAGACTCAGTCAGGTGGTAGCGAAAAATAGCGAATTACGGTGCAGCACCATACTAAGTACTGTTTAGAACACGAACCATTCATGTGCCCACACGAATGGTTGTCGTGTGCAGAACCGTAACCAGTCGGGTTTAAATCTTTCCCTGTATAGCTGCTAGCTGCTAGCTGCCATGCGCATTCATCAATGAGACAATATTAGCATTCGAAAAGTAACTAAGTGAGTAACTAAGTAAGTAAGTAAGTAAGTAAGTAAGTATCCAAAGGAAGGGAGGTGTGCAGCCTGATAAGATTTTATCAACATCATGAGGATGGTAGAATTTCGTCTGTTTTCCATCCCCAATGTAAGCAGAAAGCGCAGAAATGTACATAAATGAAGAAAATTGTGTAAACCTTCTTATGATAAAGTTAGGTCATAGGTATCACGCGGTAGTTAATATAACAAGAATAACAACAGCAGGTTCGACACATGGATCCATTAATCAAGAGTATAATATGAGCTGGTGTTATAGGCGCGGTGAGCTTTTCTAATTTATTTAACGTCGTAGGGAAAAGGGTGCAACCACCTACCTTGAAAAAAAAAAAATGTCATCCCTTACTCGTCTCGCATCTAACATCATCAATTAGCGTATATGAATGATGGCGCGTTGTCTATAGTCTCATATTATAATCAACATTTTTTTTTTTTGTTATCCTTGATTTCTCATGGGATTAAGAGATATAGCGCTTATATAGTTATACGCCATATATAGTACTGTGTGAGACTCGCGGACGAGAACGAAATCAGGAATTTTATTAGATACCTGCGGTTAAATTCGGCGAAGGCTTTAGGTCGTATAGGATGAAAAGGAGGAAAGGATCGAGATATGTACGAAGGATAGCTATATATCATAAAACTGACGTGTGCGTCGTCGTTCGTCAGGATTTTCTTTTGGGAGGGGTTTGAAAACTGTCTTGGTAAGAAGAACAAGCTAATAAATTCATGGTAATAACCACCTTGGAAAGAGGAGGAAGACCCTGGCTAAGATTAGAAGAGGAAGAAGAGAAGGTGGTAGTGGTCGTGATGGTGGTGGAAAAAAATGTTAAGCGGGACCACTTGAACGTATCATTTTTCTTCCATGAGGAAGAGAGGATCAGACAGTACCCATACCTAATACCAATACCCAACTTGGAAGGGCAATTAATTTCGTTAGCCACTCTCCTCTTCTCATCTTCTCATCTTCCATTTTATCTCTCCTCGTGTTTCAATGATGGATAATTAGTTATCCGTGTGCTGGACTAGCTGCTGCTGCTGGTGGTGGTGGTGCGGGTTGAACATTTTTTTAAAATAAGTTTATCATTAGCCATATATATATATATATATATAATACTATAGCCATGGATATAGGTACATCCATCCATGGAATGTGTTTGTATCAGGCTGGTGCACCGACCCCTTAACGCGGTTCATGCTTGTGTATATAACATAATATACCAGGGTAGCAACCCCGTGCAGGAGTATCTATATTCTCTATACACTATAACACTATATTATAGTCAAGAAAGGTCCCGTGGGATAGGCAGTCGCGGTTGGTTGATCGATGGCTCTCTTCTCCCGGTTGGCGAGATGTCCCTGGGGACGACGCGTGTCTATCGTCATTTGTTAAAGCGATGCGCCAAGCCAAGCCAAGCCAAGCCAAGCCAAGCCAAGCCAAACTGGGGCGAAGAGCGAAGAGCGCACCAGCCTAATGAAGTCCGCAATGGCACAATTTTACTTTTTTTTTTTTATTTTTCTTTCTTATCTTTTTTAGCTTTCCTTTTTTTCTTCTTTTTCTTTCATTCACATTAATATACCCTTTCCACAAATTACCTCTTACCATCAGAAACTGGATTTAGATAAAGATATCGACTCAGGGGACCAAAAAATCGGTTTTAAATTCAGTGCTATGAATCATTTAAAACAGTTTCATCAATTCTTGTTAATTTTTCTGATACTTTTCATCAATTCTCATTAAATTCTGATCAAATTTTATTACGCAATACGATAAAGCTTCGATCAGAATGGTAAAATAAAAATCCCATTAGGGTATTTTTCTAAAATTCGTGTGATATCTGATGAAATTCGATAAGAACGTAATGAAACGATATATATAAGATACTGTAATATCCCTATTCGAGTATGGGTAATGTATTAGATAAATAGCTGCTATACGTTCGCATCGTACAGCGCCTATATAAGAGAAAACTTTTATTTCAAGAATTTCTTCCTCGTTTTATCTTGAATAATAAAAATGGTAATATATTTGACACCGGGCGATTGGATCAGCGGTAAATAGGCGGGTATAATATTATCATGCGTGTATATTCAATGGTGCGTCGAACAAGCGATTGTACGTAATGATCGGGCGTCCAAATAGGCACATTGCCCTAACATTGAATGACGAGAAAAGCAGCTCACCTCGTTCTCATTTTATAGTATTATACCTCGGGCTTCTTTTAACTCTGAGATTCCTGCAGGTTCCAGGTTCCAGGTTCCTGGAGGTTTGCGAAATGTTCGAGGTACGGGTTCCACGGCAGCAAGAACGCATTAGCGTTGTCGCTATCAGCTCCTTCACTCCCCATTTGACAGAGCGTCGGCGTGTCTTTTCGAACGACTGACCATGTGTTAACAGATAACACCTCAACCTGCCTGCACATCGTAACAACCCCGCCTCGCCAGTTTCGACCCTTTTTCGATAGCTAACTCTCTCTCTCTCTCTCTTTCGCTCCTTCGCGCTCTTTCGCTCTTTCTCTATTCCCTCTATACTCAACCGACCGCCGCAAACTTCCCCCTTTCCTATGACCTGAAACACCCCTATACCAACCAGGGGGCTATCAATTCCCTCAGAGTTGGTTGAACCTGTCGTGTCAGCGGGGGTTCCGACCGGAAACCAACGTTTCTTAGATTTCCGAAACACTAGCCAACAAGAAAATCGCGGGCGCGAATTACGTCGCTGCGAGGTCAACGTATACTATATGGTCTGAAAATTTGACACTTTTATATTATGTTAATAGAATTTCTCGTTTCTCGTTCGCGATTTTAGAAACTTGAAAAATCTGATCAAATTTTGGTAATCGGTTATCGAAAAAGTCGAAATTTATCCGAATTCTATTTCTTCATATAATAACTAGAAAATTATGCATTATCGATAAAATTGAAAATCTGATAATTTGTAAGATGAAAAAACCCGCGTCGATCGATCTAACGAAAGTTAAAATCCGCGTGGATTCGTTATCGAAAAAAAAAAAAAAAAAAAAAAATGTTCGGAGGAATATCCGAAAACGTTAGGATCTAGTGTCAAAACTTCAGCCAGTTCGATCGACGTTTGAATGTCGTAAATTCAAAGTAATTACCTGATTGGATTCCGTGAAAATTTCACCTCGTCGAGTCAATTAAAAAGCAAAAAAAAAAAAAATTATATCTACAGTTGGATTGATCAAAGCAAAAATTTTCGGCGAAAATTATTATCGGCGAATTTTCATACGACCTGTAAAATTTCGGACAGTACCTAGCTAGGTATTATTTTCTTTCGGTTTTTCACATTCATTCATTCCGTTTCACCTGATATTCCGATTATAGGTATATGTACCTACGTATATATATATATACTCGTATATATATACATATATATATCCACTTTGTTCACACGCGTAGTTATAAAGGGCTGACGATTTAATCCTAAAAAATAATATCGCTCGATGTGAGTTCAGTGTTCAAAGGCCTGACGCCCAGGGTTCAGGCATGCGCAAAATTCGTACCGAATTTCAACCGAAGCCTAATAATAATTTGCCAGTTTTAATTCAACCGGGTGCTTTGATCACCTGATGTGACAGATTGGACGATTTGACAGAATCGATCGAGTTTTCTACATCATGTCTCTCCGGTGTAAAAAAAAAATATTTAAATTAAAAAAAAAAAAAAGGCTCTATTTTCATTGGCTCGAATCTGTTCATCTCTTCTTTATTCTCGATTGATATGTACATTGTACATGTCTCGTAATGGTGAAATAGCGTAACAAAAACAGAAACAGAAACAGAACGAGATACTCTGATCTCGAGATAATAGTAATAGATTTTTGAAGCAGATTTTGTTCCGCGTAACCTTTCATCCCCCTTTCTTAAGCCC
This sequence comes from Tenthredo mesomela, assembly GCA_943736025.1. NCBI lineage: Eukaryota > Metazoa > Arthropoda > Insecta > Hymenoptera > Tenthredinidae > Tenthredo > Tenthredo mesomela. The sequence continues at coordinate 5,457,228 of OX031018.1, forward strand.
CCGGGCTCGTCCCTGCAGCTTTTGCGAACTGGTATACCAGTGCGAATACAAATCACGAATTAACCGGAACTCGCACGCAGAGCTCGCTTAAAATGCTCGAAAGCGTTCATTTTCGCTTTCACTGGAGGCTCCCCACTGTCGGGACGTGACTCGATCCTGTTATTAAAATCTAGGAAACCAGTAGTAAGCCGAGTTATTCCCGACATATCGTTGATAGGCAGGACGAAATATCGCCAAAAATATGACTCGACGTTCAAACCCCCTGGTATATATTTACCTTGATTTAGAATTTCATTTTTGTGCAGGGTATAACGATTTTGAAAATAAGTAATCGACGATCGTTTTTCGTTTTTTATTCGTTGGTATATATCTATGTATATGTATATACGAATATATATATCGGAACCCTGTGCTCGAAATTGCTCGGTGGTTGAGATCCCCGCAGTTTAAAATCCCGTCGTTTCGGGTTAACCGCAAAGTTTCCGAAATGTGAATCCGCGGGCCTATAATCTTCTGAGAATTTATTCCGTCCGCGCACACCGATCGCGCCCCTTTTCTCTTTTCTCTTTTCTTACCGGTTTTTCGTATATAGTTGAGAAAATGAATAGTAGAAGAAGTGAAATGACGGTAACGGTGTACACGAGACTAGATATACTATATAATACACACGGTATATGGTTCTGGATCAATTTGCGCTTCACGTTTTCCGCGGGAACAATATACGAGAATAAAAGAGAAAAAAGAAAAAAGAAAAAAAGAAAATTGAATGGAATGGAATGAAGTAAAATAAAAGTACACAAATAATACAGAAATACATATAAATGGCAAATATAAAATCAAGGCACTGGCAGAATTAAATTGTCATGCCTGTCCGAGTCCGGTTTCAATTACGCTGATGATACTCTCCGCGAGGCCCAGGCTATGGGTTTATATTTTATACTCCGATTCTCTTTCTCTTATGAGACAACGACTCGAGAGACAAAGATCTCCGGTTCTATAGAGAGAAAGTCGTCACTCAAGGCAGGATTAGTCACCGTCTGTGCCAATTATCCATTTTCCAAAATCTCCCGTCCTTCGTGTTTCGTTTATTATTATTTTTTTTCTTTTTTTACTCTCGTTTTTCCTTAATTTCTTCGATTTTATCATCAGCAAAGAGAAATATAGAAGTGGAAGAGAGGATTGAAAAAATAAAAATAAAAATAAAAAAAATAGAAAAGAAAATGGGTAAACGAACACGAGAACGTTAAAAAACTATCACATGAAACACGAGAGGTAACAATAAGGGGCAAACTTATAAATTCGTTTAGTCACGTGAAAAGCTAGTCAGAGTAAATCGAGGTGAAACATTTTCTCCCATTTCTTATGCGTTTCGAATGATCGATTGACTATATAACGCGCTTCTAGAGATTTTCTAGCTCAGATATACCGCGAAGTTCTCTGTATGCGGAACGCTAGGGGTACCAACCCGAAATTTTTGCTATTTCCATAGGCGTAGGTCATACAGTACACTGCAGCAGCAGTTTGGTAACTTACTAGATGTTTCTAGTAAGATCACTAGAAATCACTGGAAATCTAGTGACTAGATTTCAAGTCCAGAAATCTAGTGACCAATGATCACTAGATTTCTAGTGATCTCTAGTGATTTTACTAGAAACATCTAATAAGTTACCAAATTGCTGCTGCAGTTTACTGTATGACCTACGCCTATGGAAATAGCAAAAATTTCGGGTTGGTACCCCTAGCGTTCCGCATACAGAAAACTTCGTGGTATACATCCTATATATATATTAGAGGTGTTCAAAAATTTTCGATGTTCGAATTTTTCACTTCTCAGGGTCTAAAAAGTTGGTTTATAATTTGAGAATGACTGTCTCCAAATGTGCCTGTCGACGGATAATTATTCACCACGCGGTTCATCACTTGTTTGTATTTTCCATTTGAATAGCAAATGAAATTTTTTCATGTCTAATCGCATCGAAAATTCAATCATAAAGAATGTCTTCCTCTAGATGAATGTTGCACGATTTCAGGACGTATATAAAACCTAAAAAATGAGCAGAAAAAGAAAAAAAAAAAAAAAAAAAAAAATTCTGCTTATAGAAATGAATTAATTGGAAAAGGCAGTTTTCGCCTTCATCAACCTCGCTTACAGTTCTCATCTTTAATCTCGCTCTTTCGTCACATTGTTAGGTCTTATACATGTCCGGAAATCGTGCAATAATTAGACATGAAAAAAATGTCATGTGCTATTTAAATGGAAAATACAAACAAAGTGATGAGCCGCGTGGTGAATTGTCCGTCGACAGGCACATTTGGAGACAGTCATTCTCAAATTATAAACCAACTTTTTAGACCCTGAGAAGTGAAAAATTCGAACATTGAAAATTTTTGAACATCTCTAAATTATATATAATATATAGAAAGAAATAAGCTGGTGAAAATTTGCAAATTATATTAAATATATAATGCAAATGGGAGAAATTTTTCTCTTATACCTAGTATACGAATTTTAATCCGTTGGCTACGCGCTTACCCGAGTAATGTATATTTTTATTTTTTATTTTTTTTCATAACTTTCAAAATCCCTTTTATAAAAAGAGATAGCTGGTAGGTAGGTATACCTACTAACAGATGACGTATAACTGTTTAGGGAAAAGTTTTTGTTATATTATATAAAACGAGACGAAACTAAACTAAACGAAACGAAACGAAACTCAACTCTCATTGTCGCGAGTTGCGCGGGCTAAAAGAGAAATGAAAAAAGACAATATAAACTGCGGATAAAAATAACCGCGAAAACCACCACCACCATACCGTGAATTAAGAGTTTAAGAGTTTCAACAGTTGATTAGAAGCTCAAAGTGGATATAGAATTGAACCCATAATTTTCAGCCTCTTTCTTTCTTTCTTTCTTTCTTATTATATTCCCTTTTAGTTTCCTTGAAGGATGGGAAAAAATAAAATAAAATTGAATGAAAAAAGAAACAAAAAAAAAAAAAAGAAAAAATACATTTGGAAAAACTTTAAAAGCAGCCGATTCAACATCGCTCCTTTTCTCAAATAACGTAAACACTCGACATTCGAAGAGTGTGTGTATATTTATCTTTGATAATGACGATCAGGAATATCCCTCTTCGAATAAGAGGAAAAAAAAAAAAAAAAAAAAAAATGAAAAAATGAAAAAAATAAAATAAAATAACCGTATACTCTTTCACACAGATGATGTTATTTGATCGTGAATAAGATTTGAGAAGAAGCTGAAAGCCGTAGCAATTAGTCGCCAACGTTCGCTCGTTCGGTCGTTCGTTCGTTCGTTCGCTCGCTCGTTTTCTCATCCCCTGCGTGGAAAGATACTACAGTGGATCCTCAAAGTGTTTTAGAAAGAAGTGTCGTAAAGAGTCCTCTCTCCGGTATTCGTTGTGAAACTGGTGCAGTGGGTCGTCGAGGGGTTTGAACCTGGGGTTTTCCCCGAGTCCTTCTTCTTCTTCTTCTTCTTCTTCTTCTTTTTCTTCTTTCTCGCCATAATATAATCGTATTTTTAAATCTGATTTAATGCTACGTGACCAAGATAACGGGCGCATTAATTCATAACAATTACTAACAATCGTCGTACAAATAATCCTCGATTCTAATCAGTTTCGGAGAAATAATTAATAAATCGTTTTTACATTTTTAGATTAATTAATTATTATTTTCAGGACTATATAGTTTCAATCGGTATACATTATTCGCTATTATATAACTCTTATCAAGCGCGATAATCGCATATCAATAAAATCGATCACATTAAGGGGACCAGTACAGCGACTTTTCGAGAAATTATCATAGTCCGAAATCAATTTATTTCGTAACCAAAGTTCATTTCACATCAAAATATTTTTCTTTTTCAAAATCATGTGTCGTAAGGATTTTAGAGCACCGTTGGACCGATTCAGGTCATCTTGGATTCATTTTCTTCAGAAAACAAATCCTCATCATGTGAATGTAGGAATTTTAAAATAAAAAATTATGTCATAAGTTATGATTAATTTACCAAATTTGCAAAAATTGTTATCACTCATTTCTTGCATAACTTGGCCAAAACGAAAAATTTTCAAAATTCCTACATTCACATGATGAGGATTAGTTTTCTGAAGAAAATGAATCCAAGATGACCTGAATCGGTCCAACGGTGCTCTGAAATCCTTACGACACATGATTTTGAAAAAGAAAAATATTTTCATGTGAAATGAACTTTGGTTATGAAATAAATTCATTTCGGACTATGATAATTTCTCGAAAAGTCGCTCTACTGGTCCCCTTAATTGATTATAAAAAAAAAAAAAAAAAAAAAACTAGAAAATTAAAACAAAAATTAAAATCGTCCGAATCTAACAGATTTTTCGAAAATTTCGTATCGATCTGCGATAATCGTCGGCTAGAATTACCTGATAATTCACAGGCCGGTAAAATCCGATTCCAAACAAACCAAAAAAAAAAAAGAAAAAAAAAAAAAAAAAAAAAAAAATAGAATAAAAATCGTTCAAAGGCTCAACCCTCGTTGTGGCTTCTGTTCCCATCGAGCTAGTCATTTGTGATAGAAGTTCAGGACATTCGGAAATAATTGATGTGCTTTGACGTTGATTTTGGAAGTCCGATGTCCGCACGTGCGTAAGTACCTACCTACCACGTATAAATGGTTCTAATCAATGGTCACAAAATAGTGCTATAAATATTCTATCCATAGTAATGTCGAAAAATGGTTTGGGATCATTTATTCATGAAATTCTATGTCCCGTTAGGTACTACAATGAAGCTCATTGAATTTGGCAGCATCGTAACGCGTACAGTGCCGGTGCCGGTGCAGGTGAATCGTCACTGCAGTTTTGCGTGTGAAATTGTGCATGAATTTGTTTTTTTTTTTTTTTTTTTCTCTCTTTCCTATATAGTTCGTAGCTATTCGTTTGGGAATATTCGAATCGCGGCTATAGAATTCGTTTTTTTTTTTTTTTTTTTTTTTTTTTTAAATTTGAATAAATCGATTCATTCATTGAAATTATTTTCTTCCTTTTTTTTCTATTTCTATTTCTCTTTTCCTTCTTCTTCTTCTTCTTCTTCTTCTTCTTCTGATCTGAAGGTACTACTACTTCATCTATTCATTAGTTACGGGTTGTTTTTCAACGTCGGACCCTACTAACGGTGATCATACATTATCGAGTTTCAATTTATCGTATTTAATTGATCGGTCGTCGCGAGTGAATGAAAAACATGCCAAGTCAGTCAATCAGCTCGGTAATTGAGGCATGCGTAGTTAGGTATGTGTATTACACATATTGCATATACCAAATACAGGTATACACACATGTATGTGTATACAACACACGTCAGTATAGTAGCTCTGATGGCGTTCTGCCAGTGATATAGAAATATCGGGAATATCGGAACGCCGATAATCGAAATTGCAACATTATTGATACATCGTTACGTGTTATTGGGAACCTATATTTTCAATCAGTCGATATTACTGATATTATCGAAGAGAGAAAGAGAGAGAGAGAAAGAGAGAGAGAGTTAAAGTTAGAGCTCCCTGGTGCATCTGCAGCAACAACTGCACCTAGTCGACTTCGATTCGTTGAACGGTTTCTCGTTAGTTTTTCAACAAGAAAATTTCCCCGTTTCTTATACATATTCGATGTTACATAAATTTGAGATTAAGATTTTCTTTCCTCTCATATACACATATAATATCTCACATATGTTGTATATAAAAAAAGAAAATTCTTCAGACTCCTCCCAGAGCCTCGAAATATGAATTGTGGTTTTGATAAGCCGTATATTTTCACCGTTTGAAAATCTTTATCATTATTATTATTATTGTATTTTTTTTAAACAGCCATGAAACAGGAAGAAAACTGATTGCGGTTTCTAAACTCAATCCGCTCTCGGAAAATTGAATTTTGAATCACGCTGGGATATCGCACCCAAGCCTTATCACTATTATTCTACCGTTTCTGCACTGGTGTTCGTTCAACGGAGCGATGTTGAGCTGTCAGAAACAATAACGATGTCGTTATTATCCCCTTTGTTATCAAAGTCTCGATTAATTTGTTCGTTTCGAAAATCATTATCGCAGCTCAGCTGAGAGCTGCGCGAGCTGCGAGCTGCGAGCTTAGTTTAAGACGGAATAACAGTTTCGTTCATGTCACTCGCAATTTCTTCTTAAATTAGGTTCACAAAGTCCTTTCACTTCCTTGTTCGTATCCTATACTTGCCTAATTCGCAAATCTATTATATATACAACAACAATTTAATAACAATAATAAAAGCAGATTAAAGAAAACTCTCTCATCCTAATAATAAGAGCAACGAGGAATAATAATGCTCATACCGATTTATACACTCAGAAAAATGTCTTGTTGACACAACCAAAATTTGGTATATTATATGGACAATCACATTTTTTGTTCAGTCAATCAAATTTTTTGTTCAGTCAATCAAAAATTTCATTGGGATAACCAAAATTTTGGTGGGAAAACCAAATTTTGTTGGGACAACCAAAATTTTGGCTATTCCAACAAAATTTTTGGTCGACTGAACAAAAAATGTGATTGTCCATATATAATAACCCAAATTTTGTTTGTGTCAACAAGACATTTTTCTGAGTGTACACTTTTTTGTTCAGTCAATCAAATTTTTTGTTCAGTCAACCAAAAATTTCGTTGGGATAACCAAAATTTTGGTGGGAAAACCAAATTTTGTTGGGACAACCAAAATTTTGGCTATTCCAACAAAATTTTTGGTTGACTGAACAAAAAATGTGATTGTCCATATATAATAACCCAAATTTTGGTTGTGTCAACAAGACATTTTTCTGAGTGTACACCCTTCTGTTCAGTCAATCAAATTTTTTGTTCAGTCAACCAAAAATTTCGTTGGGATAACCAAAAATTTTGTTGGGAAAACCAAATTTTGATGGGACAACCAAAATTTTGGCTATTCCAACAAAATTTTTGGTTGACTGAACAAAAAATGTGATTGTCCATATAGTAATAACCCAAAGTTTGGTTGTGGCAACAAGACGTTTTTCTGCGAGTGTACCAGAAGAATTATTAATATAAAAAAATAATAATAAAGGTATTGAAAAATCTCCATATGTTTATTCAATGGAGGTTTTTGACGTCGAGCATCCAGCTACTAAAATAGGTGAAAACAGAGCGTGTGCATGAATCGCGGCTAATCTTATAAAATAATTTCCACGGGTTCTACGAAAGGTTTCGAATAACGCGGTTGAATATTTGTCAAGGGCGATTAGTCCGGGTTTGAAATTCATGTGGGGTATTTTATTCGGGTTGGAAAAGCTCTCGGTATATATAAGGGTGTGGGAGGGTATACAAGTGACGGAAGCTGGTGTACGAGCCCATAGATCTTCCATCGCTGTCCGAGCTGCTGTCCAGTCTCGTTACAAATTGTGGGGTAGACGCGCCAGGCATTTTGGAAGCGCCTTTAATAACACTGCCTGACTAGATGAGATAACATATCCTAGAGCCGGGAGAAATTCTGTGCAGAAAGCCAGCGCTACCAGCAATATAACACAATAACTGGCTGACTGATGGGGCTTAAGTGCCATCGGCTGGTCGGTTGTTTCTACTAGAACAGCAGCTCGTCTCTCTATCCACGCGGCTCAGAAAAGAGATGAGCTTTTCTCGGTCAGAACAATCCATATGTGATGTGGTATATAGGTGTAGGTGTAGGTGTAGGTGTGGGTGTCTCGGTCCAGGAGAAAATCTCTCTCAAGCTTTTTTTAGTTGTCTCGAGTTGGTCAAAGGAGCGCGAAAACACGGGACTGAATGAAACAGCTTTCCTGCAGTGGGTAATGAGAAAGTCACTGGGAACCAATGTCTCGATTTTTCAAACTCCTATTCCTCAGGCTGACTTCACACCACCGAAGCTACTAGGCGAAATACGGAAAAGCTTATTCGTCTGTCAGTCAAACGTAATGGTCGCGTTAATAAGAATCCATCTTATACGCTCTACAGACATTCTAAACTATCCTATACGAAAATAGGAAAAAGAAGAAGAAGAAGAAGAAGAAGAAGATCTCTTCAATTTCAATTCGTGCAGAAAATTTTTGGATGCATCCAATTTTGTTTCAGATCAGAAGGATGATGAAAAAAAAAAAAAAAAACGAAGAGTGGGAATTGTACGAAAGAAGGAATGAATACCCGAGAGATACACTGAACCCTTTAATTTGTGAAAATTGAACAAGAAATCCTTGGAGAAAAGTTACCAGACTATTACCCTTCACTTTCTCTGCCTTTTTCCCTAGGCTCCATTTCTTCCTTCTATCCTCTCCTCCCATCCCTCTGCAGGGTTCCCTCGGCTCGTATACTAGTACAACTTTGCCACCATACCCTTTACCCGATAATTAACTACGACTAATTGTAATTAAACGATACATAGACTAACCACCTTGGTACATGCCTCGATTACAAATGTCGTACCTTTGGTTATAGGTAGAATTTCAAAGCTTCGGGCAAACTTGGTTCGAGAGTGTAATCAATATTCTTAATCAAATTTAATAATTTCACTTTTCTTTTCCTTTTCCTTCTTCTTCTTCTTCTTCTTCTTATTCTTATTCTGAGTCGCCATTTTACCACTCGATATTTTATGTTTTTAAGGACTCGCAAAGGGCGAGCCAAGGATCGATGGGATGGGATGGGAATGGGATGGGATCGATCCTTGAGTAAAAATACGTTAATTTTTCTTATTGATGAATGAGAAGTGGATACAATAAATTTTGATAATGTATTAGTATGTAATTATGTAATACACACTTTCTTAATCCTATATTCGGATGTTTTGTCGTGTTAATTAAATGAAATTATTTTTCGAAAAAATAATGAGCTCGTTAATTTGACGGACTTGGACTATCGAGAGGGGAAGATAAAAAAAAAAAAAAACAAAAAAAAAAAAAAATTGAGGGAGATAAAAGAGAAAAGAAAAGAAAATAAATGAAAAAATAAATAAATAAATAAAAAATAAGATGAAAAAAAAAAAGAGAGATACTATATCAGCAAACGATCACTCGGGTAAAGGGACAGGTAACTAGGTCGTCGATAACTTTAAACGAGATATATCGAAGTGGCTGGCTGTCGGGTGACTGGGTTCCCCTTCGGTCTCTACGACGAGGTTTTCAGGGGTAGAAGAAGAAAGAGGGAATAATAATAATAATAATAATAATAATAAAAAAAAAAAAAAAACCAAACTAAAGAAAGAGAGACAGAGAAAGAGAGAAAATGAAAAAAAAGAAAACACTAAATAAAATGGAGAGAAAAAAAAAAAAAATTTCCCCGCTCGAGTTCCATTTCCGTTCCATTTGTATTTACGGCCTCGTTATTTGTTACTTCAACTTTTCAGGGACTCGAGTAGGTATCGAAAACAAATGGGACCCCCGGATGTATATATACACACATATATATATATGTTTTTCGACTGTGTGAAAAAAGGTATATTAGTAAACGTTAGGATTGTCGTGTAGTATTTCTCCCGTAGCAAGATTATGAAAAAAAAAAAGGAAATAGAAAAGAAAAAGTAAAAAAAAAAAAAAAGTAAAAAGTAAAAAAAAAAAAAAAAAAAACGAAAATAGGGGGAAAAAGGTCGGAAATAAAATACAAAATTCTATCAGTTTTCTTCATTTCCCAGTATTTTTTTTTCTCTTTCTTTTTTTACTTTTTCTTTTACTTTTACTTTTTCTTTTTCTTCCTCTCTTTTTTCATACTCGTTTTCTCTTCTACTTTACTCTCGGTAAAATCAAATCGAAGAATATCATTTCACAAATCCCATGACGAAAGAGAATTTCATAAGTAATATAATACCACAGCTCGGGATATGATGAAATGTAAATTGAACATCTAGCTCTTTCTCTCTACCTTCCATCTCTTCTCTTATTTTCTCTTCTCTTCGTATTATTTAATCCCTCGCGATCAATCCGCCATGTGATTTGTCCTGGAAGAAAGAAAGAAATTGAGAAAAAAAAAAGTCAAGAAAAGGAGTCAAAATTACCGACACATTTGTGATATTGCATTATGCGACTTTCGTCCTGTGTTATAGGTGGAAAATTTTTTAAGAAAAACGATTGTTTTCTTGTTTTTTTTTCAACCGAGGCACCAAATTTGTCCCAATTTTCATCACCTCAACTCGGCTCTTCGTCGTGTCTCGAAAATTAATTACCCATAGTGAAATAAGGAGGAAGGGTCGTCCGTAATTTGATCATTTTCGAATTTCAATGCTCCCATGAGCCGGGACGTCTCGAAATATGTACAAAAATGTGCAGCCAATACCCCAGGTTCCTATCACAATTCTAAGTGCCACCCCAAAGCCTTCGAATTTTGCCATTTCAATAAAACACGATTTGCGATATTTCGGGGTTGATTTTTTTTCTTCCTATTGCAGTATAGCTCCGAAAAATCTGAAACTCGGTACACTCCTTACCTGTAGTAGTAGGTATTATATAAAAATTTGCCAGATTTTGGACTAAAAAAAAAAAAAAAGATGAAGATTCTCATCTCGAAATTATGATGAATGAAATTTTGTCTTTAAAAATCTGTAAATTTTTCATGGATACCTGCTACTCTAGGTATAAGAAATGTGTGGAGTTTCAGATTCAGAGAAGCGATAATGCGATAGTTAGTAAGTAAAAAAATAACTCCGAAGTACTAAAAATCGTGTTTTATTTGAATAGGAAAGTATAAAGGCTTTGGGGCAGTATTTAGAATTGAGAGATAGGAACCTAGGGTTTTGATTAAATTTTCTTTTTTATATATTTGGGAACGTTCTAGCCCATATGGGAGCATTGAAATTCGAATATAACCGAATTAGGGACCATCCTAATACGGTTGGGATACATATAGATATATCTACGAATGCTGCAGAGGTGAATAAATAAAAAGAAAAAAAAAAAAATTCGTCAAAGTTGAGGTAAAACGTTTCATTACGACTTTCCTTCCTTCCTTCCTACCTTCCTTCCTTCTTCTTCCTCGTCCTTTTTCCTCCTTCTAGCTCCTCGTAGTATTATACGAATAATAAACTCTGCTCGATTCCGACCATATCTCTCTTCCTCTCTTTTCTTCTCTTCTCTTCTCTTCTCTTCTCTTCTCTTTTCGTCCCTTGACTAAAATTACCAATTAATGACCCGTGACGTGACTTTTGCGCTCGAGACGCTTGCAACTTTAATAATTATAATCGTTACCCCCACACTTCCTTCTATATAACATGTACCAGTCTTTATAACAGACCCCCCCCCCATCAAACCCCCCAACCCCTAGTTATAAATAATTTCTCTTCACTGTTTTTATCTCCCAGTTATAACAAATCGCTTCTCCTTTATTACTTCATTCAGACTGTATTCCGTGCTGGACCAATCATTTATAGTGTCTATACATCTCTGAGTCGTTAGTAATTAATTAAGGATTCACCCCCCCCCCCCCCTCCCCCTCCCCCTCCCAACACTATTAGTTAATTGCTGTTGAAATAAAAAAAAAAAAAAAAAAAAAAAAATAAGAATAGAAGAAATAAATTAGGCGTAAAAAACGATTTATCGCACACGTATTGGTATATATTTCTTTTTTTCTTTATTTTCTTCTCCATTCCTCAATAGAGTGAGAAAATTAAACGGAGTAAGAATACAGTGGATTGAGAAGATTTCGCTAGAAGAACGAAAAAACAAATATAAGAGAAACGATATACGATTCAGATTAAATCTTGTCCTGCGCGGTTACAAACGAAGGAAATAAACCTCGGGTACGAAACCAGGAGAGGAAATAAAACCGGGTAAAGGAAAGAGAGAGCTGGATAAAAAAACGAAAAAAAAAAAAAAAAAAAAAAAGAACAGAATGAATTGACGGTCAGGAATAGCGGAGTGAGAAGAAAAGATGGTGGTGATGGTTTATACAGAGGAAACAGAGGTCGCCCTCGCATAGGGATTGTGCCGTGCGGTTCCTCTTGAATAGCGGGCTGCCTGCAGGGGTCTTCATTTATTACATCGCCCCAGTTCACTCTATTTCTTATTCGATTCTCTACCAGCGATTAAAACTTCCGCTCAAACTCCTCGGCAACAAAGTTTCCATTAATTAAACAAATGCTTGGGTTTTCGGCGTAGTGAACAGCATCACCACCACCACCATCACCATCGCATCAGACACTATATATAGTACCTGTACCAAATCTACTCTCTCTCTATACATATATATATATATTATATCTGTATATATATTATTACTGTCTCTCTGCTTTATCCCGATGAAACAATTATCAACTTCCCTCTTCGAGATTTGATGGATATTTCAAATTCGAATTCATTGTTTCACGAGTTATCTATACATCCATTCTTAATGGCGGAAGGATCGAGGAAAGCAAGGGGGGGATGGGATGATGATTAAAATTTGAAAATTTCATCCTCTTACAGTTATATAATAATAATAATAATAATAAAATTATCACGAAAATCGCTAATTTTATCGCACATCTTTGATGTAGACTAAAATTTTCTTCCCTGCAGCAATTTCCAACAGAAAAACACACATTTTTTCTTTCGGCATGCGATCGATCTGCTTTAAGCGGAGTTGAGAATAAAAAAAAAAAAAAAACAAAAAAAAAAAAACGAAAAAGGTGAAACAATTTTCTAATCGTGTGAAAAAAACTGAGTAGATGTATAGAATATTTTTTAACAGCTTACTATAAGTCGCGGTAAAGTCATGGAGGTTTTTTTGTTAGATTGGATTTAGAGGATTACACTATCTCAGCTCTTTCGAATCTACACATAGCTTATATAGTATATAACATAAGTAAGAGAATATATATATATATATACATAATTATGTATACCAAAAGGCTTGTTTTCTTTTATTTATTTAGAATTTTATGTATATCTATGTAAATTAATTCTATTTATACGGAATGTCCGTCGCGTTGTAGAAAAAAAGAAAAAAAGAGAAAAAAAAAACAAAAAAAAAACAGGAAACCAACTCGAAAAATAACAACGGTGGATGTATATCTTCTCTTCTCTTCTCTTCTCTTCTCTTCTTGTTCCATCCTCATTTTTTATTTTTATTTTTTCTACCTGGGGGGTAAAATCCTTGTTGTCACTGAGGGAAACTGCTCTGAATCCGATTACAACTGGTAAATAGGTATTTACCCTGCACCCTCTAGCTGTAACGTTGTGCGATGGTAATGGTTCGAACGAAGTGGACATGCAGCGGAAAGTGGTTGAGCAGAGAGAGAAGGAAAGATAGAACGTTGTGTCGTCGAGGAAAGAAAAAGAAAAGAAAAAAGGAAAAAGGAAAAGGAAAAAGGAAAAAGGAAAAAGGAAAAGAAAGGGTTAAAGATAGACGGTACAAGTTGCTAGCCGCATTAATTATTATTCACTTGAAAGGAGGAGCACTGGAGTGTGAAAGTTGCCCGCATCGGGTTTCCCCCCCCATAAGAAACTAAGAAATAAACTTTTTGTTAAGAAGAATTTCCTCCTGGTTTGAGGATCGGTTTGGCCTTTGGGTTAGGGTCTGGCGGTGTTACGGTCAAGAGGTCAAGGTAAGGTATAAGTTCGGATCTTTGGGGATGTTGAATTGACTGACTAGTCTTTCAAGAACCAGGCATCAACTTTTTTTTTTTTTTTTTTTCTACATCCCAGCTGTTAATTTCAGTTGTTCGAATTAGAAGTAAAGCCTTTGGCGCGCACAAGGCTTACCCAAGGTTCAGACACAACGAACAATAAGACAATGGGAACAAACGAACAATGGGTTAAGGTAGAGAGAGACTCGTTCTGCACCCTCCAAGATGGATATCTCGATCCACGAGTGTCCAACCCCTGAAACGTCGACCCGGTTTCGACCCTTAGTCGTGTGTTTTCGCACATTTTCGAGAACCTTCGTGTGTCACTCCCTTTGAACCAACTAATTACGACCTCCTTGTAATCTCCTGATTACATAATATCTTTGACCAACTTTACCCCCGACCCCCCGACCATCGACCAACCCTTCGTCTCTTTTCCTTTCTATTCTCTATTTCGTTGTTATGTAGTTAGATACCTATTCGTCCGTGACATGTTCCTCTATTTCATAGCCATTCCAAGAATCGAGGATCATCTCAAGTCCTTCCTTCAGCAGTGACCTCGAGTTTCATTGCTAAGAAACTTTTGAAACAAAAAAAAAAGAAAAAAAAAAAAAAAAAACACAAAAATTATGCAACCGTCTAAGTCTAAATATGAAAAAGCTTTTACGATTCTTCTGCCGTGCGCTGTTTTGAGGAAATGGAAATTCCTGGTCTTCATGTCAGAGGTGAGCTGACTGCACGTTAATAACTCAGGCTTACTACTATACCCCACCACACATATAGGACCTCGTGCGAAATAGAATGGCGTATAATGGGGGGGGGGGGAGAGGGGGTGGGTTCTTCGAAATAAATTTAAACATTAATATCAGTTATCGAGACACGTTTGTCTTACAAACGTCCTACGCACCCTACGCGTACCCTACCACTACGCCAGCAGCTAAGCCTCCGTGCACACCCATCCCACCCATAACATAACACAACCCTCGCATTTCTCCCTGTAGGAATGTCCGAGATGATTCTCCGGAGATTAATCACCCCCCCCCCCCCCCCCCCCCCCTCTCCCCCCACGACTTAACGCCTGCGCCCTCTGAAATTATTCCTCGGACTGAGTTCCTGTTATACCGCAAGTGAGAAATATAGATGTAAAGATATATATTATATACACAGAGAGATATACGGAGATATATATATACAGATAAAAGGCAGAGGGCCAGAATTATTCGAAATAAAGCCACAACGGTCGTAGGTATACCACTAAGCAGTAGGCTGATGAAAACGGGGACCGATAATGTCTTTGCGTTAAACGAACCGTCGGTAAACCGTTGGTTGGATAAAAACCGAAATGAAGAAAGAGGAGTGAGGTTTCAAGGCGAAGGCGACATCCTTATCGTTGAAGAGAGAAAGAGAAAGAGAAAGAGAAAGGGAGAGGGAGAGGGAGAGGGAGTAGAGAGAGAGAAAGAGAGAGCGAGCTAATTACCTATAATAACAAATTGACAAAGTCTTTCGCTAATTACCGAAAAGGAGGTATAAGAACAGCCCCCAGACCCAGTGAGCTTTTCCAACCCTCCAACCCTAAAGGAGCGATGAGGAGGCAGGAGTGGGGGTGGGGTGGGGGGTGGAGGGGAGAAGGGAGCAGTGAGTTTTCTCGATAGTTTGAAAAGTCTGCGGAGGAACTGGTGCTGGGAAACGAACCGTGAGACCATTCAGCTCGGGTGAGAATCGACTCTGGTGCCAAAGGAGTCAAAGAAGGCAATCTGTAGTACTCGGTCCCTGGGGGTAGAAGGGCGGGGGTCACCGTCTGACCTGAAGGTCTCAGTTACGTTACGTTGGGGGCCCCGTCGTTACGCCACTTAACCCCTCTCACCCATTCATCCCCGGCAACGCGCTAACGCTTGCGACAATTTCCCCAGGACATTCGAGAAGCGAATTAATTTAGTGGGCGGATCCGAACAACATCGTCACACCGCTGTACCCCGTTCGACCCCCTAAAGGGTCGCAGGGTTTTCTAAAAGCTATAAATCAGAGCGAAATCGCATCGCGTAAATATACATATATATAATATATAGTATAGCGCGCGCGGCGGCGGCGGCGGCTTTGTGTTCCGTGGAAAATTGCGAATATTTATTTGGACCCTGGATTTTGACGTGATTAAACAAAATAGTAGCAAAATAAATAGAAAACAAAAACAAATAAATAAAATAAAATAAAATAAAATAAAATGAAAAAAACATTTGTTTTTGAATCTGATTGTCATTTTGTGAATCAGTCTGGTTGGCGCTCTGTTGGACAAACGAATAATGCGATAAAAATAGGGGATGGGGAATTGTCGAGGTATAGAGATAAAGAGAGAAGGGGGTAGGGGAGGAATCGAATAAATATATTTGAAAATCGAGTATTGGAGTGTGTGAAAATACTGTACCAGACAAATTGGAGTACTGCACGAACCGTTTTTCATCCCCTTTTTTTTTATTGAAACACTGAGATACGGACTTTATACCGTTTCAAATTCATTAGCTTTGCCAATGATTTTCGATGAACAAATAACCACCTATTGTTTACTTTATAACAAAGTTATTCAATCATCATCGACTGCATAAAAGACGTGCGAAAGTCCAGCCCAGCCGCGATACCGCGATTTTGGTCTCTCGTCTCAAATCCCCATGAATGACTCGTGAGGATCCGATCGATTGTATTTCAAAAACAGTGAGACATATATCAATCAGTTTAAAAAAAAAAAAAAAAAAAAAAGGAAAGTCGAATATCGATTTGCTGCGATCCCTGAAGTGGTAAAAAAAATCAGAAACCCAAACACCATGGAAGCGATAATTCTTACGTGGAGCAAAGATTGTTCCTTATAGCTGAACGTTAGTGTTCCAGTATTCGAGGTCCTAGTAGACCCCTGCTTCGTTCCTGAGTCTAAATCCAGGCCCCACCTGGAGTGCCGTAAAGAACCCTGGCACATTGAGTTATATAAAACCGTTCCTGCAGGGTGCGTAAGTTAGGAACGGTATAAGGGAAGGTTGTATGGGTGCCGGATGTATAGATATATGGGAGAGGCTAATGCGCGGACATTTTCCGATGGCGGGTGCCAGAAGGGGATGAAGAGGAGGTGGTAGGGGTTGTCGCTAATGTCGTTATAACCGTTACCAGGGTCGCAGACTTTAATAACATTAATTACGAATCTTCGTGCGTTCGGTGTTCATGCCGTGCTATCGCACGATCCTGGGACATAGCAGCACCAGCGCATCGCCTTCACCGTTCACGCGAGCAAAGTTGATAGAATCTAATTGAGAGGTGCCTACCTCTCTCTTCTTCAAACCTTACCTTCAGACCCGGGTGAACTACTATCTGCTGCTTTTGCTTCCTCCTCCTCCTCCTCTTGCTCCTCTTCTTCTTATTCTCTTCTTCTTGTTCTTCAGTCGGTAGTAAGCTAGTCGTAATGGAATTAACCCGAACCCGATTACACCTGACGAACCGAAAGAGAGATAGAGAGATAGAGTGAGAGAGAGAAAGAGAGAGAGAGAGAGTAGTAGTATTAGACCCTGATCAAATTACGGATTAAAACATCGCCCCTGATTATTGAATGGCTTAAAATAACATCTAGTATTCATATTTAGATGTGGTTTTCTATCTTGAAGCAGACTTGGTCTTCACGAGGATAGAAAAACCCGGGTAAGAAGCAAGGGTATACCCTGTTGGTTGAACGTTTCTTGGCACGAGTAGTATCGGGGTCGGTCTACGCCCTCCTCTAGCTACCACCCGGTCGAATCCCGATTTTCAGGAGAATTGGACCATGAAGTAGATAAATAAATCTAATAAGGATGGGAAATAGCAGCGAGTTTCTTGGCTACAGATAGTTATCTCGGCGATGCACCACAACCACCACTAGCACCAGCACTAGCACCAGCATCAGCACCAGCACCAGGAATAGGAACTTGAGCCAATAATTGAACCGACAACCCCGTTATCGACGCGAAAGTAAGTCGATTAAAAAATCACCCTGATCCTCAACTGCATTCTGTGAATCTCGATTAAAGTGGTAAACCCTATGATAATTGCGTAATGAAGAAGTTCGGCTTCAATCTGTCGCCCTTTTTCACATCCTCTAACTAATGCCGGCGCGGATAGTTTCACTAGATCCTTTTATGGACGGGACAGGGTGGCAGAGCGGGATGAGCGCAAAGGGGAGATAAAACGAGGGTAGGAGAAGAAAACAGGGACGTAATTACAGTTTAAAGCGCTTTAAAACGCTCCTAGAGTCTTCTTGGCAGCGAGGACCAAGGACCAAGGACCTTTATGGGTGGAATCGAAGGCGAACTGGTAGAGGCCGTTATTCCCTACCCTCCTGGTATCCTGCGGGGATTCTCAGCGTCGTGGTGCCTGCCTTTACCAACCCGGTTTTGGCACGGACAATCTAGAAGGCAGAAGGCTTTAATTAAAGGAAGGATCCAGGCTGTGAAAATTAGCCAGAATTAGTCGGTCGGCAGTCGCGTAGTACCGTCTCAACTTTCCTCTAATTAAATGCTATCAATGTTATATGGATAATGACCATCCATCAGTTCAACATCAACATTTTGGTTCTTCAGCAAACGCGCGCGGTTCGGAATATACCAGCTCTCTCAGATTTACCCAAGGCCGAGTGAAATAAAAGCAGGTCCTTCTTTTTTTTCTCTTCTCCCATCCCATTCCGAAAATTTAATGTCCTCGGGTTCTATCGGGCACGTGCAGGTCTCTTTGCTGGATGTAATAACGAATGTTAAACTTCGGCCCGAATTAACGACCCGTGTAAACATACTGGGTCACCCTGAGCCGACGAGGAAGAGTTTGCTTGTCTTTGACGGCCATTTGAATGTCCGGGGTATGGGGGTAAGACTGGCTGGCTGGGTGGTTGGCTGGGTGGATGAGCTGAGCTAAACTCCAAGTCAAACTACTAAAAGGATATCGTCTTCCCAAGTTTATGCCCAGGCCACAGCTAACTTTACCACCCCACCCGCGAGTAGCCCGTGGTGAATCCCACGTACGTACCTACGTCGTCTGCAGGGATTTCTACCGAAATGAATTTTCCTCCCTTTTTTCTTCCTTCTCTTCATTATCACCAGGACGAGTATCCTGAATTGCGTTTCTTTCGATGTAGGGTAAATTTTTCACGGATTTTCATGGGACAATGAGTTACGAAATTAAACTTAGAAGAAACAAAACAAAAAAAAAAAAAAAAAAATATCAGAATTCTGAAGAACTTTGTGTATGCTTAACAAGTGGATACAGATTATCAGTTATCAGTTGCACAAAAGTTGGGGATGTAGTTTTTGAGAAAATGTGTTTAAATACAGATTTGGAGTTTCAAACTCCAGAAGAAAGAAACTGCTTGGGTAGTTTAAAAAAAAAAAAATATGATGAAAATAAAGCGAAAGAAGAGTGCATTTTCCGAGGTAATATCCGGTTAATTTGTCGAGGTGAATGTGCCGCGATTGAAACGACCGTGAAATTCGGTTCACCGATTAATTCCGGGATGACACTAAGCCATATAACAGCGATCCACGTTGGAACCGATCATCCGTTAACGAACCTGATGCTCCAGTGGTGAACCTTGTGAACCTTGTGAACCCGTTGATCCCGAGTAGCCACGGATTCTCAAGCCTGAAGGTACTGCGAGTATAAGACTAGAAGGGAGTGTACCGGCACTTGGATGTATCATGATAAGTCGAGATTCGTGGTTTTGGGGTGAGGAATGGAGATAAGCGGTTGCCACGGTCCTCGCTCGGTATTTCGCTCCGCTGGATCTTTGTGGCTTGTTGGAATTGCGGATTCTACGCTCTGTGCTTATGCATTTCGGATTGGTCATTAGTGCCCCTTTGCTCATAGTCCTTTGTCTAACGTATGTGCACTGGTTAAGGTCTCCGTTATATTATCCATTTCCTTCCAAAGCGACGATTACACTCTACGGGTAGGTGCTATCACGCTTTAATGATAGACAGAGATTTCTTTCTCTTTGAACTGTTCCATTTCTCCCACTCTCTATCCTATCCCTCTCTCTTTCTCTCTCTCTCTCTCTCTCTCTCTATTCTCTTGCCAATTATTCATCCAAACCTCGGCTCCCTCATTAGTGCTCGAAAACCCTTTCCATGGTAATCCACCCTCAGGACAGGACCAGCAGGGTCCAAAATAATCACATGAAAGTCAATGATCATTATCAACAATGTCGAATCAAGATTCAGTGAAAATATCTTCAAAAGGTGTTATTCGTACCGAATTCTAAACGTTATTTAAAATATATTCACTCGCTTTTCGAGAATAGCTCGAACATACCCTAACTGTATGGGTACCTACACGCGATTTAATCAGCACTGAATAACCGAGTGCAGATTATAATCACATTGTAAATACATGACTCGCTATATAACTTATCGTCTCGTGGAAAAAGCATTAAAAAAAAAAAAAAAAAAAAACAAACCATTATTGTCCACTCTCGTCACGAACTATTCTATCTATCAATCGATCAGTTCAACTAGTATGGAAATAGCAGTAGTCCAATTCGACAAAGACATTTTTGCTGCTCATCACCTTTGTGTCAAACAAAAGTATTGGTTCCGGTCAAAGCATGAATTGTTTCCACAGTATCCAAAGAATAGATTTGTCGAAAAATTAAACTCGAAATGAACAGATCTGAAATGTAGAGAATTTCACACTGACTGATGATAGGCATGAAAGATTGCCACATGTAGTTTAATTCGCAGGTTCAGCGGAAAAAAATTTAGAACTTTTAATTTTTCACCGAGTTGTACGATTTTTCCTCGAAATTTATGAATTCAAACGGATGGATGAAAAAATCTGAAATTCCAAATGATATTTGGGGAGGTATTTGTACCTCGCGCTATTAGTAAGTTTAAAACAATGTAATTCGTGCACATGTATGTATATATATGTGTACGTGGGTAGAAATTGTCTACTCGTGAATTTCACGGGTCAGAAACGGGGGCGCGATGATTAGTACGGATTTGACTATCGCTTTGTAAAATCTTGCGTTAAAACCCTCGCCATTCCCCTTTCTCTCTGATTGTTGACTAATTTTTCGGCATCAGTCAAACATACATTAGGTACATACCACGCTTATGTTTCGTGTCGAAGAAGGAACCCTGTCATTAAACTGTCACGTGATCGTTATCGCAATTGCTATTGTTCGTATTATCAAAATTGCGATTAATACATAATTGACGAATATCAACATCGCATTGTTACCAAAAATGAAATATTTCACATTTGTTCGATTTTGAAACACACGAGGTAACGGATGTATGTAACATACGCCTGGATACTGGTACGTGGCTAAACGTACGTCTGGCTATCATGCGGCTAGCATTATACCTACGCGATATACAGGGGGTGAACGTGTTTACTCACTCCATGTTTTGCCTCCTCATGCGACAAGGAGAGAAAAGTGAGAGAATGGGTACCTATATGTACACCGGTACGCGGGTACGTCGCATTTAAGGTATGTATAGCGCGTAAAACGGCCGTAAAAGTTGCCAGCGGATCTATGCGAGGGGCATAAAAGTAATTTTGTGGGAAAACGTGCAAGCAGCCAACAAGAGAAGCAAGGAAAGAAGAAGAAGAAGAAGGGAGAGAGAAGTATAAGGCTGCGAAAATGTCGCCTCAGTTCGTAGCACCGATTGCAGGCCGCCTCAAGCGTTGGAAGTGTCGAGCTAGAATGGATTATTCCACTTCCGAGTCCGCTTTACTTTATTTCCTCATTTTTTCTTTTTCTTTTTGCATATGCATATATATATATATATATAAGAGAACAGCACAACAGTTTATAGCCGAGAGCCTCACTTCTGGACACTTCAATACTTCATCAAGTGAAGTTAACGCAAAGTGAAAAACCGTTTGAACAAATTCGAGCCAACAATCTCTGATCAAGAGTGCGTGACGATTAACATTTACTTTCCACCTCTCTTTCTGGTACTTTACTTTTTTATTCCCTGATTTCGTCAAGGAAGTTTCGAAGTTGCTAAGCTGTTGTCAAACTCCTCAAATTCATTTCACACCTCTAACAGCTGTTTCCTGACGCTTCATCCCTTAATCTCAAATTCACTTTCATTTACTGTATATAAGTATATGTTTTTACCAAATTTTTTTGCCTCTTCCATAATTCGTTGGTGCAGGAATTCATCTACCGGCAATTAGTCAATCGCACGTTTCTCATTTTCGGTTTTGCCTCGGCTAAATTCTCATTAAGTCTTTTCGCTTTTTCCCCTGCCGGCTATACATACAACGTCAACCTTGCTGCTCTTGTATTTTAACCAAAAATTGCCCAATTTAGTTTAAATTACTGCACATTACCCCACAATATGGAAGCTTATGGCCCGTAAAAATTGCCAATTTACAATTCGTCGGAGATATAAAGGCGAGGCCCCACTTCCCGTCTACTTCGAAGCACGCGTAGGATGAAAGGTGGTCTTATCTTGTAACAGCACACAGCTTGGTATCCAGAATTCAGAAAACTTTAATGCATTGGTAGTAGCTACAGAGAACTACTAGCTCAAAGATGAAAAATATGAAAAAGGAGGAAGAAGAAGAAGAAGAGTTTTTTTCGTCAAGGATGCGAAAAGCCACAAAACTGGTGATTTTCTCTTTTTATGTGAATTGAGTTATCAGGAAGTGAAGATATGGCTATGGTTCTGTACGGTATTGGTTATAAACTTTTAACTATTTCTGCCAAGGGAAAAAAGATTCCAAAGGGTAGGTAAGTAGGATACGTTTACGATGATACATGGGCCTCCTCTTTGTTCCCATTGCAAAAAAAAAAAAAAATAAGAAAAAATAATACAAGGGCGCGTGTATTTTGTTTCTTCGTATACGCTGATACCGCCTTCTTCTACCTGGCCACTGAGGGGTTTCAAAAGAGCTGGATGTTATCTTTACGACACACAGTGGTTCCAAATCCCGAATTGCTGGCCAAAAACCGAAAAATGAAGTTTCTATTCAAGGAATTTTACCTGTGGGGTCAGGTAGAGGGGTATTTCGGGGAACCCTTCCAAGGGTCGGTAGGTTGCAGGTGTTGCATTTAGCCGTTGGGATTTCATTCGTAACGGAGCGCTCGAGCAGGTATAGTCGGTCGTGCGCTACGCTAGAAAAATATCGTTGTGTTCAAAGTGATATATCTTCAAGTAGAATTGAGTTATTTTAATTCTGCAAAATGGAGTCTCTTCCTGGATGTAAGTACACTTATTATATCATTGCGATTTCTTATATTAATCATACACCGAGCGACAAAAATTGTGAACATCTACCGTAAATTCTCGTGCTCGCTGCGGAAAAAAGTTATGTTCATATTGAGTAAAAGTTAATAATTCTAAATAATTCTAATACTGGTTAAGTGCCACGTTATTGTATACACTCTTGAGTAATACCTCACCAAAAAATTAGGTGCACCAAGTTGCCCCTCTGGTAATAGTGAATTTTTTAATAAATGGACGCGGGAATTCAGGCACGGCGCGTGCTGGCGCGGCATGTATACTATACTGCACGGAGAAAAATTTCTCGTAGAAACTACCATACAATTATTGCAGTTTGAAGACAGAACGGAGGTATAGACAGACCTACCATATTTTTCTGGTAGTTCATTCAATAAAATCTTGTCCGAGTCACAATAATATCACGGCTGTGACAACATTTTATTGGTCGAACTACCAGAAAAATATGGTAGGTTTGTCTATACCTCCGTTCTGTCTTCAAACTGCAATAATTGTATGGTAGTTTCTACGAGAAATTTTTCTCCGTGTGTGCGAAGTGCACCACAGTAGGGTGCGAATTTAAGTGATTTGTTTCTCATAAATATAATTATTATTGTACCGGATTCGACTATCATTTTCATTAACAAATCATTACTGATTCTTAAAAATGTTCTATTATTGTCTAACTTTTTAATTGATTTTCCAGGCTCTCGTGATAGCAGTGAGGCGGTCAATTTCACGCGAAAGGAGTTGTTTGATTTATTCGCTGATCATTTGAATGATAATGCGAATGACGTGTACGAAATCTTGGAGGTCGAATTGTCTAAAAAATTCCATTGCTCATACACATTATCTGCGGATGAAAAACAAACAATTCGCAAGTTATTATATGATATGAAAGACAAATGGAAAATAGCTAGAAGAATGAAGGCGAGGTTTATGGACAAAAATACGGATTGGCTAAGCAGAATCGTCACCTTTGGAAACAATACGGAAATTTCGAAGGAGAACAAAGATTCAGATGCAGTTCGTGGGCCTGGTCGACATTCGCTGAGCTTCGAGGACTCCAGTGAGCGGTCGAAACGGAGAAAAACTGCAGCAATTCGTGAGCAGTCCAGTGCCGAAGAGCTTGCATTTGCCACCCACTTGAGTCTTCGAGCTGCAGGAAAATTGGATGCCGCAAAAGTGGTAAAAGAGGTTGCTCTGGGCAGTCCTACAAAAGCGTCCAAATACAAGGAAGCCTTACGCACTGTTACGGACATGACGACCAATCGTTATTCCGCTGATGCTGCGTTATCTCTTATAATTGAATACCGCATGTCTAAACATGTATATCAGGGAATACGGTCTGGAGCACTGGAACTAAATTCGAAGATATACCCACCGTACAAATCTGTGTTGGAGGCGAAGAAAAAATGTTATCCACCCAAAGATGACATCACGATTACTGAGAGTAAAGCTGCGGTCAAACTTCAAGCACTGTTAGACCATACAGCGAGTCGCATTTTAGCAGTGCAAAGTGAAGTTTTGCATCTCCTCCCATCCAGCGAAATTTATAAATTGAATTTTGTCTGCAAATGGGGATGCGACGGAACATCTGGGCAAAGTACATTCAAACAAAAATTTGATAATGACGACGGAGATAAAACAGACGCAACTATTTTCTTCACTTCCCTCGTGCCACTGCAGCTCGTGTTTGTTGACGGGGGTGATAACGAAGGAATAATCGTGTGGAAAAATCCACGACCCTCCTCCCCTCGATTCTGTAGGCCAATAAAAATCGAGTTTTTGAAAGAGACTGCAGAAGGCACCCGAAATGAAGTTCAAAACATCAAGGAACAAGAAGAGCAGCTTCAACCTTTTCATACGATTGTGAACGGAAAAGAAGTCACTGTATCCTACAAATTGGCCTTAACAATGGTTGATGGAAAAGTCTGCAATTCACTAACATCTACTGCATCAAGTCAACGATGTTATCTTTGCGGTGCTACATCCAAAGAATTCAACGACATCGACAACATTTTGAAGAGGAAAATAAATGAAGATCATTTACAATATGGGATATCATCACTGCACGCGTGGATTCGTTTTTTCGAGTGCCTTATACATATTTCATACAGATTAGAAATTAAAAAATGGCAGGCCGATAAGAAAAGCATCGAAAGTCGGAAAAAGACCATCCAAAAAGGTTTCCGTGAACGATTGGGACTTTTGATTGATCAACCAAAACAAGGATATGGCAGCACGAATGACGGTAATACTGCTCGTCGTTTCTTCCAAAATTCCGATGTTTCCGCATCTCTAACGGGAATAGATGAGGATCTAATCAAGAGATTCCACGTGATCTTGCAAATAATATCGTGCGGGTTTGAAATAAATGTTGATGAATTTGAAAAATACGCTGTAGAAACAGCCCGTAGATACGTGCTACTATATCCTTGGTATTACATGCCGACTACTGTGCACAAACTTTTAATTCACGGCGCAAAAATAATAGGGGTTTCCATGTTGCCGATAGGACAGATGTCCGAGGAAGCCCAGGAATCTTGCAATAAATATATAAAATCATTTAGACTAGACTTTGCTAGAAAATTTAGTAGGAAACAAAATATGGAGGATGTTTTTGCGCGGCTTTTGATTTCATCTGACCCTGTTATCTCAAGTTTGCGTAAACTACCAGCTAAGTCAAGCAAATCATTATCGCGTGAAGCCATGGCTTTGTTGGAATCGCCAACTGCAAACAAACCAAGAGTAGTTGCAATGTCTGACTGCAACGACTCTAGCGACAATAACGATAGCGATTCGGATAGCAATTGGAGCCTTTAAGCTTTACATAATTTTATTATATGAATGTAATATTTAATGTAATTTCTTAATAAATAAGTATTTGTATTCAAATTCGTATTTACATTTACATACTTTCCCAATGTACTATATTCTACACATGTACGTAAAAATAAATTATTTCTATTCAAAACCCCCTGGTAGCAAATTCCTTAAAGATTGAGTCAAGTTTGAATGAAATTATCCGTCATTTTTGGGCCATCATTTTGTTTTTTGAAAATTTGACTTCAGATTCGTGTTCAGCGACCTCAAAAACCCCCCGGTATCAAATTCCATAAGGATTGATTCAAGTTTCAATAAAATTATCCGCCATTTTTGGGCCGCCATTTTGTTTTTTGGAAATTTGACTTCAGATTCGTGTTCAGCGACCTCAAAAACCCCCCGGTATCAAATTCCATAAGGATTGATTCAAGTTTCAATAAAATTATCCGCCATTTTTGGGCCGCCATTTTGTTTTTTGGAAATTTGACTTCGGATTCGTGTTCAGCGACCTCAAAAACCCCCCGGTATCAAATTCCATAAGGATTGATTCAAGTTTCAATAAAATTATCCGCCATTTTTGGGCCGCCATTTTGTTTTTTGGAAATTTGACTTCAGATTCGTGTTCGGCGACCTCAAAAACCCCCCGGTACCGATTTCCATAAGGATTGATTCAAGTTTCAATAAAATTATCCGCCATTTTTGGGCCGCCATTTTGTTTTTTGAAAATTTGACTTCAGATTCGGGTTCAGCGACCTCAAAAACCCCCGAGTAATAAATCTGATAGCGATTCGATAATACCTTCCATTTTTGGCCAGCGATTCGGGATTTGGAACCACTGTGCGACATGGGCTTCTTGCTCCAGGGCAAGGAATAAGGAATGCTCCGGTATACATATACGTATAATAATTTTCTCTAAGCGGACATGTTTTGCGTTCCAAACCAAACCTCGTGTGCGTTGATCTTAAAACTCTCTCTTACGACGATAGATACGGCTACCTGGACCCCAATTTTAGTCAAAGCGAAGAACACCCCGAACTGAACTGTCTTCGGCAAGTGATCTTCCGCATTATACGGAAGGGCCTATAAATATCCAGGGTATTTCTTCTTCCTCGCCAGCACCCTGCAGTGGCTAGATGTTAATTGAACGGCTCCTCATAAATACACTCGACTTGGAGGTTGGTAAAGCCTTAAAGCCCGTGGTACTTGGTGGTTCGTACTTTTAGGAGCTTCCGAAAGATCACCATCAGCAATACACCAAAAAGCCGAATAAATTAAGCGGAAAAATATGTGCCGGTAACACAGAATTTAAAGTGCGTTTTGAAAGGCAGTAGAAAGTACTTTCGCTGTTCACTTTTGACCACAACTAGGTGGCGTCATACCGCAAGAGGATAGAAGACCCAGATCAAAGAGACCGTTCAACGTTCAAAGTTGGGTTGAAAAATACCCGCTCTGGTAGCTGCTGCTACTGCTGCTGCTGCTGCTGCACACCCACCTTTGTGGAAAAAGGTAAAGGTGCCTACTGGAGCAAAGTAGATGGGAAATTCTGCAGTGGTTGAAACGCAATTCTCTGTATACTTTACTCATTGCCCTCACGCTCTTGAGAGGGTGATAATTTAAAACCGGGATTTAATTCACGGTTCAAATCCCACCTCATGCCGTTTGATTACCTGCACCTCGAAGCTAACTAATTGTTTTGCGGTGTACACAAATTTACACAATTAAATAGATAGAGGTACGAAATTTGGCCGGGTCTTTATTCGCATACCCAACATTCATCCCGGAGCTTCAAAAGCTTTTCCTTTCACGGTCGGCGAAGCTAGTGTATATCGGTTTTTTTTTTTACATCCCACGCAGGAAGGAGGGGATCATTGAAGTAACGGTATACCTGTTCACAGGGATGCGATACAACGATCTTTGCAACTGGTTTTTCCCCACGTGTCAAAGATGTTAACTTCCTTTACTGATTTTTTCCTCTTCTCTTTTATCCACTCCTGAATCCTAGGGGTCTTTACGACTACTACCCCTCTTACTAGCTGGCGGTGGTAACTCAATAAAATAGTATGGTTGCTCGTAAGGAAAGGTTAAGTTAGGTCACGTTAGGTCAGGCTTTGAAAAGGCGGTGGGTCGCTCAACCGAGAAATGGAATTCGTACTAGCAGGAAGAAGCGAAATTCTGGAGAAGAAGAAGCAAAAGAAGACGAAGAAGAAGAAGAAGAAGAGGAAGAGGAAGATGCTGATGGAATCTTTTCAGCCCTGCAGTCTGTCTGCCGCTGTCGGGACATCAGGGTAAAATCGAGTTGAACCCGTCGCGGTGATGTGTGGCTGTTACCACGACCACACATATGAAAGCCACTGATGTCAGCCAGTCAGTCAGTCAGTCAAGTAAAGTCAGTCGGTGAGTCGACTGATGGTGCAAAGTTTGCGATAGAGAAATTCCCGGGTCTAGTGTCTCCTCGCACGGTTAACAGTTCGCTGAATCAGTATAATACTGCGAGTTGGACGTTAGTTAGGATGGTGGGTAGGTGCAGGGTAGGTAGGTGGTTATCGCATTAAATAATCGATAAAAAGTGAGCCAACCGAAGGAAACGAAGGAAACCGAAACTTTTATTTTAGTTTCTAATTGCAAGGGAGCAATTTATAACGAAGCAAAACTTTGGTAATTTGTTGACCAAAGTTATCGCGTATTCTGCGAGCTAAAGGCTTTACTAAAATTATAACTGCAAGGCTTTCAAGGAAATGGTCCAACTTTATACTATACCTTGGACGTTCCCAGATTTGTCAAAAAAAACAAAAACAAAAAAAAAAAAAAAAAAAAAAAAAAATATACAAATATTATCATACACTGAAATATGATAATTTTTGATCGATCATATCATCGTCATTATTATTTGTTTCCGTAATACTATTACTTAAAATTTCAGTCGATAGGTATATATATATATATATATCTGCAGATATGATAACTTTTCCAATTTCATTTCACGCGAACAGTTTCATCGATGAACTTTCGAATCGCACCCCTTAAGTTCACGAAACTTGTTCGATTTAATATTTGCATCGACTTCATTGGCGCCTCTGATACAAGACCTGGGAAAATCGAATGGAGTAAACTATATAACGAAATAATTACGTCAGAATATCGAGAATATAAAAGCCGAAAATACGGTTTTGATTAGAATTCTAATTCTGATTCTAACTGGCTTTCAAAATGATTAGAAACCCAAGAAAGCTTGAATGGAAATATTCAGCTCACAATAAAACCCGATTCTATAGTAAAGCTCGATGAATTGAACTTTTCAAACTGCAACCCCTACCACATTTGATTTTCGAGTTGTGGCATACTTGGGCGGAAAGCTCGCTGCCTAGGACGAATCAACGGAACAAGTTTCGTGAGAATCGCACAGACGGTCACACATGATCAAAAGCCCTTTCTGCTATTCCCTCTGTAAGCTTCTGGACCGATTCTTCTCGAGTTGGGAACCAGAATAACATCAGAATATCGACAAGATGAAAGCCAAAATCATGATTTCGATTAGAATTACCAATCGGTGTGTATAAAATTTGAGGTTTGACTGGCTCCCACAATGATTAGAAGCCCAATAAAGTTGCAAACGAAATATTCTGTGCACAGTTGAATTCGATTCTATAGAAAAGCTTTCCAAACTTCAACCCTTCTCATACTGAATTTTCGGATTGTGTCATACTTGGGTGAAAATCTTGTTGCCCAAAGACGAACCATGAAAACAAGTCACACATGACCAAAAGCCATTTCTGCTATTCCCTGTGCAAGCTTCTGGACCGATTCTTCTCGAGTTGGGAACCAGAATAACATCAGAATATCGACAAGATGAAAGCCAAAATCATGATTTCGATTAGAATTACCAATCGGTGTGTATAAAATTTGAGGTTGACTGGCTCTCACAATGATTAGAAGCCCAATAAAGTTGCAAACGAAATATTCTGCGCACAGTTAAACCAGATTCTGTAGAAAAGCTTTTCAAACTTCAACCCTTCTCATACTTGATTTTCGCGTTGTGTCATACTTGGGTGAAAATCTCGTTGCCCAAAGACGAATCATGGGAATAAGTCACACATGACCAAAAGCCATTTCTGCTATTCCCTCTGCAAGCTTCTGGACCGATTCTTCTCGAGTTGGGAACCAGAATAACATCAGAATATCGACAAGATGAAAGCCAAAATCATGATTTCGATTAGAATTACCAATCGGTGTGTATAAAATTTGAGGTTTGACTGGCTCCCACAATGATTAGAAGCCCAATAAAGTTGCAAACGAAATATTCTGTGCACAGTTGAATTCGATTCTATAGAAAAGCTTTCCAAACTTCAACCCTTCTCATACTGAATTTTCGGATTGTGTCATACTTGGGTGAAAATCTTGTTGCCCAAAGACGAACCATGAAAACAAGTCACACATGACCAAAAGCCATTTCTGCTATTCCCTGTGCAAGCTTCTGGACCGATTCTTCTCGAGTTGGGAACCAGAATAACATCAGAATATCGACAAGATGAAAGCCAAAATCATGATTTCGATTAGAATTACCAATCGGTGTGTATAAAATTTGAGGTTGACTGGCTCTCACAATGATTAGAAGCCCAATAAAGTTGCAAACGAAATATTCTGCGCACAGTTAAACCAGATTCTGTAGAAAAGCTTTTCAAACTTCAACCCTTCTCATACTTGATTTTCGGGTTCTGTCATACTTGGGTGAAAATCTCGTTGCCCAAAGACGAACCATGGGAACAATGATCGCAATAATGACACCGACGGTCACACATGATCAAAAGCTCTGTGTGCCCACCCCTTCGCAAGCTCGTGGTTCGATTATTCTCGGATTGAAAACCAGATCTATAATTCTCTGACCATTTGCGAAGTTATTTAAGTATAAGGGATGAAAAATGTATTAGAATTCAACTTCGTTCAAAGTCTAATGACCGAAGCAGAGACAAAGTTAGATTTTTAATGCAGGTGTGTATTTGAAAGTGTATTCCCGCTATGTGTCGATATAAAGTAGTCGCAGGCCTTCTTTCTGGCTGGTATATATATATAGATGGGTAGGTATAAGGCAGGTATATACCTAGTCTCATACAGAATTCAGTAGTATTCCAGTTTGTCGCGCGGCAAGAGAGCCAATGAAGGTTGTGCGGTGGCGGTAAGAGGGAGGCACTCACTTTCCGTAGCGCCAGGTGCCTCTCTGTAACTACTTTGCTATTCTCGTTCGCATTCTACTACCCCACATAGCGCCGTCAATTACGCCAACCAACGATATACGCCCTCTCTTCTCTCCTCTTCTCTCCTCTTCTCTTCTCTTCTCTTCTCTTCTACTCGCTCAATTCTTCCTATGTAGAAGCTATACCCCGTTCTATACTGTTTAGTTCCGTTCCGTTCCGTTCCGTTCTGTTCTGTTCTGTTCCGTTCCATTCCATCCATGGTTCACCCCTTTTGAATAATATAAACCCGATTGTTACCTCGATGCTAAGCGGCTCGACTCAGCACCGGGTCTATCTCAGCTTTTCATCCACCCGAGTCCAATTCGTCGAATGAATTTACCCAACAAAATTCACTACGATTAATATAATGATATGGAAATGTGCGATTAGTTCTCGGTCTTATACCTACTCCGAATTATTTAGAGTGATTTTCGCGGGGCACTACAGGTCGCATCGTTTAACGAAACTTTTTGAAATTTGTAGGGGATATTCGCATAACTGTTGCAGAAACAATTTTCTAATCATGTTTAAAAGTACTAGAAATTAGTGATGAAAAAATTGCGAGTCAATGAAATTTGTATAAAAATAATAAAAATTTAGACTTCTTATTATTTTATTTTTTTCCGATCGTCTTAATTTCAGCATAATTCTGTTACTTCGTTCTTCGACTTTCGTTTTTCCTCATTCGAATGGAAGAGGGGATTTGGTTTTGATACGAGGTTAGACGCTCGCTCGCGTCAAGGCAATCTTCGAATCGCGGTTGATTGCACGATCAGAAGATAATCCTTCAATCTTTCAATCTTCGGCCAGGTCTTGGTTACACTTACCGTGCTTTACAGGGTCTGGCCTTCCTTCCTTCTTTCCTATACCGTTGTGATCGCTCGATTTCTATAAAGGGGAACTAAGACGGAAGGCTGATGTTGGTTCCTCCGCTTTATTCGTATATGAAAAGGTTTACATTTTCATTATTCCTATACGTTGTAATATCGAGTTGAAAATTAGCCAGAATACATATAAAGCAGTGCTAAAATATGCTCGAGCAAGAGTCTGGCTATCACTTATATTACGTGGTATAATCGGTTTTCTTATCGCTCGCGCGCTCCTCCGGTCTCGAAAGACACAAACAAAGTGAACTTACTATCTTTCGCTGTTAACGGCTATGTACTAGGTAAGATAGGTATATATAAATAGATCTACATATGTAGGTACATACAACATGATGATGATGAATCACTGCATTCTCAAATTACGAATCAAATACGATATTCATTCCGGTTATAAAATTATTTGCAAATTATATATTTTAAAGATCGTTTTATTTTACTTTCAATCATTTTTATACGTATCACCCTCTACGCAGCTGTATATCCCCCCCTCCTCCTCCCTCGACGAATTGCAGCTTTAATAAAATTGATTTCCTCAACCTCGCGCCCTAAAACCCCGCAGGCTCGTAACTATAGCCCTAAAAAGTTAATGTCTTCGTTTACCTACTTGAGACGTGGGAGTAGGTGCGGGCCATACCATATGTTACACTTCAATTACTTCCAACTATCGCAAGACATGTATTTGAAATGATTTTCTTGCGAAAGAAATGGATTTTTTTTTTTTTTTTTTTTCTATAGAAAGAAATATTTCACAATTTTTTTTTTTTTTTTTTTGATTTTTTCTATACAATATTATTCGCATTTCGTTCTAATAAACATTTTTCATTATTTTTGTTACAGGTGAGTGTCCCGAAGGTTCATATATACAGACACAGAACAGGCAGTATTAAATCTTTGAGAAAGAAAAAAAGAAAGAAAGAAAGAAAGAAAGCCAAAAAAAAAAAAAAAAGAAAAAATCTAACGACCGTTCGGACCACCGTATAAGGTAGCGTTTTGAATATTTAATCAACAGTACTTAACATGCGTACGAAAGTCCCGGTTTATCTTAATTAGCATTAAAAGAGCCCCTGGCACGCGATACAGAACGCTTCTTTAATGTGTGTGCTGCCGATTAGATCGACGTTCTTCGACCCACGTAAGCCGGCACTTATACCATACTCTATTTTATCCCTTCCTGTCTCTAATTCCTAAATCACAAGTTTAGTGTCATAAATATTAACGAAAAATCAGCCTAACTCTAGCCTCGTGCTAATCTAGCTGCGAGAAAATCGAGCGCGACTCCGCCTAGCGGCGCTTCGCGGTACTAAAATATCTTCGAAGCTTAGTTCCGACAATTTCTAAGCTGAGTTCGATCTCAATTTTGTTGAATTATTATTATTACACGGACATGGACATCCTATCGGCAAAAGTTGAGCAAATAAATGTGTTTTCTTTTTTTCCTTGTTTTTCGTTCTTCTATTTCCTGACGGTGAAATTGTCTATACAAACATACTACCCCCGTATATTTATAGACATGTGTAAACATAATCTAACCCGAGGGCGTGTACCTACGCTCAGTGTAGACGAAACATCGGCTCGCGATGTATCGCCCGTAATCTTAACTCTACGAGTAACCATAGCCAGCGCCAACCTGCAGGGGTTGACAAATTGCTTTTAATTTCTCAGTCCTGTTTGCCTAGGCGACTCGGTGAATTAATTACCTAGCCTGTATCTTATCATCGAGCCACTTAACCGCACCCCCTAAGTACACAATGTTAGATCGAAACTTGCGATTCTAAATGCAAGCAAACGGGCGTCTGCAGACTTAGGCCTTGGGAACCACCGCTCACCAACCCTTGTTATACACCTGATATCGAGCGTGGTCCATGCGAATGAATCTGCGGAGGCTGAGGATCAAGGTGCGTCCACACCCTTCCTTCTTTCCCTTTCCTTCTTTTTTTTTTTTCTATTCCAGCTTTCCACGAGGTTATCTGGAGGCAGAAAAACGTCGCGACGTCTCGCCTCTCGCATCTCGCCTCGCGTCGCGTCGCCTCACATCGGAATTTTAGTCAGAATGTCGCGCTGTCCGACTCGTTTTATATTACTACCAGGCGTCGCGACGCTACGGGGACCGCCAACGCCCGCTACTCTTTCGGGGGTAGATAGGTACAGATATATATATATATATATATGTGATACACACATAGCTATGTATTATCTATGTTTAACCTTGCCGGTATACAGTTACATATATACCCATCTATATGTATACTAACACTCTTCTCTGAGGGATGGAAACAAAAAGAAAAAAAAAAAAAAAACGAAAAAATCGCAGGCGCCATCCACGAAGACAGGGAATTTCATTCAGAGCAGAGAATTTTCATTGGTTTTTCTTTCCCTTTTTTTTTTTTATTTTTACTTTCACTGTTTCCTTTTCTTTTTTTTTTTTTGCCAAAAATCTCGTTCTTCTTCATCGTTCTATAAAAACGTTGCGTTTGTATTTATATACGAATAAAGATTCATATTGTTTAGCCTCGTAGTTAAAAACTCGTAAATATCAGTCTAAGGGAGCTGTGTAGTTCCCTCACGCTGCCGGTAGGTGGCGAAAGACGCTCGAGCGTTCTCCCATCGTAGAAGTAACCTGGCTTAAAGTATGTATACGTATGAGGCTTGATCGTGTGCATGAAATGTGTTGAAATGAATAAATGAACATTTCCTTTGAGCTTTCGCCACATGACGAGCTTATTATTATGCATATGGTTTCATGGTAACGATTATCTTTCAAGTTGAGTTTAGGATTAACAGCGTTTGCATCTAATAAACTATCGTCTATTCGTCGTTCGTTTTGGTATTCGCGTATATCTGAACAGTGAACCTCTCGATCTCTTAGCATGTATATTGTGACGCGTTTCAACCGAGTCAAGCTGGGGTTGGGTCTTTATATTGCTGTCCTGATACGCGATATTAAAATGCTAAATATTTCCGCTCAGGTTCCATCCTCGTGAACCTCCACAACGAAAGAGCGAAGGGTAGGTAAAGGAAAGGGAAGATAAAAAGGGGCCTGTGAACCGTTCGCAATAATACCTATCTACGCAGTCCTGCAGCACACCTTTATTAACCTTATGCTAATTTAATATCGCGTTAATGCCCGGGCACTTATTTAGCAGGGATCAACCCGTCGCCTTTTGATCGACTCGCACGATCCCTTCCAGACCGTGTACAGGTGTTTTTTTTTTCTTTCTCTTATAATCATTTGTAAAAATTAAAATCATTAAAAAAAATTGAAATCCTGGATTAAAATATACTATGGTATAATTTTATTTTTCTTTTAAATAATAAAAATTTATCACTTGTGCGTATAGTAGGTATACGCGCGAATCGTGTAACTAAAGTTCCGGGCATTAGTGAAAATGAAATACTGTATACTGTCGGAATGAATATGACAGAGGTTCGTCGTCGCTCGGGTTCTGTTAGAGAAGAGTATGCTTACGGCAACTCGGTCAAAAGAGCTTTGATGTTAAATGTACCCAGGAAATAAAAAAATCTCTCTTTACCGTAGAAACGTGTGTATGTACACGCGCGTATGCTCGCACCAATTCTTGTCAGTGAGAAAAATGCTGTAAAGAAAGAAAAAAAAAAAAAAAAAAAAAAAGATGGACAAAAAAATGGAAAAAAAAAAAAAAAACGACGCTTCCATCAGACGTCAGTTATACCTATCTACCTATCTACCTACCTAAATCAGAAATGGAGTGAAAGCGAGGTTTCATATATCCACATTACTCGCGAAGAGCCGATGCAGGTGTATATCACGTCGTACGTTTAGTCACCACTTTACAGATCTAAACTTGGCAGGGAAAAGGATTGCTCTGTTTATTGGCAGCTGTCTTGGAATAGAGTATGAGAAAAAGATACAGAGGAAGAAATAGAGAGTATACATATACCGAAAAGAAAAATAATAACAAAGGGTAGTAATATAAATTAATAATGGAATAAAATGAAGGAAAATAAACATGCAGGGGTATAGTATGAAATAAATAAATAAGTATGTCTAGTATAAAATAGTTCCAGTAACAGTAGGAAGGATAACGAGCCAAAATAAACAGGCGAAAAGCTGCCGATTCCTGCTGTTGCGATATTTGCAATATAGGTACCCTACCTACCTACTTCTAGCTCTAGTATAGCTCTGGCTGAAAAGTCGGACAAAACTTATTTTGCTTTGGGTTTTCCAGCTACGTTGACAAAGTGTACCCTGGGAAAATTCTGTAGCTGTATGTATATGTAGATGCAGTCTAGCTTGTAAATTTGTTGACAACGTAGCGGTAGAGCTAATGCTAGGTTATTGCTTACGATATGACAATTTTCAAGCGATTTCATATTTCCTAGATTATCCTCGATCGGTGAAATGCACGTAACGTTTCATTCCGCCTTATACTCGCTGAGCGGGGGGGAGGAGAAGAAGAATATTTATTCAATTTATCATATTTTGACAAGAATTGGATCTGAATTTACGTATAAATTCTTTCTACGAATAAATATAATACCGTTACACACACCAATTGGTAATAAATTCACTTTAGCCACGTCAAGCATTAAATCCGGGAATTAAAAACGCTGGATTTTACGCTCATTCAATGTTATTTAACGCCTGACGGTCTGCAACCCGATATATACGGGCTAGAGTTGTTGCTACTATGAGAAAGCGCTGGGGTTCCTTCGGCGAAGCGAAGCGTGCGTGTCCATCTACCAGCGGTGACAGGAACTACACATTATTATCGCGTATTTCAAATTGCATGTAATAATTCTTGATTTCTGAGCTTGTTTTAAGTTTATCGTAAAAGAATTTTTTCTGAACTGCATATCCAGCGGTGAAAGTTTACATCCCTTGAAAACTCTACGTATTCCTACCTCACCGAAGAGGGTATATAAGGAATGGCGAATCTCTTCCTCGATGACACCCGTCAAATTAGTAGAATTCGTACATGTGGCTCCGGAATTTCGTCAAGATTCACGTCAATTTCCCTCTGCCATACGATTCAGCCTCTTCCTACAAGCATCTGTTCAAGACATGGCCCAGCTCTGACGCGGAATGGTATGAATATAGGGAACAGCCTTCTCGCAAATAATAATAAGAAGAATGAGAAGAAGAAGAAGAAGAAGAAAAAGAAAAAGAAGAGCAGAGCAGAACAGAAAATAAAAAAATAAACAATTCCTCGTTTCCCAAAAATCACGTGTGAAGTTTGCGAAGTCCACGACTTTAATTAGTTAATTACAATTAGCGAGATATAAAGGGTTGGAAAAAGTGTTAATTATTATTTTTTAAAGACCATTATGAGGTATATTTCGTTTAGAGTTGATTAACCTGTTAATTTTAAAGCGAGATTTAAATTGAGAAAACTGTGAAAAACCTGCATTTTTATCATTATGAATTTTTCCAGAGTTTATTTTTTTTTTTCCATCGACTAATCCGTAGTACTACCCTCCGTCAATGAATATTGTTATTTTTATCATTAACACCTTTTTCAGAGTTTGGTACACACAGTGTCCCATATACCTACATACTTTTTTCCCCCATCATTTCATGCGCCCCTTTTTCGAGGGTAAAGTTGAAACAATTTACGTTACACTCGCAATATTCTCTCGCGACACTTTGATCCCGAGTTAAAGTTAATTCCTGGCTAAAAATATAAGAAAAACAAAAAGGACAAGGAGAGAGAAATAGAGAGAAAGAGTAAAAGCAAGAGAATAACGAAAATAAAAATGAAAAGAAAAATCTTCACACATTTTTGGAAACTAAAATGATCATAGCGCTCTTTTTCTTCTTTACATTTTTATTTCGTATTCTTCATTATATATAGGTACTACGTGTTCTTTGTCGTCAATATCTCGGATATATAATATATAGCCTAGGGTGTGCAAAAAAAAAAAAAATTCAAACGCACATCAACATTCCGGTACAGCATCTTAAATAGAATATCTCAGCCAAATATGAGCTTTTAATATTGATATTTAGAACTGCCTAATTTCGTTACTAATTTTAGTTACTAATTTTAGTTACTAAAATAGGCAGTTCTAAATATCAATATTAAGAGCTCATATTTGGCTGAGATCTTCTATTTGAGATGCTCTACCGAAATTTTGATGCGCGGTTGAAAAATAAATTGTTTTTCCCAGAGTCGTATGACTCTATGACGCTATGACTCAATGTTTATAGGCGAATATCTCCTAATCGGTGAGAGTTAGGAAAATTCTATCTCAGTACTTTTTTGTAGAGCGTGAAATTTTCTATAAGAATCTGTATTCAGATAGTTTCTAAATCAAGCCGGTTACGAGAAAAAAAAAAAAAATTCGAAAATTTTCCGATTTTTTTTTTTGACGTGTTATTCAAATCAAAAATGGGAAAACTGAGTTAGGCAGTTCTAAATATCAATATTAAGAGCTCATATTTGGCTGAGATATTCTATTTAAGATGCTCTACCGGAATGTTGATGTGCGTTTGAATTTTTTTTTTTTTTTTTTGCCACACCCTAATATAGCCGTAAGAAAATATACATAGCGTGCAAATTTTTTTCCAACCTGAACAAAAACTAGTAACTCATATATTCATTTTTTTTCCCAGATTTTTATACCACCGCGCTACCGCCTTGCGCAAATTTGCAAAGTTTCTACATCGTGTTCAAGGATGTGCTTTGTTCGTTGGTTACCTCGATACGCTTCGAGTTTTACCTCGTATACTCTGTCTACTCTATAGCAGCATGCACACACAAGGTTTCGAGGATATTTATAACGGCAACTTTTATCTCACATATATACCTACATATATATAATACATGTATAGAAAAAGAAAGAGAAAAGAGCTGGCTCGATGGTGCACATTGTATGTATGTAGTACAATAAGGAATAAACGTCACGCTATCACCTCACCTCCTTATACTGCTTTCTTTTTTCTCACACTAAGTAAGTTTATCGTCCTCTTTGAATGCCCGCTGTATGCTAAACCGCCTCTAGTATGCGTTGCATTATTATTGATCCCCGGTCCTCTACTACCCATCATCTTCGGTCCCCCACTTTTCCTTATTTCTCTCGCTTACGCTTGGCAGATTGTTGGAGTGGGGGAAGCGCGGGCCTCAGTCTTAGTCGAGCGTTGCAGTGAGACGGATGTCGCGGTAACCTAGAATTCCCACTTTATTACCTCGTCGAAGGCGATTCTTCGGCTCTTATAAAATTAGAAAAAATTCCAAGGTTATTAATTTTTCGCCTGTTGCTGACGTCTCGATGAATCCACGTATGAAATAAAGGGAAAATTGCAATTTATACCGGACGGAGACATATATCGCCAAAGGGAATTATTAACTTCCGAAGAAAGGGGGTTCACTCGGGCTTTCATCCTTCTGCACACGGCTCGATCGATTTACTGTTGTTTGTGTACCTGATGTACACCGAAGCCGGAACAAGTCTTTTGTCATTCTTCTATACCTAGTTTGTGCCATGTACGACGATGCACAATGTACGTCACTTGTCTACCTCAATAATACATACTTCTTTGACCCTCAGTTTTTCTCAGCTTATATATTTTTCTGATTTTCTCTTGCGTTTCCTTTTCTTTTT
Source organism: Tenthredo mesomela (assembly GCA_943736025.1). Taxonomy (NCBI): domain Eukaryota; kingdom Metazoa; phylum Arthropoda; class Insecta; order Hymenoptera; family Tenthredinidae; genus Tenthredo; species Tenthredo mesomela. The sequence goes on from OX031018.1 coordinate 5,496,567, forward strand.
TTTTTTTTCCCCAAGTCTTTTTCCAAGTCTTTCACATTCTGTTAAGGAAAAATATCACCAGGGAATGAAAAAAAAAAAAAAAGACTTTTTCTCACAGTTTATATACCCTATTTGAGTCAGACATTATTTGTGGTCAAAATTCTGTCTGCGTACAAGAAGTGAATGGGTGTATTTTATTTATTTTTTCTCTCTCTCTCATATATATATATTAGACTGTGTAAAAAAAAAAAAAAAAAAAAACGACATCTCCTTTATATGTATTATAGCCATGTTTCAATACTTAGATATCTACCGTTTGAAATATGAAATGAAAGTTAAGAGGGCTTAGTTTGAGTCGAGGGGCGTCGAAGGTACGGAGTAATGAAACAACTGAAGCAATTAACAAAGGAAACTTAATTCATTAAGTCGGTGCCTGTTCGGTGGACCGCGAACTCCTTCATATTCCGCTGGCGAACATCGGGCCGAATTGTTTTTAAGCCAGTCACTGGTTTTCTGTGCTTTCAATTCCCGTCGCTTTCTTCTCCACTCTCTATATATTTCTATTTCCTCTCTCTCTTTCTCTTTCTCTTTTTCTCTCTCGATTTCGCGTGCTCCCCAAACTTTGAAATATCCCAATTTTTTTTTTTTTCTTCCCGCAGGGTAGAAATTCAGGAAAATTAAAACCCGAGTTCAAGTGGTAATTGAAACCGGCTGATCTCCCTCATATGATGAAATTGAATTTCCTCGATTATACTGTACTCTGCAGAGGAATGACAAAAACCGAGACTTTCATTCCTTAGTAAATAATTCCGCTTTCGCATTCCCCGGTAAACAATAAGTTTACCATTAAAACTGAATTGAAAAAGAACGAAAAATAAAAATACAATTCTTTTATCCCACCGCTGTCACCAAATGTTAAAGTCCGGTTACGCGAGGCAGTCGCAATTACAAAGGGTCGATTCTGTGCATAGGAATGGCCGTGGGGCAAGTCGTAAATCGAATCGCATTGTTACCGCATCCGTTGGAGAGCAGGCGGCAGGCTTTTTCGATTTTTCTTTTTCCATTTTGCATTATTTTATTTTTTTTTGTTTTTTTTTCACATTCCATTTTTCTTTTCTTCTTTTTTTTTTTTTTTTTTTTTTTTTCCGACCCGACCGACGGAGCGTAAGAGTCGCTTTTGTCGCGTGCAAAGTGAGGTGTAAATTTGGCCATCGGGTTCGAGTCGAACGGCATAACTCGCGCCCTTTTCTACCCACTCCTTTCCGCTGCCCCCCAAATTTATATTCGCGTTTTGTTTTTCTTTTTTTGTTTTTTTTTGTTTTTTTTTTTCATTCTTCATTTTTTCCATCGATTTATCAAGGATTATAAATTCGCGAAATTCTCTGTGATACGATACTTTTTTTTGATAACATACAAACAATGCAAAAAAATTAAAACAAAGGAGAGGATCGCTACTTTCTCTACTAATATATAACTGCTATAGGGTTTTATTTTTTTATTTTATTTATTTATTTTTTTTTTGTTTTCTTTTTATCCCATACAGTTCCTATGTAGGTATATATATACAGCTTTGTCCGAATTTGATGAATAATTTTCAAAAAAGAATTAATAGGTACTACATAACGTATTCACGACGAATAAATCCCCCGTTTCTCGAACGGGGGGTGGGGTGATGTAGAAATTAATTGCTATAAATTTATTGGAGATGAATATTTGAAATATTGTTATAAATTGATACGTTGATACTCGTATTCTATACGTGAATATACATACTAGTATATATCCAACCCAGGATATGTATACCCATCTAGGTATAAATATACGTGTGTGAATAGAAGTGTTGTAAAATATCAAATTGAATCAGGCCCATGTGGGTACGTACTATTGGCCCAGTCTTCTGCCGTGTTGGGCCCGAATGTCGCCAAGCGTTGGCATAGACGATGTCACCGGGCATGGGCCAACATCGAAATGATAAGATGAGGCCGATAATGGGCCAAGTGTTTTGCCAATCCTTGGTCCAAACTTGTTTCATTCGTATTTTAGTAATGACTCATCGTTGATCTGGACGATCAGACCATTCTTGGGCCAATCGATTTAATAATACTCGGCCCAGACTTGGGCTTGATATTGTGGAGAAATGGGTTGCGAATACACTTATCAGAAAATTGTTCGATTATATTTGGTATCCGACATAATATATGGGGCTTTCCACGCCAACCCAACCTACCATCGAAATTGACATTTTTGATTTGGCCTAAATTTTTTTATCCTTTTGTACTCTGTGAAAAAGAGGTCCATGATTTATTTCGAATTTTTTTAATAATACGTTCACGAGATAAGATTTTGAAAAATTTTAGTTGTTTTTTTTTTGAATGCTCATAACTTCTCCAAAAATGCATCAATTTGAATGTTTTTTTTTTCAAATTGTGTGGTTTTCAATGAATTTTTCAAAAATTTGATCCAAAAAAAAAAAAAAAATTATTTGCTAGATTTTTTTTTCACACCTAGATCAGAATCTGATTTTGAAAACTGTTTGTATCCTTCGATTTTTTTTGAAAAATTCTCAAAAAAACTACTTCCTATTTCACAAATTTTAAGCCTGGGCCCATCGTGGGAAAACGTTTCTTGCTATTTTTTCAGAATTTTTCAAAATTATGATATTTTTTTTTTTTTCTTCAAAAACTTCAAATATGATTTTTAATGTGTTATGAAATAAAATATCGATGAAAAATTACAAATGGACGTAATCGGAAATCGTAAAAATAATAAATCTGTTTGTGGAACAAGATTTTTATTCCTAAATACTTTTGTTTTACTGTTGTTTTTGTTTAATTATTATAATTATGATTATATTCATATTTTAAGTTTTTGAAAAAAAAAAAAAAAAATTTTATAATTTTGAAAAATTCTGAAAAAATAGCAAGAAACGTTTTCCCACGATGGGCCCAGGCTTAAAATTTGTGAAATAGGAAGTAGTTTTTTTGAGAATTTTTCAAAAAAAATCGAAGGATACAAACAGTTTTCAAAATCAGATTCTGATCTAGGTGTGAAAAAAAAATCTAGCAAATAATTTTTTTTTTTTTTGGATCAAATTTTTGAAAAATTCATTGAAAACCACACAATTTGAAAAAAAAAACATTCAAATTGATGCATTTTTGGAGAAGTTATGAGCATTCAAAAAAAAAACACCTAAAATTTTTCAAAATCTTATCTCGTGAACGTATTATTAAAAAAATTCGAAATAAATCATGGACCTCTTTTTCACAGAGTACAAAAGGATAAAAAAATTTAGGCCAAATCAAAAATGTCAATTTCGATGGTAGGTTGGGTTGGCGTGGAAAGCCCCATATATAGTTATATTACATATTCGTATGATATTTATACATTATATTAAATTATGCACAGTGTAGTTATCGTAATCCAGGTCCTCGGCTTCGTAGTTCCAGTTGTCCAGGTCTTTGGCTTTGTAGTTCTCGTAGTCTAGGTCCATAGCTTCGTGGTTCTCGTAGTCCAGGTCCTCCGATCCGTAGTTTCAGTCCCTCAGGTCCTCCGCTTCGTAGTTTCAGACGTCCAGGTCCTACACTCCATAGTTTCGGTCATCCAGGTCCTTCGCTTCGTAGTTTCAGTCGTTCAGGTCCTCTGCTTCGTAGCTCTGGACCTGGAGGACTGGAACTACGAAGCGAAGGACCTGGACTACGAGAACTACGAAGCGGTGGACCTAGACTACAAGAACTACGGAGCCAAGGACCTGGACGACTGAAACTACTAATCCGAGGATCAGGATGACGGAAACGGATGCGTATGTCGCACGAAGACATCTCCAGGAGACGACGCCGTTATGCTCATCCAGAAATCGGACTGAAACGTCGTACGACAAGAATGAATCCGCCGCGGGCACTGCTCAACTTACACTCTTGAATCGGCCCTGTCTTGGTCACTCATAACCCCTGATTGGTCGACTAAGATCTTCTGTAGCTCCGAAACTATCAGTCCTCGAAGTTTTGGTAAAAGAATTATTTTAGTCTTTGATTTTCGAGAGGAATACACCTACCTGAAATGGTGCGTCCAACCTGAATCACCCTGCATAGTGCGACGCGGACGTATTAGCTTCCTGGCAGCTGTGGTTAGGCAGAACAGAAATTTCGCTTTGAAAACTATTATCGCTATTGTCTCCATAGCAACTTCACAGACAGTCACAGCCAACTCGACACCCCCCAAGTTTTTCTTCTTGTAGACCAACTGAGTGAAGAATGGGGTTGCTCGTGCTCTTCCGACGAATCAACACATTTCGCCATCTCATACATGCGCGTATTAGAATTAATTTAATTTGTTCTAGCCAGCCGCTGCGAGCATTTTGCAATTTGTTGGTGGATAATCATATTATTTATGTAAAGTAAGTCGTTGGCGTGATCCCTAAAGTTTGTACAAAATACCCAACCCAACCGAACCCGAAATGAATATTTCAACTTCAAATCAACGATTGGCGTGTACGATTGGATAAGATTTAGACGAGGTTTGGCCAGACGTCAAAACCAGTTGTTGGCTGATAGTATTGAACCGAGAATTGGACAAGGTTTGGGCCGGGTGTCTGGCCCAGTCCGTGGCATGTACGATTGGGCCATATGTCGTCCAAGCAATGGCCCATGCGTGGATACCAAGCTATGGAAGGCTGTCGTTGAGTACAGGAAAGTAACATTGGGCCAAGCTTCTCTCATCCTTGGTTCAAGCGTCAAATCCAATTGTTGGTTAGTACCGTTGGAACAATGCTGGGAAAAGCCATGACCGGTGGCATTTTGACCAGTCTTGTCCGCCGAGCTTGGCCCAAGCATGTACCAACATTGTTTCTTTGTCCACTATTGGGAACGCACGCATGGGGGGTGTGATATTTTCGTTCATTTTTTCTTTTCTTTTCCTTTCCTTTTTTTTTTCCTTTTTTTTTTTTTTTCTTTTTCCCTTTTCTTTTCTTTAAATTTTTTTCATTCCTCTTCTCTGCATGATAATTTTCATTCGGCGTGGTAAAAAGGTCCGAGTATCATAATTTACCTCGTTCCATGAATGGACGAGAGGGTGAAAGAAATATAGAAAAAAAAAAAGAGACGGAAAGAGAGAGAGAGAAAGAAGAAAGGTAAATGTATCGCATATATGCGAGAGCTTTTGCGCCCTCTGCAGCACTAGTACCATCAGTACCAGTAGCGAAGTCCAGAGTTCGTTTTATGCATGCGGAATACTCTGAAATTGGTCAAATATCGATCACAGTTGGTTCGCGCGCGATACCGTAGAGTCTGCCGGACCCCGGATATAGTATACCTACCCACCCATCCACCCACCTACCTACCTGCAGTTCTACTTCACAGTACGATTCTACGCGCTATCCAGTTTTCCGTCTTTTTTTTTTTTTTTTTTTTTTTGCACATAGATATCAGCGATGCTGCATTGCGAAGGGAAAAGAACTCTCGTAAAAGAGCTTTCGCGCTGGGAATGGCAAGCAGGAAACTCCTGCATGAATTCTGATTCATTTTACCCCGGGTGTCGCTTAGCCCCACTATCAAAGAGGAATAAATATCGTTCTAGGAATCAAATCTCGGTATTTTTTCTCTCCCTCTTCTTCCTCTTCTTTTCATTTTTCTTTTCTTCAGTTCACAACCTTCAGCTTGTTTGTTTGTTCCCAAGTAGCAATAAATTTCGGAAGTAATGTAACAGGGATGCAACGGCCATGAGGAAATGTCTGCACATTTGGAGATCAACTACATATCTGGTACTTTGACATCGCAGGGACATGACTGAGACGTCAAAGTACCAGATATTGTAGCTGATTTCCAAATGTGCGGACATTTCCTCATGGCCGTTACATCCTTGTTACATTACTTCCGAAATTGCTACCTGCAAATCGCAGGGACATCACTGAGACGTCAAAGTACCAGATATGTAGCTGATCTCCAAATGTGCGGACATTTCCTTATGGCCGCTACATCCTTGTAACATTACTTCCAAAATTGCTACCTGGGTTTGTTCTTTTTCCCTAATTTTCTGAAAAAACTGTTCGTCTCGGTCAAGAAATTACTTCGACTTATCTGCGTCTCTCTGATATCCTAAAATCTAAAGAAAGATGAAGGTACTACTACGTCGAAAAATCTCACCGAATAATTTCACAAAAGGTGAGATTAGAGAATCTTAAATTAACAGGATGTTACTCAACTCGACAAAATACTGAATAGTTTCTTTGAACGCCTTTCAACTAAATTAATAATAATAAAAAAAAAAAAAAAAAATATCCTCTTCTCTTTTTCTCTCTCTATCTTTTTTATTTCCTAGAAAGTAGTTCCTCCTCGTTTCATGAGACACACTCACACACAGGGGTCAATTTCCACAGTATTCTTAGGGTCCGTGATTAAAACGTCGGAGCAGGTAGTCCGAGTAATCGATCACCCTGGGTCCTTGGCTAGCTAGTGAACTTTTGGTAGTGGAGTTTGACCTTAGCGTTTGCTTTAGGAGGGTATAGTGGCTAAGCGATTGAGAATAAGTGTTGTAACTGTCAGGGGTTTGATAGTACAGTGACACTTTAGGAAATTGTATATTTATCTATCCCTCTATCTACCTATCCGGCATATTCTCAGCTTTGAATAATAACGAGGAATTCGTTTTACGTTTCGTAAGATTATCGGACATTTTTTTTTTCTATACCTAGTTTAGTAAAAGACACATTTTCAACCCTTAATCCGTATGGATCAGCGTGACTCAAACCAATTTCAAATTCATTTTAATTCTTTGAGGTGATCAAGCGGTTTAACACGACGACGACGACGACGACGATGACGTCGACGAGGGTGGTGAATGTAAAGCTTGTAATTCTTCCCCTTAACGATCGTAACTTTTTTAATATTTAATAATTCTACCTTATAGTTTAGCTAGAGTTATATCCTAGGTTCGTATATATAAGCTGGAGATGTAACAGTTTATGACACGCCAACGGCACAGCCAGAAATAATAACGATTTAATATCAAAACTGCTCGACGAACTAAGGAAATTCCAATTTGTGTGAAATGAAGTAGAAAAAAAAAAAAAAAAATGCAACACAAAATTCTATGTGAAACGTAAAAATGAAAAATTGTTAAATGTATTTCTACGAATTTTCATATTTTACGGGTAATAAAATATGAGAAGAATATTGAAGAAGAATGAATAAAGCTTTTTGTTCCATTATATTACTTTTTTGTTTTTTCTCGACCACCAACTGAATAGAGTAGAGATTATAAATACGGTGTGAAATCTTTCGCGTGTGTGTGTAAAGTTAGGAAAAGAGAACTATGGGGGAAAATTTTTATTCTCGAAATTAGGTAACGTCACGTCCGTTTCAATTCTGAAAGACGAGAGACGCCTGTCGCGTGCGAAATATCGAAGAGTGATAGACAGTAGAAGAATATAGGGTAACGAGGAAATCGGAGAGGAATAAATTTTGCTCGTTTTCGATGATGAAATTTTTGGGAAGAATTTTATATCTACTGTGCGATATATAATATAGGTACACTCAGAAAAAGGTCTTGTTGACACAACCAAAATTTGGATTATTATATGCACAATCACATTTTTTGTTCAGTCAACCAAAAATTTTGTTGGAATAGCCAAAATTTTGGTTGTCCCAAGAAAATTTGGTTTTTCCAACAAAATTTTGGCTATCCGAACGAAATTTTTGGTTGACTGAACAAAAAATGTGATTGTGCATATAATAACCAAATTTTGGTTGTGTCAACAAGACCTTTTTCTGAGTGTATATGTATCAGTATCATAAAAAAATAACGAAGAAAACGTTGAAACCTTGAAAAAAAAAAAAATCTGAAACCCAAAATCTGCGTAAAATGAAAGCTCGTCTTTCATAATGAATGTGGGGTGTCAATGGGGTAGTAGGAAAGAAAGAGAGAAGTGCTTATGCCTCCGCATGTGCCCCTCAGCACCACCCAGTTTTTTTTTTTCTATATTTTCAAATTTATTTTTTTCTTCAAAAGAATTCAAGAAATTACGTTTAGAACGGAACAAGTTTAGTCCGTTCTTTTAAATCTCCTCACCATCGCCATCGCCATTGCCATCGCCACCGCTACCGCCAGGGTTCCCCGTCGAGTCCCTTGAGATGAGAAGCAGCTGCTCCGATCAGCGTCAAGCTGTGTAATCTCACGGAAGAAATTACTCGAATAAATTGTCGAAAATACCGGAGGAGTAAAAAAGAATGGGGGAAAAAAAAGGAGTGAGAGGAATCGAGGAAATGAAAAAAAGGAAAAAAAAAACAAAAAAAAAAAAAAAAAAATTAGGGAAGAAGAGATTCGAATCAGGGTTTGAGATATTTTTAAAATGTCCTCAGCATACGTCGATTCCTGTAGTACATTGCGAATAGTCATTACCATTCCTCATCAGATTGGCGATAATAAAAAAGTATTGGTTTTGTTCGAAAAAAAGACTTTTGCTCATTTTTACCGATCGTAACGACGGTTTCGGCTCTCTAGTACTATCTGTAAAAAAAAAAACTTTTCGATACTAGTGCGAAAGTGTCGATTCTCGGACGAGTGTGAAGTTTTTCTCCCGAGCGAAACGAGGGTGACAATCACACGAGTCGAGAATCATCTTTCGCGAGTTGAGTTGAATTTTGCGCACGCGAAGCGAAGCGTGCGCAAAATCGAACCTTACGCACATCGCGTTGGAAGGGTTTTTAGGAATACGAATAAGATGGGATGAAAAGAAAATCCGAGATCACAGAAGTTCACATCCAAACGATACGAGTACGAAAAATGACCACGTCTCGTTGAATTTTAACGTTTTCTTTTCTAAAAGAAAAAGAAATTTGAATTCTAAATATTGACTAATCAAAAGTACTTTCAAAAAGACCGTTATCTCACATGTCTTATCTTGTATTATTAAAATTCTTTCGAAATTCCTTACGGTCATCTCGATGTTCAAAACAAATAAATTAACCTTAAGTAACCCCCAAACTTTATGGTTTGGGGTGTAAGTCCGTTGAACAATTTAACCCCTAACAAGGGCTTTAATAATGCCTATATTGTATCATGTGCAAATAGCACTAGCCGAATTTCTGTGGTTAATAACCCGCGTAATGTTCTGGCTTCTGGTTTTTGATAAAAACCATGACTCGGGTCTGGTTTATGGTCATGGAGTCATTTCGACCCGAAAGCCACCATCAAGCAAATTTTGGACCTTATTCTATACTCGGATGATGAAATGTGATCAACTACTTCAGTATCCACGATATCGAACGCTTAGTTCGATAATCGAGGTCCTCGGTTAAAAATTGCCCCACTATTTCAAAATTTTAGAAATTAAAAAAAAACGAAAGGGTTGAAATGGGGCTGGAGGTCTGTCAATGGACTCGGTCTTTCCGGCATGCAGATTCGATCTGACATTTCGGGTCTGATGAAATGCGGCGAACCATGGCCACGTCGTGTCGGTCGGTCCGGAATTGACTGACCGCAAAATTTCGCGGTTTTGTACCGTTGACGATGTTGATTCTGCTTATTGTTAGTCTAAATCTACAGGGTGTATTAATCGGGATTTAAATTCCTGACGAAATGGGGTTTTTTTTTTCGTTATTTTCGACTTTGGAGCCAAGAATAACGACGAAAATTCGTAATTTTGATGAAAATGAAAATTGGACACTGTGTATGTACTATGTACACGTGTATTACATAGATACACGGATACTCTCTGGTCTCTACATGCGGACCATATAGCTATACCTATCTACAACAGGGCGTTCGGAGAGTTATGTAGATTCTAAGTCTAACTGTCGGCTATCACGCTAGTAGGTATGTACGATGTGCTGCAGAGTATTCATACACATAGATACATACATATACATTATACATACATATATATATGTACATACAAACCCTGACTGTTAAGCCTCGCTCGATGAAAACGGTCGGGTTTCTCTCACAGTCGAGAAATCACAACTTTCCATATACATCTACAAAGGTACTAGGGCGCTCCAAAAGAAAGAAAGAAAGAAAGAAAAAAAAAGGAAAAAAAAAAAGAGAAAAAAAATCCTGGAATCCCCGAAGTTGTGATTTTTTAAAGTGCTACCACGATCTCGAAAGGTGCCATACTATCGTGGAAGAAATATGAAACGAGAACTGAACGACCTGATCGATTTGGGTGTTACGTGGTGCAGGTCATTCATGAGCATTGAGCACTCGTTGTTTTCGAAGTATGAATTAATTTCCTGAATTCGTACTTCAGGGTTTAGATATACACTGAGTTAATTGAAATTTTAGAATTCGGTCGGATTCAATTTTGGAAAAATTTTGTGACTCGAAGAACAAGATTGATCGGCATCCTATGATCCGTTAACAAGATAGGTACCTATCATTGACTGCCAAAAAGGGAATTGTCTAAATTTGAATTTTTCAAAATTACTCGAAAACTAATGCATCAATTGAAATCGAAATCTGATTAGTTCCAAGACGCGTAAAACCGCGCCGATTTATCTAATCAAAGTTGGAATTGACTACATTCCCACATAATATGGACACACGCCCATATACGTAACATCGAAAAATTGTCGTAGTCGATTCTCTGGATAGTAAAACGTGGAGATTTAGTGAAAACTCAACTTTCCCTCTTTCGTGTTTCTGAAACTTAGATAATTTCTCTGAACTCTTACTTTCTCAGATCTATACTATAAGTTTTTTTGGAATTTGGTTGTCCAGTCTAGTAGATATATCCGGATAACTTCTAAACGCAACATTTTTTTCTCCTTTTCTGAAGTTCAAGCACATTTTTTTTTTCCTCACTTTAATTTGGCCTTCGGTAAAGAACGATTGATAAAAAATTATAAAACGAGGTCAAACCTTCATATTTGAGCGGGGACCCATTAACCTCGACTATTCTTTGATCTGGCTAAACCTTTGCCCAACATTGAAGCCAATTTTCGAAAGACTCTACTTTCTAACGTCTCATTTATGAGGAGCCTGTCCTCGATCACCCGTTAGAATCGTATTCCACTAATGTGAACTGATACGAGAAGTGAACGTATAAGTATTATATAGCTGTGCAGGTAGAAACGGATCGAAATCTGTACCTAGGTATCTCCTATAGTTTGAAGACCGTGCAGTATGAGAACCCAGCCTCCTCATCCAAATTGAGGATTCGGAACGACCGGACTTGGTGATTAGCGATAAGTCGTAATTTCTCTATCCTTATGGGAAGATTAGAAGGGCTACCATCGCGCTTGTACAATTTACATTTTACGACTTTGGTAGTTGTTGGTCGGTCGGATTGCGCCTCATCCTCATCCTCATCCACATTCACATTCACATCCACATCCACATCCTTGTTAAATGTTCAAATCTGTCCCATGGATATTCTGTGTTCCTTTACACAGTGTCAGTGATGTGATCCAGGTACGTTCGTATGTACATGCATGGATGGAAGGCTAACCCCAGCCTGCACGAGCACACATAACGCCCAGAGGTTTCCTCTCTTCCGGAATTGAGTATAGGCGCGTTATAACACCGCGATGATACGCCGCTGATACGAGTTCCTCTTCCTGCTAGGATTGGGGCGTGTTTGCAAGGTACTTACGTGATAACGGGTTCAGGTATCGACCGATTCCCTTTGTAGGTACTACTACTAGGCACCAGCTTACAAACCATTCTTTCACCACTTAAGGGGGGCTTGAAAGAATTTCTTTCAAACACTGCCACCCTGCCGGAAAAATATTCCATCGACTGAGTCCTTTCACACCTCATTGCTACCGTTTCGAGACCGGATTCAAAAAATTTCAGTTTTTTTTATTCTAACCCGCCGCTTTATACCAGATTAATCACATCGAAGAAAAAGTGCAGGTCGACACGCATCGTTGATAGAAACTTTTTCAAATTTTCTCATGAAACATGTTCTACATGCATCGATCTGGATAATTTTTTTTTTTATATTTTGACCAAACGATAGTACGCCGAAAATGTAATCGGAGAATTTTTAAAAGCAAAAATCTGAATGCAGTGAGGTAAAAATTTTTCGTCTAGTAAAACTATACCTATACCCCCGCGTGGAAGTTGCACTACTATATGTTGAGTATACGGTGGTTGTTTTTACCTCTTTTCTACGCTTTCTTTTCCTTCTTTCGTTCGTTCTTTCTTTCTTTCTTTATTTATATCTTTCTTCGTCGTATACATATATGCGGCAGTGCACCGTGCTTTGCGTCCCGTCCCGTCTCGTCGTCGTCGTCGTCGTCGTTGGGAAAAGCACTTTTCTGAATCTGAAAATCATTGCGGTGTAGCACGCCTCTCTCTCTGTACGCCTCGGTTCGTTCTTGAGGGTGGACTTTGCGAGGGTATAATACATATGCATGTATTTTTCTATACACACATGTAAATCTACATGTGTATTACACGCATACACGTACAAATATATACATACAAATATATACGTGTTTATATATTTATACACACACACACACATCGTATATATCTGCTTCGCAGTCGCGTTATTAGCTGTCAGTCTTGACTCTCGGCTGCACGTTTCGCTTCTAGAGCTTCCAGAAGCTCGAGATTTTTCCCTGATACCAGATTTCCGACGGATTTATATATTTCGAAAAAAAAAAAAGAAACACATTCCATAGAACATAACATAGCCGCATGTTTTATCTCGTATGTAGTATATGAAATAGTGGATCTAGATTTCTTCTAAATCTTTACTTTTTCATTAACTTTTATTTTATTTTATTTATTTTTTTTTTCGACTTTATGACATCTATATTTCCTCATTTGTTTCTTATTCAAATCTTTTTCTAAAATATTATCAAAACCTTGGAGAAGAAAAATTTATATCGGTAACACAAAATTGTGTTATAGCTTCAAATTCTGAAAATTGATCCGATAATATGAAAGGAGCTTAATTCTTTATTGTTTTTAAACTAGAAGCTTGGTGAGATTACAAAGCTGTTTAAACACACTTTCGACCGAGAAAAAAGAAAAGAGAGAGAAAAAAAAAAAAAAAAAAATATGGTGGCAGTAAAATTTGTTGTCTTTTTCCACGTTTATCAGAACAGCTAAGTCGATTCTTTTCTCGAGAAGTCGGTAAGTATATATATATATAGATATATATGGCCGATGGTAGTAACCGATTGAACATGTTCCACTTAGCGATATCTGCGCGGTGGCAGGTTCGCGTAACTTGCGGCTTCACCGAAATCCCATTTTCTTCACCCTTATACAGTGCGGTAGGTATAAGGAGGTCGATTTACGAAAGTACTAAAAGAAAATAAGAGAGAGATGAGAACAGGAGAAAAAAAAAAAAAAAACGAAATGAAAGAGAGAGAAAAAAAAGAACGAAAAAAAAAAAAAAAAACGAGCTTAAAACATTTGAACAGAATATCGCGAGACGATCATCTTCCACCCTTTTCGCCGCAAGCTTTGAGCTCGTAAAATTTTATCCCTTATTTTTAAACAGGCTCTCAAACTAATTACACACTTTGTAGATTGTAAACGAAAATATTTTTTTAATTTTTTTATTTTTTCGAATAATCGACAAAACGTAAAGAAAAAAAAAAAAAAAAAAAGGATACTCAGCCAAATAAAATCTTCAAACGAAATAAATAGGTACGAGATAGTGATAAATACTAATTCATTACCGAATTTATAGGGAAAACAGAAAATTCAAAAAAAATTCAACAAAATTTAGAAAGATTATAAAAAAAAAAAAAAAAACAAAAGTCAAAGAAAAAAATTATTTAAATTACGGAGGCTGAAAAATTTTCAATTTTCCTCCAGCATTCCAAAACTGAAAAACATTATCTAAAATATGTTGGAGTAAGATTTGAAGATTAAAAGAAAAGGAAAAAAAAAAATTGCGGACTTTAGCCCCATAAGACAAGAAAACAAAAAATCACTTTAATCTCTTATTTTTTACAATCTGATAATTAATAATCTTTGCTTGATCAAATTTCCAATCAAAAATCAGCTCCATCAGCTGATGGCTATTGAATTTTTACATATTTGAAAAATACCAGAAATCGAAATCGGAGGATTGACGGATAATTTATAGAAACGTAGTTATTCGAAATAACCGAGTTCAAAGTATGCAAAAAAAAAATTAAAAATTGATTGATATTTGAATTGATATTTTCGAAATTTCGGAACCTACAGTCCATTTTGTTCTAGAATTGCGTATATTGCCAGTTTAAAATTGCAATGCGAGACCTGGTGGTCGCTTCGTGAACCAATTGTAAGTACAAACTTCAATGTTTTTCTACGTAAACGAACTAGTTCTACAATAATAATTAGTAATAATTAAATATATTTAAAGTGGAGTTGCAATAACTCGGAGAAATTCGTTCGGAAACATAGAGATTGTTGATAAACAATCTGAAAACACACAAAAAAAAAAAAAACATACGTTCTGTCCTTCAATCATATACCGTGACGATGCGTAGCCTCGGTAAAGGCACAAAGTGCGTCTAATTTCAAAACCGGCATTCTGATTATTAATTATTTTCGGTTTTGTGCAGCACTCCCATATAAATACATGCGAAATTGTATTGTATGATGCGGCCATATTGTTCTCGCGATACTAGCGCCGCTCGACCCGCAGTGGTAGTTTTCATTGCCAATAGTCTTTATTTTTATATTTTTCTGAAAACTGTTCTTCTACGTTACACTTACCCCGCGGTCTTAGCAATTTCGACTCGTTTAATTGGTGTGAAAAAAAAAAGAAAAAAAAAAAATTTGTGCCAAAATCGTTCCACTTTATTTTCGAGAATTAAAACGGGTTTGTTCTTTGACTCTAAAAGAGCCTCTTTACCTCTCTTTGAAAGTAGCGTCCCGTCGCGTCGGTACCTAAAGCGGGATATCCTGCCTCGACTTACCTTCAATCTCCTGTTTCCTCGTTATTTGAGATTGTTTTAAATATTCCTAAAACAAGACGATACGACGAGATGAGATGCGATGAGATCAGACGAGATGAGCAAGAGATAGAGCCGATGGTGCAGGGTGATATTTTCTCTCTTATGTTAATCTGAGCCCAGTTTATTCGCATCAGGTTGAGATAATCCCTCTGCTAGAATCCTCTCCACCTAAAATATAGCAGCATGTTTGTTTATCATGGCATGGTGGTCGGCTGTGGTCCATGTGGTTTAGTTCAGCTGCGGAAGACTCAACTATATGGTATCATCGTGCAGAGGGTGGTGGTATAGCCGAGCGTTACTCTCAATTTGCGTTCCTCTCGCTGTATATCACGGGGCTAAGTTGACGAGGGGTTGTTTGTATCGACTGAAAGAAGAGCTCACGACCCTCCAGGGAGTGCCTAGGACTGGCCGAGCCGGGATCACTATACTACTGAGGAATTGTCTAAGGACCCCAGGACCCAGGATCCAGGGACTCTAAAAGACCAAAATATTTGAGAAAACACCGGCTAACCCCCTTCCGAATATTTTTTACATTTCAATTTCGGCTCGTGGTGGATCAGGCCCTGGGATATTTTTTTTGCGATTCACTATGAAAATTCATTGTGCCACAACCGTATCACGGAAACTGTTTGAATTTTCGTATTTCATTTATGAATTAGAAAAATTTTCATAATATTCTTCTTTTTTTTTCTTTTTTTTTTTTTTTTTTTCTTTTTTCCAAAGTAGGTATTTTAATAACTGCGAAGATTATAATATAGGTGTGTAAAATATTTGAGAAATTAAACGAAATCTCAGTAAAATTATATTATAATAATTATGGTATAAAAGCCAAAGAAATTTGATGAATTTCATCTCATTTTCTCAATTCTAAAGTAAATGCTACTTGAATTCGTCGAATTCAAATTAATTTTCTACAAATTATTGAAATTTTAGTAAATATATTCTGTGAATTTTATATAAAGTTTTATCAAAAGTTTGGATTAATTTCAGAAATCTCAGTGAAATTAGGTATATATTGAAATCTTGAGTCCAATGATTCTGAGGGTATATCTGATTGGATCCGTAGATAAATATGCGAAATTTCGGCAAGAAACAAAATTAATTGTTGCAATCAAAAACAAAAAAAAAAAAAAAAAAAAATTATCTCAATCTGAAAAGAATCGAATTCGAATTCGTGAAATATGAGAAAATTCTGTTCAAAATTCTATAAAGAAGTTAGTAAGGAATCGAAGAAATCGATGAGATCTGAATGAGACCGTATAACGAGTTGAAAAAAAAGTGATATAAAATTTTCAAAATTTATCATTCGCCAATGAATTGAGAGAAAAAAAAAAAAAAAAAAAAGCAGGAAGTTTTTCGTCGTTTGGAAACAAATTCGTTTAAAAAGGGTTGAACGATATTTATGACCTGAGAGAAATCTGCTTTCTGATACCTAATTGAAAAAAAAAAAGAACCAAAAAAAAACCTAAAAAGAACAAAAAATAATAATTTAAAAAACCAGCAACAAATCTTTGACTATAAACCATTTTTAGGGGATTTAATGTTACGGGAGAAAAGCGCGAGAAAAAATAAAAATAAAAAATAAAATAAGTAAAAAGGAAAGAGGAAAAAGGGGTTAGAGGTCACGCCGTGTATACGAACGCGGGTCGCCCGGAGGTTGTATATTCTCGTATAACTCGGGTATTTTCAAATTATCGAAAATGAATTGGGGGCTGGTTTCCAACGCGAGCAGGAATAATTATTAGGCAATTTATATTGGTCCGTGTAGGGGTAGTACAGTGGGGCGAGAGCATCCAACGCGACCACTGCTAATTCATAATTCACAATTCATCATTTCACACAAACTTCACCTGTGCTTTTCGCGACGAAACAATAAATTAGCACACCAGAGATATTCCTCTCTCCCTCTCTCTCTCTCTCTCTCTCTCTCTCTCTCTCTCTGTAGTCCATTTTTCGCAATTGACGTAGGCACTAGGTATACCTACATATGTGTGTTATACATATAATGCTGCGGGTACCTTTACCTCTTCCTCTTCTCTGTCGACGTGTGTGTATGTAGCTCACAGCCTATATACGCGTGATTGTTTTCCGGTAATAAACGGAGAAAAGAGAAATAAAGTGAATAAAAAAATAATGAAAACCCGCATGCGAGCGTGCAAGCGCTTTACGATTCCCAAAAAAAAAAAAAAAAAAAAAAAAAAAAAAAAATAATAAAAAATGTAAATGAAAAATAAAAACAAAAATAATAATAATGATAGAAAAAAAATAAAATGAAATAAAAATCAGATGAAATAAATTTCGAACGGATATTCCGAAGCTAAAATCGTTTGCACGGTGATGGTTGCATGTAGGTATATATATACCGGTTACAGCGTTGTGTATAATATACCCTTTTGCTCATAGCTGTAACTGTACATCGAACAAAACCAATCAAAACGCGGTTTTACAATTTAATTAACAACTATATTACTTCCGCAATGTTCTAGCGGTTCGCTAATCCGTTTTCAAAATTTGAAATTTCGTTTCACTATCGGTACGAAATCATTCAACGCATTTGGGGTAAGATATCTCCGGGCAGAATTGTGACTCCTGAAACCTAAGCCAAGGTATAGATTCACCAACCCCTATTTGGAAGACGTGTCTTAAAAATTGAAAAATAATCATTTTCCCCCAGGTTTCGGAATCCAAAATCTTCTTTTTTGGATTTTGACTAGTGAAATTGAACAGCTTGATGCGGAAAAAGACCTGCAAAGCTTTTGGAGAATTTTTGGTGCGG
The DNA here is from genome assembly GCA_943736025.1 of Tenthredo mesomela. NCBI lineage: Eukaryota > Metazoa > Arthropoda > Insecta > Hymenoptera > Tenthredinidae > Tenthredo > Tenthredo mesomela. The sequence continues at coordinate 5,514,228 of OX031018.1, forward strand.
CTAAGAAGCAACGATCTAGAAATTCTGGTGTTTTCGTTGAAACTGACCAGTCAGTATATTCTTCCTATACCTTCCATTTAGGTTTCGAGTAGGAAAAAAGCTGTCAGTAAATGACAGAGTCACACGTGACTTGTGATACAAAAACCTCGATCACCAGCTGGATGTTCGTGTATACCTAGTTCTACCTCTACTACCTTTACATCTCCACCTCCACATTTACCTCTACCTACACGGCATATAGGGGTAAATTAAGTGGAAATCTGAGCGATGTCCTCCGGAGGCAAACTGCTCACCAGTCACGAGTCAAGAGTATCACGAGTCACGACGTTTCCACGTAACGTAATGACCTCTCGTCGGCTGGGTCAACGATGTCGTTGAGATAGGTTTGCCACATGTATTATGTATAGTATGACAACACGGCCGTCATCCGTCTCTACAGTTTCACATTTCATCGGTGATACACTCTCAGCGATGTATCCGGCCTTTCATTCATGAGACTGACCACGAGGAAAGGAAAGGGCGACTTGTTTCAACGAAATCGTTCGAAGTTGTCGATTTTTTTTTTAACTTTTCTCACCATTTAGGTACTCAAATACTATGAATTTTTCGTTTCATCATAATGACACAAAAAGTCAGAAGAGAATTGCACCTGTGACCATTTCTAGATGAACATCTGTGTGTGCACTCAGAAAATGGTCTTGTTGACACAACCAAAATTTGGGTTATAAAAGGCACAATCACATTTTTTGTTCAGTCAACCAAAAATTTTGGTTGTCCTAACAAAATTTGGTTTTCCCAACAAAATTTTGGTTATCCGAACGAAATTTTTGGTTGACTGAACAAAAAATTTGATTGACTGAACAAAAAATGTGATTGTGCCTTTTATAACCCAAATTTTGGTTCTGTGTGTCAATTTTTCGTCCACGGATTTTGACTTTCGCGGTTTTATGCATCTTGGAACCGATCAGATTACGGATTAAGATAAATTTTTGTTACCGTCGATGGAATTTCATCCGATTTGGATCTGATGAAATTTTTGAATCAATAGATTTGGTGGATTTTGAGTTAATATAAAGTTTTTAGTTAATTTCTATCCTCGTGGTAATATTTTGTTGAACTTACAATTGGTAATATAATCGTTGAATCGAATTATATGCCCGGAATTTTTAACTAGAATAATTCCAAAGCACCTCGAACGCACCTTTCGTTTCATCATAATGACACAAAAATTCAGAAGAGAATTGCACCTGCGACCATTTCTAGATGAACATCTGTGTGTGCACTCAGAAAATGGTCTTGTTGACACAACCAAAATTTGGGTTATAAAAGGCACAATCACATTTTTTGTTCAGTCAACCAAAAATTTTGGTTGTCCTAACAAAATTTGGTTTTCCCAACAAAATTTTGGTTATCCGAACGAAATTTTTGGTTGACTGAACAAAAAATTTGATTGACTGAACAAAAAATGTGATTGTGCCTTTTATAACCCAAATTTTGGTTCTGTGTGTCAATTTTTCGTCCACGGATTTTGACTTTCGCGGTTTTATGCATCTTGGAACCGATCAGATTACGGATTTAGATAAATTTTTGTTACCGTCGATGGGATTTCATCCGATTTGGATCTGATGAAATTTTTGAATCAATAGATTTGGGGGATTTTGAGTTAATATAAAGTTTTCAGTTAATTTCTATCCTCGTGGTAATATTTTGTTGAACTTACAATTGGTAATATAATCGTTGAATCGAATTATATGCCCGGAATTTTTAACTAGAATAATTCCAAAGCACCTCGAACGCACCTTTCGTTTCATCATAATGACACAAAAATTCAGAAGAGAATTGCACCTGCGACCATCTCTAGATGAACATCTGTGTGTGCACTCAGAAAATGGTCTTGTTGACACAACCAAAATTTGGGTTATAAAAGGCACAATCACATTTTTTGTTCAGTCAACCAAAAATTTTGGTTGTCCTAACAAAATTTGGTTTTCCCAACAAAATTTTGGTTATCCGAACGAAATTTTTGGTTGACTGAACAAAAAATTTGATTGACTGAACAAAAGATGTGATTGTGCCTTTTATAACCCAAATTTTGGTTCTGTGTGTCAATTTTTCGTCCACGGATTTTGACCTTTGCGGTTTTATGCATCTTGGAACCGATCAGATTACGGATTTAGATAAATTTTTGTTACCGTCGATGGGATTTCATCCGATTTGGATCTGATGAAATTTTTGAATCAATAGATTTGGGGGATTTTGAGTTAATATAAAGTTTTTAGTCAATTTCTCCTCGCGGTAATATTTTGTTGAACTTACAATTAGTAATATAATCGTTGAATCGAATTATATGCCCGGAATTTTTAACTAGAATAATTCCAAAGCACCTCGAGTTTGATATTATGATTGAAATTTATTAATATATAAACCTGTCTGTATAGTTTAATGAAATTTTATTATAATTACAGAATTGCGTAGTCAAAGGTATGTAGTATACGTTCTATGATTTTAACGTAGTTGTGTATTGCGCAGGGAATAGAAGCGCGTGAAATTCACTTGGCGAACGAACTACCCTCAACCCTCAACCCTCAACCCCGATCCCTAGCCCGCAAAGGTTCCCCTGGGCCCGTAGCGCGCGAATCCATCCAATGATTTTCGCGTCGCGTCGCATCGCGTCGCATCGGATCCCAGGAATTTCCACATTACCACAGAGAGTTACGTTCAACTATATAGGTATATATATATAAATATACATATATACACATATATATATATATCAGGTTTTACCTACACCCCCAGTATAGCTTCATCCAGCAAACTGCACTTCGAAGCTGCAGCAACCCCCGCGTTTACATACATCTACACTACAGCTCTCGGAGCTTTCGCCTCTAATACATAGACACATTTTTCTTCTTCTCCTGTTTTCTAGTCGAAGATCTCGCATTCAGTGCAAAGCGGAAAACGTGGTACAGCATAAACGAAATACCTCTTTTTAAACATTTTTTATACTGGGCTTTAGAGGGAATTGTAATTCTTTCATTTTACAATTTTTTCAACCCTTTCTCATTTCTTCATATCCTCCAGATATTTGCCATTCATCTTGTGCCTTTGAGAACTCCTTTCTCTTTCCGTTTTGCAATTTTTCGATTCCATCTTCCTACGTGTTTCGTCTATAATTCATAAATCGATGATGAATATTATACCTAAACTTTTATTTAATGGAATAATTGAGCAGCCAATTCGACTTCTTCAAGTTCGAAGAATATTGTATTCTTGAATTTTGGACATGAGTGGTAAAAAAAAAAAAAAAAACAAATCCCCAAGTAGATAGTAAATTTCAAAAAATGAATGCTCCTTTTAACTCAGAGGCTACTGAATCGATTGTTTCCAAAATTCGATCAGATTGAAGTTGGGTCAAATCCTATTGATTGAAAACCAAATTTAATAAAATCCGTTGATCCGGTTCCGAGATATGATTGATTGAAAAAAAAAAAAAGAAATTGTACGGTCGAAGATTTTCTTTTTCATTCGTAACTCAAAAACTACTTACTGCGCCAATCAAATTTTCAAATCTGATTGGTTTTAAGATGCACAAAACCGCGTCGATTTATCATAATGAAAGTTAAAATTCGTTGAATCGTTGCCAAGATATTGTTGGTCGAAAAATCTCTAAGAATCTGAAAATGTTCGTGGATTTAAAAAACGTGGAGATATAGAGGAATTTTAATTATTCATTTTGTCGGTGATTATGATAACTTATTTCTCCTCCATATAATGAAAAGTTGGGAAAAAGGAAATTCCGAGTCTTCCCTACGGCAGTGAAAACCGTTTGAAACAACCAGTAATTATCTCTGATCCGCGACGTTTGTGGTAATTAATTTGATTCACAGTAGCCGACTGTTAGCTGCGTGAGGGGGTAGAAAAAGCCCTTTGGAATCCCGAGGGATAAAAGGAAAGAGAAATAGGAAGAGAAGGCGGAAGTAAAAGAGTAAGAAAGTGAGAGTGAGAGTGAGAGTGAGAGTGAGAGTGAGAGTGAGAGTGAGAGTGAGAATTCAAGGATTGTTCATTTCCTTGGTGAGGATAAAGTGGTAAATCGAGATGGATGAAGAGGAAATAAGAGCGCCGAGACCCACCGACGAGGGTGAAGAATAAAGAAAAATTCGAGGTCTTTGGTCTAACGAAGTGCCCTCATAGATATATATCTACACAGAGTAGGTATATATATGAGCTATTACACGCCAACATCTGACCCTGACCATCTCGGATTGGATCCGCGTTTTTTTTACACCATTATTCAAACCCTAAGAGACACCCACGTTTTTTTTTTTTTTAGATTATTACTGAATTTTAAAGACAAGAATGATTTTCGAAAAAAGACTCAAAGGACCCCGCACATTTCTTATGAGAACTGGCTTTCCGATGGATTTGGCTGAAATTTTCAGATTTCGTAGTTCATGCGATGTTGATCAAAAGTTACCATTGCCACAACTTCCAAAAGTGAACCGTTCGACCTTGGTAAGCGGTTGAAGTTTGAATTTCATTTCGTGTAGTATCAATTCCAACCCAAAAGTGCAGGTATTTTGCAGGCAGGAATTTTCGTTCGGTGTACTTTCCAACTTTTAACCCGGATCTGACTATCAAATAGCTCAAGTACGAAGTGATGAGTCGAAAAACCTATACTCAAAAAATCACCTAACGGTAAAAGCGAGGGGCTATTCATTCACAGATCAGGGGAAACGCGAGTACAATTGGTCCGATTTTAAACCTCAACCGCTTACCAAGGTCGCATGGTTCATTTTTGGAAGTTTTGGCAATGGTAACTTTTGATCAGCATTGCATGAACTACGAAACCTGACAAATTCAGCCAAATCCATCGGAAAGCCAGTTCCCATAAGAAATGTGCGGGGTCCTTTAATCGACAATTATTACGTCCGCATAGAGCTGGCCATCCCCTAATTCATTTTCAAAATTTCGTGTCATTATCGGTACGAAATCATCCACCGCATTTGGGGTAGTTTGAACCGGGCCAGTGAAACCTTTTCGAAATGATCCGATAATTTTTTGAAACTGAATGAATTCTCCAAAAATATCTCAAATGCTTTCTGTCACACGACGATCATTTTCAACGACATCCAAAAGTCGAACGTATCTTTCTTTTTATTCCTTTGATCGAATTTCGAGGTTCTCTTGATCATTAGATTCGTACGCTGATTTCAGCTTGTATGTATAATAACGATTCACGCTACTAATGACCGAACGAAAAAATTATAATTTTCGCATCAGATTTCTCTTCAGTATATTAGTGGATCTTTGTACCCCTTCGGTATTTCTTCGTGTATAAGAATCGCGCTGACGATATCCTCCGTTCGTTAATATTCATTGAAATTGATAAAATGAGTATGAAAGAAATTAGGAAGAGAGGAGAAATTGATAATGAGATTTTCCAAAAAAAAAAAAAAACAAGAAAAAAAGAAAACACAAATCAAATCTGAAATCATAAATGTGAAAGTTCAACCGCTGAAGGACCATCCTAATATTATATACCGAGAATATTCGGTGAGACTACACGATCCCCTTCCTATGCGTGCGTGAGGCTCGTTCGGGAGGGGATGCGACTATACTGGCACCTCATTCCGTCCCGAACGAGCCTCACGCACGCGGTGTGCACCTGTGTTGGTTTTGGCGTAGGAAGGGGATCGTGTAGTCTCACCGAATATTCTCGGTATGTATGTATAGCATTCGTTTAACTGAGGGTAACTAACCTGGTTGGTACGAGGCGGAGGGAACCATGCATCGCGGCCGCGGCCGCATCATGGGCGCAACGCCCTCCTCGGTTCGGCGCCGCGACGCGGTGGTTCGACGCGCGTCAATAATTCACCGGTTTGTTCAACTCTTCCGATTCATCGGGGCCAAATTGAACCCGTCAATTGCCATCGGCCGTCGCTCATCCAATTGTTGCGTGGCCTCGCGCGTAAACATTTACCCCATCCATGGCACCCAGCACCCAGCACCCAGCACCTAGCATATCCAGCATAGCCACCAGCCACGTACCCCCCACGAATAATCGGGGTAATCATCGAAATGTAAATTTTACTTTCATACCCCGACGCTTGCGATGTGCCCCGGGGGGCTCCTTTTACCACGTGTGAAATTTTTGTTTTCTCTCTCTTTTTTTTAGTTTTTTTTTTTTTTTTTTCTCAAACCAGGTATACCTTATACGTGTAAGTTTACATACTCGATTATACTCCAGGGATATACCTTTGATGTACTACATGCATGTATGTACATATACCTACATGTAAGAGCACGAGGTGGTTCAACGAGAAGGATAATGCGATACGATTTTTAATTTTTTTACATTTTTATTCATTTTTTTTTTTATTTTTTTTTATTTTACGATACTTCAGTTTTCACGCCACTTTCAATTTTCCCTGTTAACTTTCATAATCTCCGGTTCCTCATTTTTCTATTCTCGATTTTCCAGCTCCTGATCGTATTCCTATAATTAATTTTTCACTTTCTCATTTTCCTACATATATTGTTAATTTTCCAGTTCCCAATTTTTTTTATTCGTGATTTCTCAATTTTCATGCATTTTACAGATTTTCCTATTCTCCAATTTTAACATCATATCAATTTTTCACGATTTTTCTATTTTTTAATTTCCTCATTTCCCTCAACTCGCCAACCTGCCCATTCTTTCATTTCTGCACTTTTCAATTTTCACGCACTTTCCCCATCATACGATTTCTCTACTTTCCGACTGCTCTGATCTTTTCAACCTCGACACGTTGTTCCAATTATTCCATTATCCCATTATCCAATTCTCCACCAACTCATAATTTTCTCATTTAGCATTTTAGATTCCGCAAATTGACGAGAATTTTCCATTTTAATTTCAACCTCTACTCTAGCTTTCCCTGAATTCGTTCCCGTTCTCAGAATTCATTTGACAATTTTCGCAATCCTCCCATCTTTTTCAAAATTTTCCCAAATTTTTTGTTCCCAGTCGTCATATTTCGTTTTTCAATTTTATCGTTTTCGCATTTTTACCTCGACAACAAAAAAACTGTCTCTCTTTCTCGTTACGTTCGTTCATTTTAATTAAGCGCTTTATCTTCTCCACTGGGTCGTAGGGTAACAAAAAAAAAAAAAACAGAAAAAAAGAAAGAAGAAAAAAACGGAAGGAAACAAAAACCGAAGAAAAAGGAAAAGCGAAAAAAAAAAAGTAAATGAAAAAAAAGAAAAAACCCAACCAACCAACCTGTTTTTTTCGTTAGGTACCTACAAATGCTTTACAAGCATCACGGGACCCGCCGTCTACCGACGTCCCTCCAAACCCCCACTGCAGTCGAGATAAAACTCTGCTTTTACGGCTCGCTTCCTACGATGTGTTGGCAGCCCCCGGATCTTGCTACCGATTCTCACCTTTAACCCGTGGTTTTTAAACCTCGTTTTTAACTACACCATTTCTATTAAATTAGGAACTTGGAATTAGAGTGGATCAAGTTCCATAAGCCTTTTTTTCCCGCGTATATCTTTATGTGTATTAGGGTGGTCCTTGATGCGGTCAGATTCGAATTTCAATTCTCCCATGGGCCAGAACATTTCCAAATATATATGTAAAAAAAAAAAAAAAAAAAATGTAGCCGAAACTCCAGGTTCCTATTTGAGAAATGAGATTTTTTGTTTTTTTGGTGCGTTGTAGCTTCGAAAATTATATCGTTGAAAATCTGTCCAATTTTCATGAAGTACCCACTACTACAAGCGAGGGGTGTACCAAGTTTCAGATTTTTCGGAACTGTATTGAAACAGGGAAAAAAAAAAAATTGACTGCGAAATGTCACAAATCGTGTTTTTATTGGAATGGGAAAATTCGAAAGCTTTGGGGTGGTAATTAGAATTTAGATAAGAATTTGGGGTTTCGGCAAAAATTTTTTGTACATATTTTAAGACCCCTCGGCCCATGTGAGAATTGGAATTCGTAGATGATCAAATTAGCTCGGTCACTTTCCACGGATTAGTTTTTACACTGAAAAATATATTATTTCGAATTTTCTATTTGTCAAAATTAAACGTGGGTACAGTATTATTCATCAAATAATTCAAATCCAAGTAAAGTGTTCGTATCGGAGCGAAAACTGACTTTTGCTTATGATTCCCGTAAAAAAAAAAAAAAAAAACAGGTTTTTGGAAAGATTAACGTCTGTTCGACAAACGTGACGAATAATGTAAAAAAAAAAAGCAGGATGAAATTTACAAGGTTTCACATTCGAAAAATTTCGACCTTGCAAGTTTTTTGACCCACAATCTATACATTTTCTACTTTTAAATTGAAGATCACGTTTTTTTCAGTTGACAAATTTTCGGAATTCGCGGATTCTAATTCGCCAAGCAATCTCTTGAACGGCTGGAAAAAAAAAATCTCGAATTTACAGGATTTCACATCGAAATAATGAGCTTAACAAATTTCGATCTATTGTAAAATTGGAATTTTACCTTTCGACTTACAATCTACATCCTCCACATAATTATGATACTATTCCCGGTAGTTGCATTGTGTACCTCAAAAAAAAAAAAAAAAAAAACAAGAAACAGTTATAATTGATTGTAAAATTTTTCTAAAATACAGACATACGGTTCTATGTATACAGTAATTAATAATAATTGTATTAATCTTTAGAGATTCGAAACCCGCGTATATATACGTAGGTATATATATATTGTATCGTAGAATTGCTTTCTATACAGAAAACTAGTCGCTGGGTATGAATACATCGAATAACATTTGCGCCTCACACCAAAGTCGTGCAAATCCGGTACCTATACAATATCCTTGGTTCGGTAGCCTGCACCCACGCTGCTCTCGGGTAGTTAGCTTGGTAGGTAGGTAGGTAGGTAGGTAGGTAGGTAGGTACTAGGTAGGTAGGTACGAGATGTGATTTATTTCATTGCCGTATTAACGGTAATAAACTTTGCCCTCCCTTCGCAAAGCATTGTTTTCACTTTCAATTAAAACAAGCGTTAGTTCCGGTTCCTGTGTTTCTTGTACATATACGTACTTCCGGATGACTATGGCTGCGTACGAACGTTGTGACTAAAAAAAAAAAAAAATTAATTCGTCACATCTACTGTACAGTATAAACTCGCTGCAGGAAGAAAATGAGAAAGAAAAGGTAAAGAAGAGTAAAAACAAAGAATACAAAAAACAAATTGAAAAATTAGTAGGTACTACTCTCTAAATATTTTCGGGGCTGGGTTCAAGTTTCGAATTCCGAATGCTCCGATTGGTCGAAATTCCGAATTCGTTTGAGACGATTTCGAGTTTTCAAAAACGTTCATGTTCAGAATGTCAAAAATCCAACAAATCAGAATTCCGAAATTTGAGACCCCGGAATTAGCTCGAAGATCTAGAAATTTCGAATTTTTAATCTCCGGTCTTCTTCGCTTCAAAGTTTTTCAAATCGGCTATGTAGACTTTGAGAAAAATACCCTTTCCAAAAACTGCAAGTCGCCAATATTGAAATTTTGAATTCTTACTCTCTAAATTCGAATCAGGGGAAAGTCACTGATGGCAGTGATAAGTATACCAGAATCACTGACAATCAGTGAAAATGTTACTGATTGTCAGTGACTCTCTAAATTCGAATCAGTGGAAAGTCACTGATGGCAGTGATAAGTATACCAGAATCACTGACAATCAGTGAAAATGTTACTGATTGTCAGTGATTCTGGTATACTTATCACTGCCATCAGTGACTTTCCACTGATTCGAATTTAGAGAGTACTCTTCGAGACTTTTGAAACTTGGAACTTGATCATACACGCGGATTGATCGCATTTTTTTGACAGGGAACAGCTATTCTAACAAAGTGTGGACTTCCGATACATATGTTTGCTGGGATACGTCACATAGAAAGCCAAAACCTACAGCTAATCGGGACTCAAATCACGTACCCAGACTTTTCTTTTCCTAATTTTTATCTCCGCTTATTATAACCGCTGTAGGCTACCAGTCTTGTATTTCGGGGACTAGAAACCACAATCTTCTTAGTTTTCTTAGTTTTTTCTTATTTTTCTTTTGTTTCTGTATCTTTTTCTTCTTTTTCTTCTTTTTTCTCGTTTTCTCTTTTTGATTAACGAACTTTGATACAGATTTGGACTGACTCAAATTCGCGCGAGTTTATTTCTATAGAACTTTACGTGACCCATATAGAAACTACCCTTAGAAAAATTTCCAGAATTCGACTTCCCCACTTTTTTCCTGAATTTTTGAAGATTTTGTAAACCTTAATATTGTGACAACGGAGAAAAAAAAAAAAGAAAAAAACCAAGTAAAATAAATTCTATCGAAATAAAATTTGCAAACAGCTCGGAATGTCGATCTCATCTCTGAAATTCAACATTTATTGTAGTTTGACACAAATGTAACGAAATCGTTTGAATTTTGTAAACGAGTGAGAGAGAGAGAGAGAGACAGCAAGAGAGCAAAAAAAGGAAAAAGAAAAAAAAAAAAAAAAAAAAAAAAAAAACATGGGCACGAAGTCTCGATATTGTACGGAATATAATTTTGTTCTCTACAATCCGTATATATATCCGATTGTGCAGAATAACAGTATTTCAAACTTAACTAACGATATTTCAACTTCAGATAAATACGTAGCTCAATTTTTCTCTCATTCTCTGGAATTGAAACAGTGAAACGTACGTAGGCGGAGATTTAAAAAACAAGAGAATATTTAATATAATTAAAAGAGAAAAAAAAAACAAAAAAAAAACTGAAAAGTCGAGATCTCCACGTTTTTTTAAATCCAAAGAAAGCCTTACAAAAATTTTTTAAATTAATTAGCCACACCCTCTCTGGACCCCGGAGAAAACTCACCCTGTATATACGATGAAATTTCGGAATCAATCGATATTTAGTAGTTTTAGTCTGATTAGAAGCATTCATTTTTCTCCGCACTCAAATTTCTCGAACCTCACTATCCATGAGTTTATTTCGGCCCTTATTCGTTGTAAAATTATATCAGCTTTACCCAATTTCAAAAATTGGTGATTGGAAAAATCGACCTGCGCTTGTTCCTCGTCAATATAGCAATTAAGGAGATATGAAAGGTGAATTATACACCTCGAATTTTTGGCAGCCCATTTCTCAGCTAAAACACATCCGATCGATGTGAAATTGATATCAGTGACGCAGAAAAAGTGCACGGAGGGCATGATGCTCTTGGATTTCCAAAAAGCGAAAACAAAATGTACTATTTTATATCAAGAGTGCTCTGTAATGAATAATCGTTGTTGCTGACCGTTGTACTTGATAAATATGAAAACACACGAAACATTTTTGCTTTTTGAAAATCCAAGAGCATCATGCCCTCCGTGCACTTTTTCTGCATCACTGATATCAATTTCACATCGATCGGTTGTGTTTTAGCTGGGAAACGGGCTGCTAAAAATTCGAGGTGTATAATTCGCCTTTCATATCCCCTCAATAATTGTGGTTCGTATATTATGCATGAGAATCATGTAAAGATTGAATAGCGTGCGTCAAAGAAAAAAACAAAAAAAAAAAACTAGCGTGGCTAATTGAAACGTTTTATAACTAGGTCTTGGAAAGTTTTTTTTCTTTTTTCTTTTTCTAACGACACGAACGGGATGACAAGGGTTTGGCTCCTTCTCTTGGTGGCTCCTCTCTTTTTCTACGTGCTCGAAATCCTTGACGAGAAATTTTCTGCGTCGAATCTTTACCGGTTATTAGGCTGGGATAGTTCGCGCAGAGGCGCGTGGAGCTTCTTCTCCAGTTCCAGCTCCAGCTCGACCTCATCCTCCTCGTCCTCGTCCTCATCCTCATCCTCATCCTCATCCTTTTTCTCCACCTCTTCTTCGCGTAAGTTGGTAAGGATATTGTTCCCATGGCGATGCCCTGAGTGGTGGAACTGTCTTCCAGTTTCCACAATATTCGAGCGTTTATCTTAACGACGCCTTCCTTCGAACACCAACTTCGTTAAGTGCTCTGGACTGCTCTACGGGGGTTCCCAAAACTCTCTTTTTCGTTCCCTTCTCTCCTCTTCTCTTCTCTCTTCTCTCTTCTTCCTCCTTCTATTCTACCTTTTTTTTTTCATCTCCTCATCGTCGCGTTGTCATATACCTACCCATAAGGATAAGATTCCCTCCCGAAATTTGATTGAAAAAATTTTCTCTTTCCCCTAAAATCCATAAACTCACATCCACATCACAAACTTATTTCACCACTGTATACACACGCGTATCCTGTATATCAAGAAGGAATATTTCCTCTACCATATTAACAAACGTTATCCAAAATGGAGAGAAAAATCAAAATAAAATAAAATAAAAAAGGGAAAAGGAAAATCGAATGATTGATGCAGGTGTATTACCTTGTCATATTCAGAAATTTTACAATAATTGCAAAAAGTGATACATTGGAATTGAACTTCTGATCACCATATTGCAAATGCGATAATGCTGCAGTACACTGGGATAAATACGTTGTTTGAAATTTAGGAAATAATTGCGATTTAGGTGATCGTTTGTAAGGCGAAAGGAATAATTACCCACTTCCGGTAATTACCTTCTATAGCCATCGAGTAAGGGAGGGTTTCTGATCTTGTTGGTTCGTTCGAAAAGGACCTTGGCTACAGAAGAGATTATTATACGAAGAGACGAGGGCCTTTGGGTCAAACCACTCCGAACGATGGATAATGGCAATTTCAATTCCGATAGCGATACAAATGTCCTTGTCATTCATCACTTCGCATACATATATGCGCATGTACCGTCGAATACACGCATTATACACTTGGATCACGTGTACAGGAGTTTCTTGACAAATTTTCAACGCGCACACAATGTGCATACAATTTTCTCGATAGTATTTTTCATTTTTTATTCATATTCATTCGGCAAGAATCTGCATTGAGTATTTCTTTCACACATTTTTCTGCATCCAACGGATTTCGAAATATAAATTTTCTTTTAAACTTGTCTTTTTTGGCGTAAAGATGATAAGGAAGGAAAAAAAATGGACCTTTTTCTTGCCCGGTTTTTTGTCAATATTTGTTTTTTCCTTGAATCTATGTATTGTATATTGAGGCTGTCAGTTTTATTCTTATACAGCTGTGTATCTTCGACCATTTTTATCTACGGATGGTTGATTTGTCGTAATAGTTTGACCCCCGCGGAATTGAAATGCCGAAAACACCACCAACTCGGGTTGGCTCGACTTGACTCCGGGCTGTTTTGGATACTGGAAAGAATTCGGATACTCTGGGGACACCCGGGGCTACCAAGTATCGCCTACAGTCCGTGGCCGGTCCAGAACACCCTGAAAACCATCCCTTTTCTCCTTCTCATCCCCGTCATATAAGAGTATAAAGTCCTTTTGGGAAGCCACATCGAATACCCTTCGCCTTTCGTTTCTTTTTTCTTCTCTCTTCTCTCTTCTCTCTCCTATCTCCTCTCTCCGCCTCCTGGTAAGTGGAAGTCGCAAGGAGCGCATATCCTGTCTGGATACCCGAAGAGAAAAAGTGAGATGGAAGACGAAGAGGAAGAAAAGTGGAAACCGCGGGACGGGGGAGGTGGGGGAAGTCGAGAGACCGCAAAGGAAAATCCTCTCCAATTTCTTTTTATTACCCAAAACGTGTCTTCGGCGAGAATTCCCCTACTTCTTTTTCCTAGTACGAGGATTCTGCAACCCGGAGACTTCTTCTTCTTCTCCTTCTTCCTACTACTTCCATCGCTGAATTTTCCATGAACGCGTGAATGTCACTGTCTAAAGATACGTGTACGTCAAAAACGGAGGTAAATGAATTACAGCTACACTTACGGTGTGCCAAAATCTATCGAAATTCGTTTTTTCATTTTTTTTCACGAAAATGCTAAGAAACGAAAAATTACGTTTTTCCAAGTCATGGAAGGATGAAATTTATTTAAATTCAACGAAGTAATCCTGTCCCACGTTTTAGGGAAAAATCATTGATTTGTTGTCATTTTGTAAGAATATTTTATTTTTTATTTATTTTTTTTTTTTTTTTTTTACGACTGAAATGGCGAAGCAGGATGCCCCAGGATTATATAATATAGGAAATTGTTGAACACGGAGTGTTTCTTCTCGAATATAAATCCAATTATTAATCATGATACATTATACTCGCGTTCTGTATATAAATGTTGTGTAACAACGAGTAGTACTGCAGGCTCAAGTTTATCACGGGATTATTATTGTATAACTTACGAAGCAAACAACTATTGAATCATTATCATCATTTTCATCTAGAGCTGCGCAGGTATCATTTCTACATTATAACGTTAAATTCTGTCGTTTCCAGCTGCAGTGCAGTATACTACCAATATTATATTTGTTATGCGATTTCGATGAATAGTCGGATTATCCGTATACAGATTCCCAGGTGCAGAAAATTATATATCTAGATTCTGGATACATATGTCATATTTTAAATTCTATTCATCAAGGAAATGGATAATGATAAAAAAAAAAAAAAAAAAAAGTAGTCGAAAATGTTTTTTTTTTTTTTTTTACAGTAAATTTTGAGATTCAATGATCAGAAATGGTTTTTTTTTTCATTTATTTCTTTTTCTTTCCTTATTGATTTATGAAAAAAAAAAAAAAAAATAATAATTTACTCCCCCTAATTTACGATATAAAGATATAGTATAAGAGAATAAGAGAATAATATATCGGATGAAGAATTAACGATTATTTTACACAAAAGCCTCTTCCAATTTTCTCCGCTTTTATTAATTTGCTTTCGTTACAGGCTCTCGCGCGTTTCTTTTTCTCATCAAATATACGTACCTGTAGTACGTAATAAAGAGCATGAAAATCTCTGTACGCTTGATACCCCGGTCAAAGCAGCGTTATCTATAATTACCTTTATAATGACAAGGTTTTTGTATTCTTTAAAGGAAAAAGAAAAAAAAAAAAAAAATTATAAAAAAAAAAAAAAAAAAAAAGAAAAACGATACAAAGACAAAACCTCGTTTATAATTAACCGTTTGTTAATTAGTACGCTCAAGTTAATATACGCGAGGTGGTGGCATTACGACCAACCTACCAGTCAACCAGCCAACGAAAGCTGGTGCTCCTACTGCTTTATACGTAATAATTTTCAAAGGACAGTTCGAAGCCGTTTCAAAGCCAGCTGCTGTCGCCGAGTTTTACCTATATATATATGGATAAATAATAATAATAATAATAATACACCCCTGCATATAATGATCGAACGAAAATTTATTTACCTCATTTAGGTATGCGCCGCAATTGAGATTTCAATATCAGTTTATTAATTTTCATTTTCTAATTACAGTTAAATACCTGAGGGAGGTTACACCCTACTTCAGAAAAGCTTCAATTATACAAGAAGTGGGGTGGGAACTTCAGAGAGGATTTCTCAGCGCTGCACCACCGCCACCAAAATCACCACCGAGAGCAGACACCCGATATTTACCCCTTCAGCTATGCAGATTGACCAGAAGTCATCCCTCCTCTGATCCAGGTGAGCTTTTGTATTTATTGATCAGACCGAATTTGGATCGTGTCACGAATTTCTTTCTAAATAGTACCTATCAAACGAATTTGCTAATAAAGTTCCCGAATATCCTTATAGAGAGTAAAAATCCACTTCTAGAATTTGAAATTGGTCATTTTTAGATTTAGAAACGGGTCGAATTATTTGAACCGTGTAAGGGCGTGCGTAGAAATGAAACGGGTTCAATAAGGGCGACGAGGTACAAAACTACCATACCGAGACAATAAGATTAAGATTTATTAACCGTGGGAGTAACGCTAGTAAAATTATTAGCTCACGTTAGAATTAATCCTAGTCTCTTACGAGCTTAGGAGACCCCTGACTCAAAACTTCGGGAAATAGATTAAAGCTGATGTTCTCAAGTCAAAATTTGCTCTCTCGACGATTTTGACCTAATTTTAGATCAGTTTTTTCAAATAATTTATGAACAATGTCAAATTCAGTACCATGAGCAAAATGCACTACGATTATCCGCCCAGTGATTATTCTGTAATGTACCTACTACGTGTGACCACTTGTTCGAAAACGCGTTGCACACCTAGATTAGTTTACCGGGAATAGAGAGAGCTGGCAACTGTTGCGCGGTAAGGAAATACCTTGAAACTTCTGTACGAGTGTAGGGTTACTTATGGAGAGGATGAAAATCTGCACTGGTATCGATGTTTATTAGAATATCTCGTTTCGTATATACATGCATGGGCGTCAGATAATGGAATTCTGGTTTTCAAGTCTGAAAGCAAAGTGTTGGATTTCGTTGAAGGAAATAATGAAATTTGGGTGAAAATGAATGGTGGCGAATCGTCAAATGTGCACGCAAAAAAAAAAAAAAAAAAAAAAGGCTGTAAAATTTACTATGTGGGCAGTAAATATGGGGACAGCACTTTTTTGCAGTAGAAATTATCACAATTGTGGTGACATTCACTTATGTAGACATATTGAAGGCCACTTAATGCTCCAATGTACCCAATACTGCAATTGTGATAATTTCTACTACAAAAAAGTGCTGTCCCTATATTTACTGTTCACATAGTAAATTTTACAGCTTTTTTTTTTTGCGTGATGATATTGAAAAGAAAAAGAAAGGGGCGCGACTTTTGGACCCGGATTTTCCAACCCATAGCGATATTGATTTCAAGTTAAATAAACACTCTTCAGAGCTGAGAGTCGGGACTCGGAGAGTGTAAGCATCAGCAAGGAGCCAGGCTCAGTTCTCGCGTTTAGAACTCCCCAAACTAGGACCAAGTTAACTTACAAACACGCAAACATTGCGCAGAGTTCGAGGATATCGTGTCATACCATGGGAAGGAGAGAAGTCTCATTTCCTTCGCTTAACCGGGCAAACAAACATTAATTAATAACTTGTCAAAGCGAGCGCTACCACTCCGACCCTCCTGCGAAGACGGGAATCCGGAAGGAGAGATCCGTTCGCATCCGCATGAAACGAGATATCGCTCCTAGTAGCAAGAATCTTGGATCAAAGATTTCGACAACTCGCGTTACGTGCAGCTCAGTAATTTTTCATTTTACATTTTTTTATTTCGTTTTTTTTTTTTTTTTTTTTTTTTTTAAACCATCAGAAATGGTTTTGAAATTTTCTTTCCCAACGTTTCCTAAAATGCGTTCAAATCGCTCCTAAAAATCGCCACGTTCTCTCGCACACACTCAGAAAAATAACAACCAAAATTTGGTTATTATATGCACAATCACATTTTTTGTTCAGTCAACCAAAAATTTCGTTGGGATAGCCAAAATTTTGTTGGGAAAACCAAATTTTGTTGGGACAACCAACATTTTGGCTATTCCAACAAAATTTTTGGTTGACTGGACAAAAAATGTGATTGTGCATATAATAACTCAAATTTTGGTTGTGTCAACAAGACTTTTTTCTGAGTGCATGTATTTCAGAGATTTTCTCACATTTCATAAAACTTTATCAGAATTCATGATTCTTTTTTTTTTCGTGTTTCCATTTTTCATGCAAACCATTTCACATATACTATGTTTGATATAAGAATTCGTGAGATTTTATGCAATTTCATCAACGTTTCGTTGAATTTCATAAACTTTGTTTTTTTTTTTTTTTTTTTTTTTTTTTATTTGGCACGGTATATTTTATAAGAATTCATCAAAATTCATAGAGTTTCATATATAGTATATATAGAATTTCATTATAAATTTTATTATTTGATTTCTTAGTATTTCATTAAGTTTAACGGTATTTTCATTATGATATGCGAAAAACGCGTCTACGAATCTCACAAGGTTTAATAAAATTTTATGAAATTTCGTTATATTTTACTCAAAGTCGCATGATAATCGATTGGATTTCATCCTAGAATTTCGATACATTCAATCAATAAGATTAAAAAAAAAAAAAAAAAAAAAATTCATTCATTATCATTTAGGGAATTCAACTGAATCCATTCAGTTCTCGAATTTCTCATAATTCGTTAAAATTTCATTGCATCAAGTGACGAAAATTGATTCGATTTCGTATACATTGGAATTTTGATATTATTTGTTAAAGTGTTTGACGAAAATCGATAAAAATCGACAATATTTGATACCGATATTCCCAAAGAATCGATGGGAATCGTGATGGGATTTCTTAAAAGGGTTGATCAAATTTTTCCAAAATTTCGTTTTCAGTTTTCGATAAGATATCTCGCTATGTTTAAGAAGCATAGTATTGTTCTTCGATTTGAATTCGAGTATCCCTTAACCAATTTCTCGAATCCCTTTAACAACAATGGAAAATTAAGATTTTAAATACTCGGGAAAAGTGTGCGGGTGTAACAATTTAAGAAAATATTATCAATGGAAGGGTATAGTTGTTAATATTAATATATATATAGGAAAATACAAAGACATTTCTGTCTAGCGACAGAAGTTAATAACTCTGTGTCTTCACCGCAGGGATACACACACACACACACACACACATAGACGCACACCATGGTACATTATATAAAGACACGAAATCTCTCGTCCCATGCCTGCAGCATGGGGATGCCTGAGCGCATGGGACAAACACGAAAGTTCTAAAGCCGAGACGGGCTCGTGGATGAGTATATATTATACATAGGTGTGTGTATATATATATATATACATTATTTAGTAAGAGGTAGGAAAAGCCACCCTTAGAACCAGAATGCTTACAACGGTTAACCGCGTTAACTCACAGAGAATTTAATTATCCATCCGTGTAGATATAAGCGGCGAGGAGGAACCAAGGTAGTACTACGATACACACACACACACACACACACACACACATCTTGATACAAGGTACCACCATACTCAGAGTAAGAGAGTAAGAGTATAAGGGTTACAGTTACAGTTATAACCAACTTTGGATGGAAGTCGATTACCACGTCGAAGAAGCACCCCTAAACCGTGTCTCATTGTCAGAGATATTGTGCTTATAGTATAATATGCATATGTGTGTGTATATATTAGACTGTGTCAAAAAAAAAAGAAAAAAAACGACATTTTCTTTTTGTTCGGGCCCTTTCGAAAATAGTTAGTGCTTAATATAAAGAAAATTGTCCCCAAAGCTCAGCTATGTAGCTTGAATACAGAATTAGCGCATTTGAAAATAAGATTTCCCATGTATTTCAAATGGCAAAATTTGTTTATCCTAGTTTTATTTTTATAACTCTCTTTATTCAACTGATAAGAATAAAGTAGATATACGGTTTTGTAGAGAATTTTATGATCTACAAAAATAGTCCTTTGGCCCAAGTTGCTCGATTGAACCGTTAACGAGTTACAGTGGTTTAAAAATCATATGTATATTTGATTACTACTTACTTTTCGACAAATTAATTAAAAAAAAAATTTTTTCAACCATTTTCTCAGAAATTTTTTTCCCTTCAAAACCGTATATTTAATTTATTCTTATCAGTTGAATAAAGAGAATTATAAAAATAAAACTAAGATAAACAAATTTTGCCATTTGAAATACATGAGAAATCTTATTTTCAAATGTGCTAATTCTGTGTTCGAGCTACATAGCTAAGCTTTGGGGACAATTTTCTTTATATTAAGCACTAACTATTTTCGAAAGGACCCGAACAAAAAGAAGATGTCGTTTTTTTTTTGTTTTTTTTTTTGACACAGTCTAATATATATACGCATTTGCTATTTACCCTGAAGAGAATATGTCATGATGATGACGGATGTAGGTAAAAAAAGCGAATCAAACGAGACGTCAAAAAAGCTACGAAAAAAATGACGAATAACCCCATCATATATACGAGGTTTACTACACACTCGCATTTATAGACCCTTCACCGTTTTCTCAGTCTATCTTTTTCATCTCGTTTTGTATTTGTTGAATTACCAACATGCGCACGGTGACGATCAGCGATAATTCACATCTCTGACACTCACCTGCTACATAATCAATCATTAAATTTTTTTAATTATGAAACTTGTCTGATTTTATTATTATCAGATGTTCCACTTTTTGTTTTAGGAAATCAGTATAAGTCAAATAGTGACGAAAATTTCTAGGTGTTCATTCACTTCGTGAATCTTTATTATTTCGTTGCATGGTGTTGTAACTTTCCACGTCTTGTATGTAAGCTATACCTACATTCGGTTCGTCTCTGTTTACTCGTGCAGATTCTTGGCCTGTAGCTAGCGGCGAGACACTCGAATTACGTTGAGCATAAAGTTCGTAGATATACCTATACCACCCTGAAGAAGACTAGTAGAAATAAGGGAATGGGTATACGGGAAGAAGAAGGAGAAGAAGGAGAAGAAGGAGATGGAGATGGAGAAGAGCGTCTTATCTTGACGGTTCTAGCAAAATTTATCACTTGCTAGAATTACACGACGTGTCTTCGTCGCTCTATAAGCAAATCTCTGGTATACTGCGGAAATGCTTCCGGGTTCAGGGAATCTGCCCAGTATATATGAAATAAAATAACTCGGTAAAAATACACTCCCGTATTGGGATCCTTGGAATGGGCGTGGCTTTGAAATTTTATCCTTCTTTGAGTAGTTCTATTTTCTGCCACTAGTTGGCCTTATCGAGGTTCTAAGCCCTCTCATTGGTTACTGTAGCCTTCTTTGAGTAGTTCTATTTTCTGCCACTAGTTGGCGTATCGAGGTTCTAAGGTTCCCAATACCTTACATCAATTTCTGCCAGTCAGCCAGTGTGTTTTCATTAATGATGAGTATAACGTTGTTAAATATGTCTTATTAACGAACTTATACCTCAAGGTGTATATAAGCTATATGGATTAGCAAGTCGTAACTTATTCAAGTTGAACGAAATCCGGAGATTTACTTCACCTCTGAGCTTATTATACGCATATATATACAACATCTTTGTATATACCTATACCTTTGAGTATATGTATATAACGAACGTTTATATAGGTACAGCTACGATATAGTGTCGTACTCCTTCCACACTGTTATATTCGTCGCAGGTTTTAATTGAATATGCAACATGGATGCACGCGCCCTCGCCGTTTTAATATCGACTTTAAAAGCATCTCCAGTGCAGTAAACGAACTGAGACTTTATAGTATGGTTCGCAGATACGCGAAAGATACCGCACGTTTCTGATTGCTTTTCTTACCCTTCTTATACCGTTTCGCTTTTCTCTTATACCTACCCACCTCTTTTAGATTTTATTTTATTTTATTTTATTTTATTTTATTTTATTTTATTCTGCTTCTCACACTGTGCGCAGCACACACTAGTTGTCTTCCTTTTGTTTCGTCGATGCGATCGCAGGTAGAACGTGAAGCCTTTATAGAATTAAGAGCCCATTCGCCGTTCGTTAACTTGACGATAGTGCCCAGACCGGTGGATAGCTACTTTACTTAGCGAGCTTTCCTTTCCTTTTTTTTTTTTTTTTTTTTTCTTTTTCCTCTTGCTATCGCCTCTTCCCTTCCCTTCCCTTTCATTACCTTCTCCTATTTTATTAGCATTGATTTAATCATCCGATAAAACAGACTTTCCCCGATCCAAAGGGGCCTTTATTCTCTTGCCCTTGCGGGATAGGCTTGACTAACAAGTTTGTTTGACATCCTTCAGCCGTGAAAATTCCTTAGAAATACTCGCGCCTCGGACAAACGAAGCTCTGATTCGAGAGACGGGTCCATTGTTTGTTGTACCCCATCTTCACGCCCTGAACCTCTGAGATCTCGCAAGCTCTGCACAGACAATGAGTTATGTTGTCATAAAAAGCTCTAAAACTCATTTTTTTTTTTTTTTTTTTTTTTTTCTCCTTTTCTTTTACTCAATATTTATTCAATCACGAATATTTGATCAACCCCCAGCCTCGTATAGATTCTATAAGTATACTATCATCGTCAGAATTTCAGATCTGACATTTTCGCGAACGTAAAGTCCAAATACGATCAGGTATCAAACGGTCGGTCGGGACTTCACGCCTAAGGCTCTAATTACTTTACGATCAGCTCTCACTTTGATCAGCTGTCCATAAACCCCGCCTCGAATACGTGTGCTGGTAGGGTAGGCTGTTTGATATTATATTCCGGTATATCGATAAATTTTTTTTTTAATTTTTTTTTTTTTACTAATTTCTCGCCGCTAAAATCACCCGGTATTGACATCAGCTGTCAATATCGATACTTAAGCTTACGAATTAACGGAAACGAGAATGAAAGTCCGGAGTATCGATGATAAAACACCGCAATATCGAGACCGAAACTCCAGACTATCAATGTCGAAATTCAGAAACTCGAGTTTCGAACTATCGATACTGAATTACCAGAATATCAACACCAGAAGCAAAGTTTAGGACTATCGATACCAGGGTACCGGAATAACGAAAGCGAAATTAAAAGTGTGAAGTATCGATGATGAAATACCAAAATTCTGAAATATCGAAATCTGCAAAACCGAAATTCTGGACCATCTATTCCTGGGTTTTGAGATCCAAACTCCGATCTTTTGATACTAGAATACCGAGAGCGATACTTTAATAATTTCGAACTATCGATATCAAATTACCGAAATATCGGAAGCGAAACTGTACACTCAGAAAAATAACAACCAAAATTTGGTTATTATATGCACAATCACATTTTTTGTTCAGTCAATCAAATTTTTTGTTCAGGCAACCAAAAATTTCGTTGGGATAACGAAAATTTTGTTGAGAAAACCAAATTTTGTTGGGACAACCAAAATTTTGGCTATTCCAACAAAATTTTTGGTTGACTGAACAAAAAATGTGATTGTGCATATAATAACCCAAATTTTGGTTGTGTCAACAAGACTTTTTTCTGAGTGTAGGTTTGGTTTAATTTCAATTGGTATCAAAATCGGTTTCAAATTCACAATATACAGAATGTTATGATTATCAATATGGAAAAGCGGTCAGTGCCATGTCGAAGAAATGGTATAAAGCCTGTCAAACATGCTAATCAGTTTGATTTGACGTTCTTGGGGTTCCCCCTGTTGCAAAGAAGTAATGGAAAGTAAGTGTTTACGGTGGTTCTGGGAGCAGAAGGAATAATATTGGATCGAATCATGCATAAAAGATTCTTGCGTTCGATCACTTCCACGCGAATGATGTTCGTGCGAAGGTTGTGTGGTTGTGCAGGTTGGCGCCTTTTGGTCGAATATCATTTCTGGTTCCGCACTAACATGCTTCATTTTTATTTCCATTTCCTCCTTGCGAACATTTCTTTCGGTGTTTTCTTATTTCCTTCTCTTTCTTTCTTTCTTTCTTTCTTGCTTTTTTATTCTATATATTCTTTTTCCTCAGGGTCCACTTCCGTATTCGCAATTTGCCGCCTTTAACGCGACTAAACGTGCGAAAACGACCTTTAACCCTCGCGATGGAACCCCTAGCCCATACCTACCCTGGTTCGACTCTTCGTCCATCGACTAACGGGCTCCACCACCCGACTCCCAGTTCAAACAACTTTCGGTAATCACGTCGACAATTTCTCACTCTGATAATCTTTTCTGTCAAATGGAATACGCCTCATAGAGAACACCGTCGCGTCGCGGAGTTAAATAAAGGGAGAATTATGGAGAGAGAGAAAAAATAAAAAATAAAACCTTCGAACGATTCCCAGCCTGAGATTAGCCTAGGCAACTGATTCCCACATTTATTCATGATGATTGGAGAACGAAATGGTTTGGCTTAATATCCGATGGAATGATTCATGATGTAACGGTATATGCAAACCGTGATGACGGTAATAACCTGAACAGCGTTACTTTCACGGCTTTTACTGATGGGCTTTCGGTGTTCATTGACCCTGGTTATATTCCAACAACGAGAATTGCGACTCCATTATTAAATTTCACAATATATTTCAACGGATTTTATTAAATTTCATCGAATTTCATCAGGTTTTACGTGCTTCGAGCTAGAAGTGCATATATACCTACATATATAGCAAACATGCATATGGGGTCTAGCATTCGAGGAGCGAAAAAAAAAAATGGAAGGTCCACCTTTCCGTGGGACCCGGAATCGGATAATTTCGTACACGAAAATAATAATCCCAAAATAATAGAGAGTGAACACATAATAAAGAGGAAGTTATAAAGGGCACTTTCTCCCCTCGTGTCCGGATCGAGGCGACCACCCAGAGTTCACTTGATGACGGATTGCGTCAATATCCATCCATAAAGCAGGGAACCAGCACCAGAATCAGCACCGTCACGATACATATCGTTTATCGGTATATATCTGGACAATTGAATGTCGATTTTGCCGAAGTTCCAATTGCATATCTGTCCGATACATTCATGATAATCTAGAGCGCTATGAAGCCGGGGTTTAAATATCTGTTCGATATCACAAAGGCCCAGTAGGTACCTATACGTTTTCGCATTTGTGTGGAGCATTGTCCAGTTTCTAGAAGAACCCAAGGTGCTGTTTCAGCCATCCCCTATTATATCTAGTCACCAAGTACATAAGGCTTGAGTTGGCAATGGTCAAAGTTAAACGGTACCTACGGGTACCAAAGTGGATTGTTTCAGACACGGGGATGATGATACTGACCGATATTAATCTCGCAGCGAAAACTTTTATACGAGATTAGCGACTGATAAAGCGGAGTGGAAAATTTACGGGGTTATCGTGGGGTAAAACGCTGACCTCTACCTTCCTCGTTGTCTAACCCCCCCAAACCATATAGCTGGGGTTACTACTCCTTGAAACGGACAATTAAATAACGCTGACGCAGGCTGCAAGCTGCGCGCCAGGATACCAATTTACTATACAGGGTGAATTACGGGGGTTGGTACATTCAACGGATAGAGAGAAAAGAGTATCGCATGAAAGTGAACAAAGTTCCCGTGGAGAATATGGGGGGATGTAAAAATAGTTTCAGATAACGCGAATATATGTTTCTCTCTTGATTCAATAATTTCAACTTAATGGTAGTCTCAATCGAATAACAACGTTGATTGATAACTAAATTCATGTGTTTATCCGGATCGAGTAAATGCCCCGATTGATAGTTTGGGATATCGACGAGGTTGCTCGGTGTTGTACATGACGCAGGAGCTAATTAAACCACCGGAAGCTTATAATTGGAGCCAGTTTGGTAACTAGTAATAGGGTGGGATGTGCCGGGGGTTTCGGTGGCTGCAGTTAGTATAATTGTTTTCGGCTCTTTATATAATACAGATGCTTAGAAATCTCGCAACGTGCAGGATAAGTAAGTGAATAATTTGATGAACAAAGTGAAAAAAGGAAAAGGAAAAGAGAAAAGGAAACAAACAAACAAACATAGAAAACAGACAAACAAACACACGAAAACGAAAGATGGAAGGAAAGAGAGGCTTCCACCGGTGCGATCGCTTCACCCCCCTCCCCCCCTCCCCCCCACACCCCAAACACCCCCCCAACAAATCGTGATGCCAAGGCGTACGTACGTGACTCCGTTAATGGTTTCCGTAGAGTTAACAAGGTTTCAGACCCTAGGTGGCTTTGGGAGGCCTTGGGAGCCTTAGGGGACAATAGTCCGACATTAGCCCCTTCACCCTGCTCATGCCACTGCCCATACGTTGGTTGGGTTGGCTGTCGACCGGACTGAGGGAACTGCAGAGTCTAGAAGCCCATCTTCCGCGGCCTAATTGTCGCGAGTTTACGTGACCTGACTTTAGTCTTGACTAGAAACATTATCAGACATGTATGAAGTAAGACACGTGTGTCTCTTTCGTGAAAATTTGTGAATTTGGGGAAAAAAACAAAATATATGCACCTAAATACCTACATATAAAAAAATTAAGTCTTCATTTTCTTTTTTTCCTTTTTTATCGAAATTTTCGTCTATACTCAGATATTTCGCTCTTCTCTTTCACCTTGTGTCAACTCGATACTCTCCATGTTATACGAAATACTGTATAAACACATGATTTTTCACTGTCTGAACCCAACCGGTGAACAGATGTCGAATCCAGTGATTGGAAAAGGTACTAGGTGTGTATCCTACCGAAGAAAAAGATATACAGATACTCTTCATTTCCATCTAGGTTACTACAGCATATATATACTATATATACTATACCATGTATTATTTGTATGATTAATGCTGTGTGTGTGTGCGTGTGTCTGTGTCTGATGTCTGTGTCTCTCTTTGGGTTCGAGAAACCGAAATTTTGCCTGGTTGCACACACAAATGTGAATTCGGTATTTTTCACATATATATATATGTATATCCTCCCTTTATCCTGCAAAGAGAAAGAGAGAGAGAGAGAGAGAAAATGGTGGAAAAACAAATAGCCCGTTTATCACGACTTGGAACATCAGGGAAAGAGCCAATACTCTAAAACGTCAGTAAAACAGAAAAATATACTTTTTTCTTTTTGGTAGCCAATACAGTATTGGCTGTTGTTGTATTATTATTTTTATTTGGGTACGAGACAATTTCAACTTCTCAAAAGTTTCTTCACGGTGAATAGATGTCAGCGTTTCATGTTACCGTCTATACCTCTTGGAAGTGGCGGGAAAAATGGTTGGATAGATAGAATTTTCGAATTAGACCAACGAAGGGAAATGAAAAGATGATGAATAGGGCGAGAGATTATCGAGCTAATCTCTGCAAGTCTGCCGTATGAAATATACTCACTGATATACCACTGACTGCGCAGTATTATCTTGTAATAATATATTACTGCAGTTTATGGATATTCATACTAGTTTTGGTTGTTACTGCACAACTGCAGTGAAAGAAATTCGTCCTGACATTTCGCTTTTGCTGTCTCATCTCTAATCCCGGCGACCAAATGATACAACCTGCAGATTCGTTGAAAGCCTGAAGAAGAATGCCCGACTACCTGTTATTTGCATTTCGTGTTTGGCGTTAATTCCTTTTGATAATTCTGACAATTCCGAGCTCTGCGAACTAGTTAACAGTTGGATGGACAATTTCAAATTGTGTGGAATACCTGGCGAAAAGCTCGAAGGGAGTTTGAATCCCACAGCAGTGGTTACACGATGGCGTTGCAATTCTCGTTACCGTGAAGATTCTAGGATAATTTTCAACCCCTATGCTATTTTTATTAAAGAAATTAATCGTTACGTCAGCTGCATTGAATTTTATTATTATTATTTTATTTTTTTTGTCACAAATATATCTCCTTCTCTCTTATTTTTTGTTCTTCTTTTATTGAAACATTTTTATCTTTACATTTTCACTGACTATCTTCAGCAGACAATGTACCTTGAATTATACGATTCCAGAGCGAACCTAGGGCGGATATCCGGGCAACGTTCGTAAAACTCACGTCCCATCGTTCACGTAGTGAATTCTAAAATTATTATCGACAGTTATATAGAACGCAGGTAATCTATGGTATTACTGTACCTCAACCCGGTTCAATTTCATGTACAGGGTGTCGGACCGATCTAGAAGCTTTATTTTCAGACCATCAGGCCATCAGCCTTTTCCTCACCACGAGAGAAAAATGTTCCATCGTCATTCTTCAGTGAAATATATCATGTAGTGGTACTTTAAACTACGAATCATCATAAGAGACTGTCAACTGTAATATGACACTATCTGAAAATGTCTTCACCCCATGAAGAGGCACGGTACTTTTTGCTACGTTGATGCAGCAGGGGTTTGGTGATGTTATACTGGATGCTGGAGGCTGGAGGCTGGAAGCTGGAAGCAGGTAATGGCTGCTTTTCCTCACAACAACAAATCATCCGCGTCCTGCTAAAGTAACTTTAGGTAGGTAGCTCAGCGTAAGGACGTTTCAGCTAACGACGGAAGGAAACTAAACCCATACCTCTCACTTTCACCCCACTCTCACTCTCGCTCTCGCCCTTATTCTCACTCTCACTTTGTAGCTATGAAAAGATCTTCAGTAGAGTGATTCAGGATACGAAATGGGAAGAAAGGTTTTGCTAGGTTGGAAAAGTAAGGTAAGGTTGGTACTTGACTCTGGAGCTCCTTGAACGTGTCTCGAAGGATGTTTCAGCCCTGTATCTCCAGGGACGTCTTCTTCTTCCTCTTATTCGTCGTCTTCTTCACTCTGTTTTATAATCGTCAAAGTTTCAAGCTGTCCTTTCCGGGGCTACGGCACGCCATGCTATGGGACTACTGCGAGGAGTCCAGGCCAGGTAACAAGGAGCAAGGACCAAGGAACAAGTATCAAGAATGTAGTGTATAAGGTACTTTCCCACCTACCTCCGGCGATACAAGGAAGAGGTGGCGTAATTCGTTTTGTTTAAATGGGATCTGGATGAGAAAAGTACTGGCTGACTCTCCTTCAGCCCGTGAAACTTTAGCTACGTCAGGAGGATGCCCCGGACGTAATTGTCTTTCCTACCTTCTCTCTACAGCTCATTGTCAGAACCATACCGTAAGGTGCTGAATCAAGATGATGGACTTTCAACCTTGACGGTTTACGTACCCTACTTTTATTGTAATAAATTTTATTTCCCAACGACAATGGTTACCTTAGCCGAAAGAATTTTCAATTGAAGTTCGACTAACCGCAATTCATTGAACATCTTTGAAGCCCGTAAGATGAATTCCGTAATACCTCCAAAATTCTAAACTTTAGAATCTCCAGAGCTTTTTTTTTCCCTTACTTCTCCTAATTGCTTGCATAAAATTGACTCCTGAACAACTATATCGATCCTTCTATCGTTATTGTTGATGATCGGAATGAAAGACTTAGATGGTACCTATTCACTTCTAAACTTCGTACCTGGTATATCTTAGGTTGAGAACTGAACGCTTCCATTTCAATGCACGTAAGAAATTTCGCTTGAATGTGCTTTTAGGGAAGTTCAACGTCAGCTCTTACGAAGCTCGGGTGAAGGTGGGTCCGTAATTGTGTTTCCTACGTTTTCTACACAGGGGTAGTCAAGCCGGGAGGCGCTGTTATGCAAGCTGGTAAAGTTGGGGGGTTGGGTTGAGGATAAAACGTTTATAGGCCCGGGACTTGCGCTCTAGCTACTCCAAAGCCTAACGCGAAACCAAGTCGCTCGCAGGGTCGTTATACCCGGTTCTCTTCTCTCTCAACCTTCCATACCTTTCTTTCTATCTCCATAGAGAAAAAAAGAGAAGAGAAGAGAAGAGAAGAGAAAAACTTTTTGTTCGATTAAAGGTCGACTTGAATTTATTTTTACGATGGAAACAAAAACCGTTCCTCTTTCCCCTCAAGGATTGAGGGGTTCCCCGACGTTTTTGAGCCCGTACCAAACCATACCATACCATACCATACCGTAGAGTGGGCGGTTGCTAATTTACCTTGTTACAAATTAGCGAACGATCCGGTAGGGTCGGCGTGGTCGTAAGTCTTCCTAACGTTCTCCCATCAGACTCAATATTCATTCAACCGTTAAACGTACTACGTGTCAACTCGGTAATCCAAATTTTCAACAAATTGAAACGAGCCAATTAGGCCAGAGAGCTTTAAATCGGTATATTTAATAAAAAATTTGAGGAAAGAACGATTTCCCCCAAACCCATCAGTGTGAAAAATTGTGATGGTGGTTTTTGATAAGGTTTAATAAAACGTTGATGTGGCTGGTATATTGGTTGGCCATAAATCGAGCTATATCTACATCCATACATATACAAGAGCTAGAGTAACAAGTATAGGCGGTAGAAATCGGTAATCGCGGATAGCGATAGCCCCGCATCTAATCGAGGGGTGGTCTTAGGGGTTGGGGTATGGTAATTCTGTTGAAGAAATGCTATTTGCATAGCGAATCAATTCGGTATCTCTGGGTAAAATCTGAGCCTCGAGAGGTATGAGAGCTGCAGGTTTTGCGGCCCGCCACAGCTGATCGCGTTCAATTTGAGATCGGGTTGTGGGTCTTCGTCGCCGGAGGCTTTTGCGCTAATAAAACAACCCCGCTGCTACATCATCCTCTCCTCGGTTCCGATCTGCCCGAAAAGATGAAGATGAAGATGAAGATGAAGATGAAGATGGAGATGGAGATGGCGATGGCGATTGAAATTGAGATACAGGTACCTGCCTTCAATGGAGCAATACCTCGATCGTTTCGTTTCGCCCTGTGAAAAGGATCGGCTTCTTGGCTGGCGTCGTCATCCCCACATCCCGATTGCTAGACGGTGGAATTTCCTCGGTAGTAAAGAAGAAATTGAAACGTTAGTAGAGTTTAGCTAGATGGTGGTGCGACATGGTATTGGCTTTAATACTTATCCATCCTGGGTTAGGTATTACGAAGGGGTATTCCACACGAAGGAGATACGTACCCGATCGAGTTAGGTAATCGTTCGATAATCTCGTTCTCTAAGGTGAAATTTCTCGACCTCCAGAGCATCGATTTTCATCAACTAAAATGACGCGGAAACCTGCGGATTTTCCAACCGATAGAAGACCCTCCATCTCCATATCGACCATTTTTAATTAGCAATTAACGAGCAAACGCATTAATTTCCTACTCGTCTGTTGTGGCATTCCGTTGGCCTGGTACTGAATGCAAATAGGCTCGGTCTGCTGAAACAGACCAGAGGGCAGATGCCAGAGGGCAGGGGAAAGGCCAAGAGAGAAGAGAGAAGAGAGACGAGAGCAGGGTGGAGGGTGGAGGGTTGGCCAATTGATTGAATTGACTCCGGGCACAGCCAACAACCCTGGCATTCCACTATCGCAGTGCTCTTCTATGCTGCCCAACTACTATATACGGGCATCATTGCATCCGAGAAATTGCAAGCACGGGATGTTCCCATTGTGTAGGTAGGTTTACCTTCATGGATACTTCTTCTTTGGCGCTCGTGTGTATCTCATCTTAAACTTCATATGGTATTGTATGTCCCAT
Source organism: Tenthredo mesomela (assembly GCA_943736025.1). Taxonomy (NCBI): domain Eukaryota; kingdom Metazoa; phylum Arthropoda; class Insecta; order Hymenoptera; family Tenthredinidae; genus Tenthredo; species Tenthredo mesomela. The sequence goes on from OX031018.1 coordinate 5,545,053, forward strand.
GATGAGATGAAGAATGAGGTGTTTCATGAAAGCTCGGTGGAAGTTGGTTTCTCACAGGCAATAAGTCGCTCGACAATAACCGTGCTTGTCAAAGAAATCAAGAGAGGTCTTCTTATCCGCGAGATTCAACCCTTGGATTTTTCACTATTTCCACTATGAGGTTTGCCAGGGTGAAAACAACCCGTGGAATTGCCAATTCTATACACCCCGAATTTCAAACCTCGAATCATTTTCGGAAAATGAAACCCGCACTTGGGGTAGGTATCGTATTCTGTGCGAGAGAAGCTCGCGTTCGTTTCTTCTCATTCTTTGCTGTACCGAATACTTCATTTCTATTCAATGTTACCTCGGAAAGATTGTCGCTGTCTGAATTCAACCGGTTCAAAATCCATTCATCAGAATTGGAATCGCACTCCAAACAGACGTGCGCTTTTTTTTACACGTATCCGATTCAAGCTAATTTACTCTTCGGTTGTTTGACCGAAACTGGACAGTATCGTCGATGGGCATCCTCCCTATTCCTGAACCGAAACCATAATAGATACCTACGTCGCTGCCACGTGCACCTCTGTGCTTGTTCTATTGTATTTAGCGACAATGCCAAAGAGAAGCTCTAGTCGCTAGTGCAATCAATGAGAACAGAGGGCACGTTGCACCATACGGTATGTATCCACGTGATCAAAATCTACTTTATTCGATGTCCCTGATATACGGTATGCTCTTCTTCTTCTAACAAATTATATATGGGCTCGAAATTGAGGCAGACTAGGAGCCTTTCGAACAGATTTGAAAAAATATGGAACTGAAATTCAACAGCAAATTTAGTTTATTGTCGCACATAGACCAAGGTGTCAAGCCTGTGTGCGTTATAAGTTATATGTAACATCAATTTTGTTACTGTAATTCAGTTTACGACCAGAGTAGAAATGGCTCGAGGTACAACACGGCCTCGAGCCTCAGACCACGTCGTTTTCACCTGTAATATCCAAGGTTTCAACATCCGGGTGCGCTGATGCACTGGTATTTCAGAATAATTGTTTTTTTTTCTAGATTACGTTAACGTCCGTCCAGATGAACTTAACTTGTCTCAAAATCGCCATTCGAAGATTATCAAAACGTGCGTACATTGCGTTTTATAAATCCATCGCATTTCGGATACCAGACGTTCAAAGCTGCGGATGATAAAGAGTCCCTTCGTACCTTTGAAAACAGTTTTTCTACCCCAGGTACCCCAAACGCAGTGTTACTAAACGAGATTCTTGACAATTTATCAAAATCTAATGGCAAACTTGACACGCCATTAGTCACACTTATCAAAACTGTCTATTAATGGTGTCTTCAGTAGTCTATGCGGTCTGGGGCACATCATCTCTCAGTCTACCATACTATATTCTATAGAACGCAAAAAAAAATTCGGAGAAAAATAATGGAAATCTTTTTGCATGGTTAGCATGAAAAAGTAAGAATACAAAGAGAGAGAGAGAGGGAGAGAAAAAAAAAAGGTGTGAATCGTTCAGCACAAGCGGAACTGCAGGTGAAAATATTTCCGTGTTGATGAAAGGTGCGGGAAAACAGTGTCGAACTCTGTGCTGTGCTGTGCCATTGTTAACACGAATTGTAGGAAAATGAGAGGCAAAATAACGAGATATTACCAATTTTTAGCTTTTACGGTTCCGCGCTGCTATATTTATGTTTTACCGTTGCTCGGCGACTGCTGTTGCTATTGCTGTTGCTGTTACTGTTCCTGTTGCCGTCGCTATTTCTGCTGCGAAATATCAGGTCGAAAATAAATGGTTTTTTTTTTTTTTTTTTTTTTTTAGAGAGAGAAACGTTGCAGGAGAGGCTAACTAATTTTTACCGTGTATCGTCCTAGTCGTGCGGTGGTGTTCGTTGTTGGTAACGAGTTTTTTTCGTTGTACAATAATGATATTTGGTCGCAGTATGGTATTGTATGCTCAAGCTCGTTAACTTGGAAACAATAATTAAGCATATTCGATAAACCGAACGCTGTTTTCAGAAATCCACTTTCAACGGATTTCTTTTTGATTATCATATTGTTTTTTTTTTTTTTTTTTTTTTTTACCATTTTTTCTTCCTTTTTTTTCCTTCTTTCTCATGTATCCACGTTTCCGCAGGCTATACTCGTTTATTATTTTATCGATCTTTCTTCCTTCCTTCCTTCCTTTTTTTCTATCCATTCTGAGTCTGATTTCCCTTCTTTTCTTTTTTTTTTTCACAAGAAACTTTATCGAGGCTAGATATAATAATGATATCTACCCACCTCATTGACGTCGAATAATGAATCTAATGCAGTGGTATAGCTGCCCCGCCTGTTCTGGCAGAGAATATAACGAGACAAATCGTACACGAAGGACGGATTCAATCATTAATCACTTAACAACCAAAACATATTTCCATTTGTCATATTCCATAGTCCTTTTTGTTACTCGAAAGCATTTGTTCTCATCATATACATATATATATATGTTAGTATGATGCATAGTATACCAATTCGTCTAAGGGCAGTCGACTGCTCTTTACTTGTACTAATATACCAATATACCATAATATATGACAATATATACGCGTGCCTTTTATTCTCACACTTCATTTTTATTCGCGTATAAAACATTCAATCAACTATTGAAATTATTGTCGAGTACGAGGAAATAAAGAGTGAAGATAAACGAGCAGGTTATTTTTCTACCCTGAATCGTGAACGCCTTTAGGATTCGTTTCCTCCAATGATTTTTTTTTTTTTTTTTTTTTTTCATTCAGAAAATATAGTATCGTTGAATTTTGGAAATTTCAATAATCCGACCCATTAATTGCAAAATCTGATTATAGTTCTGAAATGCATTAAAACTGCATCGAACGATCTAATTATAAAATGATAAAAATTTGTATGAAAAATTGTTGAATCTGATTCTCAGATTATATATTATGCATTTTTTGTCGAAGTACGTGAAGTAAAAAAAAAATAGGTAGTAGGTACCTACATGATAAATATAGGTAGTATTAATTACCCGTATTATCAACCCTCGACGATGCATAGTATAGACATTCACTTCGTTACATGATTAAATAACCAATTAACCAGTGATTGGCTCTGGTTCTACAGCAGGCTAATATAGAACATCGTAAATACGTTATCGGTGGTAACCATAAACTATTTATATTTCACATCAAACTGCAGCAGTGCGCGGTATGTTGCAGGCCATAGGTGAAATATCTCTTTGATAATGAGATAATTTGCACAAAAATTTAAAAACCACATTTCGATATTTGCAGAAAAAGAAAAAAAAAAAAAAGAAAAAGAATCTGATGGTTTTTAATTACTATCGAAAACAGATCACTTCAATTATGATAAAAATCGCGCAGATTTTTATCACCGAATTAACGACCCTCCATATACATATCTAGACACCTGAGGATTTCGTATCTCGTTGAATACTCTGAGGGTAGGTAGGTATACCTATATACATATCTATAAGAATTCTGATATACTATATGCTTGAAGAAGAGGCATAAGAAGCAGAAGAAGGCATCGCATCAGTGAACAGTACATTTTGTATTCTTTGCTGTCTTTTCATCCCCTTGAATCCTGTTTGCTTCTATACAGTAGTTACTTGAATGCATATTCAAGATATATACGTATACGTATATTATACATGTAATATGTCGCTGGATATGACGTATCCTCTGCATATATATATATATATATATATATATATATATCTACTAGCCAAAAGTTCCGTCATTAGTTTCCAGCTTATGAAACGTATTACAATAAGACCGTTACTACGTTAATTAAACCTAAGTTTCCCTGATCTTCGGTGAAAAGCTAGAAACTTATTATCGTATAACCAGCTTGAATCCAGATGATGCAATGGAACTTGATATAGGGGAGAGACGGGCAAAATGGGCACCCTAAGAAATTAAGGCTTCAAATACAAGTTTGAATCGATGGATCTTCGAATTTTGTCCGAAAAACGATAACCTGATCAATTCCGAGTGTTGAACGCCCTCGCCTGAAAAGTTCCAAAATTGCGGGCTAAATGGGCACCCCAAAAATTTGTCGAAATTTTTCATAATCGAAAAAAGGTTTTAAATTCATTTTCGTATTCACTTGAGAATACTTGAACATGAAATTAGCTATGTTCAAGAGGTTTTCTAGAGCAAGTAAATCTTGTAATTCAGAACGTTTCTTTAATTTTGAGAAGGTTATAGGTACAAACGAAAATTCGGGGGTGCCCATTTTGTTCGCCACTTCCTGAGTTATCGAAATATATTGTTGATTTGGTGTTTGAAGTTTGCTATAGTAAGTAAATAATGAAATTCAGAACATTTTGCAATTTTGACTAAATTAAGAAAAATTTTCAGGGGTGCCCATTTTGCCCGCCTCTCCCCTACCTACACCTACACCTACACCTATGCCTTCAGCTGAGTTCAATTATTGAATAAATTTTTACAAATTGATTTTTCATACATCCATATCATCAATGTGGTGTTTTGCTAATAAGGAAATAATGAGATTGAAGTAAAAACGAAACCGTAGTATGAACACTGATGTTTGTTTTATTATCACTTATACGATACGCACACAGCCTGACAACAAATAAAAACGTCAGATGTAATAAAAGATGTGTAAAAAAAAAGAAAAAAAAAAAAATGTGACCCTTGGAACGAGGGGATTTAATGCGTTAAGGACGACGCGCAGAAAGGATCTAGACAATGGCGTGTCCCAACTCCCAGGTAATTGTATCTGATATTTTACAGCCGTGAATACGGTTAGTGATATTGCAGCCGAGAGTCGAGAGGCGAAAGACGATTCCGGTTTAACCGAACAAAAAGGACCCTTGTCATGGGTATCCGGGAACGATATATTATCCTAACGATTTACGTTATACATATAGTAGTAGAGTTTTGTCATACCATAGGTAATAAAACTAAAAAATGTCAACACTTCGTTTTCGCATTTGGTTTTAAGTATATTTTAAGTTTTCTGAAGAAAAAAAAAAAAAAAAAAAAACAAACAAAAAACAAACGACGGCAAATAAGGGGTAACGAGGATGACGGTGGATGGAAATATAGTGAGAGTAAAACAGGAGGTGAAGGGCCACGGTGAACTGTGATGGATGGTTCTTGTTCCGTTCACCTTGCGAGTTTCTGCACAGACGTCTTTCACAATTCGTTTTTCCACTGGTCTTGTCTATCTGTCCAGTTCGTTCCTTTCCATTAGATATTAGAACACAGAAAAATGATCGGCCACAAATCAAAGAACCTCGAATATCCCCCATTCCCATTCCCATTCTCAGTCCAGTTTCTCTACTCGCTCGTAGTCCGTATCATTTTTCCCTCTTTGTTCGAATACACACATACATACATGCATACATACATATATATATATATGTATACGTGTATGACCGCGGGACGTTCTTCATCACATTTTATTCTTCTTTGTTGCCAATTCTCCAGACAATAGATCTGCACGAGAAACCCCTGCTCATATATCTATTAAACGATGAATGAAGTAAAGGTCCAACAAAATTTCAACGCTCGAAAGAACTTTTTCCTATTCATTTGAACATTACGTACATATTTATCACTCCATATGAAAGGTACCATGTGTTCAAACATCAGAGACTCAGCAGACAGACAGAGAGTGGTTACTCGGTTTATTTCTATATCGTGTAAACCAACGCTCAATGTCTTGTGTTATATGCTGTGTATAATTTACTACAAGTTTGTGTACTCTGCTATGGAAAGGTTACCCAACGCTTTATGATAAAGATAATCCTGCGTTTGGCGATGCCCAATGATCACCCAGACGTGAGATACCTACCCGACCTTCTCCCTCATCCCTTATCCCTTCTTCCTTCTTCCTTCTTCCTTCTTCCTTCTATTTCTCTCTCTCTCCCTCTCTGTGCTCGTTATCCCTTGGTAAGGTTTTCCACCACTGCAGAACAGCGAGAGCTTAGCCGTTCAGAATAAAGCAGAAATTAGGTTTTTCCGCTCACCTTAACAAATTTTGTTTTACGGTACATAATATGCAGTGAAACGTTCAGCTTGCGCATGCATGAGGATATCATGAAAACAATAATGATAACGTGGGTGATAACGTATGTCGGTAATTGGGTTCAATCTTCCTGATCGATGACATGAGATTTCAAACTTTTCATATGACTGATCCTGAAATTCGAGTTTTGGGTTTCGCCGATTATATAATCGATCATGAAAATCGCGTCCTTTCATACCGTTAAGGTTTAACAGAGCATAATGAAATCCCCTGTTTCTCCGACCCTGCAGTGGAAGCGGTTCGCGGCTTCCGGCGTCTCTAGACCGGAGGTTAAGGCTCGACGGATTTGTTAACGGTCGACGTGACGGTGATTTCATCCTGTAGGATACAGGGTGATTCAGAAGGTCAATTTCACTGAAGAATACAACGAGGACTTATGATCAATAGCACGAGAGCATTTAGAGTCAGTTTTTCCACCTCACAGGTTCATCCCTTGATCACGTTCACCCCAAAATCATCCAACATGGAAACGATTTGTTATAACCGGATCGATACGCTTATAGTGTACATCGAACCGACAATTAGGACACCCTGTATAGGTATATCGCGGTTTCTAGCCGTTTCGCAATGTTGCCCCCTCGTCCAATGTATATGTAAATCGGTATCAGGACGTCGAAGGGCAAAGGGCGAAGACCGCGAGGTGGGTCAGAGGGCCGATAACACTTGCAAATCGCATTACAACAGGGGTAGCTAGTTCCTCGTATGTGTTTCTAGTCTGCAGGAGGTCTCCAGATCCGAACAGTTCGAGTTATATATATGTATGAAGGTCCATTCTCAACTAGCCCATAGTATCTACCTACCCTTACGCACACACACACACACGTCTTGTCTAGTTGCCCAACGCCCGACAAAGATCACACCGTGTAGGGGTATACATCACTGGGATAGGGATCACACAGCAAACGTCAACACTGTTATATACATATATGTATATATATATGTATGCATGTGTATGTATGTATGTAGATAGATGTATATACATACGACCAGGGACTTGGTGCTGACGCCTGATCCTCAGAGAGGTGTTCAACCCTCACGTTCCATCAGCTATGGTATACGGTAGTGTAGAATCACCGTCAGTCAGATCGAAAATTGCAATCGAGATTCCTTTGAACCGTTTGAAAATTTACTTTTTTTTATTTATTATACTACATTACAATATTATATTGATATCCCTATAGGATATGATGGCTTCGGAATGATTCAAACGATCTTTAAGATTCTCTACAATATTTCAATGCGATTTGAGTCATTCATCATTTTTTTTTTTTTTTTTTTTTTTTTAAATAACAGATTTCACATGGATTTCATGGGGTTCTTTTCTCTCTATGATTTATATGACGCATACACACACATGTCATACTTATATTTTACGAATTTCTATCGAGTTTGATGGATTTTGGTTTTTCTTCTCGTTTTTTTTTTTTTTTGTTTTACGATTTATATGAAATTTTATATTAGAATATAGCGGAATGGTTTGAAATCTTTTTCAGGATTTCACGAATCTCATATATATACATAGTATTTCTCTAGGGCTTTTCTATAGATTCTTAGTATACCTATCTACTTCCTTCCAGATATCTCTCCGGGATTTTACGTTCTTCATCAAATTTCATAGATTTTTTTTTTTACTACATGTAAATGAAATTTTCTCCAACGTTTTTTCCGTTTTTTTTTTTTTTATCAATCTCTATCGAATTTTGTAGATTTCATCTCATATACGTTGCTAAGACTTTGAAAGATTTTTTTCACAAATTAGCCCAAGGATTTCGCAAATTTCTATATAATTTCACACAATTTTCTAAAATATTTTGAAAACTTTTTCCAATCTCTTTGAAGCTTTCCCAATTAAATCTTGTACCAACTTTTTTTCGAATTTCATAGATTTCTCCAGGATTTTCTGTACATCAAATTCGACGAATCCTTCGAATTACTTGACCTTTGAATGTTTTCTGAATTTCTTATTCGATTGAATTTATAATTATTGGAAATAATATCATCCCTTAAATTTTTATTCCGCGGTTTCGATTTCATAGAATATTTCACACGCGATATTCGTCGAATTTTTATAAAATCCTTTTGGTATCTATAGAGCGAGTTTGTCCTCGAATTCATATAGGAATATACAGTAGTTTCTATAACCGATTTGTTTATCCCGTTCATCCCTTTATTTTCGCCTTTTCGTGATTTCACTTTCTCCGATATATATCGAGTCGCACCTATAGGTCTGTTCCCCACGTCCTGCATGGAATTTCGTCGTCGTTCACGGTACCCTTTCTCAAAGTGGAGAAGGACCTGTTATGTTTCTAGATTCAAGTCACGCGTACGCGCGGCACGATTCTTGCTCTGACGCTGACGCGTGCGATCGCAATTACGAAATTCAGAGTGCCGAGGCGCCAGGCACCTGTAAGTAGCTAAACCAAAGTAGTTGCCAAGCGGAAAACATGACTACTCAGGTCGGGGGTTGACGCCGATGTTTAGCTCTAGATTCTATTCAAGCTTTACCGTCTTTTGAATACCAATTCCATTCCCTTAGCTGCAGAGAAAACCGCGAAGTGTAAGAAAATCTTGTTTTAAGTAAGAAGAGATACAGAGAAAGAGAGAAAAAAGAAATCATCTTCAAAGCCGTTCTTGAAAATCCTTTCAAAACTGGCAATTAAAATCAAAAAGTTGAAGCTTTTTTTTATTTTTTATTTTTTTTTTTTGAAGCTGTAGCGTGAAAATTATTTTTTCCGGGTATTAGATCCAAGCGAATAATAATAATATATATGGTGTTGAAATAAATACATATTTCTTAGTCTGTATAGTACATATATCTGCGCAGCAGAGAAACAGGTGAGTTTATCGTACGGTATTCCGTGGAGATGAAGAAAAAAAAAAAAAAAAAAAAAAAAAAACAAACAAACAGTCGACGAAGCTTTCTGCGCAGCAGCTTCGTAAAGTAAAAGAAGTTACTGTTTTTGTGCTTTATACGTCTTTCAACAGCGGTGATCCGTCTGAATCGTGCGGGAGGCATACTAATATATTTCGATATACCTATATACACACAAGGATTTAGTGTATATCTACCTACCTACTGCTTTATACCGCTAAGAAATTTGAGCTTTTTTTTTTTTCTTCGCGAAGATAAGAAATTTCACAAATTAGAATTTCGTATAGGTATATGATATTCCGTATTATATATAATGGGCAAAAAAGAAATTTGCAGAAAGGAGCTTTTATAATTTTTTTTATTTTTTTTTCGTCCTCTTATAGTCCTCTTCTTGTTTTTCTTTTTCATTTTTTTTTTTTTTTTTTTTTTTCTTTTTTTATCTTTTCTTTTCTTTCAGTTGTAGCAGGTGATAGGTTCCTAATAAAATATTGACTGAAGAGCAGAGGGGAGGAGCTGGAACGATCTACTTCTGATGCAAAATAAAGCAAAGAAATTGCTTTAAAACGACTCTCCGGGATGAATATTCAATGTAATCCCTGTCAAGCTTTTGCAAACTGAAAACTTTTTTCATCGAGTTCGTCGGTCGGTCGGTTGGTCGCCTGCCCGCCCCAAAGCACGGGCCAATCTTAACGATATTTATATCACGTTTCCGTCTTTCTCTGAGTATAAAGATAAACCGTGCCCTCTCTCTCTCTCTCTCTCTCTCTCTCCTATTCTCTCTCTCGTATTTTCTTCGTTAAATTTCTTTCGGCCAATTTAATGCTTATTCATTTATGTCCCATCCGCATATATACTAGGTACCATCCCTGCAAAATTCATCGACAACCTTCAGAATCTGATTTAAAAAAAAGCTCCGTAATTTAATTCGCTTCTTCTTTATTATTTCTTCGCTTTTCTTTTCTTATAGTATTATACGTATATTTCTTTTATATTCGATTAGATTAATTCATACATTTTTATAATTTATTATTTTATTTACTCAAATTTTAGTATTTCAGTTTCAGATTCAGAGAAGCGATATAATGCGATAGGAATGTACAAAAATAAAACCGATAATTACCAAAAATTCTGCGTGTTCCCTTACGGAAAAAACCCTTCAAGTTTGAGGGTGAACCTTCAATTTTCAAGGTTTCATCCTCAATTCTGGGGGTGAAACCCTGAAATTTTAGGGTTCAACCTCCAATATTCAGGGTAATACCTTCAATTCCTATGGATGAACCATCAATTGAAGGGTAAACCGTGAAAGGTTGGTGGATCAACCCTGAAAATTGAGGGAAAACCCCCAAGAATTGTAGAATATCCCTTAAACATTGAGCGACAACCTCCAACGATTGAGGGATAACCCTGAAACGTTCTGGGACAACTCTGAAAATTGAGGGATGACCCTGAATAGTTAGGGGTCAACCCTGATGAGTGGTGGGTCACTTCAAAAGTCACTTCAAAAAGTCACCTCAAAAACCCTGAAGTTGAAGGGACCCCCATTTGACGGTTGTTCCTCAAGTTGAAGGTTCCCCTCAATTCAGGGTTAACCCCCAAGTTGGGGGTACGAAATCACCCTGAAAGTTGAGGGCTCAGTTGAGGGTGATATTTTGAGGTGTTTTTTTCCGTAAGGGTTATTTGAATTTGAAAGTTCAAAGGCTTTGGGTGGCGGTACTTAGAATTAAGATAAAAATCTGGGATTTTGACTACATCATTTTGTATATATTTGAAAACGTTTTGACCCATGAGAGCATCGAAATTCGAATATATGACTGAATTAAAGAGCACCACAATAACCCCTCAATCGAATCGAAACAGACCCACATACACACGCACGCACACATACACACATGCGAATTCGGGATTGGACAGATTGGTGCTATTTATTACTTCCCAGTGTGAAATTAATCGCAAACGGTCAGCTCGGTCGTATCACCGAAATGTTCGCAAGCGAATGCATGCATATCGAGGTGAACATGTTCGACGTGTGCGGTGCGGTGCGGTGCGGGTTGCGGGTTGCGGGCGGCATAGCGGCGTCATCATTCGAGCCAGCTTACGCCCTGTTTCAACCCCTGTGGGTCGGACACGGGGCAAAGCTTGTACAACAGAATGCTTCCCTTATCCTCTACAGAGTTACCCATTAATGGTAACTAGTCTGTTTCGGATCTACGCACCGCGCATCTGTTTAGTTGATAATTCGTTATGTATTATATTATATTAATAATGCTCTGTGCATTGGACGGAGGGATGATATTAGGGGTGTTAATTTATACACTCTAGTCAAAAAGTGTTATTCTCGTAGATGAAAATTAAAAACAAAGCGTAGAATTTGTGACAAAAAAAAAAAAAAAAACAGAAAAAACTAATCCTAGGGGTTGAACATTTTTCATCTTGGGATTTTTTGAATTTTATTTCACCTGTAGGAAAGATTCATTTCTGTTGTTGTTTTTTTTTTGTTTTTTTTTTTTGTCTAAAAGCAAAAAAGAGAACACGAAGAGAGGGAGAGACGTAGAATTGTTTCCCGTTCGTTGGTCCCCGGTAGCAAACGGACGTAGGAACCTGGCCCTTGCGCTTTCGGGTAATTATTTCCATTCCCGATTGTGATGCAAATTTTTCCTGTTTTCATCCCGTCGACGTCGGCGTCGGCGTCGTGTCGTTTCTACAACCCCTAGGATCTCTCCGTGTCCGGGAACAAACTCCATCTCTCTCACTCTCACTCTCTTTCTCTCTCTCACAGTGCTCGCCTTGATTCATCCGGGTTTTTATTGTAGCGACACCGTGCGCGCGAGCGAGACTATAATATTGCCTTCAGGGTGGAGAAGAAGTGTCCATTTTTATTTTTTATTTTTTTCTAGATTTTTTGGTCTTTATGTTTGTTCGTTTGTCTCTTTGTTCCTTTCTTGCTTTCTTGCTTTCTTTCTTCATTCGCTTGCGCGCTCGCCTACACAACCCCCCGACCTACTATCTTGTATCCAGAAACAGCATCCGGTGTTCCGAGTGTACACTGAAAAAAGCTTTGCTCCGTGTTCCTTAAAACGTCGTAATTATACCTTATATATACTCGTTTCTCTGTTTTATATAGAGGAATTAAAGAAATAGTGGAACAAAAGACCCAGCTATACTTCATAGCGTAGAATAGGTAGGATAATGTATAATTTGTGAAAAACGTTCGAACAATACATATGTATAAGTATTGTGACACAGTTAGAATTTTACCATTTTTTGAAATGACAACGTTTAAAAAAAGAAAAAAAAAAGAAAAAAAAAAATAGAAAATATAAAACAAAATTTGACATTGAAACAAAAATAGATCATTTTGATTTCATAAATTTTTATCGATTTTACGACGATCATCTCATATTGATTATTCAAATCATATCTTTCAAAGAAAATCAAAGAAAAGAGGTAGAAAAAAAAAAATAAGGAAAAAAAAAAAAAAATTGAAAAATACTAATGAATCGGCCAATTAATGAACGACAACAAGTTATTGCAACGTTTTACTTTTCATGCATTAGCGGTCGTTTCTATAGTATATACGGTATTATTCCGTGCCTGCAGAGGCTACTTTTGTATATCTCGTGTAACGGCTGTTTCCATATGTATATGTGAATATATATATATATATATATATATATATATATATGTATATAATATATATGTATGTACCTATACCTACATATATATTATACATCTGCATAGGTATTCATATACCTATATATATATATACGCACCTACACGAGGGCGAGGACCCTCCGAGGTACAATTTAAAGTTCGCACCGCGAATAAAAATCTGCCACCACCGACCGCACCGTGCAAAAAAAAAAAAAAAAAAAAAAAAAAAAAATAATCATAATAATAATAATAATAAAACGAGAAAAAAAGAACCTCCCCCCTCCACTTTCCCCCAAAAAGAACCCTAAAAAAAAAAACAGAAAGAAAAAAAAAAAAAAAAAAAATTAGAAGGGCGGTGGAAACGGTCGGGCACATTACCCTATTATACCAGATTACAACGGATTAATACCCACAGACGGCGGAAATACCGATAACTGCGCTCACAGTATGTATATATATATATATAGTATATCCTATATCTACACTGTATGTACCTACAGACCTGCGAGAACGTAGCTCAGTGGGGACTTTTTTTTTTCTTTTTTTTTCTTTTCCGGTCAACAATATAAAATTAGCTAATCCTATATTTATATATACATAATATATATATTAGGGCTAATTATTTTGGGGTCATATTTTTTGATTTGCCCTCGCACCCCTCAAAATGTGAGTATATAAGGTCAATATCAGTACCTATCAATATGACCACGGTGCGATTTTTTTCGGCGTTGCCCATTGCAAAAGTATTTTTTCCATTTAAATAACACGGGAAATGTTTTTTTTTTTTTTTTCTTATTTGGAATTTTATTTCGTTCTAACGAATCATCGTGTTATAAAAATCAATACATATTCTTGTACGAAATTGAACGATCTCCAAAAAAGGTCTGATACGATTGTTCGCTAGGTCGAAAAAAAAATTGTCATATATACCGTTTGAGGTTGAACTTTAACCTTCAATAACTTTCAAACGAGTGGACTTAGCGAAAAATCATATCAGACCTTTTTTGGAGATCGTTTAATTTCCTACAAGAATATGTATTGATTTTTACAACGCGATGATTCGTTAGATTGGAATAAAATTTCAAATAAAAAAAAAAAAAAGACATTTCCCGTGTTATTTGAGTGGGAAAAATACTTTTGCAATGGGCCACGCCAAAAAAAAATCGCACCGTGGTCATATTGATAGGTACTGATACTGACCTCATACACTCACATTAGAAGGGGTGCGAAGGCAAATCAAAAAATATGACCCCGAAATGATTAGCCCTAATATATTTATACATTAGGGTGTCCCACTATTGTCATCATTTTGAGAAAATTTCATAGCACGCCCCCTAGATCGATTCTTTATTTAGAAAAGAAAAGAAAAAATTAATTTTTCCGCAAAAAAATAATTTTTTTATTTTAATATTAACACGCGCGTGGAGAGCACGACATTTTTATATGCAAATTACACGGGATATCACTGAATTTTCAATGATAATTTTTTTTTTTTTCAACATTTTAAGTTGAATATTTCTAATAGAATTTAAAGTGGGTATCAAGTGTGTGGACCCTTCAGTTCAATTATATTACTATCCAACTCAATGATATTCAACGGTCAAAAAGTGATCTTTTTTTCACTCAAGGGAAGGTCTTTTTTTCCTGTCGTATCTATAGTATATTACTATCCTCTCGGGTGGTACTATGTACACCTTTTGTTAACGATTTTTTATTGGCACGTTTTATTGGAGGCTGGCCAGGATTTGTATAAAATAATGATAATAAAATAAAAATAAAAAACATTATTTTTAGTATCCTTGATGAATTTCACCCCCCGCTGTACAAATAGAAAAAAAAAAAAAAAAAAATACACAACCGCTTGAACGGATTATTAATCACCGATCAAACAGGGGGGGGGGGGGGGGGGGGGGGGATTCCAATTACCTAAATATCATTCGTTCAAATATAAATCTGCTAATACAGTGGGTAAACAATTTTCAAATTATAGCTCCAACAATTTCGACACACTCATTTTTTTTTTTGTAAATTTTTTTCGTTTTTTTCCAACTACCTAGTTTAATTTTTTTTTTTTTTTTTTTTTTTTCCGTTTGAAAACGCTTTCTACTTTGTTGAATTATGATAATGATGATGAAATCACTGGGTTTATCGCGAGGGAAAAAAGAATCATGGTGGGCAAAACAGGGCATTGAGTGGTGCGAGAAACTGTAGGGAACACACAATGCGGTGCGGTTGATTGTGTGGATTTACATAGCAGACGCCTATACCTACTTTAGCTCGTCGGACCGTTGGGCTGTAGAATTGTGGAATTGTGGCTCGAATTTGTCGTTGTTTCAGACGTTGGTTGGGTTGGAACTATCGGTCTTTCCTGTGCTGAGCGCCGCGGCGGCAGTGGCAACGGCGGTAGTAGGATTGTTTATACCGACCCTACTGCACGCTGAACAAACACACCGATTCTACCTACTCCAAAACCACCACCACATAGTACTAGAGTGGGTTTACGTTGCCCTCGAAAACTTCCCATTCTCAAATGTTCAAACTCTCTATGAAACTGTATTTAACTCCGTGACCAAGTATGCATAACCAACCTTATTCGTGCTCACCGCTATTTAATCATCATTCTCATCCCCATTTTATTACTTTTCAAAAACCAACTGGAATTCAAATTTTTACTCATTTCACTGTATGCATGACGAAACATGTACGTACTACATGTATATATATATATGCACTCATTTTCTTTGAATGCTTTGCTCCATTTATGCGATGAGGTGTCCACTTGTATTCACTGATGAAAGTGGAGGAGAAAAACAATCCTAGACTAGAAAGATCTTTACGCATCTCTTTTGCATCCCTTTTCTTGGTCCACATAGTTTCCTTGTTCACTGCACCATGCAAAATGTCTTGTTCCATTCCTGAAATAACATGTCCAATTGTACTCACTGGTGAAAATGTAGAAAAGAAAAGTATCCTGGACTGAAACGAGCCTCCAGGATTTCATTTGCATCCCTCCTCTTAGTCCACATACTTCCGTGTTCACTACGTCTTGCAGAATGTCTTGCTCCATTTCTGCAATAACATGTCTACTTGTATTCACTGGTGAAAATGTAGAAGGAACAGTATCCTGGCCCGAAAAGAGCCTCCAGGATCTCCTATGCATCCTTCTTCTTAGTACACATCTTTCCTTGTTCAGTGTGCCATGCAAAATGTTCAATTGCATTCACTGGTGAAAATGTACAAGAGAAAGTATCGTGGATTGAAAAGAGCCTTCAAGATTTCTTGTGCATCCCTCTTCTTAGTCAACATCTTTTCTTGTTCGGTGCACCATCCGAAATATCCAGTTGTATCCACTGGTGATGATGTAGAAGAGAAACTATCTTGGACCAAGAAGAGCCTTCCGGATTTCATTTGCATTCCTCTTCTTGCTCCACATGTTTTCTTGGTCACTACGTTTTTCAGAATATTTTGCTCCATTTCTGCAATGATGTATCCAATTGTATTCACTGATGAGGATGTATAAGATGAAGAATCCTGTAGATCCTGAAGGGATCCTCCAGCCCATTTTGCACCCTTTTCTTTGCTCGAGATGTTTCCTTGTTCACTACCGGTTAATTTTTCATCTATTTTCTTTCCTCCTTTCCTGATGGTCGTTCCGACCGGACACAGCCGATGGGCAACTCCACCTCTTCGTATAGAGTAAATGTTTGTCCACTTTCGGGGCACAATGACTCACCCTGAGTCTCGAGCCGACCGTGTGTAAGTGGGTGGGTTGAGTTGGGTAGTTGGAATCAACCCCTTCGTCCTGGTGCCCAGTCAGTACTGGGAGTGGACAAATAGGATCCTCTCTTGCAAATACCTCTAGGTCACTCTAAAGTCCATACACTACGTTTATTCTAACTCTCACGGGGCCATCTAAACTCTGTAATTCCTCTAGTATCTGAACGCGAAATTTCCGGACGTAAAACCGGACTTTTTACTGTCCGTCCAACCCAGGTGAAACCGTTTTTCAGCGCATTTCTGTCTGCTCGCTGCACTGGGTTCAGTGTGTCTTATTCCCGGCTCTCGATTTCCTGCTACCACTTACCTTCTTGACAAGAGCATATTTATTCGGTATAATGACACGGCAACTGTGCCAACAACGATTCCATTACACAGGGCGGTAACCCGAAGGTTCTGCACCATTTGAAGTGGAGTAATGTCAGGATGAAGGTCCTGTGTACATAAAAGAGAAGTAAAGGTACGAAGGTGCAGGGGAAGTGGACGATTTGATAGAAAATAAATCACACCCTATGGTGTTTTATTTTCAGCTTTTTCCATCATATCCCAGGTGATTTTAGGGTGGTACACGAAACTGCGACACCATGAAACGTGATTTTCATGAAAACTTGATAGCCTTGTGTACCGGCTACGGCGTTGTCGCACGGTTTCTTTTCCTTTTCCTTTTCCTTTTATTTTCTTTCATTCTCTTTTCTTTTCTCATCCCTCGTAGATTTTCGGGGGTGCATTTTATACGCCGCGCCGTAGTCGTGATCCTTCAGTTTTATTCCGGTACCTATCACTCTAAGGACATTCAGACAGTAAAGAAGAAGCGTTCAAATGGTGAAACTATACACCGGTTCACCGGGTAACAAAACTCTGTTTGATCAATTTGATGCCAAAACCTTTCTCGCAAACGATCGTAACGACGAGTTGTTATCATTCCCTTATATGGCCATTATACCAATAGGAATATTTATCCATATTTCACTATTTTATATACATATTCTACGAATAAATTTCAGAAATACTTTACTTCTACCCGCAAATAAAAAAAGTTAACTACCCATACTGTATTATTGGCTATCGATTTTTGCCACATTATATCCTGCATTTTGCCTTCCAAATGAACAATCTCGATTATTACCAATCGCACCTGACTTTATTGCCGAATAATTGTGAAGATAAAAATGTGAAATAAAATGACTTCCAACTGGTATATATATAGTACCTATACTTTCATGCCGATTGATTTTCTTTAAAAGAGGTAAATCCTTGTGTAAAAGCGAGCTACTGAATTGTTCGAGGTATGAAAATGAGTGGAAGAAGCCCTAACCCTTACATTGAAAAGAACAGAGAGTGGAAAAACAATATCGTGAGTTAACAATTATATTGTACTCTGTAGATTAGAAGTTTGAGTGCCTACAACAGGGAGTCTGTTCATTCCTCCTGGATATAGGTCAAAGTAAATGTTGTATAGATGTGTGTGTGCGTGTGTGTGTGTGTGCGTGTATGTGTGTACACTGTGTTCCCCAACGATGCAAGCTGAGTCCTTCGCGCTTTACATTTCGCTCTAATGCAAAGTGAGAGTGTGCCTATCGGGTAGGTAAAGCAAATCGTTTTTCCCCTTAATTACTTGCTTGCTAGGACATGAGTCTGAGCCAACCATTTTTTTTTTTTCTTTTTTATATATATATTTTATTATTTCACCATGTACAGCCCCTTTTCACCCTTGGAAAATAATATACCGACGCCGCTTGTCCTGTCTAAGGTAATGTAAGGCAATTCCTTTCCTCTCAAACTGACGTTTATTGTCCTACGTATGCAGATGTATGGGTTACGTATCTACGTATTACGTTATACGTTTCTTTAGTTTCTTCTTTTCTTACTGTATTTTTCTTTGTCATTGTTTCTGTTTCTGTTTTCTTTTTCTTTTCTTTTCTTTTTTATTTCTTTTTTTTTCTAATTTCAGCGTATGCTTTAACCTGCCATACCTCCGCGACCCCGGCTGCTACTTTTCTCTTTCTCTCTTTTCACCATCCTTCCCTTATCGCCCACTCCGCTGTTTATTACGCGAGTTTCGCATTATTCCCCAAGAACAAAGCAGCTGCTCGCTTTTTATTTCTGATTAAAATTCTGCCAATGCCTCACGCAGTTTTATCCATCTAAGTTAAATAACCGACAAAATATTTAGACACTAATTACCGATGATGAAAGGCAAAAAATAAAATAAATTAAAAAAAAAAAAAAAGTAATCAAATTTAAGGGATTAATTTAGAAAATTGTACACATCGTCACTTAATTCATCCTCCTATATTCATCTGTAATATAATTTAAACGAAAACAAATTCTTTTTCACTTCAGCAAAAAGTTTTCCGTCTTTATACCCGATTACAGGGCTTTCGCTTTTCTTACCAATTAGAGAGGAAATAAAAAGATGCAAAATCCCAAGCAGTGGTTCTACTCAGTCTTTGAACCCGACTTGGCTTTAACTTCCTACTGTATCTAGCGATGGGTCATAAACTCTAAATTTAACGTGATTATGCTTTATAAGACTATTCAAATGTTTGCATAAGCACTGCAGCAGCAGAGTCGTTTAATAATTCTTTTACTATGCACCTGAAATTCTGGTGAAATGTATTCATCCCCTTAAAACGCCAGACAATGTATATGCTGCGTGCATATGCACTTTCTGAATTGCTTGATGCTAGTTTCAATTCGCGGAGGTAAAGAAACCAATCATGTCTGAAGAAGAAAAAGAAGAACAAGAAAAAGAGAAAGAGGAAGTGGCGGTGGAGGTGAGGGTGGGGGTGGAGGTGGAGGTGCATCGCTGGCACAAGGCTCTTCATACATAACAACCCTACGGGATGACTTGATTGCTAGTGGATTTTTCGACCATGTAGACCCTCTCTCTGCGTGGAGCACAGACAGTCCAAACCGCCCTCCGTTCAAAGGGGGACCATCAGCAAAAGAGATGGCGGTACAGGGCAGAGCAGAGCAGAGCATGCCATGGAGGAGGGTTACGTTATAAAGGAAAGTACCTAGTTGAAGAAAGGGGAAATTTCTCGAGGGCGAGCGAGATGTTAACAGCCAGACAGCATTGTCGTCAGGGTAGAGCAGCCCCTCTGCCTCGGTGACTGCAGTGATTCTCATTTAAACCCTGAAGAGAGATTCACCTTGATCCGTATTCCGAAATTTGGTGGAAAATATTTCCTCGCATCTTTTGCCTTTGCTGACCTATCGTCTCGTCCCTCTTCATGCGCCCTAGTTCGAGCGTAGGATAGCGATTCTAACGTGAATATACCTGTATGAAAGGTGTTTTTCTTTTCCTTGGAGGTTTAACCCCCTTAGAAAAATTCAATTATTATATTTCTTTAGCCCAGTGTAAGAGGCAGGCATCGCAAACGCCTTTCAGAAATACGGAAGTGAGTAACAATCATGTCGTCGTCGTCATGGGGCGTCGCGTCGCGTCACGTAGCGTCAAGTCGTGGCGACGAGTATAAGAGAAATAGAATTCATTGTTATGGTTTGTTGAGTCCTTTTCTTATTCCTGAAAACCTCGTGTAACTAAAATATCGCTTTAAGGAAGTGATTCGTTATTTGATTACTTTCGAGAACAATCGAAGCCGTTCGTTCTGCGATTGCTTTTAAATTCATGAACAGAATCCATACTCGAGAGTACGACGAGACTCCATGGCGGTAAAGAATTCCTGCAAATACTAGAGGGGCGGGGGGGGGGGGGGGGGGGGGGGGGGGGGCTAAGGAAAGAGGAGAAAAGAACTCATTATGACAGGGAGTAAAAATGAGTCGCTGAACGAACGCTTGGCTCTTGAATGTAGAAAAAATTCATCACGTCATTTTATAGAATCGTGACGAATCTAGAAATCCCGCCTTTGTCAGATGGGGAAATACGATAAAAAGTGATTTTATCATACCAACGTTCGGAGACAGAGAGAATAGAATGGTCCGCTTTTGAGGATTACCTCTTTAAGAGGCTTCTGAATTTAATTATTTCGTCTTGGACACACGGGAGGATAATCCTTACTGCCGGTCTCGGTAAGTCCAATCGTTGAAGAAGACCGTTAGCCGAACTTAACTTCGACGGTGATGCTTGTTTAATTGCCTTTCCAAAATATATGGCTAAAAGTTTGTTTAATTAACGAAATAATTACCAATTTCTTAGCCGTCGGCGTCGCTTGTTACCCACATCCCTATACCTCGCCCTTTAATTCCTCAGTATCGTAGGGGTAGGCTTTTCCGAATGGAACCCATGATAAAGGGGGTTGGGAATTAACTGTACGAACCAGTCGCGGTAGAAAACCGAATTTCAAATCGAGGAATTGTCATTCGGTATATATTGGAGTTACACAGCGCCTCTCTTTATGATGCAGGATTTCTATTATATCTCCACGGAGATAGGGAATAAGAGAAGGGTATAGAACCGCAGGAATAGGAGGCGGAAAAACACGGTTTTCCAGCTGGAAAATCCGCCAGCTCTGCAAGCTTTTGGCTTAAATGTAATTTGCTTTTGATCGAGGACTGTAGATAGCGTACAGTGAGCTTTTTGCCCTATTCATCCTTGGAACTCTTCTACGTTCTTCATCACCGATCAAACAGGAACGAGAAAGAAAAAGAAATAAATCGGTGAAAGAGAGGCACACACCGATCTGATTCTAGTGTTGAGGAAGACATTTCATCCAAAAGACTTAAAAGAGAGAAACGTCTGTATGACGTCAAAATTGAGGGCTAAAATAACTCTGGATGGCAGGGAAAAAGCAGGAAGGACTCCCGGCCCCAACTTCTCGTCACGACCTTTACACACTTCCCGTTACGATAATATACGAGCTTAAACCAGGCCGGCTTCGCTTCTTCGACGAAGAAACTGGGATATCGACGATTTCTGACTACAGTTTCCCCGCACCCTTTTCCTGCCTCTTCTTCCTCGCGTAAAATGAATTTTCCACAACTATGGTAAAGCTGAAAGCAAGCCACACTGGTTTACTTTCGAACCATTACATGGCCATCAGTCAGTGTCCGTTTAACTTTGGTCTTGTTGGATTAGCGCCGTTTTAGCGCTACCCTGTTGTGACTAACTTTTGAGTAACACCCGGCTGTTCGCTCCGCCAGTTTACGGCCAATTTAAATTTCTTGTCTTTTTTTCGATTTCAGAAGGACGTACCCTGGAGCTACATTCACCCGATGGTGTTCACGAGTGTTGGTTGAGAGCGTTGGACAACACGGAAGCCAACGCATGGTTTAACGCGCTCCATTCCGCCCTGGCAGCATTAACCCAAAAAGCCTTAAGGCTTGCTTCAGCATTGCCAGACCCTCCACAGTTGCAGCACATTGGATGGCTGGCCCGAAGACATTGTCTCCAGGTGAGAAATGATTTAATGTATGAAATTTTGTCAGACACACTCGTGTTGGGTTGAAAATTTGAATTCTGGTTTATTATGTCGAGACGGAAGTGCAACTGACGTTTCAAAGTGCCTTTCTGATCTCGGCTTTAGGGATTCTCTTCAAATATCCTTAGCTCATGGTTCTCAATAGGAGAAGGATACTGTTGCGTAGCAACCGCTGTCAGCTTATCAAATTGTTTCGAGTACTTTGCCCCCGGGATCGGCGTCTGTCAGGGAATCGTGACCTCTCACAGAGAACACCACCCTCGGTACCAACCAACCAGCCATCCAACCAGCCAACCCTTTCCAGGAACCGTTTCACACTTCGATTAACTCATTTCATATAGAGCAGGTTGTGTAAGAGAGGTAGGTGCGCGACACGTACGAGTGAGCGAATCAATTAGTGCCTAAAATTACCGCCCCGGAATCTGCAGGCAACTAGGCGAGGCGCCCTGTTAATTGTTAATTTCTCACCCTAAACGCCGCGTTATTTCCACCACCTAGTTGTTTCAAGCCAAGTATGAAGCCCCTTGAATGAGAAAAGATTTTTCTATTTCGACGATGACACGGGTTGAATTCGATGGTGATCATTTCCATGGTACGTACTAGTATGATGCGCTGTGAATCACTTGGCGTTAAAACACCGCGCACCATTAACCTCAGGAACGAAGTTAAGGGCTGAAGGAAGGAAGGAAGGAAGGAAGGAAGGAAGGAAGGGGTTTCGTGGTTCTTGGTAAGTATCGTGTTGGATCGGCGTCACAAACAACATTTGTAACATTAGCAACAGCTTTAAACCCACCAGCCCATGGGCTGCTTAATTGAGCCTTAATGGGCTGGAACGATTAGGCGAGCTAGAGCCAGTGATCCGTTGGAACGTGGCTAGGTTCAGGAGGTGGAGGCAAGGATTTCTCCACAACACTGCCACTGCCGCCACGAGTAGAGGCAGCCCCTCGCCAAGTCTACTTGCGGATTGAATTTCGCACCACCAGGAAACCGCTAACGACATCCGCTGGATACGTGCTCACCTACAACCTGTAGATGACGGTGCTGCATATATACCAATTTGTCCGCTATCCTATAATGTCCCTCGCAGATAGATAGTCGAACTACGATGGGGCTGGGTTTAGCCACCTCTATTTAGAAACGATTAGGTCATCTGTCATGATCCTAGGACATTTCCTATCGACAAGGGTCGCGCCAAGAAATATCGATGCTCCAGGAAATCCAGCTAAAGTAAACATGCCAATCGTTGTCCAAAATTCTTTTCACCTCTCCGCGGACAGAATACAGTATTTTTATAGTTTTATCTATCATGGTAAAGCTCTTGAATGGAAATCGCGATGATCAGATTTCATGAGAAGTACATTCAAGCGAGGGTGAATAGTCTCCAAGCATTCTTTTCTCTGTTTCAACTTCCATGCAATTTTATTGCTCATTTTTCTGCACTCAATGTCTCGATAGAAACTCGAAGAAGGTATATATAGGTTGAGCTTTGTAAAGCTCAATAAGCAGCTTCGCTTTTCCAAGACGGTCTATTCAAGCATAAGTACTAGTATCCGTCTGTTCTTCGAGTTCTTTAATATCCTTCAAAACTCGTGCTACCTGTTGATCTGACAAATATTGAGCATACCTACGGTTTCAGGAATCTGATGAAGACTTGATCAACGAAAATCCACGATATTGAGCTCTGCGGTTTCATTTTAAATCATAATTCTTAAATGGATGAACCCGTCTCAATTCTCAGTCTCAGATTCTTCAGTTCTAAGATATTCGACGGCGAAAACTTTCCGTTTGTTCCAAAGAGCTTTATTAGATAATGAACAAAGACTTACCGACTGAATAAGCCGGATCCATAGCGATTCTCTATGTCTGCAACAATCTCTGATCTTGGAGCATTACCCAAATTGTGGGAAAGCGATTTGATCAGTGAGTATAAAGAAGCTTAAGCGATTCTCTACTGATAAAATTTCAGTCACAATTTCAGGATTGAGCAATCTTTGCTGGAAACTACGAACTAGGAATACGTACGCAGGGATTCAGGGTGGAATAGTTTGGAGCTGTCAAGCGCAGAAGCGTGAGCTGAGGTAGTAGCAGAAGCAGAGTAAGGTAACGTTACGAAGGGAACGAGATAGAGGTCGAGGACGTTGGTTAGGATGGAGCGAGGCCTGAAATCGATAACTAATATATCGGACGTGGTGTAGGTGTATTGATAAAGGGGCCAAGAGGACGGTTACGGGTTCGAGGGCGTGCTGGGGCGACACATAATTGATTGGAATTAGCACTCTGAGCACACCTGGCTGCTAAAACACTCTGTATGTCCTCGTACGGCCCATTATTCATCTCGTGAACATTGCCAATCATTTCTGACGATGAAATCGGAATCAAGATACATGGTTGGATCAATTTGTGCCAGTTTTCAGTTCCGACTTATCGAATGGCACCGTTCCTCGACATCAGAGGTCTGCTTTTCTGAGGCTATTATCACTTTGGAAGAAAATTTCATGGTTCAAGATCGATGGGGAGTGGTGATGCAGTGAGAGATAGAAAGGGGAAAACTTAACGCTCCTCTGGGAGTGTTTCATCTCTCCAGTACCCCTTCGAGTGGGTATCAATTCGATAAATTCTTATACCATCTGGAGGTGGGAAGAACCTTTACTCGTAAACATTACCAGTGTTTTTAGTCCTGCATGGATCCTGGAATGAAGGTTTTTGTAGTCTTGAAAGATGTGGCCGGCGGAGTAGGGGCATGTAACCGCTCTTATAAACCGCAAATGCTGCAGAAAACTGGCCAAAGTATTTCCCACTGGGCGTTAGAATGACGCCGTGAGCTGAGAGAAGATCACCGAAAGATGCTGCACGGGCAAAACTGAACGCTAAATCGACCGTTAGACCCGATTCAACCTCGCTCATCGTTGCTGCACCTCGCACACTCACATGTAAACGGTGAATTTAAATCGCTGATGATCATTCCATCGAGATATCGACTTTGAGATGGGATTTAGAGATTCTACTCCACTCAAGACTGCTCAAACTTCATCCCTTATCTAACCCCGCTTATTCTCGACTGGGATCAATTTGCCTTTGAATTAGATTTTCTGATTTTCTATTCGTTATTTCGGTATCAAGTGCAGAGTAATCTGGCACCGATTATCTGAGAGAGAATTCTCATATCTCATTGATCGATTTCGACGTCCGTAGTTCACAAGAGTGCGATAATGAAGACTGTGGCTGCAGTAGTTTTTGTGTAACCGTGCCGAAAGTGGGATAGAAGAACGGTATCGATTCATGACTGTGTAATACGGGTTGTACGACAGAATTTTTCTCAATTCCTACGAACCCGTTTAAGCTAAGGTTTTAATTATCAAGTTTTGCGCGCGAGGGATATATGGGCTAAGCTTTTCCCGGCTATTATTTATAAGCGTAGTCGTTACTTGGGGAGGAAGATCCTGCTTATTTATCGAGGAACTCGCTGCTCCATTTAAGGGACGGTTTAGTTGAGCGGGAAATTTGAATTGATCTACCGAGCCACGTTAATGACTCGAACGATTAACGCAGGCTTTAATAACTGAGAGACTTATTTTACTGCAGGTAATGCCTTCCGTGGTATATCGTATTAACATCTTCATTCTGATTTCCCGTCACTTTTAAGCATCGCTTTGAAACTTTATTTTTAATTTTTTTTTTTTTTTTTTCTACAACATCTTTTTTTTCTTCCCCAAACACGAATATTCAAAACCATTTTAGTGGTTCAAAAGTATGTATACTTACACTTAACTACAGCGGTTTTCGTCGCCGTTGAAACGGTGTGCTTAGCGGAGTGGGCGAAGGCCTGTTTGCACCGCTGTCAGCTCCTAATCCATATATACCTATATCTGGTGGCGTCTACCGGGTATAGGTCTACCCACCATCACTTGGTTTCATGGGAAATGGCATAAGCTCACAGCCGATTCCAAGTGCATTCACCGATAAATTGAGCTAACTTTGCGTATTGAATTCGAGCTCGTTTGGTACAAGGGGAAAATTACAAGCTCTGCAAACTATCATCCCTACAGAAGCGGAAGAGTCGGCTGGTGCCTGCCTATACGTCGATCCTTCGGTAAAGAGACGGTTAAACCCCGTGTGGTTGGGGTTGGATTAGATACGGTTGGGTTCATTTTGAAGAGCGACTCGAAATTAGCTGGCTACTCTCTTGTATTTGACTAAGAAATCCTGACGCCAGGACTTTTGCTAGTGTAAAGGATGAAAAACTCCCACAGTATGCACGTTTCGACGCCTACCTCCTACTACCATACCGGGAGAACGAATAAACAAACGACCAAACTAGGGAATAAAAACAGCAAGATTTTTTTTCTAAAAAGTGTTGCGACGAATTTAGTTAGAATTTTCATTTCACCAAATTCTGTTTATTCTAGACTATTATATTACAGAGTGTCAAGCCTGTACGTGTTCTAAGTCATAGCTCACATTAATTCTCTACTCTGATTCAATTTACTACCATAGTAGGTGCAACACGGTCTCGTACCTCAGACCACGTCGTTTTCACCTCTAATATTCTTGGTTTCAGCATCCGGGTGCTGATGCATTGATATTTTAGAATCGTTTTCGTACCAGGCTTTAAAAATGTTGAACAATTGAT
This sequence comes from Tenthredo mesomela, assembly GCA_943736025.1. Lineage (NCBI taxonomy): Eukaryota > Metazoa > Arthropoda > Insecta > Hymenoptera > Tenthredinidae > Tenthredo > Tenthredo mesomela. The sequence goes on from OX031018.1 coordinate 5,571,446, forward strand.
TCATTGCAGACAATCTTCAGCAGGATTGTCGCCATGTAAAGAGACCGAAGTTTCTTTTCTTCGGTTATGTCAGAAACGAAATAAGCGATCGCTGAAAACTGATCAGCCATTTCATAGCACAACGTGCTACAGTGGTTCCAATGTGCAACAAACAATTGCCCGGAATATATGGGATGAAGACTTTTTATTCTAGATTATGTTAACGTCCGGACGAATTTAACTTGTCTCAAAATCCAAAATCGCCATTCGAATAGCATTAGAACGTGCGATTTATAAATTCATCACATCTCGGATTTCAGACGTTCGAAGCTGGATGATAAAGAGCCCCTTCGTACCTTTAAAAACAGTTTTCAAACCCCAGTTACCCCAAACGCAGTGCGTTACTAAACGAGATTCTTAACAATTTATCAATATCTAATGGCAAACTGGAGCCGCTATTAGTCAGAATGGAATAAAACTGCCTATCAATAGTGTCCGTGAGCCATGGGCTCTGAGATAGAGCACTTTATCCTCTACCTAATGTATGGGTGAATGTGATATTGTTATTATGCATAGATGCATGCACCATGTTTCAAGAGCGTAAAGTGCTGAAGAAGAAATCGATTTTAGACTGTTACGTCGGTTGGGTTGGTAGCAAAATGGGTGTAGGTATGGGAGTTTCGCCGGTTCTGTGCTAAATCACTCTGCTAATTTCTCGTAATCTTTATGGCTGTAGTAAAATTATAATTTCACCTCCGCGTAAATATAAGGTCGGTTATTCCGAGAATTAATAACGAGTAGAAAGCCCTTTTAGCCCACGTACTACATGTAGACGACCGTTGCCGTTGCCGTTCCTGTTGCTGCCACTGCCACTGCTGCTACCATGCCGCACGGTGGCCCCGCGTACACATTGCTTACGAAATATTAAATCTTCGGTACATATCTACATATGTATGTATGTGCGAACCCTTTTCCAACGCCTAAAATATCATGCCCACTTCTCTGTTATAAGCTCTTGTCATATATCCTCATCCCTGGATTATGTGAAAACAACAATTTGGCCAATTTCACTCCAAAGAATTCGCAGCTCCGTGTTCAGAACAACGTCTGAATAAGGGGGAACACGCGTTGTAACCCGGTTACTTTCGATTACCTAGTCGATGAAATTCTCGTAACTGGAGTGAATACAAGAAAAAGGCATCCGTTCTTCGGTATTAAAAGAACCGCAAATGTTCACTTTCAAAACTAATATTCTCATGGGATCGAAAGTTTTCGATTGGCGATACCACGTACCGTATACCACATTACAATTCTCAGATAATAATATATAGAATATGTGGTACATTCTTTACCCCATACCCACATATCCTATCAACCCCTTTACCAAACCGTCTAAACTTTTATCCTATAAAGTGTTTCTTTCCCATCGTTTATGACCGGTAAATGGTATAATCGAGTGTTTTCTCTTCAAGATTACATCTCGACTACCTATTTATACCAAGATATGTGCTGCTCTGAACCGCAGCCCGGTTTTATATCGATCGCGAAGCTTCTTTGATATTGTACCAGCGTACCCACTCACTCGATGCAAGTCGCTTTTCATCGAGCACAACATAATTTTACTTTTTTTCTTTTCTTGCTTGCTTGCTTTCTTTTCAAATCACTTGTGCTACTTATACGACAAAGACTTTTTCTTCGTCGTGATATAAATCTGTGCGAAACGAATGTTAATAAACAATTTTCTAAAGAGAATTTAAAAAGAAAGGGGGAAAAAAAAAAAAGAAAACGTATGAAACAAACTCTGTAAGGGTTCGTCTCTTCCTCTTCCTATTTCCTTGAGGGAATTCTGGGCGCAGAGCCGCGGATATCTTAGAGTATGTGCATTTCAACGTTGAATAAATACGAGCCGATTGCCAAACTGTAAGAGGCAAAGTCCTGGCCACCCTGCAGTGCAGATTTTTCCAACAATCGAGACTCCCTCAAGGAGGCAGGGTCTTGTTTGACTATGAATTGAAGTTGAATACATTCCCTGCTTCCCCGGGTTTTAGGGTGCTGAAAAAACACCGTTTCAAGTCCTTGCCTTATGTTGCCGGAAGAAATCCTCCGGCCGGAAATCAGGCCGAAGGAGTAGGATAAAAAAAGCATGGTAAATCCCGCAGGGGCAGGAAGTGACTTGTGCATTTTTTAAACGCTCCCAGCTGTTCCCCCCCCTTTTTTTTTCATTTTACAACGGACGATTTTCCGATCGGTTAATTAATCCGAAAACAGTATCGCGGCTAACGTTTTGCGGACATTTGGTGTTGAAGGGATTGACCCCGAAATTTTGGTAGAAATTTTCCGGCGAGTGGCTAGCCGCGCAGGCCCTCTGCACGTAGTGCTGGTGGAAAATCACGAATTTCAAAAACACAAAACCCACGTTGGAGCTTCATGAGGCGGGTATTAAACAGCGTGATGTAGGGCCGGACGGACGGACGGCCGTGTGTCGACTGTATAAATCTCAACTCCCTCGTTTATTAGAAAAATGAAGCATTTCGAGATTCCAACGGCATCGTGCCACACCATGCCTAACTCACATATCCATGACAAATTGCAATTACGAAATTTTCCTGTCCAGGAACGCCGACGCTCATACTATATTCGCATCTGTATGATAATTCTAAACTATGACTCGCACCTGCCACGTAATCACTTAAAATTTCGTACAATTTATTTATTTTTGCCGGGCGTTTCATCAAAATTTCAAATATTTTTCGACATCAAGATCCGCAGATGAATTAAATTTCTTTTTTTTTTTTTTTTGTTTTTCGAGTTTGATCAATTCCTTCGCAATTGTTTCACATTTTTATCAATTTTCAATAAATTTTCTTTACAATTTCCACGATTCTTTTATTCCTCTTTCGAAATCATTTTTAAAAAATTTTTTCCTCTCTCTTTTCTGAAACTCGACGAATTTCTCGGCAATTCGACAAATTTTTCCAACTACATTTTATAAATCTTTTTTAAAAAAGGTTCGACCACATTTTTCAACATATTTCCTGAAAATTTTCAAAATTCGACTGATTTTAGTTATGAATTTCACAGAATTCTAAATAATAAACTGTATTTCAAAAGCGCGATTGAACCGCTCGTTAGTACGGCTGTATTCGATATATCGACGAAACGAATTCAGAAAAAAAAAGAAAAAAAAAAAAAAAAAAAAGGAAGAAACAAAAAGAGAGAAAAAAAAATATGCATATAGTCCATTGCAATCTCTGCAACATTGCGTTGTGTCGTTCGAAAGTGAACATAATTAAAGCGTCGGTCGTTCATTTAATCTGGTCGTGTTGCAGCTGCGGAGGGGTAGAAAAAGAAACGTGAAACAAAAAAAAAAAAAAAAAAAAAAAAAAAAAGAGCCAAAAAAAAAATGCAAAAAAAAAAAAAAAAAAAAAAAATGAACCGCGAACTGAAAATGGGAAGAAAAGAACCCCTAAAAAAAAAGATGTATATCTGTATACATTTACTCGAAAAGATAGAAAAACGAGGAAAAAAAAAATCAAAAAAATACCATGGGAGGCAAAAAAGTATGACAAAGGTTTAATCGATCGTAAAGTGTATTATTTCGACGCAAGCTCAACCCATGACCATCACACAAGCTTGCACCCTGATAACTATAGGTACCCTACTCGTTTGTGCGTTTTTTTGTTTTTTTTTTTTTGTTCTTTTTTTTTTTTCTGTTTGTTGATGGAACATTTACCGAATCGCACAAAGAACTATATATTATCTGGCCGCAATGTAGCAGTATATATTTTTGTGAGTACGCGGTGCTTCGGAAATTGTTTTGTGAGTTGAAAATTGGTGATAATAAAAAGGGAAACAACAAAAAAATGACAGGATTGTTTGGGGGGGGGGGGGGGGGGGGGACAGCGAAAAATAGCAATTTTTATATTTTCATCACATATTCACAGGCGAAAAAAATTTCTTTCGTTGAGCTTGATTTCGTAATAATATATGTAGCTTGCAGACGAAAAAGAGATCAAAAATTGCTCGGATCGTTTTCGAAATTTATTTTATTTTATTTATATAATTTGTTTTTGAAGAATTGAAGAAAATTTTTAGTTTCGAAAAAGACCAGCTTTATCCTATATATACGTATGGGAAATAGACACTTTCACTACACTATTAAAATCTCTCAGAATTCTTATTTCGGGCTTTATTCGTCTGCTCGCAGAATTAAATCCACCATCGACCGATGTGCACTATTAAGCGCTTCAAATTTTCATTGATATCACCGACGCAATTTTTTTCGCAATATCGCAGCAAACATTTTTCGTCGCAGGGTAGGTACCTATACAGGTCGCATTGTTAATCGAAACTTCTTTAAATTTGAAGGAAATATTCTACGTCGATGTAATTTTGGTATAAACCAATGATATTCGATCAATTTCATTTTTGGATGGGAAAATTTTGGATTCTAGACCATTTTTTGTTTTTCGTAAATCTTTAGAAGAGAAATTGAGTTACGGTGCTCACAACTATCAAACTAATGAAATGGGTTCCCGTAAAGAGGGCCTCGATCAGAATGAACTATCTTTGGTCTTTTTAGATCTTCTGGCTTTCCGGGATCTTAAATTTCGAAGTCTTGACCTGCCTGCGTTTCGACCTATCAGAATTTTAATATCCTAAACATGCACATTTCGAAAAATGTCACCATCGTCAAAAACGAATTCGGAATTTTGACCCGGTTCTTTCTTGGTCAGATTAAATCTATGAAAATGTGAATCATCCCTTAATCAACTGACCCTTTGACCGGATCTCTCGATCTCTCGTTTAATCGTCAACGACGTAATTTAAGTTACAGAATGGACGTGGTGGTAGCAGCGAGAGCAGTGAAGACGGAGCCGGAAGTAGCGCCAGCACGTCCCGCGGCGCCGGAAGTGGCTTTGGCCTGGGTATTGGAGGCGGATGTAGCGGGGGATGGCGTAGCGTTTTCGGTGCTGTTTCTGGCCGTGAATTAAGGCTATATGAATGCGCACCGTGGAGTCCAGAGGCCTGGGCATCCCCCAGTATCACATGCCCTCTTATCGCGACAAGGTAAAAAGAAAATCCATTATGAAACGATGATTTTAAAAATCAAAAGAAAAAAAGCAAAAAAAAAAAAAAAAATTCTTCCGCTGTGATTTTTCGAGCCAAATAATTTCTCCCAAGCTTCAAGCTAAACATTTAGTTAACTAAGGGCTCTTTCGTTCGTTATTATACGATATATCTCGTTAATTAGTAAGCCGGTTGTAATTTAACGGCACGCGGTGTAAACAGTCAGGGTAAACAGGGGGCGGACTCGCCCTTAAGCCAGAATCACCCTAGTTTAATGGGAACGTGATAACAAAGGAGGTCCTAAGATACCGGGTCAGAGATCCCCATTCGTCTATGTCATCTTTGACGTAGGAGATAAAACTTTTTCGCCTTGGTCGCGTCCTAACGGATAGACGGATACTAAAGAGGGGCTTGGAGATGACCTGCTGGATTTTGACCCAGACATTATTTAACACAAAATTTGATCTTTTGGTTTTTATGTTAAAAAAATTATGTACCTACTCAGTAGAATGAGGAGATGTAAAATTAGAACTGTTCTATGATATCGGGGGACGGAATAAACCTGGGGTATAAAATTGACTAGCAATTTAATCGATCGACAAATTATACGGTATACATTTTTCTCTTTTCTTTTTTTGGTTTTTTCTCTTTTTTGTTTTTTGTTTTTTTTTTTTTTTTTTTACTCTTTACTTTTTTTCGTCGCTTTACTCCTCGTTTTTTACTCGTTTATTTATTTATCACCCCTTAGTCCGGAGGCAGGTCTGCACTGACCAGTGATTCAGATTAATGGCCGGTTAGAATCAAGTCGATATGTGGGCCTGGCGCGTATAAATGAATCGCAACTGTATGTTAAAAGGGGATCAGTCAAAGAAAGTGGATTCGTCGAAAATGAGAAAGGAGCAATAAATAACACGAGAAAAAAACTTCGGGTCATACTCTTCTTTAAAAAAAAAAAAAAAGAAAAAAGAAAGAAGAAAAAAGAAAAAAAGAAAAACTGATTTTCATAGACCGGGAAAATTCTGCAAGGAAGATACCGCGGTCTAAAAATTACTGAAAGCTCCTTTCAAACAAAAAATTGGCGACTTTGGCGGATAAAATAGTGATTGATGCCCTTTTGACAGATAGCCTCATTGAAGGTGGTCTCGATTTTGGTCCTTGAGGCTATAGCTCTTTTGTCAAAGAATATATTTCGAGTTGAGGATTACATCCGAAATCCTTTGAAGCTCGGAGTTTAAGGGTACTATAGGTATAGGCACCTACTTTAAAACGAAAGTTCAAAGTCTTGACAATGGATTATAGACTGAAAATTTTCAACCTTCTTTGAATGTACACTCATTACGAATAAGAAGAGTCCCTCTTTCATTCGGCTCTCATTCCATATCTACGATCATTCAAATTAAAAGGTTCTTTATAGTAAGAATTACAGCTGCAAGATCTGAGTTCAATTCTTCATAGAATTGGCATGGAATGCCCTATATAAATGGAAAGTTTCGGTGAAACATTCCGAGTTAATCCCTTTGTGTCTGAAACTCGCGGAGAGTTTTATTTGGTTATAACGCTATCTCTTCAGAATTGGCATGAAATGCACCATATATATATATATGTGATAGATATATGTGTGAGAAAAGTTTATCTACTGCATTCGATACAAATTCTAACATGGTTCGGTCTCATTCCTCTCGACTTGGCATGGAACGCCCCATACAAATTGTAGGTTATCGAAAAGGTTGTATAGGGCATTCCTTGCCAATTCGACGAAATTCAAACCTAAATTCTTTAAACCTGTCGCGGAATGACAACCCAATAAATTGAAACGAAAATTTAAAACCTAATAAGGTTCGTTCAGTGTCAATTCGAGAAGGATTAACCCTCATCTCTTTCTCCTAACCCGATAAGCTAATGCCTTCGCATTTCCTCAATTATTTAAGGCTCGTATCTTCGTCAACCCCTCGGCAAGGGGATCAAGCAGTAGCAAGTAGCAGCTCGAGTAGTAGTGCCACGACACAGCACGGGGGTACTTTTGCAGTTCGTGTCGGCACGATCGACGGTGTAATCACTCATCACTTAAGAGCAGAAACGAGAAGAGATCTTGCTGCATGGGCCCGAGCCATTGTCCAGGGTTGTCACATGGCTGCACACTCTCTACGAGAATATGCCGTCCGTAAGTATGATCAACCCCTATAAGAAAATCAAAGAACACTATCCCAAAATTACTTAATCGGAAAATTTTCGAAATGGCAATTTTCAAAATAAGAATGCTGAAACTGCCCCCAGCAAGTTTTTGAATGACACTCGGCGTATCGTATCCTTCTTAATTTTAAAATCAATTTTTTCAATTTTATCGATTTGGTGGAATATTGTGAAAATAAAATGACTAAAAACCGTTTTTTTTTTTTCGATTTTTTTTTTTTTTTTTTTTTTTCTAAAAGTGAAAAGTCACTGGATTAAACCGTCCATCCCCAATTTTCCGGCTATTAGGTAATCCTTAAATGGTGTTAAGTATATCCTTCGATTTACAGGCTGCACATGGCAGGGCAGAGCCTGTCAGTTAGTAGTAAACCACGAGGAAGGGTTTTCCTTGTATACAGCCGGTTCGAGGTCAGTAGGAAGTGGTGTAAGTCCTGGTTCCGCCCCAGCACCAGTTTGGAGAAGGTCCTTCGACAAGTTGAGACTCTCGGCTGACGATGGGAATCGTTTATTATGGCTGGATTTCGACGGTGAAGACGGAGAAATCGTGAGTCTATTATTCTAGATCATTTTAGTCTTTTTTATTCCAACATTTGTTACAGGATACAGGATAGGTTGAAAAAACGGGAATGGTGAAAAGGATTGATAGCCAAAATAAGCTCTTCTGAATTTTATTTCCATCCTCTTTTTTTTTTTTTTTTTTAGACTCGGATCGGAGTTCTGAATTTTGAAATTTCCGAATTTGAATATTACCGAATCGCAGTTTTTAGAAAAGGTTTATCCCCGGAAGTCTACACAACCGATTTGGAAAACTTTGAACCACAGAACACCGGATGTTCAAAATTCCGAAATGCCAAACCTCCGGAACTTGAAGTTCGCGCATGTATTCAATCAGTGTTTGATAACTCGGGCTGTATTGATCGTATCGAAACCAATAAGTGGTCAAATTAATCGTTTTGAGATTTACGTTTGAAAAAAAAAAAAAAAAAACAAATTTCAAAATCCTATCAACCATGTATGACATCAAAGTTGTAGATGTAAGTAAATAAAATTGGTTTGCGTATAAAGAGGGTCTCGATTAGAATGAACTATTTTTTGTCTTCACATTTTGATAAATGGACCGAAATTTTCGGATTCTTGTGCTTTTGGGGTTCTTGACTTTTGAAATTTTGAATGTTCGCAACTTTTTGAAATTCAAAACTTCAACCCGGCCCTCTAAATGTATTTCAACCCCGAGGTTATTCAGGGAAATTAATTCTCAATAGATTCGATAATCGATAATCGACTAACGCAAATGCATTATGCAATTGATGGGTTGGCTAGGATTTCGGATTTTTTTTTTTTTTTTTTTTTTTTTTGATTTTTGGCCTTCTGAGGTTTTGGACTTTCGAAATTTCAATATTCTGAACTTGGATGTTTCTGAAAATTCGAAATCGTCCTAAACGAATTTAGAATTATTACCTACTGCGTCCGGAATTTTGAAAATTCGGCACATGAGCCCGGGCCCCTTTTTTTCTTTCCGCAATCTTCTGTCCCGCAAAAAAAAAAAAAAAAAAAACTAAAAAAAAAAAAAAAAAAAAAACAAACCACATGGTTTCTAATTGTTTCAGGAACTGGACTTGGAGAGTTGTCCAAAACCGATAGTATTTGTTCTCCACAATTTTCTATCAGCAAAGATACATCGACTTGGTTTGACAGCATAGGGGTACGCGGGGGCTTCCGGCGAGCCCCCCGATCTTCCGCCCCATACAACTAGGTCCGTAACTAGCGTGCTTTTACACTGAATTAAATAAACTAATTATAACTGTATAACTACTATATCGCGTTGAATTAACGCGGGGGATTTAAATTTAAAAAAAAAATAAAAATAATATGCTTCACGTATATATAATATGTATATTAACCATCGACTAAACGAAGTATAATTTGGAAAAAAAAAATAAAACAAAAATGAAACAAAAAGCTTAAGAAAAATACTTTATTTTAATTTTTTTTTTTTTTTTTTTCTAAAATGTACACAAGAAGAAACGTGAGAGAGAGAGAGAGAGAGAGAGAGAGAGAGAGAGAGAGAGAGAGAGAGAGAGAGAGAGCTGCCTCAGAAACGAGTCTTTTTTTTCGATATTTTTATCTTTTTGGTTTTTTTTTTTTTCCTATTACTAATTTAATATGAATTTTTATTTTTATTCATTTTCAATCCAGTTGTCTTCGTTATGATTTATCATTTTTTTTGTAATTGTTCAATTAATCATATCTCTCATGGATTATACATTATATAATAGTATAATATCAATTATCAGGTGGCTCTCGAAAAAAATCGCCAATTATCTAAGAAAGTATATAAAAAAACAATCGACTACGACGAAGAGATATATTATATATATATATGAGGAATTCCACCCCAAACTGACCTACGTCTGACCCTCACCTCTTTCGATTATAGTCATGATTTTTTATGTTGATCCACCTTTTCGAAAAAGCACTCTGAATTTATTTTCAGATTTTTTGAAAATCGTCCGATTTACTTTTATGATTATTGAAAATGAACACATCGATGTATCCCGAATTGAAAAATCTGAATAAATTCTGAAAAATCCTGCTTCATTTGTTAGAATTTTCAAAAATTTTCTGTTCATTTACAAAAATCATAAGTAAATCGAACGATTTTCAAAAAATCTGTAAAACAATTCAGAGAGTTTTGTTCGAAAAGGTGAAACAACATAAAAAATCATGACTCTAATCGGAGGGGGTGAGGGTCAGACGTAGGTCGGTTTGGGGTGGAATACCTCATATATATATGTATAACTTTACATATAATAAATATACCTATATATACGAAGTAAAGCCATCCACGAAAAAGACATAAAAAAGACGAAAAAAAAAAAAAAAAATTGATTATTATGTGTATTGCCAGAGGAAACTTATGAAATATATATCGTTGAAGAGAAAAAAAAAAAAATTAAACGCGCCTAAATAACGTTGATTGAAAAAAAAAAAAAAAACGAAAAAAAAACGAAAAAAAAAAAAAAAAAAAAAGAAAAAAGAAAATAGAATATTGGAATATTGAAATAAAGAATAAGGAGAGAAAGAAAAACAGAAAAGTATAAAAAAAACCTTTAATAAAATACAGTAACTATATTATCTATAAATTATATATATATATATAAATATATATTATAAATGAATATTATAAGAAATAATAAATATGACAAGTACCTAAATTATACTTGTACTATAATTATACTATAAATAATTGAAAATAATTAATTATAGTTAATTTATCACTTTGACGCCACGCTCACGCTGGCCTTGACCTATCAATAAATTAGTTTGCAGAATTATTACACACACACAAATATATATAATATATATATATATATATATAGACATGTATGCATGTATGTATATATATACACATATATATTGACCTATACCTTATATAATAATAATAATAATATACATTATATACGAATACAATAAAATAAAATTCAAATAAAATTGTATAAATAAATATAATAGGTATAAATATTAATATTAATATAATATAATATAGTAATATATATAATAATATAATATAATATAATATAATTTCGAGTCAACGAAACGAAGAAAGAGAGATAAAAAATATGATTACAAAAAAAAAAAAAAAAAAAAAAAAAAAAAATTAGAAAAAAATAAAAAAAAAATAAAAAAAAAAAATAGAAGAAAAAGGACAAGAACGAGACACTATGACAAGAATTGAAATAGGAAAAAGGAATTAAAAAAAAAAAAGAGAAAATACAATTATTATTATTTTTATTATCATTATTATTATTATTATTATTATTATTATTCGAATAAATGACGCGAAATTTATAGTAAAAAAATTGAGGTATATCAGGTATAGGTATATTATACTAATGATAACGTAACAATAATTATTATACCCCCGTCATATACATATATATGGGGCATTCCATGCCAACTCGACCAACCCGTGACCTCAACCGTTCCGATTTGGTCCGCGATTTTTTATATGGTTAATCTACCACAAAAAGGACACTCCAGATTTTTTTCAGATTTTTTCTATTAATAGGTTATTTTTAAATCGACTCGAAAGGTAAACAAAAAACGCCGACTTCCAAAAAATCTGAAAAAATTCACAAAATTTTTAAAAAATATAACGAATTTTTCCATATTTATTCCAAGACGGAGAAATCGATAGGTAGGCATTCCAATGAAAAATTGATTCGAATAGCTGTAAAATCATGATACGTAAAAACCATCTTCGTATTCGAATTCAGCGCGCCAAAAAAACATTTAGAACAAATATCAAAAAAATTTTATTCCTTCAATACCATAGAAGTGCTATCAATAAAAAGCCTACCTATCGATTTCTCCATCTTGGAATAAATATGGAAAAATGCGTTATATTTTTTAGAAATTTTGTGAATTTTTTTCAGATTTTTTGGAAGTGGCATTCTTTGTTTACCTTTCGAGTCGATTTAAAAATAACCTAATAATAGGAAAAATTTGTAAAAAAATCTGGAGTCTATTTTTGTGGTAGATTAACCATATAAAAAATCGCGGACCAAATCGGAAAGGTCGAGGTCACGGGCTAGTCGAGTTGGCATGGAATGCCCTATACATACATCTTTGCCTCCGTCTCCGTCTCTTTAGAAAGAATAATAATAAAAAAAATTAAAAATAAAATAAAAAAACAACAACAACAACAACAACAAAAAGTAAAAGGAAGAAAAAAAAAAAAAAAAAAAAAAAACAAAAAAAAAAAAAAAATGAAAGAAAATAAAATATCGTTGAAAAAGAGTTGCGATAAAGAGTAATGACGTCAGCTTTTTTCGTAATTGGGAAAACTCAGATCGTGCTCCAGTACGTCCATCTATCTGCCTGTATGTATGTATATGCATGTATGCATGTATTGTGTGTATGACCTGACTGCCTACCTGTCTACAACTGCTGTGCACATGCGCGAATATATGAATATATATATATATATTATATATTATAATATTATATATATATATATATATATATATATATATATGCGTGAATGTAGATAATAATATGAATATGTGCGAATTTATGTGTGCATGCGCGTGCGTGCGTGGGTGGGTGGGTGGGTGTGTATTTCTATCTCTATCTCTCTATCTTTGTCTCTGCCTCTGCCTCTGCCTCTGCCTCTGTCTCTGTCTCTCTGTCTCTCTGTCTCTCTGTCTCTCTGTCTGTCCGGCTTACTGGTTTGGCACGAGTAATAATTGTGCTGACGTTAATCAATTAGTATTAACGAACCGTTGTTATAATAAAGCGAGAATAAATGAAAGAAATAAAAAAAAATTCAAAGAAAAATTCAAAGAGAAAGAGAACGAGAAAATAATATAGAAGAACAAGAAAGAAAGAAAGAAAGAAGAAAAATGATGACAAATGTTATTAAAAAATTGTATTTTCCCTTTTTTTTTTTTTCGTTCTTTCTTCCTCTTTCTTTTCTTCTCTGCAATTTCTCGTTTTCATTCCCCCCCCCCCCCCCCCCCCCCGCCATAAAACACAATTATTAAACATACCATTGATACTATTATAGTAAATGCTCAAAATATAACTTTTTTTCACCTTTTTTTCTCTTCGCACCGAAAAAAAATGCGAAACCCAAAAGAATCGAAGAAAAAAGATATATCACACAATTATTTATGTACACATATTTAGGGTGGTCCTTATTTAGGGCTCGGACGAATTTTTTTAATCGGACACCCCCCAAATCGGCTCCAAATAATTCAAAAACAATACCCTAATTTTTTTAATCTGACTGTTTTTTTTTTTTTTTTTTTTTTCAATTAAAAGGTGTGCAATTCGTCCAGATTGACCCGTATGATAATGTGAATTTTTTCTTAAATAGTAGCAGGGCCGTGTCCAGGCATGGGCAAAAGGGGCAAATGCTCCAGGCGCCATTTGGAAAAGGCGGCATTTTGAGACAACATTCGAAATCTCAAGAAAATGAAAAACCCAAAAAAATTAAGAAAATTAAGAAAAAAATTCAAAAAATTAAAAAAAGGCGGCTTCAAGTTTCTACTGCCCCAGGTGCCCAATATGCTGGGAACAGCCCTGAATAGTAGCACCAATGAACACTAAAATCTCGCAGATACGGATTTTTTTTTTTGAAAATCATTACTCTTAGAATAAAATATATTATATCCTGATCCTCAATGATATATTAAATTGTATTTCAAACGGGGAAATCCACCCACTTGGCGGTAGGGGGTTAGAGTCTATAAATGAAAATCTGAAAAAATTAGGTTATTGTTTTTTAATTATTTGGAGTCGATTTAGGGGGCGTTCTGATAAAAAATTCGTATGCAATATGTATACAATATTTCGTCTGATACGTAAGCTATATAATCTGGCAATTTTTTCTCGTCACGTATACTAGTAAAATAACACCCTGTTTAAATATATATATATATACGAAGCCAAAAAATGTTGAAGAAAAGCAAACAAAAAAAAAAAAAAAAAAAAAAAATTTCATAGCTACACATATAATATACTATTATTATTATTATTATTATTATTATTATTATTATTATTATTATTATTATTATTATTATTATTATTACTATTGTTATTATTATTATTATTATTATAACCGCATTACGCATATAATACAATTATTCATATACAGGGTGTAAATTCTCTGAGGCCTGATCTAGGAGGAACTTCGACGTGCCGGAGCTCCACCTTCTTCTATTCATAGTCGTTCGCTTCAGAATAATAATGTGTGATTATCAAGCAGATATACCCTCATCTCCAAATTTGTTTACATTCACACGTATAGTACACTCTTAGAAAAAGGGGGCTCTTACGGAAAAAAACCCTTCAAGTTTAAGGGTGAACCTTTAATTTTCAAGGTTTCACCCTCAATTCTGGGGGTGAAACCCTGAAATTTCAGCGCTCAACCTCCAATATTCAGGGTAGAACCTTCAATTCCTATGGATGAACCATCAATTGAAGGGTCAACCGTGAAAAGTTGGTGGATCAACCCTGAAAATTGAGGGAAAACCCCCAAGAATTGTGGAATATCCCTCAAACATTGAGGGACAACCTCCAACAATTGAAGGATTACCCTGAATAGTTGGGGGTCAATACTGAAAATTGAGGGAAAACCCCCAAGAATTGAGGAATATCCCTCAAACATTGAGCGATAACCTCCAACAATTGAGGGATAACCCTGAAACGTTCTGGGACAACTCTTAAAATTGAGGGATGACCCTGAATAGTTAGGGGTCAACCCTGATGAGTGGCGGGTCACTTCAAAAGTCACTTGAAAAAGTCACCTCAAAAACCCTGAAGTTGAAGGGACCCCCATTTTACGGTTGTTCCTCAAGTTGAAGGTACCCCTCAATTCAGGGTTAACCCCCAAGTTGGGGGTACGAAATCACCCTGAAAGTTGAGGCCTCAGTTGAGGGTGATATTTTGAGGGGTTTCTTCCGTAAGGGGGAACTACTCCTAGACCAGACCCCGGAGAATTTACACCCTGTGTATATAAATATATCTAAATTTAATATCGACGTATATACATATATCTGTAGTAGATTTATACATGATATATACTATATATATTGATGAATTTAGTAGACATATCAACGAAAAAAAAAAAAAATTAAATACACACACACACACACACGCGGATATGCGTACACGTTTATATATGGACGTCTCATAAGTTAACGAAAAAAAAAAAACATGATTTACTCAAATTCTGGTTGAAAGAAACATATATTATAAATGACATCGTCGATATGTTGAGGAAATAAGAAATATAAAGGCATTTATTCTTCGGAAATATTAGAAAAAAGAAACCAAAATAATTAAATTTGAAGAGACAGGAGAAAAAGAAAAAATGTAACCCTCGGTTATAGCGAAATATCGAAGTTATAGGCGTATATATATTATATTATATTATATAAACGTGTATGTATGTATTAATTGTCCATTATCTTCCATTAAATACTGCGGATATAGGTGTAACGGCGCGTATTATAGTTCGCGATAAGCTGATTGGCCGGAGGCTTTGATAAGCTCTTATATATATATAATAATATGTATACATATATTAGATACGGTGTAATATATATTATATAATATATATAATGTTGAAAATAGGTAAAGTTTTTCACCTATAAAATATATATTATATATTATTATATTATATATGATATAATATGATATAATAAATTAGTCACAGTTTAATATATATATCGCGATTTATAAGTTATACCTATATACGTGTATTATTATTTATAATATTCTTGATTTATAATTATTATATATATATATACTATATACATAAATTTCATTTAATCATTTCCTCATTATATACATATTATATAATTATATAATTATTATATTGTATTTTTCTAATTTAGTCTTTGTAACAAATTGTATATGTATACATATATATATATATATATATATATATATATATATATGTATGTATCTCTATGCCTGTATAGGTATATACGTATATATGCGATATTATGCCTATATATGTATATCTATAATAAGATTAATAATATTGATGATAGCTATATAATGATAAGTAAATAAAATTTAAATTAAAATAATAATATTATATATCGCATATCGTATATATATACATATATAAAAATATATATATATAATATATATATATATATATATATATATATATATATTTATATATATTTGAGAATTATATATTTAATTTAGAAGATGAAAACAACATAACATAAGAAAAACAAAAAAAAAAAAAAAATTGATGTACGAGTTACCAAATAAATCAATGATTAGATATTATATTACACCCTAATCAATGATATTTATACCTATATTAAAGCGTTTTATGTGTAAAAAAAAAAAAGAAAAAACAAAAGAGTATTATCTATGTATTATACCGACACTGCGCTTACGAAGACTAGAACGTTTCAGATTTCTGACGAAAACTAGCACGTTTCGGTTTCTCACGAAGACTAGCATGTTTCGGCTTTCGCCGCGAAGACTGGCACGTTTCGATATTTACCACGAAGACTAGCACGTTTTAGTTATCCGTGCGAAAACTATCATGCTTCGATTATTGTAACGAGGATTTTCTGAAAATTTGTGCGGTGTGCGATGATCGAAATGAAAGTCAATTTGCGGATGTAGAAGTGCGTTTTTTTCCATCAAAATAAACATATATAAATATTCTCGAAATTGTGTTGTCGTGGAGAAATTGGAAAAATTAATGCTTTTTTCACAGGTTCTTTACAGATGTTTCAAATTTCTCATTGATTCATTATGGAGCTTCTAAAAAAAATTATTTGAACATTTTTTAAATAATTTCAAAACATCGTTTGTATATTGTACAGTACACAGTTAGAGAATGATAAAACGTTGCAAGATAGAAATATTATTCGTTTCAGTTCGACGAGCATACTAGTCTTCGCGGTGAAATCCGAAACGTCCTAGTCTTCGTTGTAAATATCGAGACGTGCTAGTCTTCGCGGTTAATATCGAAACGTGCTAGTCTTCGTGGTTAATATCAAAACATGCTAGTTTTCGTAAGAAATCTGAAACGTGCTTAGTCTTCGTAAACAGCGTCGATATAAGAAACTCAAGTATTTAAATATTTTGAGCCTAGACCCAATAGTGGGCCAGTGTTCGTTTATTTTATTATTTTCTTTCTTTTCTACTATTTCGATAAAAAAAAGTTCGAATCACAAGTAAAATCACTTATAGAATGCTGCTAGAATTAATCGGACAATTTTTGGAATAATTAAAAAAAAAAAAATCACAGCCTTTTCCAGAATTGGGGCGATGACATAAAAAATCGTGAACCGAATGCAAGAGGTCGAGGGTCAGGCCCAGGTCGATTCGGCATCTAATGCCTCATATATACCCGCGGTATACATTTCTTCAAAGATAAAATTTATTTTTCTATATACCGAGAATATTCGATGAGAGTAAACGATCCCCTTCCTACGGCAAAACCAACACAGGCGCGCACCGCGTGCGTGAAGCTCGTTCGGGAGGAGATAGGCAATGCTACTGGCACCTTATCCCCTCCCGAACAAGTCTCACGCGGTGCGCGCCTGTGTTGGTTTTGCCGTAGAAAGGGAATCGTTTACTCTCACCGAATATTCTCGGTATATATACAGTATATACCGAGTGTTTTCGTCCAAACAGAACGACCCCTCCCTACGTTAACACTAACCCAGGCGCGTACCGCGTACGTGAGGCTTGGCCGGGAGGGGGATAGCACTTAGCCGAGCCTCACGTACGCGGTACGCGCCTGTGTTGGTGTTGCCGCAGCAAAGGGGTCGTTCTGTTCGAACAAAAAACACTCGGTATATACAGTACCGGTCATAAGTTCGGGATCACCTTCCAAATTCTCGATCGAGACAGAAAGTTGAATATCTCGGTAAAAAAAAAAATGTAGCTAAATGGTCCGGGTGGCATTTGAAAGTGGAAAAACCCAGCTTTAATTTGCTTCTATTTTTAATTTTCCACGATTTTTTCCGCACTCAGTAGATAATTTTGAACATGACCGTTTTTTTTTTTTTTTTTTTTCGATTTTCATGCTTTTCCAAAGTCGCGTGTAATTCTTTGGGAAATGGTAATGAAATTTTTTTTCCGGTAGGACTTGAAAGCGTCAAGATTAAGCTGTAAGTTGGTTTTTTGAAAAAAAAATCCACGATTTCCTTTTCATTCAGTTATTCAACTTTTTTGTGCGAAAAGTCAGTCTTTAGAAAATACGTCGTAACTCGAGAACTGTGGGGTTTCACACAAAATGTCAAGATATGAAAAATGTGTATTTTTGAATTTCTAACTCATTCAAATTTTAGTTGAATTTTTTTCACATCAACAAATCCGAAATAAACCTATAGGTTTATTGTTAATAAGGTTTATATAGGTTTATTGTTATAGGTTTATTGTTTATTGTTTATTGTTTATTGTTTTATTGTTATAACAATAAACTTCTTCATGATAGATAATAACAAAAGAATCACAGAACTTATTGTTAACTTTATTTCGGAATTATTCATATAATACAAAAAGTAAAAAAATTAAAAAAAAAAAAAAATTTGAACTAGTTGAAAATTCAAAAATACTCATCTTTCGTATCTTGACATTTCATCTGAAACCCCACAGTTCTCGAGTTACGATGCATTTTATAAAAACTGACATTCCGCACAAAAAGTTGAATAACTTGACGAAAAAAAAAAATCGCAGATTTTTTTCCCAAAAACGAACTTACAGCTTCATCTTAACGCTTTCAAGTTCTACTGAAAAAAAATTCCATTGCCATTTCCCAAAGAATTACAGACGACTTTTGAAAAGTATGAAAATCGCAAAAAACGGTTATGTTCAAAATTATCTACTGAGTGCGAAAAAAATCGTGGAAAATTGACAAAAAAAAAAAAAACCAAAGTATAGCTGGTTCTTTCCACTTTCAAGTGCCACCCGGACCATTTGGCTATGATTTTTTTTGACCGAGATATTCAACTTTCTATCTCGATCGAGAATTCGTAAGATGATCCCGAACTTATGAACGGTATACTGTAAAGCTTTAAAGTTCGCGGGATTTGTCCCATTATTATTATTTTTTTTTTTTTTTTTTTTGTTTTTCTTGCATTTTTCTTTTATCCCTCTCACAGTTAGTTACGCGAAACGTAGGTTATATAGGTATGTACTTCTTTATAATTCATACTTAGCGAAGCCTTAAGGTGTTTTTTTTTTTCCTTTTTTATTCTATTTTATCTTTTTTTTTTTTTTTTTCTCCTCGTTTCTTCTACATCAATACAAGTATATAGTATAAGGTAGGTGTATATATATATATATATATTAGGGTGGGCCAAAAAAAACTTTTAATTTTTTTTTCTTTAGTTACCATGAAAATATTGCTCAAGATGATGAAAAAAAAGTCCTCTGAAAATTTGAGCTCTTAATATCAATATTAAGAGGTGCCTAATCGCGATTTTTGATTTCCCATTTAAATAACACAGGAAATTTTTTTTTTTTTATTTGGAATTTTATTCCGTTCCAACGAATCATCGTGTTATAAAAATCAATACATATTCTTGTAGGAAATTAAACGATCTCCAAAAAAGGTCTGATGTGATTTTTCGCTAAGTCGAAAAAAAAGTCGTCATATACCGTTTGAGGTTGAACTTTAACCTTGAATAACTTTGAAACGAGTGAACTTAGCGAAAAATTACATCAGACCTTTTTTGGAGATCGTTTAATTTCCTACAAGAATATGTATTGATTTTTATAACACGATGATTCGTTGGAACGGAATAAAATTCCAAATAAAAAAAAAAAAATTTCCTGTGTTATTTAAATGGGAAATCAAAAATCGCGATTAGGCACCTCTTAATATTGATATTAAGAGCTCAAATTTTCAGAGGACTTTTTTTTCATCATCTTGAGCAATATTTTCATGGTAACTAAAGAAAAAAAAATTAAAAGTTTTTTTTGGCCCACCCTAATATATATATATATATATATATATAATATACATCTTAGCTATACATCGATGTTCTTTTGTGAATAATGATTGGTAAGTAGATTTTTAATTACATTTTCTCTGTCCCCCTTCTTATAATATCAATATAATGTTATAGTTAAAATATTGAATATAAAACTTTAGTGTGCATCAATTAATTAGCGCGACGTTGAGCTTATTCGGTCTATTAATTATTATTAATTTCTTCTTTCCTTAACTTTTCCTTATTTTTTCTTTCTTTCTTTCTTTCGTTGAAATTTAATTCTTTCAATTAGCATAATAAGTTAGAAAAATTTTCAACCGCAATAAGCTTTTCGTTTTTCCTGGATTGGAAAAAAAAAAAAAAACAAAAAACAAAAAAAAAAGCTCGCTTCGAAAGTTATAATAACGAGATATTATACCATAGCTGTGTTTGGTCAGCGGCGGGCAAAAAAAAAAAAAAAAAAAAACCCCCACACCTACTACAAGCACCGAGAGTATTTTCAACCCCCCCCCCCCCCCCCTCTCCCCCCAGATCATGGCCGTCACGTATTTAGCGATAAAAGCTTCCTTAGGGATAGTTACCGCCTTTTTACAACGCGTATGCCCGCGGGAAAATGCGATGACAGTAACCTTAAAAGCGATTTTATGGGCCTCTTCCATATATATATATATATATATATATATATATTATATAGTCACCTATATAAAGCTGAAGAAAACGTCCATTTCTCTTCACATCACATCAGATTTATACCCTTCTCCTTACCCCTCCTCACCCCCCCCCTTCACCGCCAACGATATTAAAAGCTTTGTACCCCTCTTAAATATCTATTTATTCACGTATGTAACATACGTACTACATCGCTATATTATACTGTTCCAAAAAAAAACAAAACATAACGTACATACTACTGGGGGGGGGGCAAAATGAGGCTTACCGAGCAAAATGGACAAATTTTCCTTACTTTTGGAAATTGAGGTACAACTCGCTGGATAATCAGAAATCGCCAAAATTCTTATTTCAGAATTTTACACTGAATAATTTAGTAGTTATAGATTTTTGAAATCTAGTAATTTAACCCTAATTTCGTCAGATTTCGCTTCAGTTGATATTAAAAAATAGCAAATTAACACTTATAAGTGTTAATTTATAACTAATTTAGCTATTTATCTATTTGCCTAGATCCGAAGATAACCGAACGTACGCCCTATTATATCCAACCGTTCAGAAATGTGTCGTATTGAGGTGGCCGAGAGTCGGAACCGGCAATTGTTTCAGTGGTTACCAAGTCCTTGATTGGCTGTCTATAGTAATAATATAGTAATTTTCGATACTAGTGCGAAAGTGTTGATTCTCGGACGAGTGTGAAGTTTTTCGCCCGAGCGAACCCTTACGAAAAAAAACCCTCAAAATATCACCCTCAACTGAGCCCTCAACTTTCAGGGTGATTTCGTACCCCCAACTTGGGGGTTAACCCTGAATTGAGGGGTACCTTCAACTTGAGGAATAACCGTAAAATGGGGGTCCCTTCAACTTCAGGGTTTTTGAGGTGACTTTTTCAAATGACTTTTGAAGTGACCCGCCACTCATCAGGGTTGACCCCCAACTATTCAGGGTCATCCCTTAATTTTCAGAGTTGTCCCAGAACGTTTCAGGGTTATCCCTCAATTGTTGGAGGTTATCGCTCAATGTTTGAGAGATATTCCTCAATTCTTGGGGGTATTTCCTCAATTTTCAGTATTGACCCCCAACTATTCAGGGTTATCCTTCAATTGTTGGAGGTTGTCCCTCAATGTTTAAGGGATATTCCACAATTCTTGGGGGTTTTCCCTCAATTTTCAGGGTTGATCCACCAACTTTTCACGGTTGACCCTTCAATTGATGGTTCATCCATAGGAATTGAAGGTATTACCCTGAATATTGGAGGTTGAACCCTGAAATTTCAGGGTTTCACCCCCAGAATTGAAGGTAAAACCTTGAAAATTGAAGGTTCACCCTCAAACTTGAAGGGTTTTTTCCGTAAGGGTACGTTCGGCTATCTTCAGATCTAGGCATATGTCGCGCTTCCACGAAAAACGCACGGTATATAATACATACGTATCACGAGCTTTACAGACTTTTTTGAAAGAAATCTATCACCAAGGTTTTTGTTTAACTTTTAACAATTTCATAATTATTCAAATAATAAGAATTATGTATAGTATAATTATATACCCATATATAGGTATAGGTAATATATATATAATATATATATATGTATGGTATAGATAGATATGTACATAAGAATGAAAAGTTCAGAGAAATAATAATGGCTGGGTATTCTGTCGCTGCAGTTCAACTTCGGGGGTTGGTAAGGGTATGGGGTGGTTAAAGTCGAACCGGTAGGATAACTTTGGGTGAAAAAGTTAGGGACTTTGTCATTTTTATCGGCAGCCCTGATCCCAGCATCGTGATTGGCTCCTGAAACTTTTCTGATCTGTCTTTCGCAAGAGTTTGGATCTGCAGCTTACCCGACGTAAATCACCACGTTCTAGACACACCCGTTATAGAACTTTTTCCCTCAGCTATACTATCCTTATACTCTCTTTTTCACCTCTTTTTCTATCTCATCCAACTATATATATATACATATATATAAGACACACATTTAGATATATAGATCATATATACCGATACGAAAGGAAAAAAATAAAAATACATAAAAATATACTATACATCGACGGCAGTATGGAAGAACGTGCTATCTCAGATTGTTCTTGAAGAACGTGCTATCTCAAATTATGCTGGAAGAACGTGCTATCTCAAATTGTTCTTGAAGAACGTGCTATCTCAAATTATGCTGGAAGAACGTGCTATCTCGAATTATGCTAGAAGAACGTGCTATCTCAAACTGTGTATGAAGAACGTGCAATCTCGATGGGGAGATAAAATTCCATTGATACGGCACTGGTATTTGGGGTGCACTGGAGTATAAAAGGCACTGGTTTTCAATAAATCAATCAATTGTTTCAATTTTTCTTATGTATTTAGCTCCTTTAATACAGGGATAGAAAATTCAAGTTAAATTCATTTGGGCTAAGTTTTTTCAAAATCTATCTCGTCGTTTTTTTTTTATAGCCGAAAGTCCGATTTCGGCCATAAAAGCGCGTGTGAAACATCGATTTTTTAATAAATATAATATCTTGACTTCTGAACGGTACAGACCCTCCAAATTAATTCAATGTTTTTACAGCACTCCAAAGATCATCTATAAAAATTCGCATGAAAATCTATCTCAAAAAGTGTTCACGAGACTACTACAGTACTACCTCAAGTAAAATGATATATTGAAGTATATTTTTGTTATGTTTTATGTCTAATCTCATTAATAACATATTGTATCAAGGTTTGAACACCTTGTTAAAGCTGCTTCATTCGTAATGTAATCGGTTCATTCAGGTTAAACCCGCGATGATCATATGATATAAATTTATGAAATCCGTTTGAATTTGAAGTAAATGAAAATGGTATTGTATGGAAAAGAAAAAGAAAAAAACACTTAGGGGAAAGGTGGCCAAGTGTTGACCAATATGACCAAGATCGTTGCCTTAATTTTCACGTTTTTTTTTTTTCCAAATTTATTCGCGTAAGTGTCCAAAACTAACCCGCCGTCCGGGGCTACCTATCTCTCCCCTATTAACGTTACTTGAACACTTCATTTATAATAGTGCATGATTTTTATGGAAAATTTGATTGCTAAACTACTAAAAAAGGAAGAAAATGGGACATGTGTGATACACATTGAGTGTAATTCCACGCATACAGCTGACACTTCTGACGTTCAGTTTCTCGTAAGGTTTTTGAAACCTTCATTTGAACATTAATTTGACCGTTCTGAAAATCCAATGTGAATAATATACATCGGAAATGAAAATAAAAATGTTGATTCGAACTTATCTTGAATTTTCTATCCCGGTATTACAGGAGCTAAATACATGAGAAAAATTGAAACAATTGACTGATTTATCAAAAAACTATGGAGTCTGTATGTTAGGAGACCGAACTCTGTAGTACGGAAGTGGTTCAAGTTCTGTCGCTTTGTTTACATATATATACGATACACTAACGTTCGACGCGCCTCTACCGGCAGCCAGGAGTAATAGTCTCCACGTGCATAATGTATCGCAAAGTACCGGTTTTCTAAAACACGTGTGAAATAAGGGTCCACTTCAAAGTATTATCATAATTGTTCAATAAACAATTATTACAAAAAACTTATACATAAGTTTTTTTATATATTAACGAAGTTCATTTATTCATCCATTTATTTACTCAATACGGATAGGACAAGACTAATATTACGATATGACAATAATAAGCAGGAGGATGAGAACTCAAGCCTAGTGATTTTAATGAAACTTAATTTAGTGAACTTGAAACCAAATTGTACGTATAACGATGTACAGAAATACGCCAAAGGTCACGGAAATGACTCAAGCACACTACATTCTATTGGGAAGTATTGCAGGGGCGGAGCTTAAAATTTTGACCCGGTTGCACTAGTTTCTCAGTAGTCCGCCAGAGAGCGAACACAAAACTTGTAGGTCCAAAGGCGTGTGGCGAGGGTTGGGGCAGGAAACTCCGACCCGGTTGCTCTAGTTCATAATTTATCCACCAGAGAGAGTGTACCAATACAAACGCGCCGAGTATAATTGAAATATCTATCTGAATTATGACTGCACGTTTTGGGCTCGCCTTAGGAACCGCAAATAAACTTTTATTTCGAATAGCTCTCTGCTTATTTTCATCTCGGGTTGATGAGTACCCAACATTGCAGCCAGGAAGCGAACAACCCATTTCGCAATTAATTATTCAATAATGAAAGTTGTTAAATATAAAAACTCTAAATTCAGAATATTTTTTATTGTTATAATTCATGCGACTCTAGCAGATTTTCGAATAACAGTTGAACATCGCGGTTCCTAATTGCGGTTCCCACGACGACTTGAGCCTTTACTTAGCGCCACTAGAGGCGCAGCGAACTTTAGTGTATCTGTAGCTATAGATATACGGCGGCAAAAGCAGGGACGTTTTCCAGGGGTGGGGATGACTCAGTTCGGTCTCCTAACATACAGACTCCATATAAAAAACAGTGCTTTTTATACTACAGACACCCCAAATACCAGTGCCGTATCAATGGAATTTTGTCCCCCTATCGAGATTGCACGTTCTTCATACACAATTTGAGATAGCACGTTCTTCTAACATAATTCGAGATAGCACGTTCTTCCAGCATAATCTGAGATAGCACGTTCTTTAAGAACAATTTGAGATAGCACGTTCTTCGAGAATAATTTGAGATAGCACGTTGTTCCAGCACAATTTGAGATAGCACGTTTTTCGGGCATAATCTGAGATAGCACGTTCTTCCATACTGCCGTCGATATATAATACTATGTACTACACTAAACGATATACTTTTTCTTTGGATGTCTATACCGTCACACTTTCAGTCTCTTATATTCAGAATCAAGTTTCAAGTTGTATTTTTCTTCTAGGTTTTATGGGACAGAGGTATATCCAGGTTTATATATTACATGTATCTAGGTATATAGACGTATATACTTATATATATATAATGTATATATATTCGATAAAGTTAGATTTTGTACAATTCCGAGGTAGACGCGACTGCAGCATGTATGTTATGTATGTAGTAACTACATATGTATGCATGTATATATATATACATATATATACCAAACGTAGAAATCCCTTAAGCCAGAACTGACAAAGTATTTTCAGTCTTTCGAATTCTCTAACGGGGTTTACAGCTGCAGTAACTGAAGAAATATATACGTACCCCTAAAGCCGTACCACAATATGGGGTAAAATTTAAATTGCATAACTTTAGAACCGGGTATAAAACGATTTTAAAAAAGAACAGAAAAAAAACAAAAAACTCAAAGAAATATTTTTGGGAAAAGTTATTGAATTTTGATAGAATTGTTTTCGGAAGAAAGTTACAGTTAAATTGAAAAAAAAGAAAATTAAATTTATTCTGTGGAATGATGAATTTTTTTCAAAATCTTCTGCTGCTGCTACTGCTGCTACTGCAAAACAACGATAAAATAATTAATTTAAAGACAATTAAATATAGAGATTGTTGTTTTGTGATGGTGCGGTGAAAATAGAGAGAGAGGGAGAGAAAGAAAAAGAGAGAGAGACAGAGAGAGAGGAATTCCCACCCCTATAATATCCTGCAGGGTCGGCAATTGCAGGAATGAATATTAATAGCTTGGGTTTCCTCGCTCCCCCACCTCGCCCCCCCTCCCGCCCCGCAACGCGTCCGCATTGCGGAAGTAAATTCGGCGTGAAATATAAGTGAGGAAATGACGCGTCCTCTTTCACAATTACCCACTAAGAAATATACCCTACCCCTACCCGTCCCGCGCACGAATACCTACTAACGTTTCTCAGTTTCCTCCTGGTTGCTGCAGTTTTAGCCATGTCGAGAGTTACAGAGAGTGAGAGAGAGAGAGAGAGAGAGCGAGAGAAAGGAGGGTTGCGGGAAGCTTAATTATGAAGTAGTGTCTACTCGCTTGAGAGGAGCTACCTGCTCTCCGAGCAGATTTATTAAATTAAAATTAGCGCCAACATTAGTTGGCTAAAGTGACGCCTCTAGAATCTCACAAGAAAATTTCTTGGGGTTTCGTATACGGTGTATCATACACGGAAAGAAATTTTTCGCGTGTATCACTATGCCAGTATGGGCGTGAAGGCCATGCTGTATGGTATCGACGATTTTCATTCATTTTAATAGTTCGGTCAACAGACTTTTATTCAGAACTTTTTTGTATATTCACCAAAAATGATGGGCAAGGTGTCTTTTGGTTCGGAAAGGCATTTAGAAACTTTTCGAAAGGGTCCCAAAAAGGGCCGAAAAAAATTGCAAAAGTTATAAACAATTTATTAAAAAAAAAAAGAGGGGGAGTTCGGTTTTTTGCGAATATCTCAAAAACCATTTGAGATATTCAAAATCGCAAAAAAGATCCTAAAAGAGCAGAAAATTTCCTACAAAAAAGCTTTGTCTCCCCAAACTCTACAACCAATATTTATAATTTTAATTGTGCGGTGAAAAAAGGACTGAAATCGCGCGCGCGGCCGCCGCCTAACCTATTTTTAGTCCTTTTTTCACCGCACAATTAAAATTATAAATATTGGTTGTAGAGTTTGGGGAGGTGAAGCTTTTTTGTAGGAAATTTTCTGCTCTTTTAGGATCTTTTTTGCGATTTTGAATATCTCAAATGGTTTTTGAGATATTCGCAAAAAACCGAACTCCCCCTCTTTTTTTTTAAATAAATTGTTTATAACTCTTGCAATTTTTTTCGGCCCTTTTTGGGACCCTTTCGAAAAGTTTCTAAATGCCTTTCCGAACCAAATGACACCTTGCCCATCATTTTTGGTGAATATACAAAAAAGTTCTGAATAAAAGTCTGTTGACCGAACTATTAAAATGAATGAAAATCGTCGATACCATACAGCATGGCCTTCACGCCCATACTGGCATAGTGATATACGCGAAAAATTTCTTTCCGTGTATATATTAGTATATTATGCACCTAGGGAATAAAGTGTTCTTTTTGACGAGTGTGAGGTTTGTCGCCCGAGCGAAGCGAGGGTGACCTTCACACTCGGCTAGAAGAACACTTTACACCATGGTGCATACGATATTTTATGCATCCAAGGGCAGAAAGCGCGTTCTTTATGCGCGCAGCCGGGAATAAAGTACGCACTTTCTTCCCTCGGTGCATAAACATATTTATGTGTCACAGGCCGTAAAACCGCGATTTTAACCTCGCTTCGCTCGGTTTAAACGCGGTTTTTGGCCTGGACACATAAAATTCTGTATGCCATACGGCCGAAAAAGTATTTTCTGACGAATTTCATCATAATCCTCGCCTTCGGCTCGGATTATAAACTCAAATTCGTCGGAAAATACTTAATCGGCCTAGTGACATAATGTACTAATTAGGGTGTGCAAAAAAAAAAAAAATTCAAACGCACATCAACATTCCGGTAGAGCATCTCAAATAGAATATATCAGCCAAATATGAGCTCTTAATATTGATATTTAGAACTGCCTAACTCAGTTTTTCCATTTTTGATTTGAATAACACGTGAAAAAAAATCAGAAAATTTTCGAATTGCTTTTTCTCGTAACCGGCTTGATTCAGAAACTATCTAAATACATATTCTTATAGGAAATTTCATGCTCTACAAAAAAGTACTGAGATAGAATTTTCCTAACTCTCACCGATTAGGAGATATTCGCTTGTAAACATTGAGTCATAGCGTCACAGAGTCATACGACTCTGTGAAAAACAATTTATTTTTCAATCGCGCATCAAAATTTCGGTAAAGCATCTCAAATAGATCATCTCAGCCAAATGTGAGCTCTTAATATTGATATTTAGAACTGCCTATTTCAGTAACTAAAATTAGTAACTAAAATTAGTAACGAAATTAGGCAGTTCTAAATATCAATATTAAGAGCTCATATTTGGCTGAGATATTCTATTTGAGATGCTCTACCGGAATGTTGATGTGCGTTTGAAATTTTTTTTTTTTTTTGGCACATCCTAATATATATATATATATATATATATATCAAAATTAGCCACTATATATTATACCTAATATGATTTTCGAGGATCAAAAATTTCACTTCATTCTATCCGAATTTTTTTCTTTTTTTTTTTTTTTTTTAGAAAGTCATCTCCGTTATTTATTTATTTATTTCGCATACTTTTCTTTGAACGTTTGAAACGTGCCGGTACTAGGATCGCGGTCAGAGGACACGCAAGCAGAAGGCAAGAATAGGTATATATACCTACATATAGATATATTTTTTTTCTGGCAAATTGCTATCCGCTACTCTTGCGTATATAGATACGAGTATCAATTGGTTCCGTACAGGGATGATGTGGTCCACGGAACCAACCTCCGCTGTCCTCGAAATCGATTCATTCGATATTCAATAGCTCGGATGTCCTAAACCTATACATGGTATTGCCGTTGAGACGACGACCTTGCACCCTTACGAAAACCCAAACTTATCCCTATCTCTCTTGGTATTCCTATTTCTCAACTCGAGATAGAGGGAATTGTTCAAATGTAGAAATACAACCCCCGTAACCCGTGAAATCGGGCATAACGTCAGACACTAACGATAAGCTGCTCGACCGAACCATTCCCGTTCTAATTCTCATTATCATTGTCGTTATATGCGATATTATTATTATTATTATTACTATGGCAGTTATAATCTTGATAACATTATGTCTCACGGATCAGAACACCTTTACCAGTTCCCTGCTGCAGTTCCCATTTCAATCCGAAGTCCGTACACCATCTCCAGGGGGTTCTTCAATAACTGATAAAATTCGTTTGTCTATCCGCGGTTCAAAAATTGTAACAAAAATTTGAAAAAAATTAAATAAAAATTACGGAGCTGCAGTATGATCCGGTGAAAATTCATCTACTGAAAAGCTACGTGTGCCACATCACGGAAGAGATGTGGCACAATTGAATTTATTACCTAATTCTGAATAATGTAGATTATACACTCACAAAAAAGTCTTGTTGACACAATCAAAATTTGGGTCATTATATGTACAATCACATTTTTTGTTCAGTCAACCAAAAATTTTGTTGGAATAGCCAAAATTTTGGTTGTCCCAACAAAATTTGGTTTTCCCAACAAAATTTCGGTTATCCGAATGAAATTTTTGGTTGACTGAACAAAAAATTTGATTGACTGAACAAAAAATGTGATTGTGCATATGTTAACCAAATTTTGACTGTTATTTTTCTGAGTGTATGACGTAGCGTATAATAAGATTGTTATTTTTATTTTTGAAATTGCAAAAATACTCGAGATTATCTATGTGAAAGAATAAATTTGACGGTGCGTTGATTGAATTATTGACGACGACGACGACCTTAGTTTTTGGGTATTTTATTTACCCTGCAGGTCAATTTAACACAGTGTTAAATTAAAAAACGATGGAAACTCATTTTGGTTAACTGTTGGCACGCTCGGTATTCCAACAGTTTTAATGCCGCAGCTGTGACGGCTATAAAAATACAGAAGACCTATGCAGTAAAAGTATTTTAAAAATGTGCCCGGGTACACCACGGTGTGGCCAGCCGAGTCCAGCATCACTGGGGTGCTTAAAGTCCCAGTGTCGTGGTACACCGCGTTGATGGGATTTTAAGGGCGCCATGAGACTAGCGCAGCGGTGGAAAAGCGTCTGTTCTTTATTGATCCCTCTAGCCATCACCCTGGTTTTGATTTTTCTGCATATATAATACTTATACAAGAATATATGAGAATCAAAATTTTGCACCCCCGTTAAACCGCAGACGAAAAAAAAAAAAAAAAATTATATACAGTACCTATCTCAGCTATGATGCAAATGGAATGAAATCAAAAATAAATAAAATAAAGTAAATAAAATCAAGAGAAAGAAAAACCGTTTTCCACTTTTGACAGACGTGCCCTTTCCCTTTTATTTCGTCCCAGCATCCATTCGGTACCTACTTCTGCAGCAAACTCTGGACACGGGTTATGGAAAGGCTTTTATAGACGCGTCCGACCGAATAATCTGACGGAAATCGTTTTCTTATAGAAATACTTTTGCCGCTTCACATCAGTTTGATACTATACATCAAAATTCACCATGTAGAAAGAAAAAAAAAAAAATAAATAAATAAATAAAATAAGAAAAATTGAATGAATTTACTTTTTGAATGACAAAAATTTTTCGGCCCCCCTTTTTTGTTTTCTTTTCCTTTTTTTTTCTTTTTTTTTTTACACTTTCGAAGATTAAAGAGTGACGAGATTATGATTTTTTCATAAAGGGTGAATAATTGCTTAAAATAAAAAAAAAAAAGATGCACCTACCAGATTATTTTACTTTTCGGTTGGTAAATTTCATGGGGCTTATGGAATCGCGCAGCCGCAGATGCAGCAGCTTAGTTCAGAGTATATATAAACGAGAAATTTTATCATTTCTATTTTACGGTCGGTAGAACTGCACCGAGACTGGTCCTTTGATGTCTGAGACGTCTTCACGGGGGGTTCTGAAATCTTTCCTGCAACTGTGCACTATGCTGTCTACATGGTATCATCATTTCATCCAACTCCACTGGAGCATGAGAAAGCGTACGTACGCAAGCGAAATACTATCGTTATTGCATTTATAACTGAACAGAAGCGTTTTTTTTTTTTTCACCCCTTTTTTTTTTTTTTTTTTTTTTTCGTTTTTCTTCGTTTTTATATCAAAGGGCGTTCGTGCATTGAAATTAATTAAAAAATTTCAATTTATATTATTTTGATTATTATTATTATTATTATTATTGTTGTTATTATTATTATCATTAATATTATTTTATATACTGTACATATTTACATACATGTACATACCTCATGTCAGAAAATAATTACAGAGTAAAACCTGCTCCGAGGCGAGATATATATGAAATATTTGTAAATATTCATTTGAGTTAATATTGATAATTGAAATGAATTATGTTTTATTTGTTTACACAATTTATTTTCAATCTCTTGTACACAGGTATGTATATCAATAATATATAATGAACATAAGTTGTTTTTTTTTTTTTTTTTTTTTTTTTTGTTTCGTTTTTATGTACAAAAATTCATTATTTCGCTTGTATTCATTATAATTAAGTATAATTAATATCATTATACTATAGGCGATATACATTGTTTTTTTTTTTGTTTTTTTTTTTTTTTGCTTTTTTTTTTTTTTTGCTTTTTTTTTTTTTTTGAATTATATTTATAAAATAATACGAAGTGTGGGTATGATATCATAATTATTAAGGTATAATTATTATTATTATTATATGATAATATATTACTAGAGGAAATATCTACGATTGGCACTATGAGGATTATCAAAGATGGCAAAATACTGTTTGTCGCGATTATACCATTATCAAGGGGGTATATACACTTTGGATATAATTTTGAGACATTTTGTTTCCTTTTTTTTTTTTTCCTTTTTCGACCTCATTTTTACGCAGATTGGTAGTACTAGGTCGCATAAATCGTTAATATAAAAAGCTTCTTCAAATTTCGAGGGAATAATTTGCATCGTATGCATTTTTTCGGGACAAAACCGAAGTGACATCCTTATCCAATGAATTTTAACTTTTTGGATACAATTTTTTTTTTATTTTCAGCCAAATGTCTTACGTGTTTCACGACGACAGAAAACTGTACCTTATGTAGGTATATATAATCTTACAGGTTTATTCCCCAAAATGAGATAACTTGAAAATATATTTCCAGAAAATTTGAAAAAAAAAAAAAAAATTAATAAAATTTCATCAACGATATAATATAGGGGGTATTCCAAGTGAACCGGATCGGTTTTTGGCAAAAAAAAAAAAAGAGTAAACATGGGAGGCTGGAAATTTTATCACTTCTTTGTGACACTTTAAAGTAATTTCGGTGAAAATTTCAAGGCAATCCGTGTGACCCTTCAAGTAGAAAAAAATAGAAACACATATTTTCCAAGTTTTACATGCTTCACCGGTTTATGAAAAAAAAAAAAAAGAAGAAAAACGGGAGGCTGAAATTTTGATCACTTCTTAGTGCCACCTCGAAGTAATTTCGGTGAAAATTTCAGGGCGCTTGGTGTGACCCTCCGGTAGAAGAACAGAGAAATCGCATATTTTCAAAGTTTTACATGTTTAAGAATTCCGAAAATAATTGAAGTGCTACATATTTCGAAGGAGCTCATTTATGCGCGTGGAATGCACTATCGGAAGTTATGATTTTGTTCATGCATGGCTGAGAAAAGTGGAGTTGAAAATGTGGTAATTAAATTTTTGGTATAATTATGACAGCGATATAAATTGAACCAATTATTTTCATGTTCTGTAACTGTTGGGGAGATCTCATGTAGTAACAAAGAATCTGAATCTGCATTGTCGTCAAATTGATGACCTTAGGCCAAAAACTGATCCGGTTCACGTGGAATACCACATAGGTACCTGATCGGATCCATATTTCATGTGTGTAAAATTATTTCTATGGTGTATATAACCCCCTAGTTGAGGTAAAAAAAATCTTAAAATTAAACTATCTCATACTGGAAATAATCGTATAATGTAGGTATACTATATTGATAATTAAATATAAAATATATCAATTCTAATATCATATTTTCATCTTTTATTATAATATAATATATATATATATATAGTATATATAACACTATATCTAACTGTAATATCTAAATGTAAATGTAAATTTAAAAGTTAAACAGTTTTTTTAAGAGAAAAAAAAAAAAAAAAATTAAAAAAAAAAAATTAAATTTTTCTTATTATAAAATATGGAAGACGGAATATTTTTGAGCGAATACTAAGGGTATATAAATTATAACGTAGACTTATATTAGAAGAACTTTAATCCTTGCAATCATGCATACCTATATACTATTTAACCCTAATAAAGCACACGTCGAGCGTGTGAGGTACCAGAGTTAAACACACACGTGAATATGATATGACACCCTAGGTGGAGACGTACTTAGAGAATAAAAGTGGCTGTTTCAGACTCTAGAGTTAAAGTACCTAATTTCGTTATTTCCGATAAATTTCAAAATATAAATACCTATAGTCAAATATTCTATATAATATGTATATTTCGCACACTACGCAATAAATAATAATAAAGATGATAAATTTGTCGAATTCTATGAAAGAAATAAAAAAGTTTTTTGTTTTTTTTTTTTGTTTTTTAAGTCATGCGGTAATAATGATAATAATTGCGAAAGATATTTTACTTCTCTGCTATTATAATGCTGCCATTAAAGTGCAGATGCGACGACGTTGAGAATATAGTAATATACGTATACGGTATACGATAGGTGCTTTAGAAAAACTGAAAATGGATGTAAAATCGCTGTACAGTCTTATAGGAATGAAACGTCACATATCATAGTTTTTTTTTTTTCTTATTTTCTTATTTTTTTTTTTTTTTTTTATTAATGTTTAGGGTAGTTTTTCCGAGCGTGTACACCGAGCACTATATACCTATATACACCGCAACTTTCGGAGGCGATTGTACCCGCACACTCTGAAAGCGTATTACCTTCCGAAATGGCACAATGATGATAATGTGAGGAAGAGTGCCGGTTATCAAGTAAAATATGGTAGAAAATAAAACACAGTTTACTATTCCCTACAGAGATTGCGGCACTTCGAACACCCGCAATTTTAACCGTGTTTTAATGTCACTGAAATATGAGTACATGGTGTATATATATACAGATGTATATATGTACATATATAGAGCTGAAGGATACGCGGTGTTTCAAAATGAAAAAAAAAAAAAAAAAAAATTGCCAACAAAATGAAGAAAACACGAAATCTAAAAAAATAAAAATCGGAAATATGAATTTAATAAATTTGCCATTGAGATTCGGAACACCGAATTGTTAATATGTAATGATGATGGATTTTTGTCGTAGTCGCAATATTGTGCCATTTGTCATAGATCGAGCTGCTCACTGATATACTGAATCCGGTATGATTTCACGGAGGCAATTATTGCGCGATAGAATCGAGTGTTTCGAACTTTCATGATCTAGGGGCGTGACGAGTTATCCCAGGAAATTAACTCGCCAGTAACTCCTAGATGTGGTGTACAACTTTGAACAAACAATTGCTCAGCCATACCGATGGTGTTGGTATTATTATATACCTGTATAACTATGTACATTTATACGGACACATACTACACTAATTCTACACTGTATTTCCATACACGTACCGTACATATATATATAGGTTGTACCCGAACTCCCTTCAGTGGGTAAAACATCGTCTGTGGACTTCTCTGGATTAACGTTAACGCCAACCTCAAACTCATCAGACATTCACGTTGCATGGTTTAAGCTCCATGAATTGGTACGGTACGTGAAGAGTAGCACTGTTATGCTCGACAAGGAGGTGTCCTCGACGAGGTGAAGCCCCGATAACCAGCACTGTCTCACCCTTCAGTAGCACAACTTCACCGTCTCCTCCCTCTGCGTTATAAAACGACGAGAAATGATCACGAACATTTTTACGAAGATTTTTGGGGAAAATAATTTGAAAATTTAATCCAAAATTGGTAACAGAGTATCCGAATGTCCTTCAGATCTCGCGGAACTAACATTAAGTGACGCACAAATTGCGTAGAATCTGTTACAACGTTAGTTAGCAGCTCGTGCATAATCAGAATACTGCAAAATCCCGAGGGGTAAGTGAGGGTGAACTTGATACTTGAGAGTCTTACCTGGAAAGGGTGTCTTCATTACCCTAGTCTGAGGATATCCGAGTTTAGTATTTCCCGCGACAGTATATGATCTTGAAGGAGGTACTGGAGGCGGACGTTCCTGAGAAATGATAAAGTGCCTTTCCATTTCCACCGTCTGGATAAAAAGAACTGTTCAAAAATCACTTACCAGGTCCAGACCGAAGAGAGTACAAGTTTGCTGTATCATCTTCTGGTCAGCACACTTTTCCGTTGGATCTGGAGGCGGGGTACCAGCTATTGGTTGAGGTCTTGGTCGCGCGCCATTAGTGGTACCATTCCCGGTACCAGTCCCAGATGTCACAGCTCTGTGTCCGGTGTTTCCAACACTCGATGTCTGGTGCTGCTTTTGAACAATGCTCGAGTTTACCCCAATGACGGATCTTCGGATCGGCCATCTCCTCCGGATCCTCCATCCTCGCCAGCTCGACTGTGAATCAAAGAAATTTCAGTCAAAAGAAACTGAGGGTGAAAATTTGCATAATCTTCACCTGTATGGCTGTAGCAGCTCGTCGCCTCGTGTCGGCTCTCATGGCTTCGAGTTGTTGCCGAATACCTTCGCTGAGAAATATGTGCCGTTTTCCCATTGCCCAGCTTGTACTGGCAGAAAATTTGCTCTTCAATTGCTGAGCGTTTTGGAGTATCAGTCTGGTGTCCTCGGCCGCCTGCTCTTCGGCTCTTCGGAGCTGTTTAAAGGGTGCCAAAAGTCTGTACCGGGTATTGAAAGCCTTGAATCGCATCCGGTGTGGGTAACCTGGAGTTTGAAAATACGTATTTTTCAATCACAGTTTGAGGTGATTCGAGTTTTGGCGCTATAAAGATCTGCACGAACCTCCAGCCATCAAATTTACGGTTTCCAATACTTGGAGGGACCTTATCTGCCGCATTGCAACCCCTCGATCAAGATGCACCGGAATTTCGGACCCGTTGCTTCGTATGCACCTTACAAAATGCGGTCTAGCATGCACAAGTGTTCTGAGCAGGTTGTCCAGTCTCGTGTGAAAGTCTTGGGTGAGTGTGGATATGGGCTCGTCTCCGTTTAGCCTGAGACATAACTGCACTGGTGAATTCTCTCGGTAATCGAATAAACGCGTAGTAGTATTTCTTGAATCGGTGGAAACTATTTTTAAATGAAAAAACTCACAGATCAGTGTGCGACGTCGGTGATATTCTGAAACTGACTCCTCTGGGAACAGTGTCGTTGGCATAAAGCGCCTTCAACTCACTGCCGAATAGATGAGTAGCGAATCCAAAGTTGCAAGTATGCTTGTAAAAAACTGCGACCAGGTCGTCGGGTACCACGTCTTTGTTTGTATCTGAAAAATGTAGGATAAGCGAGTAACGATGGAAGCGAATAGGAGGCATGAAAAGGGCGAGAATTGGTAAACGATTTTGGGATCTCTTTTTACCCAAGAAGTCGGAGGCGTCGTAAGCAACTCTTCCGGCGAAGTGCTGAATACCAAATGATCTGCAGTCGACCATCCTGGACTCGAAAAGTCTGGGATTCTGTTTGTGCTGAACCTTAACCTTGGACACGTAGCTCTCAGCTGTTCCCCTTATCGAGCATTCAACGTCCAGCATACTCAATAGACCCGTGCGCTGCATCAACGTGGACGAATTAGGTACATCGCGAGTCAGCGCTTTAAGCAAAGGGGTGTTGCGTTCGAATTGATATCTCGATTCTTAGGAATCGATTTTAAGAGTAGGTTGTATACCGGAGGTTTAATCGCTAACTAATCTCAGGTAATTCTCACCAGTGATGATATCAGATCTATGCAAGGCACGTTGTCGACGTAGTCGACCTCCACGTCACAGTGTATACCTTCGTCCCGACAACTTTCGATCGAACTTTTAAAAATATGGGTGTTATAAAAGTGCTGCATCGTTTCAGCGCACAAATTTATACACAAGTGTTCAAGCTGGCTTGGTTTAGGATCTTCGAATCCAAACATATCCAGGATACCAATGAAGCCGTCAGTCGCATGTCGGACCGCATTGTTCAGAGCTGCCATACTCCGAGACCCAGTTCCCCCTGGAGTTAGGAATCATTAAAAATAATAACAGACTTTAATGTTCACCACCACTTCAATCGACATCAATGAAGCCTTTCAAGTAGTTCACGTTTCGTCCACTTCTGTCCACTTGTGTCGAGTGCACTCAATCGGAATCAAAGAGGATTCAAACGTGATGCTTCGACCATTACGAATCCAAAAAGCTCATGTAACGACTATGGGATAATACTGGCTTTATTGATCACGGATTAATACCTGCAGAACTGCCGATGGTAGAAGCATGCTGACTGGTAACCTCGGCCTGATTATGGACAGATTCGTTCGAGTCTGAGGAAAGGGTTCCAAGAGTAGAGCCCAGTCTTTTCAGGCTGTTTGCTCGCCTTACGATAGTCGCCACAGTACGACAGTACAGAGCTTTGGCCAAAGAGTCTCTGGTCATATTGGACTGTCCCATGAATGAAAAAAAAGCTCGTTATTATATTGCCTTGGCTTTTAAGCCGAGGTGGTATCGGTTTGGAAGGAAATTCGCGCACCATATTAGCGTCACAGACGGACTTAACTAGCTGCCCTCTAGCATTGTGGGTCCTGGAAGTGAGTCCCCTAAGTAAAGCTGGTGGTGGAACACCCAGCAAAGATGCAACTGCTCCAAGTTCGTTTTCGCCAACCACACCGACCTCGACTCCAGGTCCATCGGTGAACCCGACATTACCGAGGATTAGAACAGCGGCCAATACTCTGACCACATCCAGAAAGGGTATTCCCAGGACTCCTTGAAATTTTTATGACATAGGTACTATGTGGTTAAACGAGCGGGAAGAAGTGATTTCACTCTCGAAAAACTGGCAAGAAATTACGAGTTTTTTAAATTTCAAAGCTTTTCACATACCGAGACACGCCTTCCAAGCTTGAAACCTGACCGCATCTTCGGTTTCGTCTTGCCTCGTATCACCGTGCTGCAAGTACCTCAAATTCTTTAGGTTGTAACCCTCAAGGTTCAGCTTTGCTGTAAATTAAAACTGTCGCTTCATTGACAGGCTCGACAAAGAACTGTTTCTTTGGTGAAGAAATTTACGAAATTTTATTCAGTCTGGGTGAAATACTATATATGAACTTATAGGAAACATATCCTTTATTTGTTTAACCGTCATTGATCCTGCATGCACTTTTATGTACAATATATCGAGTTCTGTATAGTATCTATCGCATACCTCTTTCGTCGTGGGACAATCCAGCTAACATCTGATAGAATATGTGATAATTTTTCTCGTCCGGTAAGGGCCTGATGACTCTGGTCTGATCGAGGAAATAGCAGTGAATTTTAGTCCTGTACAATGCACCATCGGTAACTTGAACCTCGATAAAATGACCCTGGGAATAAATTATAATGACGAAGTGTTACCTGGTGCCGTTATTCCCTACTCTCACAATTGAAATTTATTTGACATGAAATTTTCGGAATTTTACAAGCTTACTCACTATTCTCGAGCTTTCAGAATTCGTCGCTGTCTTAGCAGACCCCAGTGATCTCAGGACTGTAAAAGCCGCTGCCAAATGCTTAAAGGCGTCTGTTTCTGGTCCACCACCAGCGACGTCGAAGAGTTGCCTCAAAAGGAGCATCGATGCGTAAGTTTTTCCTGAGCCGCTGGTCCCTGTGGCAAAAAAAAAAAAAAAAAAAAAATATATACATTTCTCTTTTTTTTTTTTTTCTTATCGTTTTTACACTGAAATGAAGAACTGTCTGACTGGCGTAGTGAAAAGGTACTTTACACAAGAGTAACGAAAGAAAGAAAGAAAGAAAGAAAAAAAAAAAAAAAAAACAACTCCGCAACCCACTGGAGTCTAATAATCGTTGAACTTTTCGCAGAAAGAATTCAACGGTTGGCGTATGAATTTTTTATTAGTTCATTTAGTATACTTCGCGATTCAGAAGGCATGATAAGAGTCCCAGCGGTTTTTCATTTTTTTTTTTTTTTTTCAAAAGCAAAAATTCTCGCAATCAGTTTTTTCCTAACACGACAGTTTAATTTGTTTAAAAAAATTTCTTTTTTTTTTCTCCATCACTTCGAAGATAATTTTTTTGCTTTTTTTTTTTTTATTTTCTTATTTTTTTTTCTCTTTTACCAGAAAGGATGATCGCCTGTGGATATCCTGTCTCCGATTGCTGCCTCACTGCCTCCTGAACAACCCTGTTAAGCTGGGGTGCCAGAGGTACGGTTCTAGTGCTGGTCAACGTCAACGGATTACCGACGTCGGTATATGGGTTAATTGACACTAGGATGGGTCCGACATTGGTCTGAAATTTGATGTCGAATTAAAATATCGTACTTCGAAAAAATTTTCTTTTTTTTTTTTTTTTTCAAACAATTTGCACACACTGCGGAAGAATCTTCTCGTCCCTCAATCGACGGTATAATATTGCAAATATTTTGTACCTAGTTTGAATCTGTTGATATTTCTTGTTGAAAGAATAATAAAAAAAAATTGAACATTCTATTTTTTTTTTTTATCTAAATATCTTCAAAAAATGTGATTCCTGTAATCGTATACGGAGGTTGATTTGCCGACTTCATTCGACCAGTAAATATAAAAGTGTTTATAAAATAAAGCGATGTTGCGGTGCGAGGTGCGAGATCCGAGATGCACGCTCGGCGTTCAAAAGATCCTCAGCGCGGTTGCTTTGGCGTGAACGTTTCTTATCCCTGAGGGGGTATATATACCTTGCTAGAGAAAGCGAGAGAAAAAAAAAAAGAGAGAGAGAGAGAGAGAGAGAGAGAGAGAAAAAAAAAGGATAAATTTGACAAAAAGAAGTAAAGAATGATCAAGAAAGAAGGATCGAAAACCGGTCTCATCTCTTGATGCGGGGCCCTATGAGCCAGGAAACTACCTTTGGCTGACACGCGGTAAACAGATTATACGCACCTGCATGTCTATACATACCTATATATGCGTATATGGTGTATACTAATTATTATTATTTATTACTGCTTCTATATAAGTATTACGCAACTTACGCAACTTATAAATTTACTTTGTAATTATAAAATTGCTCAATGAAGATCTTTTTTTTTTTTTTTTTTATGTTTTTTTTTTCTAAACATCGATGAACTCTGTATACCAGTACGAGAAGGTGTCCATTGAATGTAATGAGAAATTTGATATCTATTCGTACATAAATATAATATGATATCCCATACATATATTCTATTTAGTTGCATATATAGCATACAGCGGATAGCAGAGTAACACATATACGGGGTAAAGTTGTGTCGTGGCGATGTTTGTGTTTGTGTGAAACGAGGCAGGATCAGAGTTTACATTAACATAAACAAGCCGTTGAGCCTAACGCTGCAACTGCGCAGCTGTAACTGTTGATTTGGAATTAAGATTAATGTTTAACGGTGTGCGATGGTGCGCGGGTTAAGAAAGGCAGATGAAATAATTCCAACTCGATACAACAAGAAAACAAATTCTCTATATTTATATATGAGCTATCGAAATTCTCTTTAAGATATGTATAAGATGCGATCTCGTGAGTGATAAACCCACTTGGAGTTACTGATCAGTGATAAATCATCATCCGAATCATAAGATCTGCATAACAAATCCCATGGATTTAAAAGTCTGATGAAAATGGTAACTGCACGTTGTAGCTATATAAGGAACAGCTGAACGGATCATTCACGATCATCAGTTGGACGCACACATAAATCTATACGTGTGTATATGTATAGATGGGAAAGCGTTAGGCTATGTCCAAGCAAAGAGCGAGGATCCGAGACCCGAACACGTCGAGCACGTTCTCGATTGGGTGATTAAGAAAAAAAAAAAAAACAAAAAAAAAAACAAAAAGGTGCAAAAGATAATCATGAGAACAACCATGAAGACTGGAAACCAGCAGCTATTATAACTATATGTGCCTGGTATCTGCTCAGGTGTACAAGTATTGGTTTAGTTGTTCTCGGTTTCTTTTCACGGAAATGGAGGGAAAAAAAAAAAAAAAAAATTTTAGAATGAAAATACAGCCTCTTGATATATTTATAGATTTCATTCTATGTGCTCCATTCTATTTGTAAGTATTCCACAGATCGTGGGAATAGATCGCCTTACGAATCGGGTAACTTGGGTCCATGCAGACCTCGACATTGACAGTTGGCAAACGGTCAGCCTTCGACAATCCAAAGTAGAGATTCTGAGATCTAAGATACTTTTATCGGCTCGACAAGGGACTGACGCTATTCGCGTTGCTGTATTATAAGGGCAGCAATCGAATTTCAGAACGCGTCTGTCGGTCTTTCCTTACACTTGCGTGCGTGAGTGAGTGCGTGCGTGCGTGCGTTAGTTCGTTCGTCGACGAGAGCTCTGAACACGTTGATTTTCTCTGTTTGCATTCCTTAGGAGCAGAACTGCCCCGGGCGCCACTAACCTGAGTCCCACCGTTCACTGAGGACTGAGGCGAACGCCTAGTGGAGACCTGGTCTCAATATGGACCTGGATTTATCATCTTGTACTACCGAACGCCGGATTAACTCTCGTTAAACCGAATTTTTATAGCCGTCCTTTTAGTAGGTACAGAAATTAAACTGGAGCTTGAATTTTTTCAGAAAATTTTCAGCAATCCAAAAATGCTCCTCCCTTCAAACGTTTCAAAGATATTCCTTGTCCAAATTAGAGGATAGCTACGAGCGCTATCAACAATCTGACGATGAACCGAAAAACGCACATAGGATTAGATTTTGGGAAAAAATTAAGAAATTTTAACTAACCATCATGACTTTTGATGGAAATTTTGAGTCAATGACCCTAAATCTGAAGTTTCCAGAATCATTACGTACATAACAGTTGAAGTACATTGAACACGCATCTTCTCGAAAAACCTTAGGTCATCAAGGCAGTGAGTTTATCGAAAAACGAACAAAAAATTTTAAACGTATCGAGCTATTAAAAAAAAAAAAAACAAAAAGGATAAGAAAACGAATGGCCTCGTGTCCAATAGAATAAAAAGCACAATCACACTCTACAGTATAATTAACTAATTGATTAATCCTACTTTCTGAGCAGGACAAAAGATTATGGGCAAGAAATTGATCCGCGTCCTTCCATCGGGTTCGAAAAAACAAAGCGTTACTTGAATGATTGAATGACCTTGGTCTCGGAACAACCTTGGCTTAAATCTGCTCTCCGTAATGTAAGAGATGTTATCTTCGTTATTCCACAAAGATCACGATATGATAACGTCTAATTACTTCTCGAGTAAGTTTTTCAATACCAATGTATATGCAATATAAGTATGTATACGTGTGTACTAATTGGATGAAAAAGAAAGAAAAAAAAAAAAAAAACAGAAAAATTACTATAAGTTCGAAAAACAAAAAATTGTTGTTGCACTCACGTGATATTGTTTGGAACAAAACCTTGCCTGAAGACATTTTAACACAGCATCTTCGGTGAGTGGTCCAGACAGGTGAATCAGGTCATCAAGGTTCGTAGAGTTTGTGGGTACAGAAGACGAGGCCGTTTTTACAAGGCACCTTTGATGGCTTGACGTCTTTACGTTCCTCGCGTCAGATATGATGCTGGTGATTGGTGGCGACGGTAAACAGCCGAGTGCTGTAACGCAGGATACTATACCGTCGTCCTGTGCCAAGTGACGTTTCTTCGGGGAATCAAGATCTGGAGTAAAGAGATTAACACAGTTTACTTTCATCTTTTATATCAAGGCGTATGTATATTAGACTGTGTCAAAAAAAAAAAAAAGCGACCTCTTCTTTTTGTTTTGGGCCCTTTTGAAAATAGTTAGTGCTTAATATAAAGAAAATTGTCCCCAAAGCTGAGCTATGTAGCTTGAACACAGAATTAGTGCATTTGAAAATAAGACTTCCCATGTATTTCAAACGGCAAAATTTGTTTATCTTAGTTTTATTTTTATAATTCTCTTTATTCAACTGATAAGAATAAAGTAAATATACGGTTTTGAAGGGAAAAAAATTTCTGAAAAAATGTATGAAAAATTAAATTTTAATTACTTTGTCGAAAAGTAAGTAGTAATCAAATATACATATGATTTTTAAACCACTGTAACTCGTTAACGGTTCAATCGAGCAACTTGGGCCAAAGGACAATTTTTGTAGATCATAAAATTCTCTACAAAACCGTATATCTACTTTATTCTTATCAGTTGAA
Organism: Tenthredo mesomela; assembly: GCA_943736025.1. Lineage (NCBI taxonomy): Eukaryota > Metazoa > Arthropoda > Insecta > Hymenoptera > Tenthredinidae > Tenthredo > Tenthredo mesomela. The sequence continues at coordinate 5,614,741 of OX031018.1, forward strand.
TAAAGAGAGTTATAAAAATAAAACTAGGATAAACAAATTTTGCCATTTGAAATACATGGGAAATCTTATTTTCAAATGCGCTAATTCTGTGTTCAAGCTACATAGCTGAACTTTGGGGACAAATTTCTTCATATTAAGCACTAACTATTTTCGAAAGGGCCCGAAGAAAAAGAGGATGTCGTTTTTTTTTTTTTTTTTGACACAGTCTAATGTATATAATATAAAACTATTAATGTGCTATTTAATGGAATCCAATTTTCACCTTGTTAACAAATTTCTCTTCGAAGCTGAAAAACATCTTGACGATGAAAAAAAAAATGTACATTTCGAAAATTTCACCCACCAGAAATGACATTGTTCGTCGTCGAGTTCCTTCCAAGAGTGTTGTTATTGTTAGTGCTGTTATTATTGTTGTTATTGTTGTTGTTATTTGTTGAATGATTGTTGTGGGGGTGTCCAATGGTGGTCGCGGTCAAAGAATGACTTGTCCCATGGGATCCAGAAGTGGGCGGTGGAGGCAGCGTTGTTCTTGGCGGAACAGCCGGGGCACCGTGTCCTTTTTCAGGAGTTTTACCGGAACTTGGAGGCTGCCCAACGTGCAGACGATTTCTGAGTGTTACCAACTCGGTACTCAGACTTCTCAGACGTTGCTGCAAGTGGACAGCCTCGTTCGACGAAGACGCATCTAAAACAACAACAAATTAAGAGCCTAGTTATTCATATTTAATTAGTGTCTCATTTTTGGCAACTGATTGTCAGATTCTTTTTTTTTCAGTCGTGATTATATAACAGCACACGCGTCACACTCCTATCACCATCACATATAGTATACGCGTTATGTTCATTCACTGGGGCAATGTAAAACGGCCTGTTTCACATGATACGAGCACCGTGCTATTAGCGAGACAAATTCTCCGTAGGAATTTAAACAGAGAGAAACTCGAAGATTAGTAAACCCTACTGAAATCCAGCCTTTAATGCGTCAGAGTGTGAAATTAACGTAAAGCTCACAGATAATTTGGCTAATAAACAGCGAGCAGAGGCTGGATTTTCTCTAATCCACGTCGCGCGACGATTGTACAAAAACCCTAAAGTTTAACGTGCGTTTACGCATATATAATCAAAAAAGAATAAGGAAAAACAAAAAAAAAAAACAAAAAAAAAAAATAGAAACGGGAAATTTTTGGGCAAAACCTCAAAGTCAGATGAGTCGGAAATGACAACCCCGACTTGTGCCTTACGGTCAGAACCGTAAAAACCTTGATCCACAACCGCCTCTGAGACGGGGGTCTATTTTATGCCCACAAGAAGCCCCAGACAGGTATAGGCAGCCGGCAGGTCCTACTGCCCAAGAATTAAGGTAAGCAGGTACCCCTGTTGGTTAGGACGAGCAACCAGGACCAGGACCAGGACCAGGACCACGGCCAGAAACAGGTTTTTTAAAAAAGACGACTAGAGTCTCTTCGCGATAACTATGAACCGTACCATTATTTTAGTGAAGAATTTTTGTACTAAGTATCGTTTACACGATCCAAGGTAACTCGGAGAGAAAACTTCTGGGTATATCATGAATCATACTGACGTATGCGTGTGAATATTTTTCAAACCTCTTAATTCGATGATAACGTCATCAGAAGATCGAGATAAACCAGCTGTCGACTTGTCGTGAGAGTAGTGCCCCAAGGGGAACTCAGATACGTTACTTTAGAAGGATGAGTCTCGACCCAAAGTCACCTGTTTGAGTCACCGCTCTGGTTACTGCGGCCAAGTCTTTCATAATTTTAAAATGAACCGTATTTCTTATGCTGGAGTCTCGCATTGTGTTGGAGATTAGCTTAGGCATTTTGAAAGCAACCCGAACGTTCCTATTCACAATAAATTACCATGGTACTCAAAACCGAGGGAGAATACCAGGTATACTGTCGCCTGGTATCGGTAAAAGGTAAATAAATCAGAAATAATTCTTTTTTTTTTTTTCTTCTTCTTTCAAATCATCAACGTCCACAGTTTGTCGTTGCGATTGCAGTCGCTGATTTATATCTGGTGATAAGCCGTGCAAGAAAATTTCTTTACGGTCTTTATGGTCAGGTTCAAACATCAACCTCACGACATACCACCGATCAGTTTGCCGATCAAGGCAAGGCTATGATTACAGTTGAAAGTAATGCCCAGAAACTGATGTTGAGTACGTTCAATTTTGCTCTACCTATTTCTCGGCGTTGGTATACAATCTACTATCCACATAGCAGCCCTTATACCACCGTAAGATACACAAGCTGGGGTTTATCTTCCCACAAAACACTCAAGGTGCACTCTTCGTCTGAGCGGAAAACTCTAAAAAAGTTGTTTAACAAGTCCGGGTGAACTTTGACAGGGTGCAATGTGCATAAAATATCATTCCGTCAAACAACGGAGAGCCCACACCATACCAAGGGTTGATAAAATGTTTTTAAGTAGCTAAATTCCAACGGGAATTAGGTGCCTTGCGACTATCTACATCCGTGTAATACTGCGTTCTACACTCGAGAATCGAGGATGGAGGATGGAGGATGAAGGATGGAGAATGGAGGATGGAGGATGGAGGATGGAGGATGGAGGATGGAGGATGGAGGATGGAGGATGGAGGATGGAGGATGGAGGATGGAGGATGGAGGATGGAGGATGGAGGATGGAGGATGGAGGACGGAGGACGGAGGACGGAGGATGGAGGACGGAGGACGGAGGACGGAGGATGGAGGATGGAGGATGGAGGATGGAGGATGGAGGATGGAGGATGGAGGACGACTATAAGGTAGATGGTATATGAACTGTTGTCGAATGGTCCAGTGGATGCAGGGATGGTGCATGTAACGAAGGCTGATCTTATATGCCTCGTATCTTAGTGGCTAGCAGTGTAGCCTGAAGCTTAACGTGAGTGTAACGACACACGATCCGAAGTCCAGGCCTCGGTGTGCAGGGTACACGCGCTCCATAGAGCATAAAGAAGATCCCTCCGGGATTAACCTGCATCTGATTAGACCCCGAGGTCGGCTTGGCTTGCACACCAACGTCGAGCCTCTCCGCCTTTGTACATAGTGCTGCATGCACGGTTAGGAATAACCGGTGGATAAAGGATGCAGGAAAATAATATATTGCTTTAATATTTTGCCATCCATTTTAAAGAATCATCTAACCTGATCCCCTCAATTTCACTGCACTGTCGCATACGAGCAAAAAAAAAAAAAAATCATTTATCTATTACTATAGTTCTACCTTATCGAGAATTCATTACTGTTGTAAAATAACCTACGGTACAGAGTGAGCTATGACCGCCTACGCGGTCTACTAGAAAGCGTAGGTGACTTTTATTGCCATAACTAGTATACATTCGAGTTTTTATTTTCACCTAGGTATATCTGACTCCGCGCTTTCCACATGCCAATAAGATATCGGTAGTTTCTTAACCCTACGCTTGTAGGGTATAATATATAAGTACACAGATTTTTATCGCCCTTTTCGACACCCCGAATAATAAAAGACATAAGAAAATAACGAAGCGATTTTTTTAGCAGAAATTATGGCCTTGCATTACCTGGCTGAGAGCCTCTGACTAAGTTGATGGCTGTTTTTTATTCGAGATTAAAGATCGTTATTACGATATAAATCAGATACACATCGTACGATGCGCCACCGTCTTCAGATCAGCTTATTACTTGATATAGATTGTTTTTTTTTTTCTCAATATTTCTGACTACGGTAAGTGTGGGCAATATGATTGAATCAAATGAGTCGTTATACCTTGCAGCTTCTTCTCGGTTTCCCAGAATTTTTGCAGTTCGGTGAAGTACTTGTCCAATATGAAAACCTTTGAGAGGCCTAAGGTGGCCATCTCAAATACTGGCTAATCTGCACTTAAAACGAATATATTGAACGCGGTTAGGACACTCTTTGATTTTCTGCCTCTGCACATTCTCCATCACACTCGCACATCACGATTAACCGCCCCGTATTATCCTATTGATAAAATCCAGCACAGAAAGGGATTAAGGATCCAATCCTATTTCCTTGAGCAGAAATCATTAGCATCCTCGATAATTTTGGACACTGGATGTTCACCTGATCTTATTTCAACCCTGAACTGTATCCGAACGCGAACACTGATCACTTATTGCACACTGGTTCAGTCACTTCGAATCCGAAGGTCCGAGAGATGCTGGATTGTAACGAAATCCAAAACACTGATATTCGAGGTAGTTTCTTTATCGAGTAAACGGTTTTGCACAGAACACCAGCTCGGAGTTTGAGCCACCGCGGTCAACTGCTGGGCGTCATTGTTGCCCACAGCCCACACAGCCCACCTCCAAGAGAGCCCTGCTAGCGCCCTATCTCTTCTACGGCACCTTCGTCGTAACTCCGTTTTAAACCCACCTGAACAAACCCAGGTTTAACGTTCCACGGTTCCACCTTGCCTCAGTCTTCGGGCGCTATAATGACCGCAGCAGGAGTTAGCGTGGAGACGGTAGGTGGGTACACTGTGAACCGTTCAACCCGGCAACTGAGGAACCCGCGGGTGATCGTCGTAGATGTGTGCGAGGAGCTGCTCTGCGAGTGTGTATGGAATATGAGGGGATCAGGGAGAGGGGGGGGGAGAGAGGAGACCCAGGTCCATGGAATTGACCGAGACGCAGAGATGCTGGATAAAAACAAAATTTAGAACCTTAGAATGCCCGATCATCAAATATTCACTGACATTCGGAGGCTGCCGGTACACAGGTGTATAATTATACACCCGGGCAACGGTAACGACTTTTTTAACACCCAGTCTATGTACTCTATATTATAGAGATCAATCCGACTGTGTCCTGATCGGTAATTCACTCTAACCGAGTTTCATCCAACATCGCACGATTCCTTTCCATCCAGGCGTTAACGTCTCTTGTGTTAGTTGGAAGTTTGAAACCCAGGAGGTCCTTGGAGGATCTTTTCGTCTAATGACACATCGATGTAAACGTTTCGTTTCCTCGTGGTCGATGGCCTCGTAGTTGCATAGCATTTCTTCATGGGCGCGATCACCAAGGACAAGGACAGTCGTATGCCGAGTTGTACTTGGCTAATGGAAAATGAGAGAGATGAAGTTACCGTGTTTTGTTTACGAGGCAGAGGGACGCCTGCCTACGGCGGCCATATTGGATTCCTCTCGAGGCTGTAGATCAAAATTATAAGGCGGGACGCGCCTGAGGATATCCTGGACCCCAGTACTCCACGAATTCAACGCCACTTTGACGCCCCTTTTGATCTGGAGTCTGGATGCACCTCTTTGGTGCCCCGAAGGTGTAAACGATGAAAAGAAAAAAAAAAAAAAAAAAAAAATGAAGATAAGAAGGACGAGAATCCGACTCGTCGTCACTAAAAAATATTTCAGAACTTCGTAATACATATAGTGGCTGTTTTAATTTTCCCGGTTGCACAACTTTCCTCACAGTCGATTGGTCAGGTTAGGTAGATTATAACATTCGATAGAATTGAACCGTGGTGCGGTTGGAGAAGCGAAATAGAAAGAGAGAGAGAGAGAGAGAGCGAGAGAGAGAGCGAGAGAACAGAAATAAAAACATAAATAAATGACCGCAGATGAATGAGAAATAAAGAAGAGAAAAAAAGAAAAGAAAAAAGGCCGAGGACAGATCCGATCTATGATAGTTTACAGCACAGAGAATTCTCAGATTCAAATTCTATGGTGGCTAACGAAGCCTGCAGGTAGTTTTAAACAGGTTCTATTCACGTTTTGTGTTGCTGCATGACGAGAACTCGAGAGAAAGCCTGGTGGAGGAAGTCCGGGTCGTAGGGCCTCGGTTATATATAGACTGTTCCAGCTAACTTGACGTCGGTAAAGTTGAATACCGATATAAAACCCGATCTCACAAGCACTCGCAGCTCTACCTGGCGTTACGATGTCAAATCAAGAACTAAGATCGAAAGAGATCGGCGGTTGGTTCGGTTTAACGATACCTCTTACCGATACGTCGGTACATCACCGCGTGCTTGCCTCTTAAACTTCATCCTCGAATCACATTATCGTTAGAGGACTCAACCGGTGATAGAAAGTCGATATAAACGTTGTTTTTTCGGAAAAATTATTGCAGGGAATGACAAAACCGGTGCAGAGATCGGTTCGTCCTTTTTGTTTTTGTTTTTTATGTTTTTTTTTTTTTTTTGCGAAATAACTTTTTTTTTTTTGCTCGTGCAAGTTTACTTAGCTCTGATATTTGGCTTATTGGGTGAGACTAGAAGTGTGGATAAAAAATGGCGGATCATAGTTGGAATAAAAGAGACAAAAAATGATTGAGAAAAATTCAAGAGTTCCTTTCTGGGGCTTGGAGGGCAGGGTCCTGGACCGCGCATCAGAAATGTGGGCCTCGTGGAACAAAAACGCATTGGCGTGGTGTCACCGAGTGACGGATGGTCCGGTGAAGAGCCCCAAGGGCCGACAACCGACAACCGAAACCCGGGATTCTCGATTCGGGCCCAACTCGACTTTTTGCGATGGCTGGTTGCTTTGAAAGTTCCCGTAAGTCGATGCCACTAACGGAATTAAAGGCAAATCGGCAAGGAAACGGGCTGCCGGATTCTGCCCGATGTACAAACTTGACGAAACCTTATTTAACGAGGATATTTTAACGGATCAAAGAATCGGCCCAAAAATAAAATATTCGACTAAAAGATCAGAGATACGTATACGTTGTGATCGTTGTATAATTCAAAAACGTACATTTCAAGAGGGTTGAATGACTTTCATTGTCTACTAACGATCAGACCAACCCATGAACTTGAACTTGAACTTTGAATCGAATCAGACGAGACTATCGAAGAGGGAATACGGGTGCATAATGTCTGTATCACGAAAATATGAGAATAAAAAAGGGACTAAGATCTCTTGGTCAGGTAGTACCTACTCCAGGCGGCGAAGACAACCGCGAGCCAATGAAGGAATTCATCACAAAGTCGTCCTCGGTATCCTGGCCAAGTTTGTTGCAAAAAAAGCGTAGATACTTGCGCGCCATTGCCTCGAACAGGAACCTCCTCAAATTCTAATTGCAAGACTTTTCTGCAGTAATTTTTAACGGAACCTAAATACCTTATGCTTGAAGTAGAAAGGAGAAAAAAAACTTTCACAGATTTTAGCAGAATGTTCAGTTCCAATTCTACTCCGATTTATCTCTGATCCTTTGAAGCTTTGGTGGATTTGTACGAGTACCGATTTTTAACGATTCACGATTACCCCTGCAGGCTCGAGGAAGATCCAATTGGTAACCAGCAGATTCCAATTACGTGGTGGACATTGACAACCAGGCAAAGCAAACGACAACTGCCTGCTCTCAGGCAGTATAACATGCGAGTAGGAGCTGGAAAACTGTCCGTTGAAAAGCACCCACCCTCGGACTGACAATTGATGGAGAGGATCTGATCGCTGGAAGTAAATCTCGTACGACCACCCGAAGAGCAACTGTATATTATCGATTATAAAATATGATGGTTTATACCCAGCCAAAAATATTGCCTTCTTCATGATCGCCGGACCAAATAAGCTGCAGACTAAAGTGAAATAAAATTTCAAATACGAACGCGTGTATTGGAAGAGACATTTATCATGGATATGGAGGGTTCCGGTGGCAGTGAACCGTGCAGAGGCATTGTCTTCCTCTAAAAAGAATAAGGACAACAGACGAAGATCAGAGACAATCGTAACGAGGTGTGCTACCACCACTTCAGAGAGCCAACCCAGATTCCGGTTCAGCGAGGTGTAACCAGCAGCTGGATCTATCTGTGCAGAAAATGTCGTTTGCGCAGGTTCAACGCGTGTTCGAAGACAGTCATACTTGTATCCATAGGACATTAGTCTTTGAGTTTAACGGGAATATAGGAAAATCATGGAAAATGCATCCGTGCGGAGATGGAGAGACGTTCGTAGATATACCTGTGCCGGAAGTGGAGCGATTTTATGAACCCAAAGACCTTTTGATGAGATAAAATTACGTAGGAGTGAAAGAATTTAAGGTTTTAATAATAAGGAAAAAGAAAAATGTGGCTAAATTCTTTTCGTCTTCTTCTTATTCATTTTCTGGTAACATACATATATATGCATACCTACAGCTACAGCTATGATGATTTTTAAAGAGGTGCCGACAGAGGGCAGAAGTATACAGCGAATAAGGTGCGCTAAGAGATAAGCTAATGCCTCTCGCCGCATTTCAACTCGGCATTAGTGGGCTTGTTCCCCGCACGGACTCCGTTGATTCTGCTCTTCTGGAGGCCCGAAGCTTTGGCTTAAGTGTGAGGAGGACCGCCTTATCTCGGAACCGATACGTCGAATACGACCCAAGTAATTACCGAAAGTATCCTCTGGGAGAAGAGGAGGAGGAGGAGGATGAGGGAAAGCTTTGGGAATAGCGGGGTGGAGCGGGGGTGGAAAGGGTTAAAATACCTAGCCACTAAGTATTTACCGTTTTCTGAGTAAAGATCATCCACGGGAAACCCGGATTGAGGTCACAGTTACATTTAATTTCAAAAGGACTTTTCCAATATCTGAAATTATATGAAGCTAATTATATTCTGTATTTCTTGATATTTCGGGACAAACCAATAATATATATACGCTTTTGTCTCAACTTTTAAAGAAAAAAATGGCTTGGGATAAAAAAAATTTTGTATCTAAAAATAAAATTCGAAATATTTCTTCAGATCGTGTAAATGTGGTGATTTGAAGAAAATTATTTCCGAGTTAGATACACCCCTTTGAAATGTGAACAGCTATTCTACTTTTACTCTGTAACTTATTCAATTAAGTTTTCAACAGAATTTTATGAAAAGGGTTTCGAAGAGGAAACTTGTCAAGCTTAACGATGCTCCTTTTTAATATCAATATAATTATTATCATTATTATTATTATTTTTTTCCTCCTCTTCTTCTTTATTCGTCGTCGTCGTCAGGTAATTCAGGCTGGAAAAGACACCCCTGTCATTTTGCTTGTTATTTAAATGGATGAAAGATAAATCGATGCAGAGACATTTTATAAGCGTAAAACTGCAGGATTCTTGGATTTTCACATATTTTAATATGGAATTAAATAAAATGAAAATATTCAGTCGTAGGCATTCTGATTATTGAAAGCTCACATCCGACTCACATCAATTGATGTGAATCGGGAAAAATAAAAACTTTCCACTTTCCTTCGTGCGAGACCGTTGGGTCGAAATTTTGTAAACTAATTTATATACGTACAGGAATTTGAACTTGATGGTATAAAATTCGGGTGATCTATTCGGTCAGTGGTCAAGGGAGCATGGGGTTTATTTGGGCAAAAGGCAAAAGGCAAAATCCCGTGAATCGCCCTCGAAAAGATCTTCAATAACGTAATCAAGAGTGATTTACCAATCACGACTCACCGCACCTAGGACCCGTTCAGTTCTCCCTTTCTCAGCACCCTCGCAGCTGCCGTCATCAAAGACCTTCTGATCCTCTGCTCGGCTACCGTTTAAATGGTTCCCTTTCGTTTTATTTCATCAAACCCGCGGGGGCGGATATTCGTTGACTTTATACCGGAGGTTACATCAGTGATTTTACGAAAAAGGCGTAATTCATTTCGTCGAGAAAAATCAAAAATTTGAGGTAAAATGAATTTGCAAAAAAAAATTGAAAAGCCCTGTCTTCGCCCATTGGAATCAAGTGGAGATGGACGATTTGGAATCCTGACAAAGTTTTCCGATATTAGAAAACGAAATTTCGACGATTTCGAATATTCTGATAAATATGTATTCGGGAAGGGTAGCTTGAGTGTAAAAAAAAAAAAAGGAAAATTATAAGCCATTGAATGAACGTATAACAATACCCGGGGAGCCCGGAAAATGGTAGTAACGTAACGCCTGGCGCACCGCGAATTCGAAATTCTGAAAAATTATATTTTCCGTTCGATGAATAATTTAATATGTCCCGTTTGTTATGCAAATTTAGTCCTCCCACGCCATCTCTCTTTCTCTCTCTATACATACTATATATCCCTCTCTCTCTCTCTCTCTCTCTCTCTCGTGATTTGTAATTTGTAAGCGTAACCGGTGCCATCATATATACCCTATATATATATATACCATATTCCATGATTGATCGCCTTCGCGGTTACCGAGAATCATTTTTCCACAAACACCCGGTGTATGTGTCACGCGCTATATCGCTCACCTACGCGCGAACCCATTGCCAAAATTTGCAATTACCGGACAATGACTTGAATCTAGAAAAATAGCGCCCCTAAAAAGCGCCCCGATCAGAATTTTACCTGAAATAGAGGAAATAGAAAAAAAAAAAAAAAGAAAAAAAAAACCAAAATTTTGACCGCAGATTTTGATAGCCGAATATAGGGATGAAGTGAAACAGTCAGAGATATAAGAGAGATAGCGAAACCTTAACAAATTCACAGTATGCAAATGTATGTAAAGCGGTTGGATATACCATGTTATCCATGGCACGTAACATAAGGCCAAGAATAGTGGAAGGTTTGTACTACGGGTAAACAGGGCTGCAGTATTTCAACGTTGGGATAGGTATATAATTATCATTGTAGATACCTAATTGTTAATTACTGTGCCATTGTTAGAACAGTATACCATATAGAACAGTTGAACGGTGGAGAATAATTGCCGTAGCTTAAAACTCTGCAATTTTCTTCTTCGTTCGGTTGATTAGAAAATTAGATTATACAGGTTGATTGCATAATTTAAACTACCCGGAACTCGAACGACCTAGGTACGATGGATGTAATAAGAACCTTCGGTGCAATTGTCTCCTGTTCAATTCCGCAAAAGCACTCTTGTCTCGTTTCATTGTAGATAAAAAAAAAAAGAGACTTTGAAATTTCTACGAAAAGTTGCCACTTTCGGAGGTTCACTTCTCCGTCTGCGGTTCCTCAGCCTTTGCTGTTCCCCAATTGGCACGAATCTGTGCAGGTACTTATATCATGCGGTGTCCCTTGGAAGAGGTGTTTACGAATTTCATTCCTCCATGTGGCTCAATTGGTTCGAAATGAATAAAAAAAAAGTTCTGCCAAAGTTTTGCCTTAATTATGTTCGATTTTTACCGGTACCACTTAAAATCAAAATTTGCTGTTCCCCAATTGGCACGAACCTGTGCAGGTACTTATATCATGGTGTCCCACAGTGGTCCCAAATCCCAAATTGCTGGACAAAAATCGAAAAATGAAGTTTCTATTTAAGGAATTCTAAGTATTGGGTCAGGTAGAGAGGTATTACTAGCGTCCCTTTCAAGGGTCAGGAAGTGGCAGATGTTATGTTTAGCCGTTGGGTTCTCATTCGTAACGGAGCGCGCGAGCAGGTAGTGTCGGTCGTGCGTTACGCTCTGAAACTTCGGCTGTGTTAAAAGTGTATCAACTTCGAGTAGAATTCAGCTATTTCAATTCTACAAAATGGAATCTTCTCCTGGAAGTAAGTACATTTTCTATATCAGTACAGTTTTTCATATCAACCCCACACCAAGCAACAAAAAATGTATACATCTACTGTGTATTCACGTGCCCGCGAAGAAAAAAAATTATGTTTACATAGAGTAAAAGTTAATAATTAAACATAATTAAGTGGCCGGACGGGTTTCATATCATTCTTTAGACTCTTGAGTATTACGCAACCAAAAATTAGCTGCCTTCGACTGCCTTTTTCGTTTTGGTGAATTTTTTTATAAATAGACGTGGGAATTAACCTCAGGCTCGGCGGCGCGGCGCGGCGCATGGCATGGCACGAAGTCAAGGAATTATTTCCTCCAAATTTGTTGCTGAAAAATGTTGTTTACAATATTATTATTGTATTGTTTATAGCGTTGTAGTAATATTATTAATTCTCTAAAATTATATATTGTTGTCTTATTATTGAATTCTTTTTTTCTAGGCTCGCAGACACACAGTGAAGTTCGCTGCACTCGCGAGGAAATATTTCGCTTAGTTAAAAAGCATTTAAACGACAATGCAAAGGAAGCTCATGAAGTCATCGAGAATCATTTGTCTCAAAAACTATGCTGCTCGTACACGTTATCAGACACTGAGAAACAAACAATTCGTCAATTATTGCACTCCATGCGAACGAAGTGGCAAAAAGCTAGGAGGACTCAGGCTGTGTTTCTTCAAAAAAATGTGGATTGGTTGAGCGGATTCGTCGTCTTCGGGAACAATAAGGTCGGGAACTCTATAGAAAAAGAAGAATCACCTGCAGTTCGCGTTCGTGGTCGCCCTACGAAAAGCTTTGAGAACTCGGGCGAACGGACGAAACGAAGAAAAATCGAAAATTTACGTAACCAGGCCAGTACGGAAGAACTTGCCCTTGCCACTCAGAAGAATCTTCGAGCTGAAGGAAAATTGGATGCCGCAAAAGTAATTCAAGATGTCACCGTGGGTAGTCCTACTAGAGCTTCGAAATGCAGGCAATCTTTACGTACTGTTTCAGCAGATTGTTATTCCGATGATGGTGCTCTGTCTCTAATGATTGAGTATCATATGTCCAAACATACGTATCAGGGAATACGTTCCGGAGCGCTAGAACTGAACTCGAAAATATATCCATCTTATAAATGTGTGCTGCAGGCCAAAAAAAAATGTTATCCGCCTAAAGATGATATAACCATAAGTGAAAGTAGGGCAGAAGTAAAGCTTCAAGCACTGTTGGATCACACAGCGAGCCGCATATTGTCAGTGCAAGAAGATGTTTTGACGTGCCTGTCATCCGATCAAATTTCTGAAGTGAATTTGATTTGCAAATGGGGATGCGACGGAACATCCGGGCAAAGCACTTTTAAACAAAAATTTAACGATGATGATAGAGGTAAATCGGATGCGACCATTTTTTTTACTTCACTTGTGCCACTGCAGCTCATGTTTGTTGATGAGGTAAACAACAAAGACATAATTATTTGGCAAAATCCGCGACCCTCATCCCCTCGATTTTGTAGACCGATAAAAATCGAGTTCTTGAAAGAGACTGCGGAAGGAACACGAGCTGAAGTAAACGGTATCCAAGAACAAATAAATCAGCTCCAATCTTTTCATACGATTGTTAATGGAAAAGAAATTAATGTGACCTACAAATTAGCGTTAACAATGGTCGATGGAAAGGTCTGTAACTCAATCACATCCACTGCATCTTCTCAAAGATGCTATCTTTGCGGCAGTACATCAAAAGAGTTCAACGACATCGACAACATGTTGAAGAAAAAGATAAACGAAGATCATTTACAGTACGGAATATCTTCCCTGCACGCCTGGATTCGGTTTTTTGAGTGCCTTTTACATATTTCGTACAAATTAGAAATTCAAAAGTGGTCCTCGAATAAGAAAAGCATCGAGGATCGTAAAAAAAATATACAAAAAGGTTTCCGGGAAAAATTGGGCCTTTTAATTGATCAGCCAAAACAAGGTTTCGGTAGTACAAACGACGGAAATACCGCTCGTCGTTTTTTTCAAAATTCAAGCGTTTCTGCATTTATTACGGGACTAGATGAGGACCTAATAAAAAGATTCCACGTAATCTTACAAGTGATATCGTGCGGTTTTGAGATAAATGTACAGAAGTTTGAAGAATACGCTGTTGCTACAGCCCGTAGATTCGTGCTATTATATGGTTGGTACTATATGCCCACTACTGTACACAAACTGTTAATTCACGGGGCGCAAATACTACAATTTTCGATGCTGCCAATAGGACAGATGTCAGAAGAGGCTCAGGAAGCTTGTAATAAATACATAAAATCATTCCGACAAGATTTTTCCAGAAAATGTAGTAGGAAGGACAATATGGAAGATGTTTTCTCGCGGCTTATGGTTTCATCCGACCCGGTCATTTCCAGTTTACGTAAGCTGCCAGCAAAGGCAACCAAATCCTTATCACGCGAAGCAGTTGCGTTGTTAAAGTCAGCTAGTGTTCATGATAATGAAGATGTTTTATCTAGTGACTATAGCGATAGTGATCACGACAGTTCTGCTGCGACTACAGATAGCGATTAATTTTTCCAACTTAAGAATAGGTTTGTTTATTAACTGTTTGTATTTGATATAATTTCTCATTAAATGAGTGAATATACTCGAATTTGTATTGTTTATTTCGATACTTTACCTATCTACTATATCCCACATACATATATTAGCATGTTCTCCTGTCCTTTCAGAATAGATTCGTGTTGAGCGACCTCGAAAACCCCCGAGTACCAGATTTCGTGAAGATTAGTTGAATTTAGAAGAAATTTTTCCGCCATTTTTGGGCCGCCATCTTGTTTTTCGAAAATTTGACTTCAGATTCGGGTTCAGCGACCTCGAAAACCCCCGAGTACCAGATTTCGTGAAGATTAGTTAAATTTAGAAGTAAATTTTCCGCCATTTTTAGGCTGCCATCTTGTTTTTCGAAAATTTGACTTCAGATTCGGATTGAGCGACCTCGAAAACCCCCGAGTACCAGATTTCGTGAAGATTAGTTGAATTTAGAAGGAAATTTTCCGCCATTCTTAGGCCGCCATCTTGTTTTTCGAAAATTCGACTTCAGATTCGGGTTAAGCGACCTCGAAAACCCCCGAGTACGAGATTTCGTGAAGATTAGTTGAATTTAGAAGGAAATTTTCCGCCATTTTTAGGCCGCCATCTTGTTTTTCGAAAATTTGACTTCAGATTCGGGTTCAGCGACCTTGAAAACCCCCGAGTACCAAATTTTGTAGCGATTACACAAAACCTTCTATTTTTGTCCGAAGATCTGGGATTTGGGACCACTGTGTGTCCCTTGGAAGAGGTGTTTACGAATTTCATTCCTCCATGTGGCTCAATTGATTCGAAATGAATAAAAAAAAAAGTTCTGCCAAATGATTTGCCTTAATTATGTTCGATTTTTACTGGCACCACTTGGAATGAAAATTGAGGAAAATCCTGTGGCGCAGAATTTTTCATTTATTTATTTGGAACCGATCGAGCTCACACAGAGAAATGAAATTTGAAGACATCCCTCCTGAAGGACATTCTAATGCAAATTGAATCCAATAAGGAGTGTGTATTCCTCTTTAAAACGATATATCGTGGTAGTGAAAGAGAGAGTGACGTGATCAAAAGTTGTTGGCTACTGAAAAAAAACTGTTAGGGTATTCTTGTCTCCCTCGTACTATACTCTCATTCTTATTCTTTTATATGCTTTTAAACCTTATGCGCACTAAGGCCAATGCAGCGATGCAGCAACAGCAGCAGCAGCAAAGTGCAAAAGTGATTTATGCGTTCACGCGTGTTTCGACGAATGTTTTGCTCACGGTATATACCTACGGTGTTGGCAGGTTGTTCTGCCCACCTTTTTGCCCTCGTACCCGACGACGTCGTACTAATGAGTAATGGGTCATTGTCAGTCTTTACAAGGTGTAGTGATTTCACGCTCTCGCATTTTGCTTCAATTTTCTTATCCTCATTAGATCTTTTCTTTTTTCTCTCTCCTCTTATTTTCTTTTCTTTTCTTTTCTTTTATTTTCATCTGATATTCGCTGTTATTACTCAACGTAATTCTCACCGATCTAAGAATATGATCAACCTCACGTCAAGCAGATGTTAGTTCTCAGATTTTCATTCAATTTAAACGATTACCAGCATGCAGTACCTAGGTATGTAGGTATGTACCTAATGCAACAGCTGCATAGCGCTATCCGCATTATATAGTTTGACGAATCGTTGCAATTCGAATGAAAATTCGAATATATATGTCTCACGCGGAGTAAAAGATTCGATTTATTATACGTTCTAATTTGTCTTCTAGGAACTAAGCGCAACCTATTTGGTGGTCATATTGAATGAGAAGGATTCGTAGAAAACTAGTGACCGGACGGTTTTCGAATGGCAAAAACTCTCTGTCCAAATAGTACCATAAAGGTAATTCGTTATTTCCGTAATTACGAACGACGGACGTCATGCTGCCGCCATTATGGTGTCTATCGTGGTTAATTAAGTTTCTGTTGATTTATTACGACGCGCGATCTCTCCGACAAAAAGCTCCTAGCTAGTCTGGCTCAATGATGCGCCGACCCGATACAAAGATCCGGTACCGGACCACGTTGTGTGCTCTATATAAACTCTACTCTACTTCATATATATGTATGTAATCTATGTATTACTTGTATACATACGTATTGTATATGTAGTATACAGGGCTCAGCTCAACCCAAGAACCACAAGTCTCTATATACCATATTCACCTTTGTTGCTTTTCGGCTTAACCTGAATATATATATACACGTCTATCCTGCACCACTTACCCGGAGAGATTATTGTCAAAAGCTTATGAACCTGGAACATTCTCGGTTACTTTCAACCCATACGCCCCATTTCACAAGGAACTTATCAAATCAAACAGATTTTTCCTCATACGAATAGGACTTCTTGGAATATCTTATTTCGAAATGTGTACCAGACCTTGATCTTCGCTTTTATATATATTGTTGTTTAGTCTCTTTCTGTAGAATTGAACTTCGGATACTCAACAACGATATCATAAATAAAGTGAAATAAAGTGAAATTACATTCATATCATGAGCATTCATATCATTTATGACCCAGCTGTTTGAATTATATGACCTCTCGTTTAGTGAATTGCGGATAGAAAAAAAAAAGTTCGAGAAGGTAATCGCCAAACGAGAGTTAGACTGACACGATCCTCGCACTCCCTTAATAGGAGTGAAATCATCGATATTTATGGCTGAAGAAACTAATAAGATGAAAAAAAAAAAATCAGAAGAAAAAAGGGATTGATATTGTGGCTCCTCTGATCCATGGACACATGGTCTTTGGTAGTAAAATAGACAGTGTCAGTATATCTGACAGGTCGATATCTATGTATGTATGTATGGGGTATAGGTATGGGTATGTATGTATTTATGCATGTATATATGTACATTGGAACGTGACTAGGATAGGTGTGCGTGACGGGCCTTTTCAAATGCTATATAGGCGCAGTGGACGAAAATCTCTAGAGATATAAGGACTAACCTGGAGAGCATTGGTTCGAGGATGTAGAAGAGGATCTCTGTAGAAGCCACGCTTGTAGAGCTAGTCTTTCCCTGTGCCTGCAGAAGAATTCTGGTCGTATGCCATGTCGTTTTAAAAAATCATCGCATCTTCTTATATCAGCAAGTGCCCTTGCTGCGTCTACTGTTTCAACAGCGTCTTTTTCTTCTATGGAATCATCGATCCCTATGCTGGTAGACGAACTTCGTCTAGAACCTGAACGTTCCTCGTATGTTTCGTCCGGCAAAAGCATTCCCATTATTGACTTATCCCCCTGCAGGAATGACGAGCGTGCTTTCAGCTCCATATTCTGAATATGCACGAACTGTTCAAGCGGACCATCTTCCCATAGAAAAGCGTCCTTTGCATCATCGTTCAGGCCTTGGTCACGTCCAAAGCACATATCGCCTCCGGGATTATGATTGCGCTGACAATTTTTTTCAGAATGTCCAAAAGCAAATTTCGGTGCTTTTCATTCCCTCGTTTTCACTTCTCAGACGCATTGTTGATTGTACAGTGTTGATTTCCTTAGGTGTTTAACGCAGCCTTCTTATACCCCACACGATGTGTTTATGACCTTTTGAATATGGCCCCCACACCTCGGGGTATCCGGATAAAGAAGAAGAAGAAGAAGAAGGACTAAGGTGGTGCGGCCTTACTTCCAAGCCCTGTAAAACGAGATCAATGCATTCTTGAGCGTTTATACATCCGCCGTTTATTACAGGCAACATAAAAGCCTAACATGCATCATTAAATCCAGAGCTCGAGGGTTCCGAGTTCCACTTTTATTCGATTTTGTCCCATTTTTAATAAAACATTAAACTTTTCATTATCTCTACTCCATTGTACCTGCGTATATAGACTTTGGCCCACCCTGTAGTCGCATGGAAATAAGGTACTAAGTTATTGGCTTTGGTCCCGGCAATATTCCAAGAACTACGTATACCAGGGGTGTCCGGGATATAAGGTAAGACTAGTACATTAATTAACAATAACATGGCAGTATAATATACAGATTCGTATGAAAAAGGAAAAATTTCAACAACCCAAACTTTTGCTCGCTGACGTACAAGCCAGACACGCAACAGCCAGTGTATAGGTATAGGTAATTAATGGTATAAATCGTCAATAAAGTTGATTCTTGTCGATGAATCTTTTCGCAAACAAAAAAAAACAAAAAAAAAAATGAAAAAATTCTCTCTAAAATCAACTCGCATCGCCGACTACACGCTTCTTCAAATATATAAGTTACTCAAAGTTACAAGAAAATAACAAAAAAAAATTAGACGTCGGTTTTTATATTAACGTCAAAACCACCCACGGTGAATTACGATTGGTTCGATTGTTGCTGCTGACCATATTCTATGCAGTCCATGGCACGATATACTGGTATTGTAATAACAGTAGCTGCCATCACGAAGTAACTGCAACGGGAGAAGAATAAACAGACAGAATGATCACGACGTGGTCGAAGCTCGTATAGTTCATCACAAACGGTATACTGAACGGTTTTCTCAAATCGAATGAAAGAAAGAAAGAAAGAAAGAAAGAAAAAAATGTATAAAGACGAAGAAGAAGGTGGGCACAGTTTTCGTTCATTATATGCATAACGAAACTATTGAACTAATCGAAGAATGGATCTGAACGTATACGTGCCTAATGCCTTTCGGGCAGCTAGCAAACCTCTCATTCTTCTTCTTCTTCTTCTACTTCTTCTTCTTCTTGATCTTATTCTTATTTTTCACCACGTAATAAATATCATTGAACGCGTACTTTCAGCTCTTGACAGCGTCCCGGATGAACGGACAGAATTGATCGACCGTGAAAGTGTAATCGAAGACTTTGTGGTGCAGGTCCAATGTTCAACCTATAGGTACCTAGGTAAAAGTAACAGCTACGATGTAGTACCGTATACAAAATATATTTATTCAAAGACGGTCAATAACCACTTATGGGTATAAATTTCATGACGCGTTGAACCAAGAAGCAGAAGAAGAAAAAGAAGAAGAAAAAATGATAAATAAAACTAAATATGGTACAAGTTTTGAGTAATATAACTGCACATATAGTACATACATATTTATATGTATATTTTCGTTCCCATGCATATTACGGATAGTTTTAACTCGTACGTGAACGGGTATGAGCCAGCCTGTGATTAGGCCCGGGGCCTTAAACGCCCACAACCCGAACCCCATCGACCAGACTTTAAAACAGAGTTGGTTATGGCATGATACATAAGCTCGTGAGAAGATATTGGCTGAGATGAAAATCGCGAGAGGTATAGGTACTGCAGAGTTGTGGTGGAGTTTTTTTCACAATAATCTGACAAGTTTAAAGGTGAGAAAATTCCGGTTACCAGATTACTGGCAAAGAGAGAGGCTCATCAATGGATTTGCGAAAATGATCATATGGTGCACTCACTTTACTCAAATTAAACCGGTGTATTCATATTGTAAAGTTTCGATTATTTTTATACCCACTGCGCGGAGATTTTGATCAATAGAAAATATCACGCTCGGTATATAAGATAATATACTCGGTTGAGCATACCGCACTAAATAATATAGTAACGTACTATATATCCTATAGGAATATGATCGTTGTAATAAAGTAAAAGAACGCCTGACCAATAATGGTGGGTGGGTACCACCATACCCTCAAGATTATGACGATGTGCTGATGTTCGAAGCTATTACTTATCTCGACCGTTCAACCCCACCACCATCCGAATATACAGTTAGGTCTTGATTCTTGCGTAGATAAGCTGTCAACCCTGATTTGTCATTTTCTAGTATGTTCCGTACATAGGAACAATAAGGACCAGAAATTTGATTTGGAATAATTTGTCTTTAATGTGAATCGAAGCTGCATAAAAATCTTATATCATTTCTAATCACGTCTGAATCATCGGAGTAAGTATGATCGCAGCTATACGAAATGAGCGAGTGGAGTGAGTCAATAGAATATTGCCATGAAACGTAGTGCTACCACCTACATGTCCTTTGAAAGACGAAATTTAAAATTAAATATAAAAGTAGATACGTCTACATCCAGTCTGTGAAGTTTATTTCCCTAGTTTTCTGCAGTTTCGGATTAATATGCTGATTCAATCCGGTGCGGTGGATAGAAGAAGAAAAAGAGGAGCTGAAGTATAAATCTGATTAATGCATGTTTCGTAACCCAAAGTATAAGACTAAAATAAAATAAAATGTAAAATATTTGGTGCAAAAGTTTCAACGGTATCCCTGCATTGGCTCATGAAACTCGTGCGAGTTTTGCGTAAAGTTTGCGCTTTTCAAGCCAATTCGGACCCTCCGTTGAAGAGAGTGGAGTGCTAGTATATTAAAGCAGACAAACACGCATGGGGTTGTTCGCATCATCGTGATGCATGAAAATTCAATGATTTTGTAGTTTTTCAAATTGGCTTTTGAACGTAGCCCTTTTTTTTCCACTTTCGTGATGTGTGAAGGCTGTACCCACATCGGTGTATTGCTTTCATTGCTTTACCTCTACCATATTGCGTTACGAGCTAATAGCAAAAGCCTCGTGATGACTCAATCAAGGATTAACCAAAGCGAATTGAACTTTATGGCCAATTTCCAGCCGAATTATTATATTATAATGCGATTAAATTGACACGCGCGTACTATACCTACTTACGATAATGAAAAAAGATTCGCCACTATGTTTTATAAGGTTTGTCGTAGTTAAAGTACCAATCTTATAGGTGGTAGGAGTTCACGGTACACGTCTACGCTCTTAGATCTTCTAGTTCAAGCGATACAAGTAAGATTCTCTAGCGGCAACGAACATAAACACGAACTCCATCCAGCAAAAAAGCTTAATTAAAATTCCAAGGCTGCACTTCTGGACTGGTGGCACAGTACCTATACATATATAGCATGGTAAGAGTTTCTGTTCAAATTTACCCTCTTGAATGCACTATACGATCCAACCTCAGGGCGTAGGTACTTATCTTACTTGCAGGGATAAGGATATATATACGGCAAACTTATCCACTATCCAGATATCTTCCGCCACTTGTCATTTTTTCCTTCATATATATTTTATATTATACATACACTCAGAAAAAGGTCTTGTTGACACAACCAAAATTTCGGTTATTATATATGCACAATTACATTTTTTGTTCAGTCAACCGAAAATTTTGTTGGAATAGCCAAAATTTTGGTTGTTCCAACAAAATTTGGTTTACCCAACAAAATTTTGGTTATCCGAACGAAATTTTTGGTTGACTGAACAAAAAATTTGATTGACTGAACAAAGAATATGATTGTGCATATAAGGGAGAGTTGCCACTAAATTGGACGGCCACCTAAATTGGACCGTTTCAATTTTGGTAATTTTATGCAACTGTATCTTCTCAATTTTGAGAATTGTAAAAATGGATACCATCAGTACTAGAAATTCTCTAAACATTCCTATTTTTACAATTCTCAAAATCGAAGAGATACTGTTGTAAAAAATTACCAAATTGAAACGGTCCAATTTAGGTGGCGGTCCAACAGTAGCAACTCTCCCCTAGTAACCAAATTTTGGTTGTGTCAACAAGACCTTTTTCTGAGTGTATATGTATAAAGAGATGATGATACTCTTAATTCGATGGATGATAATTAAAGAAGAAGAAAAATAATAATCCTCCTCCTCCTCCTGCGTTTCAAAGATTATTTTCAATATCGCGATCGCGTGTCCCGCGGTGCATCTAACCTCGACCTTTGATCCCACGGGCTGGCACCGTGTGTAGCATATAATTACGGGGTCGCAGGCCCAGACCGAATCTCTCCGCCTTCCCTAAGGAAAAAGAACCGGGCTCTTCCCATGCCTGGGTTTTGGGAACGTGATAAACCCAGGTGTACTGTATACTGGGTGATTTACCGGCGATCATTTCTCGTAAAAAAAATCACACACACACACACACACACAGACATACCCATCCATGTCAAACACGAGGAGTAAATAACCTTCTCCATTGCACATAGCTCCGCCCTTTGCTTGTGCAAATTAGTAACAGTTTACGAAAAAGTGAACGAACCCTCGTCATTTGCGGTCTCGTTCTCGATAAGGAAACCATAAAGGGGATCAGTACTTGAAATAATGATATATTTGCATTCAACTGAAACGATCAGAGATTGACGATTAGCTGGTACGAACTCGAGCGTTTCTAACCGCTCTTCGAGCTCCCTGACTACATTTTATCAAAGTACTATCTGCGAGTACGAAATGGGAAGGAAGAAAAAAGAAAAGAAAAGAAAAGTACTTCGGGGTACTAAAGTAGCTAGTAACTCGTAAAAGGCCTGGTGACCATCATTAGAGAATATAAATTGACCCATGCATGGTAGGCAGAGCCACTGCAGTATACAAAGTCTAAAACCAAAGAGATCTGATCAGGCCGCATTACGGACATGAAATTTGTATAAAATTTGATGAAATTTTGAAACAATTTTTACAATTCAGACGGTCATTTTATCCAAGTAGTACTTCGGTAGCGAGTATTGCATGTCGAGTACGTATGTACACTCAAGGTTAACATAGAGCGGGTCACCGCCATTCCATTGTATTGTAATACAGTTTAATACCGCGTAATAGGGTATATATACGTATGGTTACAAGTATTTTCTGCATACCGGGTGTAAATTTTGATTTTTGCGTTATAGATCGCAATCGGTTAAGAAAAGCACTGATATATGTATGGTGGAGTGAGTTATAGACTTGGTTTATATTTAATTTATGAGTAAGAAAAAATTGTTACTATTTTTTTTTTACTGTATGATAATAATAATGATAATAATAAAAAATAAAAATAAAAAAATGGAAAAGAAAACATGAATAGAAAATTAAGCGAACTGGTGCCGGAGCCTGTGACGTCTTAATGCAAATGGGAGGCGAGAGCTGGCAGGTCAGGTATTTATTCAAAAAGACACCGAGAAGGAGAAACAGAGAAATACAGAAGAGCAACCTCCTGTCTCGTATTCATTTCACCTCGTTAACCGCATGAAAAATACATAAGTTGAATTAACATTTTTTAAATTCACTTTTCGACGATGGATTGTACCTACTACCCGTAGGTACCTATATACAAGTACGAGTAGGTATACGCTCTCGGTTACACACACGTGATTTTTTAAAAGCTCGCAAAAAAAGAAAAAAAAAAAAAAAAAGATGAGGTATCCTACTGTACGTAAAAAGTGGCGACAAAATGAGAAAATAAAGAAAATTAGAAAAACGAAAAAAAAGAGAGAGAGAAAAAATTGTATGAATAAACGCTGATTTAAATTGAATTAAAAGAACGTATATGTAAAAAAAAAAAAAAAAAAAAAAAAAAACTAAACATCCAAAGTGTTAATTTTTGATAACATCGCGGATTTTATACTCGGGGGGGTCGGGAGGGCGAACTTAAGCCGTAGATATCGGGTGAGCCAGGTGCAGGGTTATTAAGAAGTCTTAAAACTTTCTTGGTAGTGATAATAAGCCGAGGTGTTAAGGCGGGTGTTTTTAAATTAATAAAAAATAGTCTTTTTTTAAACGATTCCATGGATAATCTCGTTCTTAACGTCCCGCGGTTCCCAGAGTAGGAAGGTACCTAGTACCTCGAGTTAAGCTCAAGATTTAAATACGAATGCGCTGAGAGTTTAAAAGAGGTTAAAAGATTGTTGGGATCGTTTTTACTTTTTCTTTTTCCTTTCTTTATTATTAATCCTCTTACCCCACTTATACACCAATTTATAATGTATTTCACACTTTTGTATAAAATAAGGGAACTAATCCTAGAACACACATATATATTAGAGTGTGCCAAAAAAAGAAAAAAAAAAAAAAAATTCAAACGCACATCACCATTCCGGTAGAGCATCTCAAATAGAATATCTCAGCCAAATATGAGCTCTTAATATTGATATTTAGAACTGCCTAACTCAGTTTTCCCATTTTTGATTTGAATAACACGTGAAAAAAAAAAAATCGGAAAATTTTCGAATTGTTTTTTCTCGTAACCGGCTTGATTTAGAAACTATCTGAATACAGATTCTTATAGGAAATTTCATGCTCTACAAGAAAAGTACTGAGATAGAATTTTCCTAACTCTCACCGATCAAGAGATATTCGCCTATAAACATTGAGTCATAGCGTCATAGAGTCATACGACTCTGGGAAAAACAATTTATTTTCCAACCGCGTATCAAAATTTCGGTAGAGCATCTCAAATAGAACATCTCAGCCAAATATGAGCTCTTAATATTGATATTTAGAACTGCCTATTTTAGTAACTAAAATTAGTAACTAAAATTAGTAACTAAAATTAGTAACTAAATTAGGCAGTTCTAAATATCAATATTAAGAGCTCATATTTGGCTGAGATATTCTATTTGAGATGCTCTACCGGAATGTTGATGTGCGTTTGAATTTTTTTTTTTTTTTGTTGGCACATCCTAATATATATATATATATATATATATCTCAGGTAAACCAACAGACAAGAAAAAAAGAATTTAAAAAAATAAAATAAAACAGGAGTTTTTGAACCGCTATTTTTTGGTTTTGGATTTCTAAGAATGACAATATGTCCTCACTACGGTGTAGACTATACTATAATACTATTCTCTTGAAACTAGATTTATGGACGACACCGAAGAGACAGATTTATGTTCGGTGATTTATTGGTACATGGAATTTGTTACGGTGTGTATATATACATATATATACCTGTATAAGAATATCTTTCAAAGATGATCTCAACGTAGATTCATACGTGACTAGATAGGTATAGGAAAAATGAAAAGAGAACAGTAGGAACAAAAAAGAATGAATAAAAAATAAAAATAAAAAAATAAAAAATCGATAATCCACGATTCGAAATATAATTCTAGCGCCAACGATAGAAATTCGAACCCCTATTCTCCGTGGTTCGGTGGTACTATCGATAATAGATCAGACAGTCACACATATAGGATTTGATAAATCGCGTGGGTCGATGACTAATTAAAATTAAACACAGCTAGTGGCACAATTAATTAGAGAACAGTGCGCTTTTAGAAGCGTTCGACGTTGGGTAATTAATCTTGATATGTATTATGTATATACCTATGTATGTATGTATATACTAGTATATAATACCTATATACAGGTAATAGAGTGACCAGAAATCAGTGCGGTAACATGGAATATATAGTGTACGTATATATATATATGTATCGCTGACGAATTTATAGTGTCAATGAATGAAGACTATTTATCACTAAGCTATAATTTGATATTGAAAATATATCAGAGAGCTGATCAGGTATCACTAGGTATAGTGAATTTGTTGATACCTATATATGTATACTGTATAGGTATACCTAATGTGGGAGTAAGTTTAATACGATAATAAAATAGCCGATACAAATACATATATAAATGCAAATAATCAACAAGGAACGTCGGGGTCCAAATAGCTAATGAATAATTTAACATTGGAATAAGAGAACTACTTATATAATTAACCAATTAAAGGTATAAGTTTCGAATTAAGCGTTTAATTGAATCATGAGACGCCGGCATGCGAGAACTGAGCTGTTCATAAAAAGGAAAGTCTTTCGAAGGAAGCAGAGTTACTGCACCACTGCACCCAGTACACACTACACTCCTCACTATATATATATCTATATATATATATATAAGGTGATATTTAATTACAACTGTTATTGGAAAAGTCATTCGCAATTAACTTTGAACATGAAACCTCGATAATTTTCAACGTAGGAGTATTACACCTATACTGCACCACCTGCAGCATCCACCCACGGCTACGATACTGTTAGACCACTTCATTAAATGCATATACACGATATATTTCTATAACCATATATATAAATCACATCACTCACTCACCTTGTGGTATAAAAATTTATCCAAAAAATCTTCTGTCACATTTCGAGTAGTAATATAAGGATAATATGATAAATTTGCGTAATACAGTTCGACAAACTCTTAAATGTCGTTCTCGTATACCACGAGGATCACCGATCACAACGATACACGGATAAACCGAAAGAACTTTTAAACAACTCACTGTATAATAATCGGATCGAATTTGATTCAACTAATTCTGTTTCTTATTTGTATTTTTTACTTTTTATTTTTGTTTTTTAATTTTTTTTTTTTTTAATTTTTCTTTTTTTTTTTTTTTTTTTGTTTGAATCCCATTCATTAATCTAATGAGATTTCGTAATGGGATTGAACCAGGTCTCGGGATGTTTGATAATTAAATTAAGGAACCGATTGCCCCCTTTTCTTTACCTCCGGTTTTCTTCAAATATTGAAATAAGAACGAGTAGATTTTATAAGGGGAGTTTAATAAGATGAGGAGAAGGAGGAAGAGGAGGAGGAGGAGGAGAAGGAGTAAGAATAAATTCCGGTAAACGGAAATCGCTTGAGTTTATAAGGGTACGGTTAAAGTTCGGCTTAGGGAATACGGGAAGAAATGGTACCCTGTACGTTTAAGCCGGAGAGGACTTCCCGCTGAACGATGCGCCCGGTGCGGCCCCCGGTGCTCTCACTGAGAAGGCCGCGCGGGGGCCGTCGTCGAGGTTCGAGAAAGAGGAGATCGGGATATCACGTGTCCGTCCGTCCGTCCTTACTGCACCAGTCCGCGTGTCTGCAGCGATTTTCGCGACTTGATATCCCGCTACCGTATACCACAGGTAGGGTCTATAACTGTTACGCGATACGATACGATGCCAGGCGATATATAAGTACCTGCCTTGACTCAAATACACCTCGGAACGTATATATGGATACCATTAACAAGAAGAGAAGATAAAGAATACGAAGAGGAAGCTCAAAAGTCTGGTAAACCTTAGTTTTATACCGATTTTTTTTGTTTTTTATTTTTTTTCCCCTAATTAGTTTAGAAACTCGTTCCAAAAAAGACCCGGGCGCGGTTTATATACGGTACATATACCTATATGATTCTCGCTTCGCGAATTTCAAACGAAATAAATTTCATAAAAATCGGATGAACGGTCTTCGAGATATGAATAATTAGTTAAAAACCGATTTTTCTCTTCATATCTTAACATCTTGTTTCATTTTCATCGCAGATTTTGAATATTACTAAAAAAAATTTGAAAAATTTCGTCAAAGACTGTCAAAGGTTAGATGAAACTTAAAGTGTCGCATTTTTGGGCAGAGATACCTAAAGAAGAAGAAGAAGAAGAAGAAGAAGAAAAAGAGGATTCTTTACAGACTCGAACATAACCGTCGCTCCTATATAGTTTGGGGTATTTTTATTTTTTTTTGGTTTTTCAAGATTTATCTACCGCTGATGATAGACGTTTGTTCTTATACACGGAACCCCTCTCGTGGTGAGGGTTGAAGTATGACAAAATACCCAGCATTGTAAGACCCACCCCTGTATACCGAGGCGTTAAAACCCTCCGCACCTACATCAGCTAGGTATGAAGTTCTAACAATAAGTATGTACACAACTCGAGAGCTGAGTTATTGTCATTTTAACCATAGTAATAGTTATAATAATTTAAAAGAATTAAACAACTAGTAAAACTATTAATGCTTTACCGAAATCAATATCAAAGTGTTTGTATAATCTGAACCATTAAATTACTCGTATGATAACATTTTTTTCTTCAGCTGGGAATTGAATACGAATTGTCCCTGAAATCGAATGTATCCTTCTAGAATATTGTCTGTAAAAAATTTGAATGCTCTAAGCCATTTTTGATCGAATTCAGTTGATAGTTTCGAATGTAGATGGCGCCTAATTGTCTGAGCTTTCTCACAAGCGCTTGAAACAGGCCAAATGCAACGCTGTTTTACCGACAAGGGAGTTCTACTGGTATCTACGGAGCTGCACTAGGAACACAAAAATATGAGAAATAAAAAGGAAAAGGGATCCTCGGACGAGAAAAATGATGAATAATTAAAACATAAAATTCTATCCACGACGTTTAACGATCGTAGACAATGTTATTGAGTAAAATATTGAAGATATGAACTCGCTATAGCTATACGGGTTCAGGTTGCATTCAGGCGCGTGTTCCTGAGGATTAACCAGCTAGCGCGACTGACAGGATCTCTACCAAAGTGTTAGAAGCCGTTGGTAGCCGATGTATTGGTTATTATTATAGGTATACACATACTATTCATCAACACACCTATGTATCGGTTTGATCCTGACGTTCGTTTGGTGAGAAAGCAGCCGAACTCGGCTAACCTCCGCATATACGAAACTGTGTTATTACGTTGGTGGAGGTCAAAGGTGACCTGAATACGTGTATATACATAGTTATATACCAGCGTTATATATAGAGAGATATATACATGTATTATCGATAGTATTAGAGAGAGAGAGAGAGAGAGAGAATAAAAAGAAGTAGAAGAAGGAAAATAAGATATCGGTGTTATAGTTGTGGCGGTGGCTGATGTGAGACTATTTCAAATTACGAATTACCGATCCGGCTTATTCACCAAACCGATAAACACCCGCAGCGCTATACCGTTAACGCAATTATATTGATTTAGATTTCATCTAAAATATAGCTCCTAATTGTAAGTTGAAAGATCAAGAACGGCGTAACTACGTATCATGCTGAGAAATATTCCACACCGATCTCGTATCTCTTCTATGAGCCTGTGAAACTAATCTATGCCAAGAATCAAAATCGGGGCATTGCCAAAGCTGAAGCCGTATATACACGCAGACATATAGGTATATATTATACACATACTATGTGTTATATACATATACCGACGTAGACATTAAGGATGGGATGAGAAGCCGTTGATTAATAAAACAGTCAAGCCTATATAGTCCAACGTGAGATTAGATTTAGGACTTGCATATGCCTCTCGTAAATTAATAATGAATATATACATATGCGTGTAAAAAAAAAAAACGTTGTCCCTAACTTCTGCAGGCAACCGAAAAATACTCGGCTATATAATAATACGACGAAACGTAACCGTTCTAAATCTCGTGTATCAAGTTCCAGGAGATTTGGTCCTTGCTAGCGCTGTCGACCGAGATGCTCGAATTAAGATTAGGACATTCTTATATTTTATTTCAGCTCTAGATTAAATCTGAATAACCTTCCAAGGGACTTTCTTGTGTTCAACTCACTAGCCTTGCTATATGATGCAGCAGGACCTTATTCTTATTCTTAATTTTCTTCAAAAAATTCAGGATCTCGAAAGGGACATGCTCGTGTACGTGAAAATTGTTTTTAGAAAAATAAAAGGGATGAAAAATCTGCTCGCAGTACTGCGGCAGATATAAATTTCTACTTTGTTCGAATCTCTGGTGAAGCAGGAGCTTTCGCTCTTCTTCGTCGTTCGAACCATTCATCACGCGACGTTCCTGCAGCACTTTACACTGCAGTATGTAGTAGCGAATGGGTGATGGGGCTTGGCCTTGTCTCGTTGAAAGAACAGTCGATTGTCTAAGATATTTTTATAATATGAAGGCGGCAGGACCTGAGGCAAGGCAAGACAAACCAACCCGAGCCAAGCCAAGCCATAGCCATAGCCAAGGCAAGGCAAGGCCACTGCGTTATTCCTGTTGGTAGCGCTATAGTGGCACGTTCTATACGTCACCATTGTTTCCATACCCCTGAAACCATGCGCAGTGATCGAGATAACGGGACGAGATTTACTGTGCCTTACTAACTTTCATGTTCAATTATAAAGGTAATAACATATATGCATGTTATATGATGATGTGACATCACCGTTTAACAATAGGAGGATAATATTTTACCTTATGTAATATTTTAACACCTTTAAGACGAAGTATTGATACCGGTGCGCTTCGCATGGAAGAAAAACGATCGTTTAAACTGCACAGCATAACCATATATCGTTAGGTATACACTGAGAAAAAAGTCTTGTTGAAACAACCAAAATTTGGTTATTATACGGTCAAAGAAATTTTTTTGTTGGGCCAACCAAAATTTTGTTGTGTCAACAAGAAATTTAGTAGTATCAACAAAAATTTTGGTTGGCCCAACAAAATTTTGGTTGACTGAACAAAAAAATGTCTTTGACCGTATAATAACCAAATTTTGGTTGTGTCAACAAGACCTTTTTCTGAGTGTAGGAAAAACTTAGGTAACATCATAGGGGCACAAGAAACGAAGTGTTTGCTTGTATAGAAAATATTAGGTACTGATCTTAGTTTAGTTCGTAATCAATATGGTGGTTTCAACGATGAGTTGCATATATGTATAGCATAATATAATAGTCATATAATAATTACGTGACGGAATTCTTCACACCATACCATAATGTGTCCCAAAATTACGATCCCGAGTGCGGGTAACGTCGACGGGACAGTATGACAACGCGCTTTAGTGTGTCAGGGAATAATGAGAATGAACTTGATAAAAAACAAAAAAATAAAAATAAAAAATTCTTTGACAATGTAAACATTCATATATTTTGCTTTGTCATCGTATACCTCTATACCTCCGCAGACTTCGTAGAGCGCAGAGGATCTATCCAGCGTCGCCTCTGCCTCTAAAACCCTCAATTCAATTGTCAGTACGAAGGTAAAACATCTTTCACGGTTGTTAACACATCGTCCAACAACAAGCGTCTCATACAGCGTCTATATGGTTGTGGATATTTTTTCTTTTTTCTTTCATCTCTCTCTCTCTATTTGGTTCCAATCTAAAATCTATTCAATTTAGAGAATTACCAAACGAGCCAATAGGGACTCGAAATCAAATATTAATTGTCAATTTTCTTATTTCCTTGAAGCAATATAGTGGCAGTACTTTATCATACGCTCAACTAAACGCCGAAATTAGTCAACAGCGTTCTTTTGAGGGTGGCGCCACCTTACGGACAATTATTCAGCGCTTAATTGAACGAATAATGAATCGCAACATCGTCAGAATTTGAGGAAGCTATATCAATATTCAATTTACCGGCGAAAGCCCCTCATCTTCTAATTGCAGTATTTCTGAAATCGTTTTTCTTATCGATTTTGAGATTTTCGATTTGAAATCGATCGATTAGCCTCGTGAAATTATTTTGAGATATGTGATCTTCGATCTGAATAAGACAGCAATAAGATTATTACGGAGTGATAAGAACGTGATGATAATATCGCTCAACGATAGAGAGACGAGTTTTAAACTTATTCCCGCTTTTCTACTTGCGGCAAAAGTAGTTCGTCAAATTGTCGGTAGAGTAGTGAGATAGCGCCACTACTTTTTTTTTTTTTTTTTAATCGATGAGCATCTCCATTCTTCAGACTAATAAAATACTGTATACCTACCGAGTCCCGGGTATCATCATATCATGTTCCACGACTGGCAGATGAAAAGGTGACAATTCTGCCGATACGGCAGTTGGTTAAAATTTCAGAATTGAAAATTAAAATGATAAAAAAAATTGAGTCCATCTCAGATACCAGATATGTGAATTGCTAAAGAATTTTTTTTCAACATTTTCTTTAGCGCTTATTTTTATTATCATTGTCTTTATTACCGGCCGTTGAATATAGCTGCATACCTGCAACGACAGATACACATCTCACAGTACACAAGACTCTTATCGACCGTTCGTTTGCGGTGGAAGTAGTTCGCAATATTCTCTTCACGATGGCGCCATGTTCTGAACTAATTCGTGGCTCCATCTTGCCGAATACTATTGAACTATGGACACAACATGTCTACTGTGAGATACAAATTGCATATGATAAGGCGTACCGACGTACCGCTCAACCACGGTGCAACACAATTTTTGTTGTTCATCATTTTTAGGATCTGATGTGAAATTGTTACGCAATTTTCTACCATTAATAAAATCGACAGAAAATTCATTCCGAAAATTTGTCATATTATTGTACTGTAAATACTTATATAATAGTACAAAATCACAACGATGTGGCGTATGGATAAAGCTTTGAATTGCAATAGTTGTTACGACATGCACAAAAGCATGAAATTTAAAGAAATTTGATTGAAAAAAAAAATAATAATTGTTGAAAAAAAGAAAAAAAAATCTGCACATTAGAAATGTGGATACTTGAACCTGTATATATGACAATACAAACAATATGAGCACGATAAATAAATTATAATTAGAGATGGTCAATTATAATTGCAGACATTAAAAATCGACGCTTTCGTAAAGTGATTGATGAAGTATCGTTTAAGAATGTCCTAATCGTTGATCGAGTCCTACCAGACCTCATTATAAATAGCCACTCACTCAACCCGATCTGCCGGTTAGCCCCGCGGTTCCCGGTCACTCAGACCTCGGTTTTATCTTAAATCTAAAGGCTAACCTTGTTAGCAAGCTGAACTACGGACTATTACATTTATCTACCCCGAATCCCGCCCGCTGGAGTAGCTATCCCTGCACATTTACCGCTGCATAGGAACGTAGTGTGATGGATTTTCGGTGGGGTAGATTCTGGCGTCTCCTTTACCCATACAGTAATATATAGTATATATCCAGTAAAATTGAACGAATTGGTCAATTCATTTCTCAAATGTATGATAAAATCAAGCCAAGCGCTAATTCTTATCCATTAAAAATGGCGGCACGATTTATTTCGGCTGGAATCCTCCGTAGCGCGGACCATGACGAAAGACCTAAGTCAAAATGGCGATACTAGAAATGTAAGACAAAGGCCTGTTCATAGTCAAGTTAGAACGATTATGCTATTAATAATATTATACCTCCATGGTGATATCTTCGGGTTTTGACCTTTCGCGTTTATTTGGGTATAGGTATCAATGTAGCGCTCGCGTAGGTAGATTATAATAGTACTGTGCAGCAACACGGTGGAAATCATTAGAGACACGTAGTATGACAAAACACAATAATCATTGGCTGACATTTGGTCTGTTGGCGAGCGGCTTTGGTCTTCGGTATGGGTATAATATGGGCATGGGGGTATAGAGTAGTGCGTATGCGCGACGATCTGATAACCGTAACAAATGACATCGTCGAACTGCCACAGCTATCGCTTAATCTTACCGCGGGTCTACCGGATAGCTATGCACGTGAAATAATTGTCCAGTGGTTATTGCGTTTACCGGGACGTTGCCTCGTCAGACAAAACTTAAAAAGCTCTTTTATATATATATATATATATATATATATATATATACACACATCAAGATCCCCCGGGTAAGGAAGGGCAACGGAGCTAACTTGTCCTAGAAAATATGATATATATACATATGTATGCATACGCGGCGCACGTATGTACCTATATATGCGTATATATACTCATCTTTTTAACGAGAAATGGACATCTTTTTAACCGACTTGTTGAGGGTGCAACAGACTGGCGAGTAGGCTTAAACCGAGGCCAGTTAGGAGATATAGGTAGTAACCGCGAGCTTATGCCCTGCACTAACACTCACGCAGGAGTTAAGATATGAAACAGTCTTGTTGTAACACGTGTCGTTACCGGTTCGACCTTAATTGTCTTAAACGAGTATCATGCCTCTACCCTGATGCGCAATCATAATTTTAATGTTACTTTTTTCTCCTTTTTTGGTTTCTTGATAGGTTTTTTTCTCTTTTTTTAATTTTCTCTATATAGAAAGTTGGGATTATCATTACGTAACTGTATGTATATATATATATATATGTACAAGCGAAACTCTCAACGAGTGATGGAAAAATATAAATTAAATAAACTACTAGTAACAAACGGCTTGATTACGAGTAAGTGTGATCAATTAATCGTTATTTAAATAAAGAAGAAGAAGAAAAAAATAAATTTTAAATACGTATAAGGTACACTGTAAAAAATTATTGTGAATGTACAACACATTTAATGTACAAAAGTTTTGCAAAATTACAAATGTGGCGTAGCAAAGTGAATCGCTAAGCTTGTTCTATAAATTTCCAAATAAATTCTTGATTTTGCTGTACTTTTATACGAAAAACACAAAAATTGTACACTCAGAAAAAGGTCTTGTTGACACAACCAAAATTTGGTTATTATACGGTCAAAGAAATTTTTTTTTGTTCAGTCAACCAAAATTTTGTTGGGCCAACCAAAATTTTTGTTGATACTACTAAATTTCTTGTTGACACAACAAAATTTTGGTTGGCCGAACAAAAAAATTTCTTTGACCTTATAATAACCAAATTTTGGTTGTGTCAACAAGACATTTTTCTCAGTGTACTTGAATTCACAAAATTGTTTTGAACACTGATAAAAAAGTTTTGTATAATTACTGTATTCGATTTGAATTTTGGCCAGATGTTTTGCCTATCAGCTTCCAATGCATGTTTGGTGGAACTAGCTTAGAAATGTCTAACAGTGTAAGTAAAAGAACGGAAATTATCAATGGTTATACAAATTTAGTGAGAGATTTCAAATCGCGAGGGTGTAAGTACTTGATTATGCCAAAAAGTCAAAACAATGCCACTGCTATGTGGCACTAGAGAAATTCCAACCCTTGAATTATTCGAAGAACTCTTTGATGAACGGTTCCCTGGTTCTAGATGGATATCGATATATCGTTAGAGAAATTCCTCATGCTTCATTGGCATCCCTAAACTCGCGGGTACCGGCATAACCGCAAATGATTCAGAAGTCCCAATTAGAAGTTATTAATAAGCAAAGCGTGACTTTGCCAAAAGTGAAAGCTTAAATATATGGTAGAATAAATAGCCGATGAAAGTATATTATTATACCTATATCAATGTTCAAACAATTTATTAGTCAATTTAATAGATACGACTGTTTGTAATTATATGTATCTATCTACTATTACTGTCGTCATAATTTCAAACTGATCTGATCTCTACGCAAAAAATTATTCTTCCAATTTTTTAATACATTCAAGTTGAAAGATTTTAAATTAAAAGAAAAGCGATTAATTTGACGTTTGAATTTACCGCGTCCATTCGTCACGAAGGAGTTTCATGCTCGCCGCTAGGGGAGCGATTCTCTCATAAGAGAAACGCTACCTCGCTGGAATAAAATCGCGCGCATATTCTAGGACAGAAATTTAAAAATTCTGTTTTAAGAGTCGGAATGAAATAGGAAATGAAAATAAATTCTTGACCACTGTGCAGAGGCTAAAGCGGATATATTTATCATTAATATCGAGATTTATTTACTCACGTATAAAATCGTGTGGGCATAATAATATACGATGATATTAGAGGGTATTTTGGAACAGTAATGGGTCTGTTTACAGTCTGTACAGGTAGGATCTACTTTACGATGAGTTGGTTAACAATAAGACAGTTATTTCGAGAGATTGTGTAACTTTAGTACCTACTGCTCCATAAGTTAGCATGTGTACACCACACGATATTTATATATATATATATATATATATACACGATGCACATAAGTGAAGAAACGAAAGTTTCTCTACTCCATTACTGAATCTAGGTATATTCCTGGTTTCCTTGAAAAGGAAACTAGCTCGTGCGTTAAATTGCGTTGACCTTATAAAACCCAAAAATAATAATATCTATTATATCCAAGATGAACATTTTTCACGTTTTATTCATCAGCTCGCATGTTATTATAAA
The DNA here is from genome assembly GCA_943736025.1 of Tenthredo mesomela. Taxonomy (NCBI): domain Eukaryota; kingdom Metazoa; phylum Arthropoda; class Insecta; order Hymenoptera; family Tenthredinidae; genus Tenthredo; species Tenthredo mesomela. Next base: position 5,650,325 of record OX031018.1, read on the forward strand.
TTATTATTATTTTCTCTTTATTACGCAGGTATACTAGGTACAGATTAAAAGATAGCTAACCGAGTCATTTTATATATATGCATCGTTTTTATAGTTCAATTTTTATATAGATATATGTGCAGGCGTCATATATATACAAATTTTGAAGTATTATTCGTTTGTTCGAAATTCAAGATAATTTATTATCGATTTATCACGTTTTTATCGCCTTTTACATACATACTCCGGCCTCTGATCACGACTTTATTGTGATTAGTTATGGTATATTTTATAACATTTTATTATCGGCCAATATCTTAAGATCAATTTTGCCTTTTATTACGTCTGGTTTTAGTCGTAAACGGTGGCTATACCCAATATACACGTAATATGCTGAGGATTTCGAATAAAATTCTCCAAATTTCATACATATACCTATATCTAGGTATTATCTATATATATATATATATACATTAATACATACAGTATTGAATGTTATATATATATTTCGCCCCCACAAAAATCCCATTTAGGAAAACTAAACCGAGCTTAGGTATGTATATATATATAGCTACTGCACAGCTCTATGCATAGAGAGGCACAAAGTTTGAATAATTTTTACTATCTACATAATCTGACTGACATACGTCAGTTAATTTATTACCGTAAGATAAAATTCAAGGCTTTTATAGTTAGCCGGGATAAATGTTAGATTAAAAAAAATAAAAAAAAATAAAAACGAAAAAAAAAAAAAAAAACAAAATGAAAGTATAAGTGTAATAAGTGGGATATATCAATTCTGTGAATAGCCTTTAATGTATACTATTATGTCTAGGATTCCTTATGCCTTGTCAGATCGCGTTACTCAAATTGAAAGAAAGAAGAAGAAAAAAAAAAAAAAAAAAAATAGTTATAAATTTATCAAGATTCGCAGTGCATGTATATTTTATAATATAAAATAATATAGATATATACACAGGATAATAAAAATCAAATTAGGTACAGGTATATCGTTGACTCGAAATCATCATTCTTGTTGGCACCACATCCAGTTTTTCTAAATAACCGCAGGTACATATGCAAAACATATTTTCAGGTGAGAGATTTTTTTCGACACCGTCAATCAAGTTTATATTGATTGTAAGATGGCTGTAGCAATTCAAAAAAAAAAAAAAGAGAGAAAAGAGAGAAAAAAAAAGAACAAAAAAACAGAAACTAAAGGATTGATTAATTTATGAAAAAAAAAAAAAAAAAAAAAAATTAATGAGGAAAGAAAGAGATTTATCACAGCTAGGGTCTAGTTAAAAATGAATTATCTTTTAGAAATTGAGTTTATTAAGTCTTCTGATTCGAATTAAAAATCGAATGGAAAAAAAAAAAAATTCACCGAACAATTATTATATAAAGAGGAGGGGAAAAGAAAAAGAGAAAAAACGTGTCGAATTCAAGGAGCTATCCGCGCTACCGATATCACTTTAACAAAAAATTAGACGGACGAACAGAGCATGTTAATAATACAAAGTTAATTTGTGTAAAATAAAAAAAAAAAAAAAAAAATAAAAAAAGAAAAGAATGCATTAATATATAGGTATATGTATAGCTAGTCAGATCGTCGGACTCGTGGACGATGTTAGTCACAGCGGGTTACCACTTTATAATTTTTCAGCACTGCAGTATACGAAATTGCCTATACGAGATATATTGTTAAACCAACGAATTGTTATACCCGGTGTCAATTAACGCAAATTATGAGAATTTTCTTCTTTTTTTTTTTTTTTCTCCTCTTTTCAAAATCAACATCGTTAATATTTGAACGATTCTCAAATATCATATTATATACATGGATAGGTACTTATTTATTATTGGTATCAAAAAATCCTAATCACATAGCGGTATATATATATTATATATACCTACGATAATTTACGTTCGATTTTCTAACTACATAAATAATACGTTAACAGACGACTGAGTATATATCTATATATATATATTTTTTTTTTTCTTCAATTTTTCTTTCATTTTTTGTAGTCGTTTTCGACACGGGGTATAGGTAAGCTCATTACTAAGATCCCGTGCTCACCGGTGTCGGTTAATCAGCTTAGCGGCTACCTAGGTAGTCGCGTTCGGATCGGTACAGGTAGTAGGTATAGCTGGGATTTCTTCTTCATTTATTTTGACTATTATATTAAATAATTTTTTTTTATTTTTTTGCCTCCAAATTTCTTCTCAATTTTTTTCTTATTTTTCTTTTTTTTTTTTTTTCTTTCTTTCTTTGTCTGTATATTCATGTACCTATGTACGTATAGGTAGGTTATTATAAAGATTTTCCAAACGCGTGTAAAACCTTCATCCCCTATATATAATATATTAGCCTCTTAGTCTTGTTTCGAGTGTATTTTCCAACGACTATACAACCACAGATGTAATTGAGCTATACATTATTCATTGAAGCTTCAAGATTCAAAGATGGCCGCGGGATTTAAAAATCAAGATACATAATATAGCCTGGCAATAGATATTTATATATATATATATATTTATATATATATAGATATGTGGGCGTGAAACCTAAGTATATATACATATTATATATATATATGCCTCTTCATTTCAGCAGTGCAGAGGTTGACGTACTTAGAATAATTTATTATTATACCATATTTATATGTTATTGCTATATCACTGCTGCACCGGTATAATTATAGAAAATATCAATTCAATAATTCATGACCATATATATTGGAGAATAACAGCAATATAGTACCTATATATAGCTTATAGACAGATTTATATTCGTGTGTTATGGATAATTACGATACGATCGTTTATTCGAACAAAACAAAATAATAAGAAAAAACAAAAAAATGATTTAGTTATTAAGAATTTAGTTTCCAGTAAGACATACGAACACGATTTATAGAAAAAAGCTCACTAAACCGATTCTTATTTAGTCTAAAAACGGTAATCTTTCAAATGAATGGTTAAAACTACGTGCAAAGCAGTTTTGTTGGCGAGTAGTTCAGTTTTCACCGCTAGGCGCGTGGCTCTCTCACGAGAGAACGCGTACAACGATAGAATAGGTCGCGCGAGTACGTCCTAGGCCTTGGGACTCGTAAATGAAGTTGTAATCGTAAAGGATAAAGCGTGGTTTTTACTGTTTTCACTTTAGACAAACGATTCTCAATCCTCTATTAGTTTTTAATAAAAATGAATAGTACCTCCAGCTTTGTGTCGGTTTCGATAATGAATTCGTATTTAGTTTCCAGTAAGATATACGAACACGATTTATAGAAAAAAGCTCACTAAACCGATTCTTATTCAGTCTAAAAACGGTAATCTTTCAAATAAATGGTTAAAACTACGTAAAAAGCAGTTTTGTTAACGAGTAGTTCAGTTTTCACCGCTAGGCACGTGGCTCTCTCACGAGAGAACGCGTACAACGATAGAATAGGTCGCACGAGTACGTCCCTAGGCCTTGCGACTCGTAAATGAAGTTGTAATCGTAAAGGATAAAGCGTGGTTTTTACTGTTTTCACTTTAGACAAACGATTCTCAGTCTTCTATTAGTTTTTAATAAAAATGAATAGTACCTGCAGCTTTGTGTCGGTTTCGATAATGAATTCGTATTTAGTTTCCAGTAAGATATACGAACACGATTTATAGAGAAAAAGCTCACTAAACCGATTCTTATTCGGTCTAAAAACGGTAATCTTTCAAATGAATGGTTAAAACTACGTGAAAAGCAGTTTTGTTAACGAGTAGTTCAGTTTTCACCGCTAGGCGCGTGGCTCTCTCACGAGAGAACGCGTACAACGATAGAATAGGTCGCGCGAGTACGTCCTAGGCCTTGGGACTCGTAAATGAAGTTGTAATCGTAAAGGATAAAGCGTGGTTTTTACTGTTTTCACTTTAGACAAACGATTCTCAATCTTCTATTAGTTTTTAATAAAAATGAATAGTACCTCCAGCTTTGTGTCGGTTTCGATAATGAATTCGTATTTAGTTTCCAGTAAGATATACGAACACGATTTATAGAAAAAAGCTCACTAAACCGATTCTTATTCAGTCTAAAAACGGTAATCTTTCAAATAAATGGTTAAAACTACGTAAAAAGCAGTTTTGTTAACGAGTAGTTCAGTTTTCACCGCTAGGCGCGTGGCTCTCTCACGAGAGAACGCGTACAACGATAGAATAGGTCGCGCGAGTACGTCCCTAGGCCTTGCGACTCGTAAATGAAGTTGTAATCGTAAAGGATAAAGCGTGGTTTTTACTGTTTTCACTTTAGACAAACGATTCTCAGTCTTTTATTAGTTTTTAATAAAAATGAATAGTAGCATGCAGCTTTGTGTCGGTTTCGATAATGAATTCGTATTTAAGAGAGCGCTGCGAGGGAAGATAATTGTGTTTTGGATTCATATGCCGCTTAATTCGGACAGCTGAAGAGGATCGTAAAAATAAAATGAGGAGTAAAGAGCTGGGGAAACTTATGGAAACAAAACCTACAATTTAGTTAATAATTAACGATAATTAAAGGTATAACAATTAACAAATCGCTTAAAATTCATAATCCACGCCCCCTCATTTAACCCAGTCGGCAAAGGAGCCTCGCCAAGTGTTTCGCTCCTTGCCTCGCCTGATTCTCTTCCTCTTCTTCTTCTATTTTTATTTTACCATTCTTCGACTATGAGACTATATACCTAAGTATATATGGGGCATTCCGCGTCGGTCCAGCCACTAAAAAAAAAAGACGAAAAAAAAAAAAAAATAAATAAAAAATCCTCACAAAATTACAACAAATCTACGAGATTTCGAATTTTTTGACATTTCGTTGGACGGAACACTCAAGTTTTTAAGAAGAGACGCCGAATGCCCTATATATATATTCTTTGTCTTATGCAGGGCACGGGCTTTGGGCAGGCAGCTCTATTCTACTAATATATTAGACTTAACGACCGCTTCAAACTTCGGTACTATTTTGACAAGTTGATTATACGTCGTTTAATACCTGGGCTTTATTTCGATCCAGCTATATTTTAAAAAAACTTGAACAAAACTCGAAATTTTTTACCCCAGATTACCCATAATTTTCTTACCTTTTACCCGCATCTGCACTGACGTTTATCGTTTTTTCACGCTTTATAATAGTCCCTATACGCATTATAGTATAATGCCACAAACTAATATTTATAATTGAACCCGTATCGTTTAGGAACTATATGACTGACTCGTAATTATTTAACACCAGCTACAAATCATATAGAAATTAGTCTCAAGTTTTTTCTGAATGATTTTTGTCGCGGGATATATTATATACAGGCATCGCATCGGTTATCGAAATTTTTCTGAAATTCAGAGGTAATGATATTCTAAAACGATACAATTTCGGGATAAACCAACAAATTGATTAATCAACATAACCTCGCATCGCTAATGCCCGCCGCCATGACACAGTGCGTAAAATAGAGTTATTTCGAAGTGCGCATGCGCGAGGAAAAAGCACTAGTGCGTAAAGTAGAGTATTTGCGATGTGCGCATGCGCTAACTCTTCCTTTCTTCACTTTTCGGAAATAAGGTACTTTACGCACGCTAAACAGGTCTCAAATTAGTATATTATGATACTAGTGCGGAAATAATGAAATATACCATTTTTTGTAACACTGTATGGAAGTTCGCACTTTCTGTACACTCCGCATGAATAAATCGACGTAGTGTGCGGAAATCAACATTCCCGCATGGGTAAATCGTGCGGGAATGTTGACTCCCGTACACGTTGAATGAATAAATGTGCGAGAATCAACATTCCCGCATACTTTGTAATATCATCAGGAATCTGCTATTTTGCCTACAATTTTCGGTACACAAAGTAAGTACTTTCCATACAGTGTTACAAAAACACTTTTTCTCCGGTGAAATATGAATGTGAATTTTGTATGAAGTAGATATAAGAAATAGATTTCCAAGGTCTATATCGAACTTCGAATAAAGTAAAAGATCGTTTAAAAGTGGGACTGACATCATATCATATCTATAGACAAGAAGATAGTCGAGAAGCCACAAAGTAGCGTTTAACCAACTGCTAAATTATCTCTAAAGAATCTCTGAGGCAAAGAAATAAGGCGAGAGGCTCGTTCCTCATGGTATATAGGTATATGTATACAAATATATACATATATTGAACACAAATGTATATAATATACATACATATATATATATATATAAATAAAAGACTTGGAACCCCATGGGACCTCGTGAGGAACCGACAGCCCGGCGTGATGTATTCGACTCCTCCCATTGGCCACTGATTACGGGTTACTCGCGCATTAGAACGACTTCCAAACAAACCGCGGCTATCTACCAACAGTTTAACCCCGAAGGGCGGTCGAGTCTATTTCACTGATGCCCCTAAGGCTGTTAAGGTTTCAAGATAGAAATAATAAGAAGAAGAAAAAGAAAATTTCATTTCAAAATAAGAGAACCGATCGAATTTTTTGAGTAATTTTTATTCTGACTAATTTTTATTTTCCTGTTTTTTTTTTTTTCTGTTTTTTTTTTTGTTTTTTTTTTCTAATTTTTCGAATAATTAAATAAGTAGATATTGCAATTATTTTACGTATAATATGTGCTCAGTTGATAATAAATAAATAATATGGATATTGTATAATGATTTGTCATTATATCGGTTGTATTATATATCTAATAAGCGGTTTTAGATAAAATCGGTACCTACGTTGTAGAAAATCACGCATACGTCGTTAAGATATTAGATATTAATTAAATTATTGATTATGAAAGTTTGTGCCAATATGATGTGTATGTATGTATGTTGTATATACGTGTGTAGTATATAGTACCGCGTGGATATAATTAAGTATACTTATATGATGTATCGTTAGTAGGTATATCCACGTACGAAATTAACCGGTTAATAATTGCGCCATGTCATGTCATGTATCCTCGAAACAAACGGTTGTAATTATAGTCTTTCGCAATGAACGAGAAACCTGCTGCAGTGTAAATTGAAATATCGAATTCTTTACGCTATAAACTAATCGTGTATTAACTCCCCATCATCAGATTTTTGGGAATTGGATGGTGAAACCGATTCGAAAAGTACAAATAATTATTCTGAGACTGAAATTTGATAGAATTTTGTTTCTTCTACTTCCTATAATAATGTGTCTGAAAAATTGATACAGATTTAAAGAACAATCTAGCCGAACAAAAATCGAGCTTCATAAGGCGGAGATCGGTATTAGGGATCCATCGAGTCGAGACGATATCCCGCAGCTGTTTTTTAGATATGAGTATTAATTTAGTTTCTAAATTATGTGTTAAGGAGGTGAAAACATCTTTAGAGACTATATGGTGCGACTCGGTTGTTTAAATTACCGAATTAAGTGTTATAACATATTATGTGTATGATTACCGATTTCACAGGTGTATACGATACATACGTAACGTATACCTACTACAATAGCATTCGAAATAAACTTTCTGTACTCGGTATTCACCATATAGTTTGTATTATTTGATTGCAGGTTACCAGGCATAGTATTTGCTTTGTAAATCGTTCAACCGTGGCCTATAAGAATCGAGTAAAATATATTGGGCCCCAACCTACAACCTACAACCGCGCAGATCGATCGATCCGATTGATATCGACCCGAAATTAGATTCTGATTTATTGGACCCACGGTTACTGCATGGGGCCGAATCTCACTTGGTATACGTCTATAACTATATACATAGCATCGAATAACTCTTACATGCGAGTGAACTAAAAAAATTAATACAAATAATAAAATGCATATAATATAAAGTCACGAGAGTTATTATAATCGAAATGTTAAATAATTATCGAAAATTGCTAAGGCGTGCGCGCAGCTGATGCAGAAATCGAAATCCAAAAACAAAACTTTACAACATACAAAATGTCACTGTTTTTTTTTTTTTTCTTTCTTCTTTCTTCATTCTTTTTCTTTAATCCATGATGCAGGTGGGATTTTTAATGGATGTAATCTGTGGCTATAGCCACGTTAGCTGGGCACACATATTACAGGTTCCATCGTGTATATAAAATATATATAGATATATTTCATGTTTGTCCGAAGTCTGTGCAGAAGTGGGCCGAAGATGGCGGTAAAATAAAAATGAGAAAAAAAAACGAAAAAAAAAAAAAAAAGAAAAGGTTCTTGGTTTGCAGAACGGAGTCTGCCATTATCGGGTTATTACTTAAGTATCCAGCCGAGAGCAGGGCCGGATGGTTTTAATAAATATAAAATTTACGATATATCCCATAATATGGATTATAACCAGATTTTTATTTATTAATTAAAATCCTGTTTTTTGTTTTTAAACAACTGTAAATATAGCTTCTTTTTTATATTGTTTTTTATATGGGTTGTAAGGCGTATAAATATACTAGGTACAACATTATAACGATAAGTTTTGATTGACGTCGATTTATCTTAATTATTTCCTACCCCATACCATATCTTTCCATCTTTAAACGGAAGTGCTCAATCACCGATGCTGCAACATATATATAGCTAGGTACGTCGCACGCAAACTATATAGCAAATAATTGCGTGTGCAGAATGTAAACTGTACGATGTGCAGTGCAGTGAAGTTCAACGCAGCACTTATACTTAGTCGTTTGATATATCTGGTCAACAGGTGTTTCAAAATCTGCACGAAGATGATTGAAATTTATATGAAAAGCATTATTTACCTAAATATTTTTACGCAGAATTCTGAAAACGGAGGAAACGCACTCTGGGCTGATATTTCAGGATTTTCAATGCCTCGATTTTTGGTATTTGGTTTTTTATTTGTTATGAAAATGACCCTCTGTCATATTCGTTGTAAAAAATTGAAAATAACGTTGAAAAAAAAAAAGGAATATAACAAAAAAGAGTTTACAAACTCGAAAATTTTTGAAATTAGATAATTTGTGACTCAAAAAAGTGATCTGTAGTCATCGGGCAGAGCTTTATTTTATGCGGAGACCTAAATATTAAAAAATTGAAACATCGGTGAACCCAAATAATTGCATTAAGTGGTTTTACTTTAACTGCGTCTAACTCTGAGACCCGATGACTAACAGTTTCCTAATTTTTACTTGATTATGCCTAAAAAGACTAGCTATAACTACTGTATACAAAATTGATCGCTAAAATATCAATTTCGCCACATTCAAACCCTTAATAAAATAAATCTATTCAAAAATGAACAGCACGGTTGACTTCCACTGAAACAGCAAGGCGCTCGTCTTGTTTGAGTGGTTACGACAGGAGCTGGTCAGACTCCTCGATTCGCACATTTACACTCTAGAAGCTGGAGGGGGTGAAATTCCAATCGATATGGAGTGTGGAAAGTGTCAAACGTCATTAGAAACGTTAGGATGCAATCCGAGGCGATATTCATTCTTCATTCAATCATTCCCTTGATTTTTATTCTTTTCAGCCCTTCATCAGTCCCCGAATTAGAACATCCCGTGCAATATTTTTTCGTACAAACATGACGGCGAGAAGATAAAAAGGGTTTCCATGATCTTGGATTTCTTTGAAATTTCAACTTCCTGGATATTCGAAACGTGAAGATCGATCGAACTGATTGATCAAAAAGTTCCACCCGTTATACCCGGCCACATCTATACACGTATTCCTCGCCACAAGGCGTGTTGGTCCGGTTGGCGAGGTGAACGGTAGTTAACACTCCATTACACTCGCTTACCTATCATCATGATCCTTCGTGCTGTGACTTACATACGGGTATGGGTATGATAAGTGCATCATATAGCGTGTATACCAACATGAACGAGATATACCAACCACATAGACATATATATATATACAGAAGAGTAATTGGGTACGATGGGTTGCGTCTCGGTGTCCATAAGAGATACACGTGTGTATGTGTTGTAAATCTAAGAGCTATGTACACATTAAGATGTAGAGAATAATAAGAAGATGAAAAATCAAGGAGTGAACGTAATAATGGATTGTAGGTAAAAAGAGTGAAGAGGATCATTTTCAGATAAGAATGATAAACATTCAGGTGAAGAATCAGGTCTTGAATGTGAGAAATTTTGATACAATATTCTTTGCGGTAAAAGAGAAATTTCTCCAAATTTTAAATGCATAAACATTAGAGGCATTCTAAAATTCTCGATGTACGAATTTTTCACCCGTGAAAAAATGGATTAGATCAAATTTGAACAAATTTGATCCAGTTAGATCTAAATTTTGGGAAAATTGGATCTCAACAGATCTCGAGAGATCTCACTACATTTACGTTGATCTAATTCGCATAACCGCACAAATGCAATTTTAAATCTAGTCAGGTCTAAGTAGATCTTGGGAGATCTATTTAGATCTAATTTTTCCCAAAATTCAGATTCAACTAGATCAAATTTGATCAAATTCATTGATACAATTTGATCTAATCCATTTTTTTCTGGGCACCTCTCAGTGTCTAAAAAGTTGGTTTATAATTTGAGAAAGACTGTCTCCAAATGTGCCTGTCGACGGACAATTCACCACGCGGCTCATCACTTATTTGTTATATTTTCCATTTAAATAGCAAATTAAATTTTTTCATGTCTAATCGCATCGAAACTTCAATCATAAGGAATGTCTTTCTCTAGATGAATGTTGCACGATTTCAGGACATATATAAAACCTAAGAAATGAGCAGAAAAAAAAAAAAAAATTCATGAAAAAAGACATGAAAAAAATTTCATGTGCCATTTAAATGGAAAATAGAAACAAGTGATGAGCCGCGTGGTGAATTGTCCGTCGACAGGCACATTATTGGAGACAGTCATTCTCAAATTATAAACCAACTTTTTAGACCCTGAGAAGTGAAAAATTTGAACATCGAAAATTTTCGAATACCTCTAAATTAAACATACACAAGTTGGTAAATCGAATCTTGCAACATTATAGACACTGGCCCTGATGCGATATATGTATGGTGGGTAAATTATTTAGGTAAGAACCCACGCTCGGCCCTGTAATAAAGTGGATCAGGCCCCAGTAATAAGCCATAATGGGGGCCCAAGTATGGGTAATCAGCGATGCCCAGACTCCCTTCTGGCTCTGCAGGACCATCGCACGTCATCTTCTCTCGTCGTTCTTGGTGTATGAAAGAAACGAGGCGTTGACGCCCGAAGGCTGAAGAGCTGCGGCAGCGATCATCAGGGCTGAGTAAGAGTCGAATTTATAGTATATTATAAAGAAATCGTTTATTTTTTAACTTTATTATTTATTTACATTGTCTAGATGTGTGTATATAGTATATAGTATATAATATATAATATACATAATAGGTATGTACATATATATACTTATATAATATAAAAATTTACCGATTATTTACCATATTTATTTATTTTTATAATCTCATACCTTATAGTATATACCTTAGTGTGTATTATCTTCATATACCAACAGCGCTTCATACGCCCAAAGCCTCCGGGATATGGTCTTATATACTCTCTTACGAGAGTCGAGAACGGGGCCCCATACCAATTGCGAATCAATTTAATCACCTCTTATTCTGAGAAAATAATAGGTCGTGGTTGGTTATTTAAGATACTAGGTATACCGATGGTCCATAGAACAGTGGTTCTCATTTTAGGTTTATATCAAATTTACCGATTTCACATATTTTCATGCATTCTTATATAATATAGCTTGTGACAAAAATCGGTTTTCGCCAATTCCAGCTCCAGGTCACTCGATCGTCGCCTACTTCAGTGCGCGTCTTTTTTTCAATCCAGCGAGGTTTAAAAAACCGGTAATTTATGTTCCAGTTTAAGAAAGCAGCGCTTTCCAGTTCCCCGATTATCAGTTTGTATATAACCAATTATAATGCATGAAGTGATAAATTCGGTGATGTATATAGACGGTATAACGCGAGGATTAATTTTTAAATTAATTATCCTCGTTTTTTGGTGTCGCCGAATTTTATAGCAAACGATTTTTCAAAACCTGACACACGATGTGTAAAGAGAGTAAAATGTATAAATTTTTTTCCTCCCCCCCTCTTTATTGAATATCAAAAGCATTTTTTTTTTTTTTTCAATCAATTGATCAGACGATCCTCGAAATCAAAAAAATCCTAGCTTATATTATATTCAAATCTTCGATATTCTATAGACAATTGAGTAATGTGACTGAAAATGAAACCGATTTTGAATAACTCCATTATACTATACGTTAGGTATTATACAATGATATATCTGAGGATTTACAGGGGGTTGTATATTTACACAAAAGTGACCGTTATGCTATACCAAGCGCTACCAAAGAGCGAAGCCTGCAAGAAGTAAAGATATTAAGTTACACAAAATTGCGAGGTTAATCAGCCCTCTTTATACTCTCCATACAAGGCCGTAACAATGAGGGTGAACAAAAAAAAAGAAACAGGAAAGATGAAAAAAAAATAAATAAAAAAGATGGCTAATAAAAAGAAGCCATGTTTTATTCACAATTCCATGTAGATGTCGTATGTTAGGGTATACCTACTTGTTCTGTACACTTACGCCTTTGTCGCATGAACGGGTATCCTTTCACAGCGTAAAGCATGTAGTATATATATGCCACCTAGATCAACTTGTATTATACTATGCCAGTATCAATTACCCGCAACAGTTCAATTAAACGAAAGCTATGTGATCGCATGATCAAATCCTTCCACAATTATTCTCTCATACTCCTTGTAGAGAGATTTTTCAAGTTTAAAGGCTGCAGTACCTCCTCCTATTACAAAATAAAAAACGAATCTTATGTACCCACCCCGAGGGCGCAATATTTGCCACAGAATTGATTTCAACGTTTGAATAATCGCGCCACAATGGGTTACATCAATGCCCTGCGTAATGGACTGTCGAACAACTCGATCAGCTATTATTTACCCTTCAGGTAAAGAAAAGGTATCAATGGATACTTAAGACATGTATGCCTTTTCTTCACATATATGTATACAGCAGACTGTGGGAAGTGGTCTTATTCGTTGAAAATTTCGTGCCATTTATCGCATTCAGGACTATTGTTAACCAGTGTGCAGTAAGTCCGCCTAAAAGTGCAACGGACATTCGTGTTAGGTACAATTGATAATTTTCTAAACACATAAAGCTGCAGGTACAACTCGAATAAGGAGAAGAGAAAAAGAAATTTGCTCGCACAATCCGAACTGATTTTTAACGGAATTTCAAACAGATTTTGTGTTTCTTGTAAAAATTTTTTATGGAATTCAACGAATTTTTTCTTGTTCCTTTTTTTTTTTTTTTTTTTGCTATGTACCTAACTACGGGGTTTTTGGAAATTCAATTTAATTGTGTCCGCTGCAGAGATCTGCACGTATAGGTTGTGATTTTTGAAAGCCAGACGTTGAAGCAGAGACAGAGAGAGAGAGAGAGCGAGAAAAAAAACGTTGGTACTGGTAGGGGTGGGGACATTTGTACATACAAGGACATTAATTAGGAGTGTAAAGTTCGGTGCTGTGTGTGCATAAAGGAATGAAATAAGAAATTTTAAACGTAACGAAGTGCAGGAGGAGGACTGGCATAGGCTGTGGCTGAGTTTAAGGCAGCCTTATAGCGTTCGCGCATTGGTTCATCGGTTGAAGCGATGTGTGCTTAGTCGCCATGTTGAATCCCCACTCCGTTTATAATACACCTACACATGTCACACCCGCAACGATATATTCAATGTTGACCTAACAGACTGGAAGAAGTGTGAAGCACCGGAGGTAAGACGTGGTTATATTGCCCATAACATTATACCTTATTGTACGTATTACATGTACACACATTTATACATAGATATATAATATACCTACATATGCATATGTATCATATATACATGCATGTGCTTGATCTCCGCTTATACATACACCCTATACCTACCTACCTTAAGTCACCCCAACCTAGTCCCGAGCAGCTAAGTAGAATGTATCACTAAGATGAAAATGATTCGACAAATTTTTAACAAGTTTTAGGGAAATTGTAAATTTTTTCTAGTTTTTTTTTTTTTTTTTTTATTGGAAATTGTTGTTGTTTTTGTTTTTCTAATTTGTTCGATGAAAAAACATGAAAAAAAAAAAAAAAACTAAGAAAATTTGCAATTTTTTTTATGGAAAATAACGAAAAAATGCCATTTTTCTAAATGAATGAATAAAAAAATTTAGCAATTTTTAATGGATAGTTGCGATTATGTAGATTCGCTTTGTGGAAAGCTGCAAGAATCTACGATTTTTTTTTATGAATAACTACGAAAATCTACAATTTTTCATGAAAAATTACAAAAATCTACAATTTTCCATAAAAAAACAACAATAATCCACTATTTTTCATGAATAGCTATGAAAATCTACAATTCTGTATGAGAAAATTACAATAATCTTCAATTGTCGATGAGAAACTATGGGAATCTATAATTTTTTATGGAAAACTGCAAAAATCTACAACGTTTCACGAAGAATTACGGTAATCTACAATTCTATATGAAAAACTATAGGAATCTACAATTTTTTTTATGAAAAACTATGAAATCTTTAAATTTTTTTTCAAAATTCGTATAAATTCGTGGAAGTAGGTACTAATTTTAACCACCCTGGTAGAAATTTCTCCTTCTACGAATTCTTACAAATTTTTAGGGGAAAAAATTGTAGTTGTCCGTCGTTTCTCGTGAAAAAAATTGTAGATTTTCTCAGCATTTTATGAAAAATTATAGATTTCGGTGGATCATCATAAAAAATTGTAGATTCTTGTATGTGTCCGGAAAAATTCGTGGTTTTTGTCGATCATACAATATGAAAAAAAAAAAACTACAATTTCTTATGAAAAACTACGAAAAGTTCCAATTTCCCTAATTGATCATAAATATTTGTAGAATCATTTCTACCAGGGAAGGGTGCAGCGCTTTATGGTTATGCTAGTGAAAATGATTCTATACGAATATTTATGATCAATTAAGGAAATTCGAACTTTTCGTAGTTTTTCATCAAAAGATACGGTTCCTGAATTCAGAAAATTGATTCAGTAGTTATATGGGAATATGTTCTAACGTTGTAAACTACTTTTTCATGATGTAAGAAAGTAAAAAGAAAAAGCATTACAGACATGAAAATGAGAAATCTTTGTAACCGGCTCATGTCTGATGGATCCATTTTCTGAGTATAGCTACTTCGACATCTGTGCTTCACAATTTGAGCTTTTCTACTTATTCACGATTTGGAAAAACCTTTTTAAAGGCACTATCGTGACGAAGAATCCCTAAATTCTTTGCAGAAGGACTCTACTTCCGTCTCTTCAAATCTCATCAATTTATTGTCACTCTTTTTTTGGGTTCCCTGTTTCAGGAATATTCTACGATTCTACAAGGATTTGATTCTGGAAGTCGTTTATTTTACTAAATTATACAATATCCCCGATACTTTAATACTCTTCATTTTCATAACAGTATTGAGTATTTTCCACAAATTACTGCTGCTGATCCTCCATTCAACGAGGTTTATCTATGCCAGTTTCTACCTCAAACCGAAAGTTTGTGCTTTTTTACAATACTCTATCATTTCTCGTTGACAAAATAACTGCACCGCTGCATATCCTCATAAACCAGTAGCAAATACTTGAAAAACTACCCCAAAGGGAAAAACTGTTCAGCTATTGAACAAAGCTATTAATTCTTCGCGACAAACGAATAAGATGAATCGAATTGAAGCTGTGTTGAAAAATCTATGTCCTTCCATAAATTTCGGCGAAATACACTCCAGTTGCTACACAGTGAAAAAAAATTTCGTCATTGTGTAAAAAAAAAAGTCCGTGTTAAAATTTTTGTGTTAAATATTTAACACTCTCGTGTGTTAATTCAAACAATGGTTCAGTGTTATTTTTTGTTTTTAATTTTTTAACACACTAAAATGTTAATTTGATACAAAAGTAACACTTTCTAAATGTTACTCTCAAATAAACACACAATTTCAACATAGTTTTGTGTTAATTTCAACATAAAGCTGTGTTACTTTTTTTCAACCTAAACGGATTGTGTTGAATTAACACAAATTTTGTGCAAAAAAAGTGGTTAATACAAACTTTTGTGTTAAAATGTACAAAAATTTTTTACTGTGTGCATCAAGCTGCGTCTATGTTTCTATCCCCAGTTTTTCAAATAGTTTTAATAGAACGTCCAGCTACCCAAAAAGCACGGAATATTGCCCAATATTGTAGCAACATTGTAGCAACATTGCAATATTGTAGCAACATTGCAGCAGTATTGCAATGTTGCTACAATGTTGCTACAATATTGGGCAATATTCCGTGCTGTCTGGGTACTGTAGAATATTTGATCGATGAAATAACGTTTCCCGCCATAATTAAGATGCGACGTGTCTCAGATTTCTGCAGCATAACCGCAAAACCATAATTTATGAAATGTTATTTTCCCTCTATATATGCAGTGCAATTAGCGAATGATGAGATGTGCGGGTATCACGAGGTAGGCAGGTATCAAGTATATGAAGTACTGAAGATAAACCTAATTACATCTCTCATACTCTCCCTCGTGTATAATTTCTTCTTTCAGTTCTTATAAATGTAAGTATAATAAGTACAGAGCTGTATACCCATTACCCGCAAGTATTTATATATAATACTGGCAGTGCTCCAGCTGTAGTACTTCATAAAGCTAAAGAGAAAAAAAACTATTTTGCAATCCGAGGCCCTATACATAGAGTTGCGCGCGCACCAATCAATGGCGAAAAATCGGGATTCCCCGGTCACGAACTAGCGGGCAATTTAATTCCCGCCGGCTTTATACCATGCCACCATGCCACCATGCACCGCGTCCCGGTTCACGACTCACTTTCGCGCTGTACGTCGAGCCAGATATATTTACACACTCAATCAACCTCTAAGATACTCGCCTGAAGTACTTAAGAGTATAATTACACCGGTGTACTCAACCCCTGGTATAAAGTGCATTGATAGTTTTATACACTCGGTTGAAATGACGAGTGACATGGTTGCGGGAATGCGCGGTTTTGTTCTGACTGCCAATTGCGGTATAATTCATGAATTGATTCGTTCATATATAGGTATCGAGTGAAAATGAGGAAGAAAAGCTCCCGTTAATCTCGCAGCGCCCCCTCCTCTGGTTCGTGTATTCCCCGTTCCCCCGTTCCGGCGGTCCACCGGTCCGGGTAAGAAGCACACTCCGCGTCCCAGACGTATTAATTAAACGGTTCATTTTCATGCCAGGGCAAAAAGCGCCCGCGCGAGTCTAACGCCCATCGCGGACTAATGCGCTCCCCACTTAAATAGCGTTCCTAAAGTTGTTCCCGAGCGCAGGTAAGGGTAGAACGGGCGGTTCCAGGGGGAACCGACCAACCAGAATGTAGAACGGTCAACGCCACTCGCGATTAAGCGCAGGAAAGCCACGCCCCTGCGCGGCAGGGCACTTAGAGCTCTTCCCCCTGCGATCTGGCAGGGGAATACCCTGGCGTTGAAGAGCCAGGCTTGTGCCCCCACCACATCGGGCAGCAGCGTTTAGTCGGTAATTTTCTCAAACACCATCAAGACCTCAGGCCAGAAACATCCGAGACGCCTCTCCGCGGACGCTGAATTATTAAACCGTTTCTTGCTTAAACAGTGCGTACGCGTTTCTTCCAATTTGATTTAACCACCGCTTGTGCATTTGTGCATATATTTGCATATAAATGCCATACAGTGCTAATGAAATATTGACAGTGAACCGTGAAACGTGATTATGTCCGTATTGTCCATCGCTTGTCCATTGGATTTAAACAACAAATTCATGAAGTACGTCACCTCCTGGTAAAACATCGGGACACATTTGTCTCCCAAGCGACGGACTGCAGTGCTACTGATCCTCAATCATTAGCCAAAATGACTGTGTTCGTTGTTACTGCTAAGTGTGCTTCGTGTAGTTCGTAGAATACAGTAATAGCCTCGAGTGTACGATTTGGGATATCTTCAACAGTTCTTATTGATTTATTTTTTTGATAAAAATAAACTTGCCACCGAGTTGGACTCGTTAGTGTTCGATCGTGACAATGCCGATGACTGTAATCGGCGCCGACCGATCATCGATGGATAAATGTGTCCAATTATTAGCGAGTGGATCCGTTTGAGCGGAGATACATATTGTTAAAAGTGTTAGTTCCACATACGATGATGCCACTTGCTCCGACGCCGATAGTCGCAGTGCCGTCAAAGCCGAAGATCGGTTTTAGCATCGATTCGATAGTCGGTGGTGACCGGCTGAACCGACTCCAGGAACGGGTCCAGGAACATGAGAGGGATGGCAGTCCCATGGAAGTCGAAGGCTCCTCGTCACCGGCGGCAAGGAGTCGTCAAATATCGGTACAATCTCCTGGCGGACATTCCGAAGGTTCAGACTGCAGGCCAGTGTCTAGGAGTTCGTCGGTAGAGTCTTACCCAACCTCGCGTCACACTCCGTCGCACAATGGGCACCCGCTGAGCCTCGCCCATCATTTGCAAGAGTTTAACAGAACCACGTCCCACAGTCACAGCGGTGGGTCGACCCCGAATAACAGCCCAAGTCCTCCGCACAGGATATCGCGAGATTCTCCGGTCGGTGGACACCCTCAGCCTCCACCAGGAGTCGTAAGGCCAAGTCCTAACTACCTTGCACCACCTCCGGCCGCAGCGGCAGCCGCAGTAGCGGCAGCGGAACAGTTAAAGTCGCTTTACGGTCTTCCGGGTCATCCGCCAGCCACGCAAAGTGGACAAAACGAATACCACTCCCAGCAGCTAGCACTAGCTGCTAATTTGGCTGCTGCACAACACTTCCAGGCTGCTAATCTCGCGGTTGCTCTACAAGCACATCACGGTGCTTCTCCCCACGGTCCTCCACACGGACCATATTCGCATCCTGGACAACCTGGGGGACCACATCCACCGCCACATCCTCATCAACCACCCAGAGACAGCTACCCGCTTTATCCATGGCTACTATCGAGACATGGGAGAATATTTCCGCACAGGTTTCCAGGTGGTAAGTTTTTGCGGAAGTAATTTACATATAATATACGGAATACGCGAGACATAGACGGTTTTCGAGATGACGACGAGACGTGTTTCCAAATGCCGGATATTTGCATAGGAAGTGCTTAACCGTATGATATATTGTTTACATCTTGATTAGTAACCAAGATTGCTTATGATGCTCGTGTAATGATATGCGATTGCACTTTCAGCTCAGCGAGGCGCGCTCCAATTTATATCAGATAATAATACTGATACAGTAAAGCGTTTCTATTTACTACTATATATCGCGTGATAAAATTTATGTTTGTGTCACTGATCTAGTTTTCATTTAATTATATAAACTAACTGATACACTGTTTATATATATATATATGAGAACGTGGAATTGCGAGGCCATAATACTAATTGTAACCACTATTTCTTATCTCGGTTTAATTACACTGATATTATGGCGAAGACAAATTCACGCATTACTCGGTGGAAATCATCCATTGATCACAAATTCGAAACTATTTAAATGCAGGATGTGGCATTCAAAGACTGAGGATCTAATCGTATAGAATGGAACATTAAGGGGGCTGTGGAACAACCCGCGGACTTTCAAACCGAATACGAACGAGGTCGAGGATTATTGATGGAATACCTGGTCATACGTCGAGCTCGAGGAAAGACAATTATCATAAATTTGCGGCAATCAGTACAGCGATATAGTTTAACAGACATATTAAGATATACATACATGTGTAACATGTAGCCAACATGTAGCGACGGAAAAATGACCAGGACGCCATCTTTGTCCGGAATGACGTAATCCAGTGTCTACTTAATCATTATGCTGCAGAGTAATGACACTATCACTATTCTAGATTGCCCAAAACTTCATTAAAACTGAGCATAAAAAGTAGCGTCAACCGAGGCGAAAATTTTTAACGACATTTTTATTATTTTAGATAAAAATATTCCGCGAATATTTGTCAGCATTTTGGTCAACTCAAAACACCAGAAAAGGAGTCTCGGTCATCTCTCCGATCATCGACTTCTCGAAACATCGCGTCGTCCTATGGTCGTTGCTAATTGTACTCTGAGATAATTTGAGGAAAAAAACTAAACGGAAATTCGGAGGTTTGATGAGACACGTAAATCTCGTTCCACTATGTTTAACGCGTTTCTCATTCAAACAGTTCTGTGCTTTTACAAACGGAAGCTATCGGGAATTACATAGACAGATGCGTGTTCGAGTAAAAGATTCGAGTCGTTACATAGTCGTTACTGATACGCGCTAATTGCCAGATAACACAGAGCAACAGCAACTCGATGCTGGCTCTGAGAGAGCAGTCTCTCCCATTAATTAGGAGACTAATTATAGCGAGGGATAGCAAGACAGTGAATTTCAAAAAGTTCATTTGATCATTTTCGAATTTCAATACTCCCGCATTGGTCAAAACGTTTCCAAATATATACAAAAAAAATGTAGCCAAAACTTCAGGTTCCTATTTCAATTCTAAGTACCGTCCCAAAGCCTCCGAATTTTCCCATTTTAATAAAACGCGATGTGTAAGATTCCGCGGTTATTTTTATTTTCTTCACATAACAGTATAGCACCGAAAAATTTGAAACTTGGTAAAATCCTTACCTATAGTAGCAGGTATTTCATGAAAATGTGACAGATTTTCAACGATATAATTTTCGAAGCTACAGCGCACCAAACAAAAAAAAAAAAAAAATGTCCCATCTCCAAATTGTGATGAACAAAATTTCGTCCTTAAAAATCTGTAAATTTTTCACGGATACCCTACTACTATAGGTAAGAAGTTTGCGGAGTTTCAGATTCAGAGAAACGATATAATGCGATAGGAAGTCAAAAATAACACCGAAGTACCAAAAATCGTGTGTTATTTAAATGGGAAGGTTCAAAGGCTTTGGGGCAGAACTTAAAATCGAGATAGAAACCTGGGATTTCGACTACATTTTTTTTGTATATATTTGGAAATATTCTGGCCCATGAGAGCAGTGAAATTCGAATATGACCGAATTAAGGACCACCCTGATATGTACATACAATATAATATAGACTCGGCCCCTAGAATTTCCTGGTTTATTAAACCCGATAATAATTCCTCGCAATTATATATAGTTTACCTAATATATACCTACCTATATGCCCGCGATGTATAAATACACTTAAGTACTATTAGCCGCTCGTTTTAATACACCGCAATATCACTTAAACCCCCTTCCCATATTTCCTGTTATTAATTGGCAAGAATTTCTTCGTTGATAATTATAATCGAATTGTTGTGAGTAATTTATTCTAGGTAGGTTATATCGATTCGTGTTTAAGCCATACTTCCTCTCTATGTGGGTATAAGAGACCCATTTCTATAAAAAAAAAAAAAATCAACAACGGTCTTAAAATACACTTATGGCTCTGATTCGCCACCGATTAAAACCTTTTATGATAATTGGTTGCCGATTTAGAAACGTTTAGAACAAAAAAAAAAAAAAAAAAGAACAAAAATGCAATCAGATCCTTGATTTCGGTTAAAAAAAATTATAGTCCTTCATTCCTACGTGGGAATCTATGAGATCCCTAGTCAGCTCAAAATGCTCTACTATTTCGAATGGGAATTTGATATCTCGTGTAATTTACATGCGTAAAAATCTACCGTACGCGTATACCTAGTCGTAAAAGAAGAGTTAATCACAGCCATATTATACACGAAATCGGTATCGCACCCCATGGCACTGGAGTGACGAGACACGACAGGGGGCGCACGTCGACTTTGACAGAATGGTAGAAAAGATGCGATAGAAATGAAATGAAATGAAAAAAGAATTAAAAAAAAAAAAAAAAAAAGGAAAATGGAAAAAAAGTCTCATCGCATACGGTTCTTTGATTCCATCCACACTGTCATTTCAACCGATTGTCAACGCTTTGCCATATATTGTGTTCACCGTCGTTTTGTTCAACGACCCTTTTTATTTTTTTTTATTTTTTTATTTCTCTCTCTCTCTTTTTTTCTTTCTCATCCACGCAGCTCTCTCATATAATATAGGTATACCGAGCTACTATATCATTCTCCACTTTATATTGGGAGTCAATTTTTTCGGGTTTACTTTTTTTGTTGTTACACCCCAAGTCAATTGACATCTTCGTCAACCTCACCTCTGCACGATATCGCGCATGACTGAATGAATTTTTCGATTTTCCTGTCGTTATAATCGTATGGCTTGAGCTTATTCCTCATCAAATTTCGGAAAAAAAAAGTAAGATAGAAAATTTGAAATGTTTGAAATATCTGAATATGTTTTTGTGATTTCGACTCATATATATATATATATATATATATATATTTATACCTATATCTACGGTGTTTATACTTTCTTGAGTTATGGATAGAACGGCGAGGGTATCATCATGATGACTTCCTTATACGCGTTAGTTGATGTCAAGCCGAACGTAGTAAGTCAGGCATATATTACGTTAAATTAGTATTACCATAATTGCCCGTTACATACGACTACACTCGGTATATACCTACACGAGTCTGACGGGGGTAACGCATGAGTTGTCTTAACAAATTTGTTGTCTCATATTTCAGCAATTTAAGACCTACCTTTGAATTTTTGTGTGTTTAATGAGCATTGTCAGAGGTATTACCCGCACAGACCTATGATACATAATATATATATATATATATATATATATACGCATATGCGTATTATAATATCAGGATATTAAATTCTCGGTAGCTGTCAAAGATTTACACTATGTAATTAAGCTACGGCAATCTAGAGTTGGCAGACGAACTAATGGCACTCATTTAATACCTATACGACCAGATGTAATAGTTTAATATATTATTACGCGTTACACATCAATCCCGAAATTTCAAATTTGAGGGATTAAAACAAAAAAATAAGATGAATAATTATTTTTTATTTTTTATTTATTTTTTTACAAATTTTTTGTTCCATCAACACTTCCAGTCCAATTTTATTATTCAACCTTGATTATAAACTGTGAATTTTAATTAATGTATGTTGTAAAAATATACGACGTAAACAGTGGAAAGAGGCTCGTGATAAAAATCTTGAAGAATTAAAGAAATTTTTGTTGGAATATATAATTGATTGTCGAAATTATTTTTTACTTCATATAGTCGATAATTGAGATCTATCTATGCATGTCCACTTGATTCGTCGATTCTTATAGCCTTCTAGAGCGGAATGGCATTCGGTTAGTATATATGGGCTAATAATCAATATTAGCAATTTCAATTACGTTTTAAATCGGCCTTCATCGTAAAATGGTCGGTTAACAAGGCGCTATTTTATACTTCGGACGTGCTCGACGGAGCTTTCGCAAGGGGGAAATTGTATAATTTTAATTTAATTAACTCGTAAAGTAGATTTTTAAACCAGACAATATGCTAGGGACCGAGAGTTTCGTATCGTGATTTATATCCGCGCGTTATTCCTACGAAATTAATGAATATAAAGAATAGTAAAAGTCTGTGGGATAGAGGAGAATACAGAAATCGATGACAACTATGACAACTATGACAACTATGGCAACTATGACAACGATTACAACGATGTCAACGAAGACAACGGTAACAACGACGTCAACGATGACACCGATGACAACGATGATAACGATGATAACGATGATAACGATGATAACGATGACAACGATGACAACGATGACAACGATGACAACGACGACAACGACGACAACGACGAAAACGTTGAAAACGTTGAAAACGTTGAAAACGTTGAAAACGTTGAAAACGTTGAAAACGATGACAACGATGACAACGATGACAACGACGACAATGACGACAACGATGAAAACGTTGAAGACGATGACAACGACGACAACGATGAAAACGTTGAAAACGATGACAACGACGAGAACGATAAAAACGTTGAAGACGATTTTAATAATTGAATATATAACTCTGAAAATCAAAATGGCGGCGCGTTAATCCTGTGTAATAATTAAAAAGGCATCGAGGCCTTGTATATACCGTGGATACAGATATATACATATGTACGAAAGGCGGTAGATCGGTAAGGTAATTTGATACGTTATACCGATTTAGTCTTATTTTTTAGTAATTTCAAGTCGCTCAGGGCGTCTCAGCTGCAAACCTTATACCTCTACCCGTCCAGCGATACGTACAAGCTCGCTCTGCGGTAATTACCGGTAATTACTGGGTCGCGCTCAAACCTCAACTCGTTGCCTACGCCCAAGGCATATCTAGGAACTTGCCTCTAATGCATGAATCGTAGAGCTGAATCGAGTCCCGATTTGATACCAACATCTAATAGCGCTGTAGATTAGCCATAAAGAAACTGGGAAATTGAGAGAAATAAAAAAAAAAAATTTGAAAATCCATTTGCGATATCGAAAATATTCGGAAAAGGCCTAAAAGAAACGTAGGAATGGTGCAGAATTATCAAAATGCACAAAAGAGTGCACAAAATTTCGTCATTCATTGCCCAAATCGATTTACCGTGAAAACAATTCGTTCCCAGACTAAGTTCCCAGATATTTACAAGATTAAGATTATAGTTGAGGGAACGTGGTGGGGAGTAATGTGCACGCCAAGTATGTAGCTTTAGGAAGAATTTCTTTTCTTATTTTTTCTTTTCTGTTGTTTTTCTTCAAATTAACGATTTTCTTTCGACGGTAAAGAGAATGTTGAGGTAGACTGCAGTTACCCCAGAGCAAGAGAAAAAGCCCCTTTATGCTATCGTATAGAACGGTGAATTCTGCAACCGCAATAATTGCAGTATAAACAAGGAAACACAATGCCACATCGCATCAGTTTTTCATAATGCGCAAAATGTGTACGAAACTTTGTCATCCATCGCCCAAATCGATCTACCATGAAAACAATCGGTTCCCAGACTAAAATATTGACAAGATTAAAATCACAGTCGTAGGAAAAGTGGCGGTGAGAAATGTGCACGCCAAGTATGTAGCTCTACGAACAATTTTTTTTTAATTTTTTTTATTTTTTTTATTTCTGTGGTTTTTCTTCGAATAAACGATGCTCTTTCTTCGGCAAAGAAAATGTTAGGGTAAACTGCAACCCCAGAGGGAGGGAAACAGCCCTTTCGCAATTATGTAACAACAGCGAACTCACCAACCACAATAATTGCGGTGTAAACAAGGAAGCCATGTCACATCAGTTTCTCATACTGTACGTGTCTACTTGAAAGACGGCTAAACCAATATTTGTAGGATCGGTGAATACATACACGGTGAATTATTAATACCGGAAACAGTACCTAAATTAAATATCATATGTACAATGACGCAACTACAATTTACCGATATAATAGATTCCAATATCGATCGATGACTAATATTGAACCTTTTCTTAATTTCCAGGACCAGACATCCCGGGCTTCCTTCTGCAGCCGTTCAGAAAGCCAAAAAGAATCAGGACAGCATTTAGCCCGAGTCAACTTTTGAAATTAGAACACGCCTTCGAAAAAAATCACTACGTTGTTGGTGCCGAGCGGAAACAATTGGCCCAGGCTTTGTCGTTGACGGAAACCCAGGTGAGATAAGATTATCACTTGATGAAAAAAAAAAAAAAAAATGAATAAAATAACAATAACAATAAACTGATTATTGAATATTGTACATAAATTATCCCCCGGATTGTATAAAATGAGGTTAAAAATTATTCAGAATCTTGAACCACATAGAATGACCAAAACTGTTTTAATATGGCCACCGTGGGCCAGTCTATACGGCTACTGATCACGTAACGAGGGAATTGATATGATAATTTGACACAGGGGAGTTTTAACGGTTCGCACATACATATACCATACAACAACTGATATATATACGCAGTAACAAGAATGAAATAGGTGTATACGATTTACTGCAGCCGACGTATGTAGTAGGGTATGGGTAGCATGGTAGTAAAACGGTATTAGGCACAATGTGAAACGGCGCGAAGTCCTGCCGAAGGGGTGATATTAAAGCCTCACCAGAAAATGAGAGAGAGAGAAAGAAAAGAGGAAAAAAGATTGAGGGGTTGATTGCCGAAACTAAAGGAGGGGATAAAGGAGTTAGGAAATGGAGAGAAACAGACGGACGGACTAACAATTAAATTCAGGGGCGAGAGAGTCTTACCTGCGCGCGCATAAGCGTTACATATATATGCCACCATTTTGGTCACCACTTTAACTTAAGCTAACCTAACATCTGGCCATTTATACTCATTTAAAAACGTGTCATCTTTCGACGAAGATAACGATAAATTAACCATCAATTCTGAACCCTCATAATTTCGATGAATTAATGAAAGTCGACTCAAGTTTTTCTTCTTTTTCTTTTTCATGCAGCTGATTGCTACCATTTTGAGACGTGATTCGAAATAATTTGACAATATTTTGTCGTAGTAGGGTAGATGCAGGTCACATCGTTGATCCGAAACTTATCGAAATTTGTTAGGGAATATTCTACATCGATGTAATTTCGGGGCAAATCAATGAATTTAAATTTGGACACTAAAATTTTTGATTTTAATTCAGTTTTTTTTTTTTTTTTTGTATACTTTGAGAATAAAATTGTGCTACGTGCTCACAACTGTCAAACCCTGAGCTTATCTTTACTTATATCATTGGTTTGCTCCGGAATGACATCGTTTTGAAATATTGTTTTTAAAATTATGAAAAATCTTTGATCAACGACCTCTGCCCCATCAGGGACAAAAAAATTTTCTGTGTCCCTTCGGTTTAAAGATAGTTTGAAAAAATCAAGCTCTGAACACCTGACGAAGGTGATATGGATCCGTGAGGTGAGATGGAATGTGGGTCTGGGTCAAACAGTGTGCATTGTCCAACGTGCGTATAAGCTCGACTAATATAAATTACAATTGCGGTGGCCAGAAGCTCGTTTGCTCTGAGTTTAATGGCGGTAGAGAATAATTAACGATTCTTGAGTGTAGCCGGTGGTGGTATGGTATAATACGAATCTATATACTTAAACCGTTTGGTATACTATGCGTATCTATAGGTACATATACGGTAAGTAATTGCGTTAAGTAATTAACTTACCGGAATTGACCACTTAACAAACAAAAGATGCAAATTTAAAGATAATAGTAGCGCTAGCGATACGGACAGATGAACAATAGCAGGTAAACCCATACCCGCACAATGTCTCATTCCACGTTTCATTATCCGTTAATAATTGAGGTAAAACATTTTTGTCCAATTGTAGAAAACTGATTAACTTAATTAATAAAATCGGTACGAAATTTTGTCTACCTATAGGGGAGAAGCGGGCGAAATGGACACTATTGGGCAAAATGGGCACCCCTGAAAATTTTTCCTAATTTAGTCAAAATTGTAAAATGTTCTGAATTTCATTATTTACTTACTATAGCAAACTTCAAACACCAAATCAACAATATATCTCGATAACTCAGAAAGTGGCGGGCAAAATGGGCACCCCCGAATTTTCGTTTGTACCTATAACCTTCTCAAAATTAAAAAACGTTCTGAATTACAAGATTTACTTGCTCTAGAAAACCTCTTGAACATAGCTAATTTCATGTTCAAGTATTCTCAAGTGAATACGAAAATGAATTTAGAACCTTTTTTCGATTTTGAAAAATTTCGACAAATTTTTGGGGTGCCCATTTTGCCCGCAATTTTGGAACTTTTCAGGCGAGGGCGTTCAACACTTGGAATTGATCAGGTTATCGTTTTTCGGACAAAATTCGAAGATCCATCGATTCAAACCTGTATTTGAAGCAATAATTTCTTAGGGTTCCCATTTTGCCCGCCTCTCCCCTATGTGTAGTTTGCTGTTTGCTGTTTGCATAAAGGAGCACGCCCGTGAAAAAATGGATTAGATCAAATTTGATCAAATTTGATTCGGTTAGATCTAAATTTTGGGAAAATTGGATCTCAACAGATCTTGAGAGATCTCACTATTACATTTACTTTGATCTAATTCGCATAAACGTACAAATGCAATTTTAAATCTAGTCAGGTCCAAGTAGATCTTGGGAGATCTATTTAGATCTAATTTTTCCTCAAATTTAGATTAAACTAGATCAAATTTGATCAAATTCATTGATACAATTTGATCTAATCCATTTTTTCCTGGGCGTTGTTCTATTTGGGTTAACGATATATTAATATCAATACACCTAAATCCAAACGCGTCGCTGGGATTTTTTTTTTTTTTTTTATCTTTGATCATTGATCGCGGAAGAATTAGTAGCTATAGCTACGTATAGTTGAAGCCCAAAAAAATTATTGGAAAATGTATTACATCGTATTTAGTCAAGATTGGTTGCCTATTTTAGTAGATTTAACATCTACGTATACTCTATTGCAAGCTTAACAAAGCTCCTAGCTATCTTGCTTTCTTCCAACACCATATGTATGTGCATACATCACTACCCACAAATATAACTAATGTTTATTCAATTAATGACTTATGGATGAAGATAAAGAGACAGAATTAGATCTACGAAGCCATTTCTCTGGCTCGCTATCATTCATTATACCTACCTATGTATATTCACACACATTCATTTCTATATATACTATACGAAACGATTTTATCAGAAAGAAAAATACGAGAGGTGTCCTTAAAAAACG
Source organism: Tenthredo mesomela (assembly GCA_943736025.1). Classification (NCBI taxonomy): domain Eukaryota; kingdom Metazoa; phylum Arthropoda; class Insecta; order Hymenoptera; family Tenthredinidae; genus Tenthredo; species Tenthredo mesomela. Next base: position 5,678,997 of record OX031018.1, read on the forward strand.
TTTTTTTTTTTTTTTTTTTTTTTCTAGTTTGAAACAGAATTAATTTTTGGTATCTTGTTTTTTTTTTTTTTTTTCTCTATAGTCTCATATACAAATTACCAGCGAATACTGACAGCTGGAGAATGATCATATAATATAGTGTCTACTTCGCACCCGGCTTAGGGCCACATCGTGGTATTCTTTTTTCTTCTTTCTTCTTTCTTATTCTTATTTTCTCTCTCACTCTCTCTTTATTATTCTTCTTATTTTATTATTTTTTTTTTTCGTTTCTTGTGCTATTTAAAATTCTGATCGGGTAAACGGCATGTCACTGTCATACCTACTCGCGCATACAGATCGATCCATGTATTAATAGAACCGGCATAGTACTTCATACCTCTTCGAATTATACGAAAACTATACTTTATTACATCTACTTATTATAACAGGGCTCGGGGTTATTTCTCAATACGATTTAGTCCAAAATTTCTTACGGGGTACCTAAAATTTCGAGGAAAATTATTCTAAAAATTGATGATATTCGATATTTAATTATTTTTTTTTTTTTTTTTTTTTTTTTGTTTTTCGTATACGAAAGAAGGATGATCGGTAAAGGACGCGACCTGAATCGATAATTTTTGATTACTTAGCAAATTACAAAAAAAAAGTTATTCGATATAATATTTGTAATAAATTTTCAATAAATTTCAAGCTAGGTAATATAGAAAAGCGAAATGAAAATGTAATGCTCGGTGAGAATTGGAGTTCGAGGTTCGCCACGGCTCGATTTCGTCCTAAAAAAACATCATCCCTTATGCCTCGGGGCAAAACCCCCAGCCAACTCTAATGCGATGTCGTTTCATATTTCGGAATAACACACACACCCCCGTGCCTCGTCTGATCTGTCTGCACACCTAGAGGTGTCCGTATAACACATATACGAATGTGATGGGCTCACCGTGAGCTAAAACTCGTACCTACCAAAACCCCCATACCCTGCAACGGTGTTAATGTTTGCCCGTGCAATATCACCTCGACGATCAAAAAATAATATCGTTGGTTTATTTAGCGGACGATCGCCCCGTTCCCGAGGGGTTATACTATATATATATACCTACTATATACCCTGGCTATGGCCGAGGGATTAAAAATATAGTTTACGGAGCGTGACACGGGTGCTGTGTGGGGATTATAACCTGCCTGCAGGATGATCAGGATCCAGATCATCCTTCCGAACTCGCGTACATATTCGTTTGTTCGTTTTCAATCACCGTTATTTATACATTTATTTTCCAAGCATTTTTTTCAATCCAATTATATCCACGATATGTATATAAAAAATAAAAATAAAAAATAAAAAAAAAGCTTCGAATCTGTAAAAGAAAAAAAAAACGTGATTGAAATTCGATCGATATTGTACAAAGGGTTAAAAAAATAAAAAAAAATAATTTTTTTTTGAAAATGAAAAGGGGCCTATAGAGGAGAGTTGCCACTATTGGACCGCCACCTAAATTGGACGGTTTCAATTTGGTAATTTTTTTGCAACTGTATCTTCTCAATTTTGAGAATTGTAAAAATGGGTACCATCAGTACTAGAAATTCTCTAAACATTCCTATTTTTACAATTCTCAAAATTGAAGAGATACTGTTGCAAAAAATTACCAAACTGAAACGGTCCAATTTAGGTGGCGGTCCAATAGTGGCAACTCTCCCCTATGATAAAAAAAAAGATGTTCTTCGTTTTCGTTTCGTCCGTTATTTCAATAAGTTATTCTAATGCAATTGGCAGACTAATAAAATTTTCTATGTGCCTCAATTTGGCGTTAGAGAAATTTGGCGATATATTCGAAACTTCTTGCGCGAGCTCCTCCATATCATGGATTCTTGACTTTTGCCGAAATACGTAATATATGTTGTGAATAAAATCAAGTAGGTACTTATCACACGATCGATCTACCATTCCGTTGAATCTTTTGGCGAATAATTCTGTACGTGTCATTATTCGGATTTTGTACATCGCGAGCTTTATAGCCAAGAGATTCCAACGCGTTCGAGTTCGTGATCTGATGCAGTTCTTAGGTATATAATATAGTATATTACATAACGTGTAGGTATAGTACATAGTATTCGTGATACGGTACCTATATATATTACACTAAGACCATACGGTATAGTTATAAATATTATAACAAGAATATGTGTGTATAGTACAGAAATTTTAATTATGTATTTCAATTCGTGTTCATTTTCATTAACCAATATCCGATTTCCTATAGCCGTTAAATCCTGGGCGAACCAATCAGCTCGTAACGATACGGCAAACAGACCATGCGGCAATAAACGTAATTATATTTAACAGTGGGCATAAAGCAATTGATAGATTAGGCATGCCTCTGTCTCGCATAATTATTATTAGCTGTACACATGCATACATAAATACATACATACACGCATATATATGTATAATATATATATATTCTTCATATACTGCAGTACTTTACACATTAAAGTCGAGGCTACCATACCTGGTACACAATCAAACCTCCTTTCGTAATTAGAATATTAATTAATAATCGAGATTAATTAATTCATCGATTACCAATGCATGCCGAGACACCCTATTGCGCATTTTATTAATTAACCTGCGCCTGTCACCATAGCCGTAAAAAAAAAAAAAAAAGTTTAAATACGATATTCTATTCATTATAATTATACTACCTTATGTTAGTTTTCATTTTAACCAATTCTTATATATACGACGACGATGATGATGATGATGATGATGATGATGTATATTACCAATATTCAGCGGAATATTATGATCAAGTGCCTAGTATATATTGATAGTCGCGCGTCTATTCGATAATTCATGAATTATTTACGAATTTACTCTGATCCGACTGCACGTATGGGTATTTTATATCTGAGTGGCTGTTATATGATCGACGAAATAATACGCACCGTGAATAAGGCAATTATAATTTCACTATAATCTATGAGGATTCGTGTTCATAGGATTCGCGTTGAGAATCGGTCAGACCATGCGTAAACGTAATTTATGTTCATTTATAATTAACCGTTATGCGGCTATGAGAGTCTTCCTACTTTTACATTGTCAAATTTGGTGCCGAAATTTTGAAGATCAAAGAAAAGAAAAACGGGTTAGAGATTATCGAGTGAAAGTTTAAACGGATAAACGGTTTTTAAGAAGCAATTTGTGCCCACTCAAATCTGACTATATTCAATCTTAATCTCAAACTATTCATCAGTGATCTAATTTTGCCGAAATCTGATCAAAGACGGCGTGCAAAATTATTGTCGACGTATCATAGTTTCCACGGTAATCCATGATAGAGACGATACACTCAGAAAAAGGTCTTGTTGACACGACCAAAATTTGGGTTATTATATGCACAATCACATTTTTTGTTCAGGCAACCAAAAATTTTGTTGGAATAGTCAGAATTTTGGTTGTCCCAACAAAATTTGGTTTTCCTAACAAAATTTTGGTCATCCGAACAAAGTTTTTGGTTGACTGAACAAAAAATTTGATTGACTGAACAAAAAATGTGATTGTGCATATAATAACCAAATTTTGGTTGTATCAATAAGACCTTTTTCTGAGTGTAGAACAGTTCTTTATACGATGTTTTAGACGAAATATCCTGAGAATGTAGCCGAAGTCAAGCAAAAACTTCCCAAGTCCTTATTTGAACAATCCATAATCGAGTCTCATGCATCCGAATGAATTCTCAGTTTCTTCTCAGCATTTCATAAATCCTCGTGATCACAGTGTGAGCAGAGCCTCAGCACTTATCGAACAATTACCGTAGCAAATAGAAGATCCCTTCCCTTCCCTTCCCTTTCTCTCCTCATCTCATCTCGTCTCGTCTCATCTCATCTCCGCTGTGCAATTCGCCTCGGTTAATCGTTTAATCGGGTTTCGGGGTAGCGACCCATTTGGTAATCACCCTTCGTGCGATGGGTAGTCATGGATACGGCGCGTCCGGAGTTCTGATTCGTCGAAATCTCTGGACGAGGGTAGGTCGCCGGGTGGTTCAACCATCCCTAATACCGTCGAGATGATGGAATAGCTCGCCCGAGGGCTGCTTTATGATCGCCGAGGGATTACGTACCGGATTTAACTCCCCCCCTCCTGTTTTACCGATTTTAACCTTAAAACTTTCGCGTCACTTCGCTCAGACGTGTTTCACGACGTTATATTACATCATACGGTTTCAAAGGGGTGAAAATTTCGCCTCTTCCACCGTAAAGAGTTTTCCAAAATGTTTCAAAGAGTCAAAAATCTCATAGCATTAGTCATATTTGATGGTTGAAATCGTCAACTGGCAAATCGAATCGTCGCCATGTTTGTTTCCGCGTATAATCATAGCGACAAAAGTATAGTTTACACAGCGGGAACGAAAGCTAGTCAAAACCATGGGCTAAAAGTCATTCAAACTGATCCGAATCCCTATATGTATCATAGCGGACGATCAACCCTTTTGATCATTCGAGCGAAAGTACGACAATGAAATGATTTTCCACGTTGATAGATCAACGAGGATGCGCGACCCCCGCCATTGACTACGAGTGCAGTCAATTCTATAACAATCGAGGGGTTGTGGAACTACAGCAGCGCAACCCCATGCGACAGGGTGTTTCATGGATCTTAGGACCCATTGTAACCGGAAACCCTTGTTTAGGGTCGCCCCTCGACATATACCAAACGTCGACGAATTGGCCAGGGCTGATTTTCCGAGAGGTTGTAACTAGTTGCCACTTAATTTGTGCCAACCCCTAACAATTCTGTGTGTATATAGCTGGCGGTTATATATAGAGTTTGCGGGAAACCATATGATGTGTGTAACATAGGTATATATAATCGGGGGTATAAATTCTTTGGAAATTGATGTCTATTTGATAAAAGAAAAATGTCATCATTTCCATTAATTCTGTTTCAGGTTAAAGTATGGTTCCAAAATCGTCGAACAAAACACAAGAGAATGCAGCAGGAAGAGGAAGCCAAAGCTCAGCAACAGTCGGGGGGTAATGGCAACAACGGTGCAAACAAAAATACCCATCATGTTAGCAAATGGCAACAAGAAACGGGCGATTATCATCAGGACGAAGAAGAGCACATCGATCCTGAAGCTGACGAATGTTCAAGCGGTTCTGAGGCGTAGCTAGACGTTTTATGTCTGGATTAAACTGAGGAAATGAACATTTTCTTCGACGTGCAGAATATTTTTCGGTTGCCTTTTGGTTCCTGAAATTCTAAACCTATCATTTTAATCGAACGATATGACGGTGAGATAGTTCCTTGAATATCATTCGGTGATGGATTTTCGATCGTTATATATATGGGATCGATTATACCTACTCATGAACTGCATAAGAAAATAGCTGTTAATCTAGTTCAGCCATTGTACAACCCCCTGAGAGAAGAAGCATCCCCCGTTCTAAGGTTAGCTAATGGATGCATTGTCTCGGGGCTGCAAGGACGGGGTAGACACGAAAGCTAAATGACCGTGGTTCCGGCGGCGGAAATGGTCGTGCCCGGAAGTTGAGCGAAATTTGAGAATCTTTTGGGAAAACTTATGCCTCGTTTCTTCTAGACGATATGGGAGATGAGGGAGAAGAATAAAAAAACAAAAATAATGATCATGAAATGATGAAAATGAAAAAAAAAGAGAGAAGAAGAAGAAGAAGAAGAAGAAGATGATGAAAACCGATGATGTGACAGTGGTCGAAGTGTAATATTAATTATTTGAGAATTAAGTATCTTGCCATATGTTGTTATTACGAAGCCATATGGAAGTGAAAGATGATCTGATTCTGGGTGAATTGGTAACGAACTAAACCGGATGAGACTCTTTTGTAAATAGAGATAGTTATAGATAAAGATAAAGAAAGAAAGAGAGAGAAAGAGAGAACAGAACAGAGGTGTAATCAGTTATGTGTGTAACTTAATAATTCGACTGTTTAATAATTGTGGTAAATAAGAATCGATATGGATAAATGAGAATGATAAGATAAAAAAATAAATTAAAAAAAAAAAAAAAAAAAAAAATTGTACATAGGTATATACATATAATATATTATATATTATATATAAACTGTGAGTGCCAAACTTAATATTAAAAAAAGACGAAAAAAAAAAAGGAAAAACAAGAAAAGAAAAAACAAAAAAAAAAACAAAAAAAAAACAAAATACAAACCCAGTGGTATACCGATGTATTTATAGATATTAACTCGTTACTTTTAATTAACAGTATTCTTTATTATTCGATGTCTGAGATGTACTAAATTAAATTATTAGAAACTCGTTGAAAAAAGAAAAAGAAAAAGAAAGAAAGAAAGAATGAAAGAAAGAGAGAAAAAAAAAAAAAAAAAAAAACGATTACAACAATTCATCGGAAATTCATTATTATACAGTTTTAGAGGTGTCTCCTGAGACGTTGTAGCATTTTCCACCTCTCGCGCTTAGGCCTAATTCAGACTCGTGCAAATTTCGTTTTGTTATATTTATACCCGCATATATAAATTAATTTGGGGAAAAAAAAAAAAAAAAAAAACTATATATATTAACAGAGAAAAATTATTATCGCTTTGAATCAAGCCTAAGCAATGATGTGATGTTTGCGATAAAATATAATTACATCTCGATCTCGCGGAAGAGTGAAAACAAAAAAAAAAAAAAAAAAAAAATTCGACTAATTCGAGTCAATTTTGTTAATTAATTTAACACGCGTAACATCAATTGACTCGAATTAATCTTATATTATGTATTATAGGCATAAAATGATTTTCCGATTGCCTGCCTTGTTGTTTTTTTTTTTTTTTTTTTTTCTTTTTTTTTTTTTTTCTTCTTTTCTTTTTCTTATTATGGTAGACGAATAATTTATTGTATATATATTATTTGTAAATAATGAATGTGATTTTACTTTACTTGACGTACGAAGTAGTGTCTGTAATAAACAAAAGAAAATACAAAAAATGAAAAAAAAAAAAAAAAAAAAAAAAAATATAAAAATTAATAAAATAAATGAAAAAAAAAAATTAATCAATAATAAATCATCTCGTGTTCTAACGATATAGCAAAATAAATTATATCACAATCTATACAATAATTAAATGCATTTTCCACTATATTATACATACACAAATATTAAATACTCCTGATTCCTAAATTCTATATAAAACTATACGAAACTGCAGTTTATTGAAAAATTATTTTTAAATAGAAAACAGATAATGATCGAAATTTTAATATTTTCATTTCTTCATTTCTATATATATTAGGGTGTTTCATTTTTAGGCAATATTTTTTTTTTCGATGGCATACCAGAGAATCTTATACTTTATGAAAAATAAAAAATTTTGCCGCCTGGTAAAAGGTTTTAGGTCTAATAGTGGCTTAGCTCATTCAAAAATTCGATTTCCCACCTAAATAACACAGGAAAATTTTTTTTTTTTCGTTTAATTGAATTTTTCGTTGTTAAAATTTTTTTTTTCGAAAAAACCTTCGTATAGCTTTCGAAGGAAATTAAATTCTCTACAAAAATGTCTCTGTGGTCGAAGACCGTACAACCACTAGTTTCGGAGTTATAGCGAAAATTGTTCATGTTTGACGCGCTATAAGTCCGAAACTACTGGTTGTACGGTCGTCGACAACAAAGACATTTTTGTAGAGAATTTAATTTCCTTCGAAAGCTATACGAAGGTTTTTTCGAAAAAAAAAATTTTAACAACGAAAAATTCAATTAAACGAAAAAAAAAAATTTTCCTGTGTTATTTAGGTGGGAAATCGAATTTTTGAATGAGCTAAGCCACTATTAGACCTAAAACCTTTTACCAGGCGGCAAAATTTTTTATTTTTTATAAAATATAAGATTCTCTGGTATGCCATCGAAAAAAAAAATATTGCCTAAAAATGAAACACCCTAATATATATATATATATACGTATATGTGGATTCGGTATCAATTTTCTTATTTGTTTATTTATTTTTTCTTCTTTACTACAATTTTGTGCTATTTTATTTTCATATTTATTTTTGCAACCGAAGATGTACGATGCGTCGTTAACTTTGTTCAACGGGTTGCACTGCACTATATATAATATAATATACCTATATACACACATATAGGTATATACTATATGCCGCAAAGCAGCGTTGTAGGTAATTACTTTATAATAGCTGCAACCAACCTGCGTAATTACCACTTCGAATAATACAGCTCTTTACAAGTTCTTTCCCTTAATTGCTTAACTGACTTTCCGGGTGCCGGAAGGCATATTCGCGTTTGTTATACTCGTTATCCAACCTCTTATATATATTATATATAAATGCGATATGAGCTATTATTCGACTATAATTTTTACTGTAATATATATTTTTCTTTTTATTCTTCTTTCGATAATTAAATTCAGGAAACAAGATTTTATTACTAACGATAAGCTATATATATCGTATTCAAGGGTTAAAAAATATGAGCATACACACGATTTTCTATTTTTTTTTTTTTTTATTATTTTCATTTTAAATAATTATTACATAATTATTTTATGATTGATGAATATATTTCTCATTGATTTGATTCATTAAAAAATGAAAAGTTGTTCAGGAAATAAGTGTAATTATTATTCATGAATATTGAATATGTAGTAATGCAGTAATGTATGTACATACGATTTATTAGGGTGCAGCAGCTAATTCGATCATATTCGAATTTCGATTCTCCCATGAGCCAAAACGTCTCCAAATATATAAAAAAGAATTTAATCAAAATTTCAGGCTTCTATCTCAATTCTAAGTACTGCGTCAAAGTCTTTGAACTTTCCCATTTAAATAACACACGATTTTTGGTACTTCGGTGTTATTTTTGACTTCCTATCACATTATCGCTTCTCTGAATCTGAAACTCCGCAAACTTCTTACATATCGACCCCTTAGTGGTAAAACATGCTACCCGAGAATATGCTGGGAACACATGCTACCCGAGAATAAGCTGGGAAAACATGCTACCCGAGAATAGGCTGGGAAAACATGCTAGCCGAGAATGAGTTTCAAGAACATACTATCTCACGTCAGAAATTTTTTGGAGCAAAATTTAGTTGGTAACACTGCTGCTCGCATAAGGACGAACAAAACGATCTTCATTGCAATTTTTATACACAAAGTCTACACAGTCTAATTATTATCGATTATTGGTAAACATTTGTTAACATACTCGATTGCGGATACTTGTTTTTTTTTTCTCATGTCATATTTATTTGAAAGATCGTGAAGAATATAAAATGTTATTAACTTTATGTAGAAATATCAGAAATTGAAGTATATAGTATATGGGCCATGCGGGTAGCATGTGTTCATAAAGATATATTCATCGAAATTATTTAACTAGAATGCGGTTATCGGTAACACGTTGCAAAAATTCATTGTGTCAGTCAATATAAATACGCAGATACTGCAAAACTCGTTTCGAAACCCTTTTGCAGAATGTTAAGTCGAGATGTATTTACTTATGCATATCATCTTCACGCAATTATTGTTATTATCTTCTTCTTCTTCTTCTTCTTCTTCTTCTTCTTCTTTTTCATCGTTTTCTTCTTATTTTTGTTCGTCTTCTTGGTCGTGGCAGTTGCAATTTGGCGATAACTCTTATGCCTCATTGCCGGGTAGTTTGGGGTCCTTAAAATGTGTCGGACAGCTGACTATAACGATAAGATACCGTCTCTCTTTCGCTCACTATTCCTCGAGACTTGGCTCATAAATTTTTTAACAACCGTAGTGAAAGAAATACCTATACCCAAACTCGCGTTCGCGTTCGTAATGCGTATAGTGCGCAGTTTGGTACCAAAACGCCGGAAACTTATTTTAGGTTTAACCAATATAATTGGAGGCAGGTATAAAATAAGAGCTTTTTAATTTGCGGCATCGTTTTATTATTCACTGTTTACATTATCCCATGCTAATCGAGACAATCCGTACATTATCATTTCTCGATTTTCATCGACATCGGCGTAACCATCATATGTTAATTTATCAGAAAATAGAAGGTTGCAAAAATTTCGAACATGTCTACACAGAAAGAAAGGTTGACTTGATTTAACATAATTTTGCGGTCCAAAAATGAAGACCGAAATTTTCTTGGTTCGAGAAAAGTTTTTGATTTGATCCGAGAAAATTTCGGTCTTCATTTTTGGACCGCAAAATTATCTTGAATCAAGAATAATTTTCTTGGCTCAAGTTAACCTTTTTTTCTGTGTATATACGATCGTTGATCGCAAACTTATTGAAAAATCAAAAAATCGTCCCCAAAATAAAAAAATCATCCGCAAAAACGAAATTCATCTAATAAATCATCGTTTTTCCTGAAAATTCGAAGAAGTTTTGATAAACGACGCGGATCCCGATAGGATATGAAAAACGTCGAGTAGGTATAATCGCAATCAGTTCTGTAAGGTGTTGCGTGTCGTTTTCGCGAAGCGTATAAATGCCAGAATAAGCGAAACGTGGTATTAACGAGACAATTTGTTTTCTGCTTTGTGCTGGGTGTTTGAAGTGTGCTCGTACCTAGGTAGGTAGGTATGTTAGTACGTAGGTAGGTACAAGCCGAGAGACATTAGCATGCTGGAAGATACTATAATTACAGGTTGCAGTGCTCTTTGTGAATTGGTTAATTCGCATGCAACCCGATTCCTAGTAATTACCGCTTATCGAACGCCATATATTACACACTCTATGACGTCAAAAACCTCCGTCAAAACATATACAATATACAATATACGTACATAATAATTATCGACACAATTAAACGATCATTAATTGATTCCATTGTCCCCTATAGTCATAGGTATACAATATGTCTCTTTGTGTCACAATTTTTTTTCGATTATCACATAGGTAGTGCGTTCATATAAATATATTGACGAAATTTTATTTATTTTCTATTTTTTCATTTTTTTTTTTTTTTTATTTATTTATTTTTTTCAACAGTAATAACACAATGAGAATTTTATCGTTGTACGAGAGCCACACACACAATTATTATCAATAAATTACGGAACTATAGATTGTGATTCATTGATTATTATCCAAATTCACGCAGACTCTCATAGTTAATTTCAGTCCCATGTCATAAATAAATAATCGACGTGCATAATTCAACACATTTTTTTTTTTTTTTCGTTTTTTTTTTTTCCCTACTCAGGTTTCAAAATTCAATAATCTAAGCCCGGATTTATTCCTACGTTGGATAATAATTACCATACATTATCGACTGTGTATTATAGGTAGATATATCTAACCGATTTGAAAGTATGTCGAAAATGCGGAGAACAAGAAAAAATGGAATTCAATTTTTCGAATCGAAAATACTCAGTGCAGTCCGAGAAGCCGATCTCTCTACTACAGCTTCTCGAGCATCCGAAATATCTTGAATACGCCACTGTAAGGAATCCTGCAACCTGCAGTCAGCTGTAGCAGAAAGGCACACAATGGCGTGTGTGTTAAAATTCTACAATTTTTTTTTCTCCCTCGAATTTCAGGTTTTTTTTTTTTTTTTTTTTCTCGAATTTTCCGATCCTCCTCATCGCGGAGAGGGTGAAAACCGTCAGGGTTTAATATTCGATCGTTTAAAAATCGAGCGTTTTGGAAAATATCGCAGAAACTACTGTATAGATTCGACAAATTTGTCATTTCATCAAATGATATAATAATTAGACGCGGATCAATTAGACAATTAAATTATTCAAAAGACGCTGAATATATCGTGCATCTGCAGTTTAATTTAACCAATCAAATAACCAGAAGTAAAAAAGGCGTACGCCAATGCAATAGAGGGAATAAATGAGGAGGAAGGCCTCGGCGCAAAGGGGAGAGATGAAGGGGCCTCGGGTTCAGAACTGCTAATTATGTAAATTGCCGGTGTTGCAAATTACCCCCCAGTTTGTGTTCGCTCTACACACAATCCCCGCTATCCACACACTGCAGAAACGACCCAGTGCAGCTCTCTTGTGTACTATATGTGAAAAATGTTTAGTTTCCGTTTCTTTTTTCCACTATCGATATTTCCGAGGCTATTTTTACGTATTTGTATTTGTATTTGTATTTGTTTTTTTTCTTTCTTTCTTTCTCTCTTCTTCTTCTTCTTGGGATGAAAAAAAAAAAAAAATAATGAATAAACGCGGGGTGAAAATTATCCCGATAGTGTTAAAATCGGGAATCGTTTAATTCGAATTCATCCTCAAGTCGTCGCGGTAATGACCGCCATAAACTTTAACGGATGACACGGCCCGGGCCCGAGGCCAACAAACAAATTGGTCCTGACACACGAAATAGGGATCCTGATGCAGTAACGGGTCTACACAACCCTGCCTCTCGTCTCACCTACCTATATACCTGCACTGGTCCTCCAGGGATGCTGCTGCTGCTGCTGAAGCTGAGGAGGGAAATGCTATCGGACAGCTCGCTTGATGCATATATATATATATGGGAGAGACACCTTTCCAAGAACTACGCGTGTAAAACACCGGTTAAATCGTAGTTACTATTCAAATGGATAGAAAAACAATCCTCGAATACCCGGGTCCTTAAAGTGTCTGACAAATGTTACGAGTGTTCGATTGCCAGTTTGATATTTCAACCCTTGATGAGCGGTACGTTGACGGATGAACATTATTTTCAATCATAAATCGACGTTAGAAATTTTGTCTAAGAGTTTCGATGTATGGAGGAAGACAAGATCGATTTTTTTGAAGGTTCGAGGTGTAGGGATCGCCTCTGTTAAGCTAGCCGAAAGCGAACTGGTTTAATGCAAGTTAAACCGAGTCTTTACGACTATTGCCAAGTGTCCAGATGGTGGTCCGCAGGTTTCGTTATACCTACGGCAGGTACAGATTTAGTATACGAGAGAAGAAAATATTCGTAGAAGGTCCTCATGGTGCAGTCGCCCCGTGTTATTCAAATGTAACAACGGCTGACTCCTCACCTCTATCAACAAGCCTGTCTTATTAACTTCAAGTCGACCGCGTTAGGCCCTAAGATCTGGAATATTATTCCACCGGCAGTAATCCCATAATCAGAAATCTTTTCCATAAATAGAAAAATGGGATAACGACCTGTCTACTGACATTACTATACTCGCACTGCAACTCGCGCGAGCTATTGCTCGAGGTGGAATTACGTGCTGTAATGTAATTCGCTTTATGGCACTCGATAAAAAGGGAATTGTACCCAATTGGGGCTGGGATTGAGCCAGGATTAATCACGGTCTTATAGATACACGGAGTAGATTGAAAGCGAAATAATCTCTGCGGCGTTTACTTGGATTTTAAAAATTCATCATACTATATATGCAGCCTCTGCAGTGTCAACTGTCAGTGTAAAGAAATACTGATGAACCCCCTCAGATCCAGGAATTCTCCTTCAATTAAAAGGGTATACTTCAACGTCCAACACAAGCGACAAAGAGATATAGAAATCCAGAGACTGTGTGATGCTCGCGATGTGTGTGGGTTATACCAGAGGGTATCGGGTTACCAATGAAATAGTGGTACCATTTTGTTTACAATATTGTCCCAAGCGGTCGTGTCTACACTCGACAAACCACACTATAATACTTGGCTTAACAGTCCGAGTAAAAGATGTCGAGGTGCGATCAATGTGTAGGTAACACCATGGTGTCATAGAGTCATAGACCTTTCCAAAGGGAGCCAGAAACTAATCTACATGATGCTATGAATTAAAATAACAGGAAATAAGAAGAAGAAGAAGAAGAAGAAGAAGAAGAAGAAAAGGAGAGGTAGGTATTGAGAATATAATTTCTACCCTATCCTCTGCAGGTTTTTATCAGCAAAGTGCACATATATATATTTGCGTCCGATTGATCCAGCTCTAATTTAAAACCCGATAAATGCAAATTCTGACAAATCGTTTTGTCAGAGGGATCAGAGATATCCTCTGAACAAACATGTGGTTAAAGCTGTTAACCAGGCTTCAGGTTGGCCCAGGCTATGATGGTTATGATAGGTTCGCATGCCAGGAACGCATTAAAATTGCGGTTTCCTATACGGAATCAGAGAAATCCACAACTGCAACGATGATTCTTAGTTATTAGATCTTGCCGGATAGCGTAGGGCAACATCCGATCGTGGAATCGGCACGGTTGTCAATGATTTGCCAGTATCCTCATCATCGGTTGTTTCCATGACTGCTAAAAATAAAAAGTATACCTTCCTACGTAGCGCCATGTACATGCCCTTCCCATTTCTTAAACCGTTTAAATCCAAAAGAAATACGCAGCACCTGCAATCGCCAGGCATAAAATCTATTGGTTTGAATATGCGATTTTCGTTTTTCCAAAGCACATTGAATGTTTCAGCCAAGATTACCTCGGGCCAGACTGTCTTTGGGGTGTGCCAAAACATTCCGTGACATTTACGTGCCAACTGCATTGCAGCGGCCAACAAATGCAATGAACCTGGCCTGGATCGATCCCCCGAATCGCCATTCGCCCCTACCACTTTTGGCCTTATTTCAATTGACCCGTGAAATTCTCCGTGTGATTGGTCGCCTCAATGGAAACCGCGGAACCCGCGCAAAAGTATATGAAAAAGGTCACTTGAAACGTGGAGCGAAATTAATTCCACATTGCTTAATGGCTAATTTTTAAGGCCCAGTTTATCACTGAATAAGTTTTTCACGATCCACCGTCAGTGGAAGTAAATTTTTGTTCATTTTGTGAAGATGAAACGTGAGATTATCCTCGTGACGATAATTGACGGAGCAGATAGCGCATCAACGCAGTTTGAAATTCATGGTACGTGGTGCAGTATGTATGGGACTGCACTTTTCCTGCATATCTTGGCTAGTTGCACTCGAAGCGATGGACCTTTACTTGATACTTCCATGGCAGCACGTATCCCGTAATTACGGTCAGCGACCATTCATTAAACTGATTACACCTCGCCCCCTTTTCCCTACCTTCTATTCTCAGTCTTAGCTAGGTATATCCTCCCACGTCTCACCTTCCATACTCTGCCTATACCTACCTCAGCCCCGGTGTACACGCGATCACATTATGCTATACCCCAGGTTGAACGAAGAAACAAAGAAAAAACGAAATTTTCAACTTAAACGAGTAAACCAAACGAGATGATGATAACATCGTGTAGGATAGGTTCAGGTTAAGTGAATGTATACTGTGATTATTAAGATTAAATTATTATTAAACACTCTACACCTGGTCATCGAGAGAGCGGTGCAGTAAAAGTAGGAGTAGATGTAGAAGTAGAAGTAGAACCTGCATCATCGAAGTGCAGGTGAAGGAGAAACTATCCATAAAATAAAGTATATGTGTGTTTCTGTGTGCGTGTGTGTGTGCGTGTATTAATAGAGAATGACGAAACGTAATTAGATAGTGGAAGACCTTTGGAAATGGTCAACCACCTCGCGAATTATAGTTACATTGTGCTAGACTGTGATGGCACTAAATTACGCAAGCTTAAAGAGAGTTTAAGTCATGATATTCGGTCTTGTTCAAGTATATATTGGAAACTATCGGATAGTCGATAGTCCATGAAGAAGGAATCGAGCGGCTAGGCACCCTAGGTGTGTGCCTTGAACTGGGAGTATTCCATCCTCCTCCAGGAGTCGGAACGGAACGGAACAACGTAGCAATTATCAGCCATTTCTCGCAAATAGCTGATGGTTAGTGATAATTATCTTAGGCCGGGACTCTCTGAATTGCTGTGCCAACCGCGGCACCGCCTCCTATCGGTATTCCATCCACTGGGTGTATAAATTGGAAGGTATAAAACATCACTGGGTATATTTTGTGGGAATGAAGATCTCTTTATCCGAATAACATAACAGAAAACAACGCGTGTTTATGCGGAGTGCGGACAGAACTTTTCCAATTATGTTTCTATGGTGTCCCACGTGCCATCTTGATGGTAAGTCACACTCGAGTTGAAAGGAAACGATTTAATGAAACCTCCAACTGTGTAAATGTGCTCACCTTTCCGCAAATTGATTGGCTCGAGCCGGTGATAACTCAAGATAAACCTTAACGATAGGATTTATTTTACGGCCGATCACGTGCCAGAGAAACTGTCTTCATCCTGTTTGTTACCCCGAACCACCATGCTTTCGGCTGACCTCAGAATTCTCCATGAACAAGAGTTGAAAGATATCAACAATCTTTTCCACCGATTAATGGCGAGCAAAACAATCAACGAAATCTGGATTTCATTTTCCAAGTTTCATTGCAGAAATTCGATACTTTTTTGAAGCATGATCAAGAGTCATCTGATGTCAAAGTAAAATGATTTGAGATATTTTGGCATCCAATTGTTCAAAAAACAGAAATTTCGTTCGAGATAATTGAAAAACGTTCAACCTGAAGATTTAGCATTAAAAAAAGATTGATCATTCGAGTCACGTTTGTAGTATTAGAAAGTTATCCGTAGTCATAGGGCAGAGTTCTTTTTCTTATTCCAAACAATTACAGACCCAGATATAAAAAATCGGAGCACCGGTTGATCAAAGTCCTTGCATCAAGTGGTTTTACTTTGACTGCATGTAACTCTAAGACCCGATGACTCACAACTTCTAACTTTTACGTGATTATGATTGGAAAGATTAGCAAGCCACTGTAATAAAACTAGTTGATTGAAGAACAGTTTGAGCAAATAACAGTGTGTCAAAAACTTGAAACGGTGATGATCGTTCTAAAGATAGGACGGTGCGTATTAAAAGCTACGTTTTGAATAACAAGCACTTTCTCTGGCTGATACTAATTCATCTAATTATCGTTGCTGGTTGAAAGCTGATTACATATGTACGATAGAGATACAGCGAGGCTCGAGGGGAGCCCTATGCAAATTACCCAGTTCTAATTACAGCTGCTTAAGTCTCTGACTAATTGTTTCATCGGGCTAAAATAATTGCTCACTGTCACGCGTTTCCCTTGTCGTTCGTCGTCTCTCGCACATCATTCGATCAGTAAAGTAAAGTGGTATACGTAGAACGAATAATGAAAATGAAAATATTAAAATAAAAAAGAAGCAGAAAAATCGAGTGAGCGGAGAGAAGATACCTAGCTGGTAGTACGAGCATGGTGAAGGTGTAAAAGCGTTAGAGAAACGGCCGTAACTTTTGACGGTTAACCACACCGCTCTGTACTAGGTATGTACTTTGCAGTCTTTCCTCGGCAATTGGTTCCCTGAGATCAGTGTCGTTAAATAAACAATCTAAGGTCATCCTGCTCGTGGACCTCCGAGAAGCTGGTTATGGCCGTAAAACTCCCGAGGCATTCGAACTAACCATGAGTCAAAATATTGTTGAAATGAGAACCTTCACTCCCCTGCAGCGGGTAAGAAGAGCGATAATACTGATGAATTAGGTTCATGCTTCTGCACCCTGTGCACAATACACGCATACACACACATGCACACATCTATAATCTAACACTAGCTTGACACACGAAGGATACGAACCAGCTCGGTTGAAGCTTATTGTTAGTAGCTACATCAACCCGAGGAGAGAAGTACCTTCTTTGCACTATATATCAAAGAACGTATCCATGGTGGGTTACCTCAGTGGGCAGCATAACCTGCACGTATGGCTGGTCAGCCAGTGAATGATCATCCTTGTCTCCACCCACTACGGCTGACAGCATAATCATCGGGTTACCTTCCACTTAGACTATAGTTAACCGTGCATTGTGGTTGTAAGATCTAAGTGTGTACTCAAGAGGGTGTTTTATTTTGACCATGTTTGCCAGGTGAGATGATCACCTTATGGTAAATTGATCGACAATTACTTTTCTTTTTTTTTTTCTATATGCATATCACAGTTGAATTCACCTGTGATATGCATAACTATTTTGCCAGTAGATTTTTCCAGGCGTCTTGCTACGATGTTAAACAAACACAGACAGCTGTGTGGTTCCATGGTGGTATAACAACGAATAAAACCCATGTAGCTAAGGCGAGGAGCAAGTGTTTGGACGGAAAATACCACTGAATATTTATGGGGCGATTAGATTAATAAAACAATATTCCATACTCGTTAACTTAATTCTTGATAGCTCAGCTGTGGCTCAGTTCATAAATAAAACATCAACGGTTTCGTTTACCTTTCGACGTCGCCAATCTAGCGATTATCACCCTACATCGTCCAGACCTGCTTGCTGGCTCTTCTTAACCCATAAGTTCTCATCTCTCCACGTGCAAATCTGAGGCTATTGCTTCGGGGTTACCGGGCAGAGAACCCCGAAAAGAATAAGATATAACGACGTGAGAGAAAGAGTCTCTCGAAGCCATGGGGCTCCTAAGATTCACCCGAATTGATTTGGTGAAGAATTTATCCGATCCACAGTCGGATATTCGAACGGACGTAAAGCTTATTCGGTTAATAAGTTTAGGATTGTGCTTTGGCGGCGTTTCGGGACTAATTGGGTCCTCAACAGTTCAGTTCAGGATCGAGTCTCGATACCAGTCACAATCAAATCCTGACAGCTCGGGAAAAGGATCTAGCTAGCTTGTGCCGTACCGGTCAGTGACACAAGCCGCAATTTCCACCACTGTGGGGGTATATATTTTCCATGCAAGTATCGGATTCTGATGAGTAAAAGAGCAGAAAACCAATCGGGGAAGACCGCTCAGCAATGCGAACCCGTCGAAAGAAGTAAAAAGCAAATCCAGACGTCTTATTCTACACCGTGGACCAGGAGAGACCCAGAGGAGAGAGGAGAGTGGCGAGAGGCGAGAGGACGAGGAGGAGGACTCCGTGGCCCTCAGAGACTGGGCTCGGTGGTATGATCGTGATAAGCAGGTGATAGATGCCACACCAGGTACCACCGAGTCCCACCAGGTCCCACCAAACCCCTCTAAGTCTCACACTGACCATTCGACTGCACATGACCACACTGAGCATGGACAATAGCTATTTGTTTCTACCTAGTGGGGGAGGAATAGGCTCTCGCGCTTTCCCTGAAGTCACTTCTTGAACTAGGAATAGGCGATTGCCTCTTTCCTCTTTCCTCTCTCCTCTTCCCTCTTTCCTCTATCCTCTCTACTCTCTTATACTCTCTTCTCTCTATTTCTCGGTCGCCGTCCATGCCGGTTAAATCACATCGACAGATAATCACAACTTAATTTGCCCCCCGCTGGGAAGTCATAGTAGCCAGTGGTTATAGCGTCGAGTCACTCCACCGTGAAGAGCGGTTAGGTGACTTTAGTTCAAACATGGCACGGGAGTCGTTGCCCATTCATTGTATGCAGATGAATTCATCGTTCCTTGCGTGTCAAGGAATTAAATTTTAAGAGCTTTCGAAACCTGGTTATACAGCTTCCATTTTCAAACCTCCTCGACCATTATAGGATTCGTAGGCAGACTGGCTTTTTAACTGATATTTAAGACAGAACGATGGAGTGCGAAATCGCGTCCTGTGGAAAATATATTTCGGCGCTATTAAATTGGGCATATTATATGCATATAGGAGGGATAACCGGCATACGTGATGCAATAATAAAGAAACGGGAGCTGAGAAGCGCCTTTTTAAAGCCTGCAGTGGTATGGGATGACGATGTTATGTAAGAGACCATCTATCAAAATTAAGTGATCAAAACTTACGAAACGAGTGCTTTCATCGAGCTGCACAACCATAAATGGTCTATACCTGAATTGAGGCCCAACCACCTTACAGTTTGGACGTGTATCGAGGATCACGAGCAATATAAAGTGATTTACGCGAAGGAATCATCCTGACGATACCCGTGGGTAGTTTAGACGATGCATCAATGTCGATCGATCGTAGGGTGTCGTTAACTTTTTTACCCAACGTATTTAAGCTCGCCAGAATTTTTCAACTATGTGTTTAAGAAAACAAAAGGAGCGGCAAATTATGTCATAAAAAAATTCCACCAAGAGGTTCCATAAACCTTATGTCAAACTATCTGAAAACATATTCGAGAAGGTAGATCCGACTTGTCTTATACCTTCAGGTTTTGGGGATTCAATAACTTTTCACGGGTTATCTTGAGGATCTTGATCAAGACGTTTACACTTGAGCTTCAACGATAAGGTCCTCTCAGGTTCGTATATATATTTTACAACCCAAGTTCGTCCCTAATTTTTTTTTTTTTTTTTCTTTTTTTTTTTTTTCTCTCCATTTCTCCTTCCCTCGCAGGTTCGTGTATCTCCTTCTTATTTACCTCGGATAATGGTGATGGTGATTGTTGCGTGTGTCGTTGATAGAAAGATATCAGGTTACTCGCACTGACGATAAAATAATTGTCTCCTTAAACCCATCAGCGCAGGGGGGACAAGCCACGATTAATTCGAGAGATTTCCAGGGAGGAAATCTTAAGGACTTTATTAAACGCTGATTGGTACCCAAGATATCAGATTCCGTAAAGCGGTGGATAGGAGTTTAATAAAGAAGAAGATTATACACAGATATGACGCTGATAGAATTATGTTATTAATTAAAGAGGTTTCACTTTACTCCTAACAATGATGAAAACTAGTCGTCAGCATAACGAACAAGCATTTCAATTATTCGACATTGGAACTTGAGTTGTCATTTTTTTTACAAATACTAATAAAGACGTCAGTGCTCTAATCAGGATCATTACAACTCGAAAATTTATACACATTATCATTGAATTAGACACAGGTTTATATTTCTCTAAACTCTCATATATCGCTTATATATATACACCCGATGGAACCATCAAACTCGTTTATATCCTTAGAGTTAATAAAGCCATATCACTCAATTAATAATTGGTCACAGTCGATGCTTATACTTTAATGAGGTTATTAATCTTAATCATCAAATTAACTTTCAATCAAAATCTAGCCGTTTTTCACGCGGAGCTTATACCGTATTCAAATACATATATCAATCACCGTTCAACCACGAAGGCGCCCATTCTTAGTCATTAAAATTTATTTCCATCCATCCAATATACATACTATATGTATATAATATATATATACCTACCCGCAACAACTTGCTAATCATTACAGCGATTTAAGCCTCGCTTAATTTCATCACTTTCAATGAATTTATTTGTGCTAACTGTCTATAGATCTTCAACATAGGTATATGTTCATACATATGCACAACAATAACACCCCGAGCGTGCATTTTACTACGTGCAACACGCTGTGATGTGCTATGCTTTGCTTTGCTGTACTGTGCTGTGCTGTGCTGTGCTGCACACTCCTCACACGCCACAATACTCGACAACAGATTCGGATGATTAATGGTCTACTTTGCCTACCATTAGTCGAGACCGTTAATGAAGCGGTGACTTGACACGTTCGCTAACTAGCTCTTTTCAAGGTAAGTTACACCCTCGGTCAGATGTACATTTCAGAATATAACAACAGTGCAAATTGTTAATACTGAAAAAATTTTCCACCCGTGCAATACGTGTAAAAGTAGATAAACAACGTCGGGGATCATGTCCAGGACGAGGTCCAGCTAGGGTACCTATTATCTATCTCGTGAAACACACGAAAGAATCACGAAGACAAGTGTAACCTGATCCTGCGGACAAGCGTTGTACGAATAGCAGAGCGAGGGTCCTGAAACGCAATAGGATTACTAGAATGGAAGGACCGTGGCTCGTAGAGAATATCTGTGTGTGTGTGTGTGTGTGTGTGTGTGTGTGTGTGTGTGTACGTAGTTATAGCTAAGCCTAAGCAAGGTATGCATAAATATACCACTCCCAAGATAAACATCTCTAGAGCTGCCAGGACCAGCCAGGACCATTTGTTCCATGCGTCAAACGAGGTGGCCGTGCAGTACGATCCTCTAAGTATTTCTTCGTCAATCTCATGCAATTAAACCTCATAAGTATAATTGTACTTTTATCAACGGCCACTTAATTACAGACCAACGACTCTTCTCGACTCGTAAAAAGGACATATAGGTATACACCCTACTAACTCCCAAAATAATGCTTCAATCGTCCTGAAACTTTTCCGAAATAGTTTGCCGCAGGCTTTTGATGTTTCGAATTCGATATTTGAATGTAATGCTTAATCCATGGTTCGATAGTGGATAATTGAAAAATTCTTACAGGACGTATTGGTACTTTCAATAATAGCTTCTTAAGTACATTTCGAACACGTCTATTCACGAATACGTCAATCAAATTGTTCTGGGGGTCAAGATGAGGCGTTATGTGGACATGGTTTTATAAATTGGAAATAATCCGGCGGTATGAGAAACCTGTGCAAAGAAGTTCATCTTCGTTTTCGAGGTGTTTTGTCAAATGACCAGATATATGATGAACAAGGAACACGTTTAGTCACAAACAAACGTTGCGGAGTGTTTGTGCTAGATGTTTGGGTTCCTTTTTAGGAGTTTGACTGAAAAACTGAACTCGTGATATTCCGATGGTGATCGTATTTGGAGGATTGTTGATAAACTTCCAAGCGAGTCGAAAGCCAAGAGACTTATGCCATTGCTCCAGGTGTTTGTCCAATCAGATATGCGTTTCCTTGGAAAAGAGTGCCTCCTCCCGGACCTCTTGACTCCATCTACCTATATATTACTGAAAAAGTCGCACGCGGGGTAACCGACTTACCAAATCCTGTTCTTAGACTCACAAGAGTGAGTCCCTTGGCTATCCTAAGAGAGATCTAAGCGCTGCATAGTCCCGTTGCGGAGGCTGTGAGTTTCAGGGTTGGTTCGTTGTTAGCTACGTGCCTAGCGAACAAATTACCTTTTGTTTTCTTAACTTAGCTGTTATTTAGGGGCTAAGTTATTGCCTCGGTGTTCACTGGTCACAATCTTGAACCCGGCTTTCCTCTTCTTGAGAGAATCTCAAGGTATATTCTTTCTATAGGTATATATAGGTACATGCGGGTGAACTTGTCCTGCAGTGCGAGTATCGCTTATAAATGCTGAAAAACTAAGGTGGAACAGAAGTGGTAAGACACCCTGATGCCCGTTCGCACATCGCACTCTTTGGTAGAAAATACATACATGCGTGGGTCTCGGATCCCCACGAACGCCCGCGAAGCCTCCCTCGCAACACGAGGCATAAATTTAAAGGATAAATAGCCAGTTCTCCAATTTCTTCGGCGTAAATGTCCAGCCAATAAATATCGGACATTGAAATACAACCTTTCGCGACATTCGGTCAGGTACTAACTACATTCTAACCAATGAGCTAGGTCCGTTTTGGTCTGGTCAGGTTAGCCAGCATGGACTATCATCCGTACTTAAATTTCACATTAACATAATATATAATGCTCGTATACAAGCGATAATTGCGTTTTAATGCCGGTGTGCTTTACGTGTGGATGGCGCTTAATAAGCTCCCTAAGCTGCGGGATAAAATAAATAATCATATTCATTGTGCGCAGGCGAGCCGGGCTAACCAGAAAAGCATTTATCTTCACTGACACTCTGTTTATTAAAAATAATGACTGGTGAGCTACACACGCCGACCTGTTCTGTTCCTCGGCATTCCCCTCCCTTGGGCCACGAGGCACAACAACTTCGGATCTAACAGGTTGTTCCAGAGGTAAGACCTTCTAGGGCTACACGGATGACGCCTGAGCAAAGAAGACGCTGACAATCTTCGTCAGAAAATCTGAAAAACTTCCTCTTGTACGCATCTCTTACAAGGGATGAAGAGAATGAAAACTTTACTCGAATCAGAGGTAATAAATCTTTGTGCACTTATGTTCTCTCGTGCTCTTGTGGTCACCTTTATACTATATACGTTCGGATTATTACTAAGGAAAGAGGGAGTTTCTCGTAGAGGGGTTTTAAGGGTTTCGAATAAATCATAACGTTCAGGTGTAAATAGGCCACTCAGCCTTCGAAAACACTTCATCAAGCGAAGGCAGCAGCGGCAAATATTCCCCTCGGCGATATTTTAATTTATACAGGACTTGCCAGCGCACGCAAGCCCCTGTACAAAAGGTTGTATGTACTGGAAGGTCGGTGGTAGTTCGCTGGTTCGTTCATTGGTTGGCTGGCTGGCTGGACCCGCCAGCCAGCAAATCAAACGAAATAAAATACACCAGAATACACAGAGAATCGCCTCGTCGTAAAATATGTCGAGGAAAGGGTGTTTGAAAGATTGTAATTATATTATAAATTCAGAGATTAAAGATACCCGCGAGCTCAGATCTATGGGTGTATCATTCCACCCTGCACAAAATACTAGAACCACACTACCATCTGCTTCTCGAGTCTCTCTCACTCCCAATCACTCCAATTGTGCAGCCTCCTTTTTATACATCTCAACTTGAACCTGAACACAAGGTGATGCACAATCAATATGGCAGACAATGCACACCTATATTAAATTCTAGCACACAATCATATGATCCACAATAAATACTGTCAAACATCTCAAGTTTCGTGCACATCAAATGTTGGGCACAATCATTTCAAAATTTCATCGTTACTGTTCCGGAAAAGATTGCTTGGAACATGAAAAGTGAAGCTGACGAAAGCTCTTGCTCATGAGAAAGATTGTGCACCAAATTTGATGGGTGTGACTATGATTGTGTTTGCATTTCCATGTGCATCTTTCATCTGCACATGTAGAAACAGATAATTTTTGGCTCTAGAACATTTTCTCTGAACCTTGTGTGAGTAATGTTTGCCGGTTGATGACAAACAGCGAAATTTGTGCATGTCTTTATGTACACCATAATGAGCAAAGTGTGTAAAAGTGAAGTTGGGATAATGGGGTAAGCGAGTCCGCAGGTCTGGTGGCGAGAAATGATTCGTTAGTATAAAACAGGCAGCGAATATACGAATCTGAGAAGGTGTAAGGTAGAAAACAAAGGAACATCTTTGGATGATGCACGAGGTGTGTTTAGTCGCACGATAGTGACGCGGAGGTTCGAGTTCAGCACGACGGGAGCCGATTCGGGACATCGTCTTCTCCTTCTCATTCCTTCTTGGAGGACTGGCGCAGGATGCGTCTTTCTCAGTCCCTAACAAGACTCGAATAGAGCCGTCAAAGCCGCGGGGGGTGCGAGACTCCAGAGTCAGTCTGGCCCCCCGCTGGCCACCATCTTGGTTTTTATTAACGAGAGAGGAGTTCCTACGGGAGGAGGACAACCGGCCAGAACCATGAGTCAACCGGCCAGAGGGAATCTCGCACGAGTGCGAAGGAATTCATTAGGCATCTCGCGTTAATGATGCTAAGCTTCCATCCACCTTCCCGTGCTGCCTACTGAAGACATTTCAGTCCCTCTGCTCAGTTAAAAAAAGGCGAAACTCCAAGGAATAATAATCCCAAACTATTTGCGCGGGAATTCTTCATCAGGATGTCTTCAGCATGGGCATCCTTTCATCCCAAACAATTGGTGTTAAACTTTAAGAAGATGTCATACTAGCACAAGGATTTTTGTCCACCTCAAACTTTCGAGGACGATATTGAGCACTGACACAGTGACTTGTCGAAGAGAAGAAGAGAAACGCAGTTGAAACTTTCTGACTCTGGAATGAAAACGTTGGCGTAATGTGGTTCTAGCCATGGGATGCCAGCGGTGTTCTCGCGTGTCGATGTCAATGTAAAGTCGTCAGGCATCCCAGCTTCCGTTGGCTTCTTGGAATAAGCTATATGCACGTCTTCAGTCTCCACTGATCTCTTCAGCGATGATTACGATTCGAAAATATGCTGGGGGCATTTTTGTTCCTACGAAGTTCTTCAGAGCTTCCAACCACGGAATGCATGGCTCGTTATCAACCGACTACCTTATCGACGTCCTTAAGGAAAGAATTTTTGCATGCGTAACATGATCCGAGCATAGTGAGCACAGCTTTGTTCGAAAAATCTCATGCGAGGTCGTATAATTACACGGATGTGCTGCGATACTGTCGCAACTTAGGACAATCATAATTCACCGCGAAGTGGCTCGCCGGATTATCTTACAGACCGACATTTTCGGGGAAATATGACGTCACTTAGCCAACCATTAAGGCAATAAATTCTTGGCTATGTAAAACGCTATTATGCGCGTTGAATGATGTCGCGACCAAAAAGGAAACACTCTTGAAGTCCACGATGTTGAACCAGTCCCGAAAATCTCAACAGACCATTTTCCGGTGCATAAAAAGCACCCGAAAGTTCAAGTTCATGTTTGATGTTTCGGAAGCTAGGAAAAAGGTTTTCGCGTGCAGCGAATTGAAATTGTGCCGAAGGATGGTCGGATAAATTTCTAGCCCAAAGACACGTTGATAAAAATGAGCCTTCAAGGATAAGGAACATGAGAGACATCGGCTCTCTCTTTCTCTCTGTATAGTTCTGCGTCTACCTATGGCAGGCCTCGCGCACAGGTCTTTGCTATCAGAGATGAGATCAGATCTCGGGGCGGGCAGGCGATGTTGGTATAACAAAACACTGTCCGGTGATGAGCGTCATTACCCCTACCTCACGGTACAAGCCATAACGGCGGCCATCTTGGCACCGGTTTTGTAACGGCAAAAGAGTTGTCCTGCACCGGGTTCAGAGATGCGGAAGGTTATTGCATCGTGCTTCGATGAGTTTAACCGTTAATTAATTATCGATTATCACGTACCGTCATCACGTCACCTCGACGATGCCTATGGTCCCAACAGCACATATATGCGTGCATGATACTCTTCATATGAGAAAAATTATGAATATAATACGGCACGGGGCTCTCGAATTACGATACCATTGCTTTATGCCTCGTTTCACGGTACGTTGGGAGCAAATCATCCGACTAACCATCGTCCTTACGATACAGCGAAAATCTAGCTCCAACCAATCAAGTATCTCGGACGTACCTATAGAGATTTTTGGGTATGGAATAATAATAAACCAGCAAGAGTTAACCGTGCCGCCATTTTACCCCGCAGAATTTCACCGCCTGTTATAAACCAACTCGAGTCTTACAGGATTAAGAGAAAACTACTTTCAGCTACTGATCGTTTTAGTCGACGTCGAGTAACCCAGAAGCTGATGAACGTTTCCGCTCACGGAATTACGACAAAACTTTCAAGATCGTACACAGGAGTTCTACCTACTACAGAGTGGATGGTATCCATGGCAACCCGCAACCCGCAACCCGCACACGCTCCTGCGTCCAGGACTCACATACATACATGGTTACACTGTGGATGCGCTGTATACATTCCACTTATGAAGTTGCGCGGTGTTTGCTTTACACCCTGCCTCCGTCTCTTCCTTCCACTGATCCTGCCACCATCCTCATCCTCGTCCTTATCCTCGTACTTCTCCTCCTGCTATTCAACTGGCTCGTCCGCCAGTATATATACTCTTCCTTTTGTACATCGTCCGTTTATTATCAGCAATTTGGCGCGCACTCGCGTGAGCGTAATTTCATATTGGTTTTCTCCCACCCGAAGACCTTTTTTTTACTTTATTCTTCTTCCTTCTTCCTTAGCCCCTGTAGCTTTCTGTGGC
Organism: Tenthredo mesomela; assembly: GCA_943736025.1. Classification (NCBI taxonomy): domain Eukaryota; kingdom Metazoa; phylum Arthropoda; class Insecta; order Hymenoptera; family Tenthredinidae; genus Tenthredo; species Tenthredo mesomela. The sequence goes on from OX031018.1 coordinate 5,706,435, forward strand.
TAACATTAGTGTAGTGCGCGAACAAACTACTGCTTGCAGCTTGGATCAGACGCATTTGATGGTTGAAAAATCGAAAATTAGCCACTGCAATTCTGCAGGGATATTTTCTGCCCTCATCGATATTCGTCCATTTTCTTCGAAATCAAACTCACCTGACGTATTGGCTTGCTTCTGAATAATAATTAAAGAGCGAATAATCTGAGATCTTAAGGCCTTGGAGTCTAACTATGACAGATGATTGATCACTGATCTTGACCTTTAAAAATACCCCCTCGATTCAATGGGACATTATTGAATGTAATTTCTTCTTCCTACGCGAAAAAAAGAAAAAATAACATTTGCGGGGTAAAATTTGTCAAGCATAAATGCAGCTCGGTCATAAATCGACTCGGCGTATGGTATAACTATGAGGATTGAATGGATGAGTAAGCGAATGTTTGAAGTACACCCTGAAGACATTTTTCTCAATACTGGGATACGATTATTAATCAAATTTTCGTTAATTTTCTTATCAGACAATTATTATCGGGAATAAAAAGACGCGGCTTGCGGATAAACGGAAGAAAATTCTAAGGCGGCGCGTTTTGCCGGACTTCAGAACCCTTTCGAGTCTGTATTTATATACGTATTAGCACAGCCTGCGTCTTGCGTAGTTAATCATCGTTCTTTTCCGGCGATTTTGTTGGTGCACAAGGCAATTGAGCTGGTGGAGTGATTGCAAAATTACAGCACGTAGCCGGACTGTGGCTAAGAATTCTGCACTTTTCACGGTCTTTCAAACTCTGCGGTTGCAGAATCGGTACTCTCCGAGTTAAATCCCCGCGGGTTTAACTGTAGTTTAAAAATTATCCGAGATTAGCAAAGGATTAAAATTAACCACCGGTTAGCTGACTTTCGTTGCTGAACGGAGTAAGTAAGTATTTATCTTTAAGAATATTTATACAGGTTCGAAGTCTCGAACTCTAATGCAGACTACAACAGAAAGCATAATACCTATCAGCTAGTAAATTGCCTCCAGTTTATATTCTCGGTTTGGAAAAAGTTACAGGATCATTTTAGGGACCCAAACCTTGTGCCTCTCGCGTTTACTTCAAGCTCCCAGATTTACCCGCTAAGCTGTTTGCTAAGTTTGGTCATCCGGTCATCCTAACAGTCTTTGCGGTTACCAACAGATTATCACTTCCCCGCCCACCTTTGAGTCCCGCTTAATACCTGCGGTCTTTAAACTCAAGGTTTAACTCCTGATTTTCCCGTTTTTCCTCCGCCTTCGCAAAGTGAAAAGACGCGATTTTCATCCTGCCGCAAATTATTCTGCGATCCTTCAGCCCGGCCTTCACCACCTTCAAATTAACCGTTCTTTACTCTCCATCGAAAGTCGGTTTCTTGACGTTTTAACAAACAACGGGCTGCCTTGAACTGGTAATTATTTCTGCACAGGGTGATTGGCCACGTCTTCATTTACCTCAAGCGTTTCTTGACTCATTTCTTTATTTTTGCCTGTCAGTCAAGCTTTAAAATCACTTCGGAACTCTCATACATTCCCAAACGACCTGCGCTGTCGATGATCAAATTTTCGGAAACTGTTTAAAAATGAGTAAAAATCCCATCTTTGCTGAAGTACCCTAAAATTACTTGATTCGTTCTTTCCTACATCGGATAACAATTATTTTTTCCTTCGGCTTCCCCTGATCTTGCCAGGCAGTGAAAAATGAAGGATCGGATGAATTACACGGAGTTAAATACGGCAGGTGCATATCTCCGATTGGTGATATAATTTGGGCTCGAGAAACCCGCCATTCGGCGCAGGTCATACGAGTGAGAAAGGGAAGAACCTTAGAGAGGGATAAATGCGCCGGGAGGCTCTCATGAATCAAGGGCTCACACCCTTGTTAGCGAAGTACGCGTGTGCGGGATTTCCCCATCGTTGCCCCATGTCCATGGTGTCCGGGGTCGGCGTTCCACCATATACTTCTTGGCGAAGGTGCCTCAGGGGTTAGTGAAACTATGGGCGAACCAACAGCTCGGCGAGAAAACAATTCACTTCATCATCTGCTGTTGTTAAGAATTTTTTTGGAATTCAAATTCTCGATACGAAATATAAAGAAGACGGCGTGAAACACTTGGGAGGATTTTTTATGCACTCATGTATTCTCGATTTCTTCTTATTCTTCTTATTCTTCTTCTTCTTCGTGTCTTTTATCATCCAATTAAAGCATGATTTAGTGCGACCATTTAAAGCGGCGTTTAGCGGTCATAAAAGTCTTGACCGAACGGTAATCAGGGCAACATTAAAATCATTAGGGGTGATGGGGCGCAATTTGCCAATTAATTAATGACTTAGTCGTTAAATTCATTCTAAATACCCAAAACGCAAAATAACATATTTGATTCAGGTAAGAAGATAAATGTCTGCTAATAAAAAACCATCACGAAGTCGAAGTATAAAATTAAATAAGGGATGAGTCAGCGAGGGTTCAATGACAAAAAATTCTATTTTTTTATTTAGTAAATTTATGATTTAAAGTGGAACTAATTTTTCAGAGTCAAATTCATGTTAGCTGGTACTATAGAAGCTACCTACTCGCACAGGTATAATACGGTATGAAGATATTTCGATTTAGGTAACGACGTGGAGCGGATCGTAGTCAGCTAAGCTATTTAGAAAAGCAAATTAATTTGTAGGTTGATTGAAAAGTCAGAGTAAACCAAGAGCTGACAAATGGACACCTGCTAATTACCAACAAAAGTAAATCAATCTTCCGAAACTAGTTGAGCTGTTAATAGGAAGAGCGTTAAACGATGGTTTGAACCGGTGGTACGGGTGGTAAGCGAAGCGGAGCGGAGCCAAGGCTTTTCTCTTCTGACAAAGAGAAGTAGCAAAATAAAAAAAATTAAAGAATAAGAAGAAGAGGAGAAGAAGAATAAGAAGAAGAGGAAGAAGAAGAAGAACTGCATGACCAATGAAGAGAAGAGAAGTAGTATTAGGTGGGGGAAAACAGTAATAAGAATACTGAAAGCAAGAAGGAGATGAGTTCTACTTCTACTTTTTGTTCACCTCTAATTAGGGGCCAATTATACCGAGCAGGCGCTTGCCTCCACACAATACCTGGCATAGGTACTTGGAGTAGGTATTGATGTGCGCAGGTGATTAACTCCCATTTCTTTCCATTTTAGTACACCAGCAAACTGGCCAGCAGCCTGGTTGAACCTCGCTTACTAAATACACCGATTAAGGTGTTCGCGTACCGGTACCTCCACCTCCATCTCTGAACCTTCAGCTTATTCCATCTTTCGAGCTTCGCAATTCTTACTTCTTCACCTACATCGTAGATAGGTATACTGCAGCTCCTCCTCGATATGCAGAAGTACTTATCGACACCCGATACAAATAACAGCACATTTCAGATTCCGGGTGGGAAAGAGCACGTTTCAGATTCCGGGTGGAAAAGAGCACGTTTCAGATTGAGAATGAAAAATAGCACGTTTCAGATTCACTCGAAAACTAGCACAATTCAGGCGAAGCGAATATTACTCATTAGCAAGTGTCAGGTAGGTTTATTATGAAATTGGAAATGCACAATTATGCACAAAAACTCGATTCAATTTTATCATTGAATGATTAATTCAATCTTATAATAAACCTACCTGACACTTGCTAATAAGTAATATTCGGTTCAACCTGAATTGTGCTAGTGTTCGAGTGAATCTGACATGTGCTATTTTTCATTCTCAATCTGAAACGTGTTCTTTTCCATCCGGAATCTGAATCATGCTCTTTTTCACTCGGAATCTGAAACGTGCTCTTTTCCACCCGGAATCTGAAATGTGCTCAATTACACCCTCAATTTGAAACGTGCTCTTTTTCACCCGGAATCTGAAATGTGCTGTTATTCGTATCGGGCGTCGTTATATTATACAAAGTTATCAGAGCTATATGCGGTACCTATATAAAATTCCTCTACGATCAGAGAACATCTGTTTATTCAGCCAATTATAAAAAAAGTTGGACAATAATTTCACCCAGCTAATCAGCTTACGTAGGTATCATAATGCAGCAAAGCTCCAGGGGGTAGGTGCGGGTACCCTATACAACTTGGATCTGATAAACCTGATCTTATTTATTACCTTACATCTCGCTCTACTGCACCGTGTATATCTATACACATTTATATGTATATAATACAGATTTCATATGCTAATTCGTTGATTAACAATACAGAGATGGCGTTTCGTCATCTTCTCTTTAAGATCAGCAATGCTTTACCGTATCTTAATACACTTTGGATTTACATGTTAATTCTTCATCTTCCTCTTCTTCTTCTTCTTCTTCTTCTTCTTCTTCTTCTACTTCTCCTTATAATATTTGCCCACGTTTTTTCATGATTGAAAAAAAGAAAAACTTTCAACATACTACATCCCTCAAGCAGAAGGATGTTCTCTACTTTTCATAACCGCCCGCAAGTATAATATACGTATATCTACTAGTATACACTAGACCAGAAAATTCAGAGACAACTATATTAAGACCAAGAAAGAGATACGATCTCTGGTGATCCGTGGCCAGGAGAACGTCATGCTGGGAGAACCTGGTCACACCTCGAGCCACGGGGAGCCAAAGCCTTGATTCAATTATACCTCGTAGCTTAGGTGAAGTTGGGTCTCGTTTCGTTTAGTTTAGTTTAGTTTCATTTCTCAGCTCTAGGTATACTTATATCTCTCTTGGTTTCTCTAAAGGGCCATTTCCTCCGTTTAGAGCAATTCAGCCTTTTTTTTCACAAATTCATAAACACAACCGAATCGGAAACATTCTATATACCATCGATATTACATGTGTTGGTTGGTCTTCCCTCACGGTGTTGCATAGAAATCTTCGGATTGACACGCGGTATGGGTTTGGTGCGTTGGTCCTGGTGTCTGGCACAGTACGACGCCGATGGTATCTAAGGCAGCTAATATAGTTGTCGTGAATATCTTAAGCCGGCGAGGCATTCCTCGGGGTCTTCTTCGTGCCCCGGCGTTATGAGACTCGGCGGGAAGCCCATTCATTCGACCCAAGCATCTGCTAATTCGAAATCATGCCAGTTTGATTGCAGTAGAACCCATTTCTGATCCCGTCCCACACTATCCTGGAATTCGGGTATCTCCACCCCGGATTTTTTTTCAGGGCAAATTTCAACTCCATGCAAGAGTAAAATAACACCATGAGCTCTTGTGCGATAATAAGCCCATGGTTAGGGTCGATGCCGCTTTTGTTAACCGTAATATTATCTCGGTTTGGATCTGGTCCGACATCACTCAGGCTTGCTGCAGGCGGCGACGCTCGAATAATCATCTCAATTAATTGTCGGAGCTAATTAAAGCTAAACTCTACGAGTAATTAAGAGCTGACCCTATCGCTCAACAAGATCCCCATACCCACTGCATCGAACAGCTCTTCGTATAATAAGGCTCCTTGATTCTTATACTCCGCAGGTATACAAACGCAGACTGTGATTCAGTGCAGATGCAGGGTATGAGCAACACGAAAGCACTGCTGCACATTCTATACGATAAAATAAGAAGTCAAAATCCGTGGACCTTTGATTGGGGAAAACATTTTTGTTGCAGTTTTGCATGGAGCTGTTGATCAAACTTTAACACTGAATTTACGGGACCAGGTTAATGGGTCCCGAAGTCTGTGAGGGTAATACATCTGTATTCTTTATCCCCTCGAGTATTGGGCCGCTGATCGGACACCGAGATTTAAAGGAACGAGCATTTTTCAGATTTTAAAGAACCGAACGACACGTGTAGACACGCCTAGCTGGTTTTATTTTATTTTTTTTAATTTGTTGGATATTTGTGGGGAAGAAGTTTACTCGTTCGATGGGTTCGGAGAGTTGTCTCAGACCTGGAAAGCCGGAGTAAAATGCCCACTCTCGAATCTTGATAGTACAATTAATTACGGACATGAGGTATTACACCGGGATCATTAGACTTTGAAATTAATCATTTTGGAAATGTTTCATCGTGACTGAAATCACTTTTTCCAATAGCTCAACGCTCTCGATGAACAATTTTTTTATCATAGCCGAAGACGATTAATTTGGGGTAATTTAATCGCGCCGCTGATGTGTCTGACATTTTTAGAGCAGACTGCTGCAGCAGTCCCGCAGTACTAACTTACTATGCGATCACGTATTTCATCGGTCTATCTTATCCCATAGGTAGGTACTACACATTGACGATTATATCAATGAATAAGTTAGCGACCGTTACGGAAATCAGAGATGCAACAAAGCAGAGAAGTCATAATCGTTTACTGGCGAGAGCATTGTCTGCATTGTTTAAGGGGAGGCCACAAAAGCAACGCATCTTGCATACAGAATTTACACGCCACACAACGCGAACCTCCAGCATGCAGAATATGATGAAAAAAATGTAAATATTTTACTTCAAAATCCAAGTCTTTATCATAGACTTGCGAACAAACGGATTACAGACGCTGTTGCGTTACACCCTCTCAAATGATGATTCACAAGCATCATCCGATCTTCTGATTAGAAGAAAAGGAAAATAAGAGAAAAAACGGAAATCACTTGCATTCAGGAATATTTTCAGCATTTCTGTTTTTTTTTTTTTTTTTCTTTCTATTACTAATCGTTGGGGATGATGGGTAAATTTTTTTTATACACAAGTATCTACATGGGAGTATAACGTTTTGGGTTGATGAAGTAGCCCAGCTACCTGCAGCGTAATCGAGATGCGAGAAGACTCTGTTAATCGTCCATTCAAAAGGGTAATCGTTCCGTGCTCGTACTTCTGAAACGGTGCTTTCGTCGTCGGCTGCAGACTATTATCTCTTCTAATTGATAGTCGAATAGCATAATATATCGGTATCCATACTATATGTATACCTACCAACGTGTCATTCCTGTCGTTTGACAGGAAACGATATCGACTCGATGGTAATACTCGTCTCTTATATATATATATATACTTGTATGCACTAGGTATGTGATTTATACTTACCTATTTATACACGACTGTATTATTCCTAGGACTTATAACTATTATAAGACATAAATCAATATCTCATTCGATAAATTTTCTCATTTACATTGAAAATAATATTATCATTTCAATTATTATTATATTATATTATATTATATTATATTATATTATTATCGGTCTATTTGATTCAATTATTTTAAATCAAATCGTACAACGTGGAAGAAAACAAGAAAAAGAAGAAAAAAAAAACTTACTTCTATATTCTCACATATTTATATATACAAACGATCGAATTTAATTCTGTATAGAATATAAGCTTTAGGGAAACTATGCTTCGGTCTGGCTTCTCTCGATTAAGCAGCTTTCAGTCAGGCCACTATAACTTATAACGTATACCTGCCCGTCGATGGCGCCAAAAGAAGTCGAAAGGCGTCGGATGCAACCATCTGCGCAGTGAGCGGCACTTCCGTCCGCTGTTTTCCTCAGTTAAAATAAAAAATGAAAATAAAAAAGAAGTGGAAAAAAAAAAAACACACAAAAGGGTAAAAGGAAGAGATCTTCGTCAGTGTCTCATAAAACAGGACACTTCCTTTTCCACGTAAAGATTTATACAGTATGAAGAAGAAGAAAAAGAAAAAAAAAAAACAAATCCAATCATCGTGCTTCTTTGGCAATGAACAAACGGCGTTTGTATGACCGTATAAAGGTCCGATAGGACAAAATCTCATGCGGAGCAAAGAGCAACGTATCGTCAAAGATGATAGTTCATCATTCATCTCTGCGCCATATTTTACAACGATCTTACGCGTTCATATACATATATATATATATATATATATATATATATACCTATATCATATATATACATGTATGGTATAGGTATAGGATAATGTATTAACTGCATTGTTTATGACGACCCTAACCTGAGCTGACAATGAGTTACTATGCATATATTTGTTTGATTAATAGACAAGTTCTAGGTAGACGATGGGTGGCTATAACCCAGTGCCAGTGCCAGTGCCAGTGCAGTGCAGTGCACCAGGGTCTTCTTCAACTCCGAGTATTATAGATACTCAGTTAGTTATCCACTGTAGATATTATGGTGTTAACGGTTTGGCTTACCCAGAAGAGGGTCACTACTTAAATGATTGATTCTCTATTCGCCTGTATTATTCTCCTTTCTTCTTATCTCTATTATAATTCTATAAAAATTAACTATTCAATCTATCAGACTCTTTTTTTTTTTTAGGTAGTACCTACCTATACGTACACTATACACAGTAAAAAATTTTGCTCCATTTTTAACATAAATTTTGTGCAAAAAAAAATTTAACACAAATTTTCGTGTTATTTCAACATGAACGTTTTGTGTTGAAATAATAACACACTTTAATGTTAAGAATTACACAAATTTATGTTCAAATACTCTACACAGAAAGAAAGGTTTAACTTGATTCAAGACAATTTTGCGGTCCAAAAATGAAGACCGAAATTTTCTCGATGACCTACACAGTAAAAAAATTTGTCCCAATTTTCTTGGTCCGAGAAAAATTTTGATTTGATCCGAGAAAATTTCGGTCTTCATTTTTGGACACCCAAAATTATCTTGAATCAAGAATAATTTTCTTGGCTCAAGTTAACCTTTTTTTCTGTGTATAGTAACACATTTTAAATGTTACTTTTATGTGAAATGACACTTCTTTGTGTTGGAAAAAAAAAATAAAAATGAGAACGAATAACACAATTGTATTGTATTGTGTTAAATTGACACTAAAAATTGTTAAATATTTAGCACAAAAATTTTTAACACAATACTTTTTTGACGCAATGACGGAAAATTTGTTACTGTGTAGGTCATCGTATATATAGAAACACAGCAGAGAGTCGGTGTACCGAAACTGATTACCGCAGTAATTTGATAACTTATTTTGTAATTTGATATACAGGAATCTGTTGCCCTTTTTTTTTTTTTTTTTATATATATTGAAAATGTGGAACATATATAGGCACAACTCTACAATATTGTCTCTGTACGGACTTTCTCTGGTTGTTTAAATCTGATCTAGGCCACCGTGTAGTATCCTCACGTATATAAACGATCGCTGTATGTATATACTATATATATAATGATGATTTTAAGCACGAAAGAAGCGATATTACAATGCCTGCAATAGAATGGCTAAAGTAACGGTATTCAAGTGACTAGTTTTATTCAAAAGCAATTTAATGCTATGGATTAAGTTTTATATATATATATATATGAAGTTATGTAGCTATTCTCCCGTATCTATACAGTTTCAGATCTGATTTGAACAGTGAAAGTCAGGGTTGTATGCGTTTTATGTCATTTTTACTTTCTGATCGCGTCTATGGGATGGTAATATCCAACGACTAGTGACTGCTAATAATGCGACAGCGCCTCCTCCCTGTTGTCACTTGGACAAATACTCTTTATAGACTTTACGTGATTTCTTTACCACACTAAATAAACTACCTTAAAATACTTATTATACATCACATCGATAATACTGATAATAAATCATGAACCTTAAATTCCGCCCGTTATAACTCTTATAGCACAAAGAGAAACGAGGAAAAACAAGAGAAAAAAAAAAAAAAGAATACTCAAGCTTTTGTACAAATATGTTCAAAATTGATTGAAATTAAGACTCGAAAAGATTTAAGGGTTGATTTTTCTCTACTACTTTTAGAGTCTGAGTATATTCATCTGTGTGTACCTTTGTGCGTTTGTGTCTTCAGTATATAGAATGAGGGGACTATGATCGATAAATAATGTATGTTCTCCCCTGTCTTGTGTCTTCGACCTGTAATTTCATTGCGAAGGCGTTGGTTTAGACTTTGGCGCCTCCGCCCACACGTTTAAACTTTTAACGAATGCTGCACCGTTTCGTTATGGCTGTGCGTCTTGTGTTGTGTTGTGTTGTGTTGTGCTGTCTTGGTTTGCGTTGTGTTCTGTTGTGTTAATGTTAGATTGTGTACGTGGCTTGTGGCTAGCGGATAGCTTCAGTATAATATGAGGAACAGAAACTCGAAGTAAAATAGTTGAGTTTGTGTTAGTGTATATAAGATATCGTAAAGACTATCACGAAAAACAATCACGCCATTGTTGCAGCCAGCCACGTATAATTAACGATATTATCTCTTGGAATTATTAATTTACAGCCGATCGGAGGCGTAGGTAATGCGCTACAGTGCTGCAGCGTCGCGACGCCTCATCGCCAGCTATCGAGGTAACATATAGAGGTATATCTGTATGTAGTATAAATATATGAGCTAGCCGACTGCAGTCTGCAGGAGGACAATGTGTTTTACATCTTCCTTTTGTCGTTAAGAATTACACAAAATTCTTCTACTTCCTTGAGGAGACAAATGTTTTCAGAATCTTATTTTTATTCAAACCTCGATCGAGCTTGTACAGATGTATGTGGCTATATACCTAAACCCACCGTGTATATACTTACACTGCGATATTATGATTGACCATTCGTTCCCTGTTCCGTAATTAGACATCTTTTTTGCATATCTTACACGAGTGTTGATTGAACTCGTCTTTTATGACGGATTTTAATTATTTTATTAACTGTTTACACATCTTGGACTGGCTTCTTACTCGCCTTCTGAGTCTATAAGAGTTCAATTAACGAGTGTCTTAAGTCCTTTATTCTACCCGGAAAAAAATTGTTGCTGAATTTACCATGTTGAGCAGCTACATATAGGACAACACCTTTTTGTAGTAGAAATTACCACAATTCTAGTATTTGGTACATAGGAGCAAGTAAATTTTTCAATGTCCTTATGAGTAAATGTTACCACAATTGTTGTCATTTCTACTGCAAAAAAGTGTTGTCCTATATCCAGCTGCTCATTTTTTTCCGTGTAGTATCTCAAACTGTGTTTCAATGTTCGTCGCCTATTCGAGCTCATGATTTGAGTGTTTTCGTTCATTTAAGTTCGTGTTTTAACTGCTTTGACTCATTTCAACATATGTTCCAACTGTTTCAGGTTTTTTTTTCAGCTTATGTTCTAAGTGTTTCATTACATTCAGATTCAGGCACTATGTTAAGTCTTTTTATCTATTTCAGACCACATTTCAATGTTCTTGGCCCGTTTGAGCTCGCGTTTTGCACTTTTTAACTCATTCCATTCTTTTTTTTTTTCACCTGTTTCAACTCATTTCAGCACACGTTCTGTGTTTCAGTTCACTTCAAATCTTGTTTCAAGCGTTTCAGTATATCTGAACATGTGTTTCAACATTCTTGAACTATTTGAGCTCCTTTCTTGAGTTATCCAAATGCTTAGCTCATTTCAGCGCAAGCTCTACTAATTACAGTTCGTTTGAGCTCATATTCTATAAGTGTTCCTGCAGTGCATTTCAACCAGTGATTCATGTCCTTTAGTATCTTTCAGCCTGTGTTTCAATGTTCTTACCCTGTTTGAGCTCATGTTTTAAATTTGTTATCTCATTTTATCATGTGATTTAACTGTTTCAACCCATTACAGCGCACGCTCTAACCGTTTCGGTATACTCCGTATCGTGTTCCAACTAGATCTCTGTTCATTTGAGCTCGCGTTTCAAAGTCTTTAAGGTGATTTTATCTCGTGTTTTAAGTGACGTAACTCATTTCAGATAATGTTCCAACAGTTTCGACGTAGTATTTTAACTTATGTTCAAAGTGTTTTAGTTCCAGTTTATTCCATCACATGTTTTAACGGTTTTACCTTGTTTTAAATTTCTTAGCTCATTTCTGTCTCATGTTTCGAGTATTTTATCTTGTTTTACCGCGTGTCTTCGGTTGATTATACGTCATGTTTTCATTATTTAAATAAATTTCAATAATATAATACCAATCGGTTATTTCAGTAAGCATTATTCACCATTCGGACTTTTCTACAAAACACATTCCACATACGTTGCACAAGCATTTCGGCAGGCTTTAGGCTTGTCGTGACAAAGGGTCAAGGAAAGAATCTTCGCTATATGGGTGGCTTCTGCGACATTCCCATCAGGCATCACCAGTAGTAATAAAACTTAAACATGCCTAAGTGTCGGTACGTGTTTCTACGCAGTGTTCGGCAGTATGCCGATTGATTCACTAATTTTTCATTTTACAACTTTATATCATTGCGATCCAGAGCCTAAATTCAAATTGGACATTATATATTTATTCGAACGGCCCAAACAACCTCATCGTCCAATCTTCGTAGAAGAATAAATCTGCATCAAATCGATTCGAAAAATAAAAATAAAAAAAATAAAAAAATACTAAAATCATAATTCCTATGCTTATTTTTTTTTTTTTTTTTTTTTATTTTCGTTTCTCTATAAAACCAATAAATTACAAAATTTTTCTCTACTCCTCCACGGAAGTTACGTGAAACAATTGAAGGGCGCGTGCCAACCGTGCACAATGGTTTAGTCTCGTATGGTATACCTGTACCTGTACCTGTACCTGTATAACGCGATGTTGTCCATCGAATACTAAATGTTTTATTTAGATTTGGGGATTCCTAGGAGGACCTTTAAAAAATATTATGTCTTACGTAGAACCGGCTATAGTTTACAAAACTCGGACACGTATTTAATAATTTACGTAAAAACTACAATTTTTTTTTCACTATTTCTTTTCTGCATCGAAATTTTCTTAGAGTGGAAAGTTTTTGCTAACTAATAGCTTATATTATAATCTCGTATTTGATAGGTTTTTTTTCTCCGAAATTTTATGCCTCGCAAAGCCTAGATCTGTGATCTTTTTTTTTTTTCTTCTTTTTTTTTTTTGTGAAAATCTTAAACTTTGTAAATCTCCTCGCCATCAACCCTGTCAGAATTTTCTTGAGGATAATTTCGGGAGTCAACCTCCTGGAAAATGACAACGGGGGTTCCTGAAGCCTCGAACCAACAAAAGGGAGTATAAGGAAAAAGAAAAAGAAAAAAAAATCAGAAAATGAAATCTACATTCGAAATTTTCTAAGTTCTGCCCGTTGTCCCATGCCTAAGCCGGCTTCCCTCTTAACTTCAGAAGTCAAACCGCATAGTATTTCTATTATACTAACTTTTATTGTGTAAAAGATTTAACACGATCAACGCCTGCAAACCTATTCCCGCACCCATATATATATATAATACCTATATAACTGACCGTTTGCGATCCTCCGCTCGATAAACACCGAAAATAAATATTTTGAGATACTATTGTACCCGTGTTTTGGCAACCGCATGCGTTGCAGATGGAGAGACGCCGCTAAAGGATATAAAATCAAAAACGGCTATTCGAAAGTGAAAAATTTTTCAGCATATATATATAATATGATCAATATAATATAAACGGACACAGAAATGGTAATATTTTTCTACTTTTTCTCATACCAAATTCTTTTGGCAGAAAAATAAATTTAAACGTCATGTCAATTTGCCAGGTGTTCGTTGAGCGGAAAAATTGACCAGAAAATTTGTCGTTTCCTTTCAAAACCGGAAAGAGTCATATATAGGAACCTATTCTTCGATAGTTTTTTTTTTTTTGTTTTTTCCTCAATGTCATAGGCAAACGTACGTCATTTGATCCGTGGTCTTTAAATCCGCTTAATTAACTACCTGAGCATGGAGCTGATGTGAGCGCAATCCATATGTCGCTGTCGAATATGCACACGGATGAACGGAGCGAAGACCTCTAATTTTTTTTTTTTCTTTTTTTTTTTTTTTTGGATCTATGGATCCTTTTTTTCAAAGAATATCGCAGGATAGGTATATGAACCTGAGCGTAGTGCACCTTTAGCAAATTATCTCACGAACAAAATAGCGTCGAAAATAGTATATATAGTATATAACCGTAGTTTCGAACACGGGCGGATGTTTGACATGGGATCGGTTACCATTTGCTAAGACCTGGTGGTCCACGCCAGTCTAAAATACCTGATTCGATATGACAAGTCACCGATACGCCTAACTTACATCGACCACAGTTTTGTAAAGGTTAGCTTACCGATTTTCGACTAAAAAAAATCAAATAATCGAAAAGAGGACAAGAATTATTCAAACTATAACAATGAGTGTGAAATCATTCTTATTTTTCTATATACACCTTCAGGTGTATATATTATATATGTATATATTCTAGCTATAATTTACCGTTGATTAGACCTCTTTATACGATATTATCTACGCTACAAGAATCGTGATATATCAGTCCGATGCCTAAGGATAAAATATAGTCTTACGCACGCATGTATCAATTTCTATCAACGTCGGACTAGTATTATGCAAAAGATGGATCATTCTGGTATAATATATAAGCTCTTAAAATTACTAATTTATTACCTAGTTTGCGCAGAATTTCGTGATATATTCGAGAAGATTGTAATAAAATCAGAAGAGAACCGATTTTTTTCACATTATTCATGTCTCGTATTTTTATTTCCAAAATAACGAGCTTTAAATTTTAAATTTTTTCACAAGATTCAAATTTATCTTAGAAATCGTGCTCTTCAAAATTCCGTGCAGAGTCTTATAATTCGAATTCCACGAATCCCTTTAATCGTAATTGAAGACTTTATAAATCGGATGAAAATTTGTGTCTGAAAAAAATTCAAAAATGAAGTAAAATATAATCGAATAAAATCGTCTGATCGGTTAGAAGCTCGCGAGTTCCAAGAAACTAAATATACTGTATAAAATCGTCCGATCGTGTAAACGGTTTCAAACTATATCGAACGTGACGAGTCTGCAAAATGCGATCGGTGACATCGAATGACGTGTCTCTTCGTGGACATTGTACGTAACGATACGGTATAAATCTATGTTAAAGCAGTTCGTAATAGACTTGTAAAAAAGTTATGTTCGTATTACATTTCGTAAACGTTGAAAGCATGAGCAACGAAACAAACCGATTTTAATTCGATCTAAATAAAATTGGCCAACGCTGCGTCCGCGTCGTGGTGTAAAAAATAATCGATTAGGTATAAATGGAGGGGGAATTTTATCGAATGTACAATTATTATCGTCATTGCGATGTACACATGTTGGTTGAATTTTTTTTAAACGTCTCTAAAACCGATACCTACCGAGCGCAGGAACCAATTTCAAATTCAGTACTAGTATCGTTCGAAGTATGTAAACAAGAGCTTAACAACGTGATAGAAATCGGTAATCGCGATACTCGAATAGCTATTACACACATATCGTTACTCAGGACGTTCGAAAGTGCGTTTAACCGATTTCGTGGAATAGTAAACCGACGAATTAGGCGTAGATACTAACGATTTTCATTTCAAGAAGATTTTATCAACCGTTATCATTACAGAAATTGAATCTATCGAAAAAAAGTGGTTTTCGGAGGCCGCGGGTCACATCGTTGATCGCAACTTTTTGAAATTTGGAAAGGAATTTTCAAGATGATGTCATTTTTGGGCGAACCATTCCAAATTCGAAGAAATTCTCGATGAACCATGCGGCCTGTATCTAACAAAAGCCAAGTCGGAAGAATGTGAGACAATTTCGAATCATTTCTCAAAATGGTAGTAATTAGCTGTAAAAAAAAAAACTGAGTCGATCTCGGAGTGTTGAAAACGTTTCACATCTTCTTATACAAAAAAAAAAAAAAAAAACCAAAAATATAAAAGAGTAACAGACGTTATAACCGCCATAAAATTGGCAACGAATGACCGCGGTCGCATCTACCCAGTAAATCCCAATCCCCATTGTGTTCCAGTCGAGCAGCATCCCTAGAATAACGTCCAAAAATAACGAGCCGCGTAAGACACCGTGAAGATTGAAAATAGGGAAAAATCCATAAAAATTTCGAGCACTTGACTTTGGCCTGTACTTTGAAGTGCGACAATTCTTAGGGTTCCAAAAAAGGCAAAACGTTCTCTACGTGGAAGTAGAACCGTTTTTTAAACCGTAAATTCGGTTTATGATGTCTGAATACAAAAAGGTGTGAAATAAACGGTATATACTCAATCAATTAACGGATCTAGACGTACTACGTCCGTATAACTTCGAGCGTTTAATGCAGAGAAAAAACAACATTCTATACTTCTACATAAGAAGTATATTTTTAATTGAAAAATCGGACGCTTCTTATTCTACTTCTTGGTCGTCTTCGTCCTCTTCGTTCTCTTCGTCTTCGAGATATTAAAAAAACTATAATTCATGCGATTTAAGCCGAGTTTTAATAGATAATAGGATTTCGATCTGCGATCACTATCTTTGTACATATTTGTATCATATGTGTGGGTGTGTATATGTATATGGGTCATTCCACGTCAAATTAGCAGCCCATTTTTGTCACCCCCTTCGATTTTGATCATTTTTTAAAATTTAAATTAAAAAAGAAGTCGTATCAAAAAAATAAAAACTTCAATTCCCAGATGAAAAAATTGAAGAGTAAAAAAATATCGCGTTTTCGGAATTTATTTTCGGGTGTTTTTTTTTTTTTCTTCTTTCATTTCAATGGTGGTGAAAAAAATCTGAAAAATATTTCGAGACCTCACAACATTAAACTAAAGAAAATGATCGAAATCGAAACGGTGAGGGAAACGGGCTGCTAATTTGACGTGGAATACCCCATATATATATATATACTATATGCGTTCAGGTATTAATCTGTTTTTATCCCCGTACTTGGTTAATATATATTGCCATACGAAAGGCAGTTTAATAGCCAAGATTTAGTGGGATACCTCGTTACGTAACAGCGCGAGAAGAGAGCGAACGGTTAAGGAAAACGGATTCGTTCTAACGACATCGTTTCGGTTACTAACGACTCTTTTATTAGCTTGAGAGTAGTGGACGAAACGAGGGTATAAGCTGCACTGACTTAGCGAACAGCTCCGTTTAGGGACTCTTACGTAACGACTTACTTATTTCACTTTTAATACACCGTATTGTTTACTTGCCAATTTTATACGCGACTATAGTCAAAATTAAGTATCTTATATACCGTGACATTCTCTGTATGCGAAACGCCAGAGATACCAACTCAAAACTCGTTGGCAGCAGTTTAGTAACTTACTAGATTTTCTTAGTAAAATCACTAAAAATCTAGCAGTTTCTAGTGATTTTACTAGAAACATCTAGTGAGTTACTAGAACTGCTGCTAACGAGTTTTGGGTTGGTATCCCTGGCGTTTTGCATACAGAGAATATCACGGTATACAAGCCAACTAATTAATGGCGTAAAGAATTTTCAAACGTGTTGTTTGGAACTTTTTAACAACTTCCATTTTCTCCCTGATACCAAAAACCGATTTTCACTTCTCAGAATATTCAGTTTTTTTTTTTTTTTTTTTGTAAAATTCTCAAATTTTAATAGAATGGCAACCAATTTTAATCCATGCTATTCGAGGATGGCCAGTAAAATTAATGCTTTACAAAATACAGAAAACTGTTTTTCACTTTGCAGCATCTTGTCGGCATCTTGACCATTTTTGAATTTGAAACGTGAAATTCCGGGATTGTAGTAAAATGATCGAAAATTTTGAATCGTTTGATTCGAAGCCAATCACTAACGTTGATACGTCCCAAAATAGCAAAAACTGTTTTTTCCTGCACCGTTTTTGGATGGGAAACGTGAAAAATTCGAGATTGTAATATATTAGCCGAAAATTTTGAGTTATGTAATTCCAGGCTAGCCAGCAGCGTCAGTTCTTTCCAAATTTCCAAAAAACCGTTTCTTATTTTGCAGAATCTTCATAGATTTTCAATATGAAATGTAAAATTCTGGGATTGCAGTATAATGGTCGAAAATTTTGAGCCATGCGATCTGAAACTCCATCAATATTGATATTTCCAAAATTCCAAAAAACCGATTTTTCGTTTGTTGAATTTTTACAGTTTTTAATATAAGACATGGAAGTTTGAGAATTGTAGTATTTTGAAAAACAGGGGAAAGAGGTTTTGGAAAAGGCAAAAAAAAAATGAGGGTCTCATTCTTCTTTCCGTTGCTGCAGCGCGCTATAAACCCATGAAATTTGTTGTTACCGAAAAAATTCTGTTATATTTTCTCATGGATTGGAATTTTTTCGAATGACCAAATAGCTCGGATATGTGTGGGTTTCGCCCTAACATGGGTTCAGGGGAAATGAAACTATATACCATAAACGTCGTTTATAACCTGCGAGCGTTGTAATATTCACCGAAGTTGAGGCCACTAAAAGGTTACCCTTTTATAGGGTATAACTCATTTGGGAATTAGCCTGTTTAACAAAAGGCTTTACCTTTCGATAACCATCTAAAATTTATATTTAAGGAGTGCCCTAAAAAGTGAAAAACTATTTATATATACCTATATGTATGTATATACAACCCATGCTATTCAAACAAATACTAAAAAAAAAAAAAGAACCCATTCGATAAACCCACATCAAGGCATATAATCCGAAAACTCAATTTCTGGGTGAACATTTTTTTTTTTCCAAAAACTGAATTCGGTCAAAGGCAGAGAAAATTCAGAGAAACTGCTTTTTGGTTCAAATCAAATTCGATTCTGTACTATGGAACGTGTCTGAAT
The DNA here is from genome assembly GCA_943736025.1 of Tenthredo mesomela. Taxonomy (NCBI): domain Eukaryota; kingdom Metazoa; phylum Arthropoda; class Insecta; order Hymenoptera; family Tenthredinidae; genus Tenthredo; species Tenthredo mesomela. The sequence goes on from OX031018.1 coordinate 5,724,952, forward strand.
TTCTGTAACTAATTTCTTGATAAAATTCGAGGAAGTGATCAATTTTTTACAACTTCTAATAGATTTTGAAAAATCTGTTTCATAACTGCTATTTTATTTCTGAATAATTTTTTGGACTGGAGGTTAGAAAATTTTAGGAAAATCAAGTTGACGATGTAATATCTGTTCGATTGAATCTGACAGTTATAACATTTTTCGCAAAAACTGAATTGGAGTGAACGCGAAAAAATTAAAAACTAAATTGCGGTAAACGCAAAGAAAATTCAGAGTCACTGCTTTTTGGTTCAAATTTGATTCTATGCTAGGAACGTGTCTGAATTTCCGTAACTAATTTCGTGATGAAATTCGAGAAAGATGATCAATTTTTGACAACTTCTAATAGATTTTGAAAAATCTGTTTTATAACTGCTATTTTATTTCTAAACAATTTTTGGACATTAAGGAAAGAAAATCCTAGAGAAGTAGAGCTCACGATATATCTGTTTGGTTTAATCTGATAGTTTCTCTTCTCGCGTCCCGAAGCGCCCCCCGTCGAGCAAAAGAGGCTTTATTAGCCGTCAATTGTTTGTCCAACATTCCGAAAAAAAAAAAGAAAAAGAAAAAAAAAACAAACCTCTCGTAAAACTAGACTTCCAGAGATTTACTGCCTCGTAGTAATAATATATTCCCTCAACTCTTCAGAACATCGGCATCCTCGTTTCAATATATTCATTTATTTCCATTATACCGAAGTTCGAATAGCTATATAGCCAAAAATAAAAAATAAATATATATATATATATATATAAATGAGGTATTCCACGCCGTTTCGAACGGTCAAAAAAATCACCGCTTCCAAAAAAATCGCAATTTTGTCTTAAGACACAACTGTATCGAAAGAATTTTTGTGAATTTTTTCAGAATTTTCGGATTACATTTGTGGATTTTTTTTTTTTTTTCCAAATTCCAACTTTTTCTACAAACTTCCGTATCTCAAAAGTACAAGGTCCTACAAGAAAATTTATGGAACAAAAAAGTTGCAGTTTGGAATCAACTTTCTGAAAATTTTTTTTTGGGAATTTCTCGAATCCCTAAAATACCAATTTTTATCAAAAATACACAAAAATTGGTTCTTGTGACACATGCACGATTTTCGCGTTTTTTTGACCCATTAAGCGGGCGTAAAGTGGCAGTTTTCAGACGAGCGGCCAATAATAAACCGAAAACGCCCGCTAAGTCGAGCAGCGGGCGTTTTTGAGTTTTTATCGCCCGCTAAATCGAGCAGCGGGCGTTTTTGAGTTTTTATCGGCCGCTAAATCGAGCAGCGGGCGTTTTTCAGTTTTTATCGCCCGCTAAATCGAGTAGCGGGCGTTTTTCAGTTTTTATCGCCCGCTACTCGAGCATAAGCGGGCAATAATAAACTGAAAACGCCCGCTAAAATATTTTTCCATATTTTCAAGAAAATTATCACCAATGAAGAAAAAACGCAAAAATCGTGCTGTTACAAAAAATATGGTGTGCACCAAGGGCTAAGTGGGCTTTTTGACCTTGTGTGGTTGCAGTACTCGTCTTCGGCTCGCAGATGCACTCGTCTTCGACTCGTGCTAGCTCACCTCCGACTCGTACTGCAAACTCCACACTCGGTCTAAAAAAGCCCACTTTACGCCCTTGGTACACAATATACTATTTTCAACCAATACGTCACTTTTGATTTGCCTCAATAATTTACAGAAAATACTCTCAATGTATTGACAGTAACCGTATTTTTTTTTTTTTTTTTAAGATGGTTGGCTCAATCGTTTAGAACGTATGCTTTATTAATACTTTTTTTTTTATAATTGTGCCAACCATCTTTAAAAAAATATACGGTTGTTGTCAACACTTGAGAGTATTTTCTGTAAATTATTGAGGCAAATCTAATGTGACGTATTGGTTGAAAACCAATTTTTGTGTATTTTTGATAAATATTGGTATTTTTGGGATTCAAGAAATTTCCAAACTTTTTTTTTTAGAAAGTCGATTCGAAAGTGCAACTTTTTTGTCTCACAAATTTTCTTGTAGGACCTTGTACTTTGAAGATACCAAAGTTTGTAGAAAAAGTTGGAATTTGGAAAAAAATCCAGAAATGCAATCCGAAAATTCTGAAAAAATTCACAAAAATTCTTTCGATATAGTTGTGTCTTAAGACAAAATTAAGATTTTTTTGGAAGCGGTGATTGATTGAAAAGGTGATACATATTTTTTTTTTTTTTTTTTTTTTTGATTCAGAAAAACCAATAGAGCGACAATTTTTTTAAAAGATTGCAAAAAAAAGGAAAAATACAAAAAAAAAAAATTAAACATAAATCTGACTCTGTGTGTGTACACGGTGTGTGCGTGTCGATGTATCGATCTATCGATTGTCGTAACAGATCCGAGAATTAGCTGCGTTGAAAATCTAGATCTATGTACCCACACATATATACGTATGTATCTTATACCTATACGATGGAAAAGAAGGAAAGAAAGAAAAAAAAAAAAGAAAAAAGAAAAAACAGAAACTTTTTTTTTACAATGAGTTAGGCAATAAGTCAATTAGTATTGGGTCTTGCGAAGAAGAATTCGATATTCATTATTATTAGTTATAATATAGAACCTAGATATGTATAATATATATTTTCAAACTGACCGATACGGTTGCAGCAAGTAACAATACGTATCACCGACAATTTGTGGTAAAAATTGTAATTAGATAAAGTCAGAGCTATCGATGAATGGGTTAGAAGAGAAAAAAAAAAGAAAAAAGAAAAAAGAAAAAAGAAAAAAAGAAAAACCAAAAAACCGTGAACCTATATCTATTTACAGAAATCAAATATCCGATTGATTTTAACAATGAGTCAAATAATATTAGGCACAACTCGCTGGACGTGTGGTTTTTAACCGAATATATGTAATTAATGCTTCTAGTCTCAAATTACTCGAACGATTCGTATTGTCATATATATATATATATATATAATATTATAAAACTTGGGTTAGCTGCAGGTCTATAATGTAGTACATATAAAATATCTAGATATTGTGTAGAAAATTGTGTTCATTATTTTTTATTTCATTTTTTGTATTTTATAAAGCAACAAAAATATGCAACAAAAAATAAAATGGGATTCGTATAATTAAATAAATTATTTTTATGAACAGAAATTTGTCGAAGCGATATATATATATATGTAGCGGACGCGATATTTTTACCTGATACTTATGGGTCTTATAGGTATATATATTATTATTATGTGGAGAAAATCGAGAAGCCGATATTCTCTCGTTGGTGATAATTAAAAACCGAATCCTATAGGAGTGTCATAATTTATAATTTAATAACAGTTTAAAAGGCCTATTAAACAGGGAATGGTTTCCGAAACACCGTGATATTTATTACCCACCAGTTTATCTGAGGCCTGTTCAGTTCGACTCGGGACTGAAAATAAAAAATAAAAAATAAAAATATAAGAAAATGAAGAAAAAATAAATCTAAAAAAAAAAAACTAAAAACTAAAAACTAAAATTAAAAAAAATAAAACCTATGTGTATATACCTAAACGTAAGAGGTCTGCTGCTTCACAGCCACATGTCCAGGCTCTAATATTTCTTCGACTTTAATAAACAGGTACGAAAATTATTTTGGGTTTTTTTTTTATTATAATTCGAAATTAGAAGCATAGCTTCCGATTCTATCATGTATGATCGAACTTTACTCTTCCTTGAATCCTATAAGGGATGATGGATCTAGCCAGAATTTGAAGTCTAGGGGATAGCTAAGGTATAGGCCCAGCGTGGTATAACGCGTAGAAAATAATCTATGGCTAATTACGGGCTCCCATGCATGATCAGGTTTGCTGAAGCTCGCGTTGAAGGATAAAGGAGCACAAGATAATAAGAATAATAAGAGATCGCGCGAGTCGACAAAGAGGAAAAAGGAGATGAATAATGGTTGGATAGCGGGAGCAAGAAAGATCGAGAATGAAATGAGGGAGATGAGTTACGACACCACGTAAATCTCTGGCTAATGGCTGCCTAAACGCAAAACCTTCGAGACCCAAGCAATCCGGTCTACAACCGAGAAATTTAATAATACAGCTAATAGGCTTGTGTTAGCCTATTACCATCTTTTAACAGATCGAAATCCTCGGCGTTATTCTTCGACTCGTTCAACTCACAGACCCGCAGGATTCTCATACCTTTACATACAGATCCTATTCTTTTTTCAAATATATACAGGGTGAGTTTTGTTCCGGGTCCGGAAAGGATGTGGCTTAAATCGGCTGAGACTCCGCCTCTTTCTATTCATACTTGCAATTTTCAGAATAACAATTCTCACTCATTATGTCAGCTACTATTTATTTGTACTAATAACTGTCTAATAACAAGTGTGAATAGGAGAAGGCGGAGTCTCAGCTAACTTAAGCCACACCCTCTCCGGACCCCGGAGAGAACTCACCCTGTATATGTATATCTACAATATTTTTTCCTCCTCGAATATATCGCCTCAAATGATGCTTCCGTTCCTGTGAAACAATTAGGCGTTATTCTATAACTCGTTGAGATTTTTTACTTCCGGGTTGATATAAGTTGGAATCTGTTCTTTTTCTTTCTTTCTTTTTTTTTTTTTTTTTTTTTGTAATTATGTAAAATATAATAGACTGTTTTTTGATCATCAACGGTGTTGATGAGTCGAATCATACTCGAATGCTATATATGATAATTTGTATGTTAATGAACCGAGAATTTCTGGTTGAATAAATCACATATTCATATTATTAAGATACGCCCTTCACTACGGTTAATGTAATCATAGATTTAAATTTTATTGCGAGAAAATAGTGAACGTTTATTGCTTTAAAAAGGGCCATTCAGTGCTCGGAAATAAAATGATGTTCAAACAAGGCAATAAAGATAATCAACAGACAGTTTTCACGCTCAACTATCGCGTCTGGATATTTAGGTGTGGGTTGAGAGGCAGGGGTTATGATAATTAGCTGGACCTAAAACGTTATTTAATTATAACTACGAGTCAAAAAAATTCAGTTTGATTCTGTCCAGTCATCGTGTGAATGATTTTTGATTATTTATTTTTTTTTTTTTTTTGCATTATATTGATTGAACCAAAAAAAAAAAAAAAAAAAAAATTGTCCCTTTTTGAAAACAGGCATAAACGGCATGGGGCAGTAAGATATTGGCGCATATACAGAATATACTTTAAAAGTTGAATCTCCAATTTCTATGATAATCCGTACGTTATTACCCGATTTCGTATAAGATTTGTGGTGAAAAGGTGTGTAGGTACTGAAATAAATTCAAGGATAAATAGGGAGCAGGTGCCCTGCGGTATATAAGATGCATGTAATAAAGTAACGATCAGGCAATAAGTAGGCTACCTATACTAAAATTAAATTAACGATCATATACACACACATATAGTTATATACTAAAAATATATATATATAATATAAATGTGTATACAGTCCCGCGTTTATAACATAAGGGATAAATTTATATCGGATTGCCTCACCACCGATGCTTTCGGATTACGAAATTACCAACATCGGATTACAATGTAAATTGATTATTATTTATTATTATTATTATTATTGTTATTATTATTATTATTATTATTAATGGCTCTATTTTCGTAACTAATTGCGATAAGCGACAAGTATATATTTATATTTATGCTTCACTTTCAGATAAGAATAAAAATCTAAACACCTGCCAAATTAAAGATCGTAAGTTATTAAATTAAAATTGAAATTAATTTTATTTTTGAAATCGTATATATAATATAGTATAGTATATGTTCAAATAATTCGAACAATACGATATCGCGATTCCGAATGGCAAGAGTAACAGCAGCAGCTGCTATAGGTCATAACACAAGAATTTCGCATACGAATTTGACGGATGATGCATAATGAGTAACAGGACCGAGTTCGTAGGCGTTGAACACGACTGCAAATGATCTCTGATCGTGAGTGATAAAATATCACCGAGGGTATCGACTATAATGGCGTCTGCCATTATACTTATTTATTGCAACACTCACTTTTCAACACGGATATAAATTACGACTGTAATTGCCCGTGTATATTTCACACTCTTATACTTATATTTATATTTGTTGTACTATGTAATATATATGTCTAAGCATAACGAACCCTATCGATATTAGTTATCATTTTTATCTAAACTTTCGATAATTACTTATATCTAGTTATCCCACATCCTTATTTTTAAACGAATAGTAAATTCTATTCGAAATATTAACAGTTTTACACAAATTTTTTTTTAAACACATACAAATAATATACCTATGTATGTGTGATTTTCAAGTACAGTTCAAAACCACGTGACTAATAACAGGTAACATTGGAAAGGCGTGTCTGAGGGCTCTAAAAGTCTTTCAAAGGTAATAACTCTATCTTTCTGGCTTGTTGTATAGCCAAGTGTATTAATGTTTCTTTGAGCGGGTACCAATATACCTGCACAGTTTGAAGATTATTTTTTTTTTTTTTTCTATATAAAATCACTGTTATACACGCGTCTGTTAAGAAATAAGCTATTCAATAAGATTTTCTTAAGCATCAAACAAAAAATTTCCAAATTCTGATGAATAAAAATGTTGTCGTTAAAAATTTGTTAATTATTAATTTTTCACGTATACCCTACTACTACAGGTAAGAATTTTGCGAAGTTTCAGATCAATCGAAGCGACAATGCGATAGGAATTAAAAAATTACCCCAAAGTAATAAAAATCGTGTGTTATTCTAGTGGGAAAGTTCAAAGACTTTGGGGCAGTACTTAGGATTGAGATAGAAACCTGGAGTTCTTACTAGATTTTTTTTCTACAAATTTGCACGGAGAAAAGTGTATAGCAAATTTCCTCAAACTGATATAGTAATGGTGGGATATACCTTCCAATATGACGATCATTAATATACTTTATACCAAATGTCACCATATATAATAGAAATATTCCTATATGCATGGTGACATTTGGTATAAAGTATAGGAATGATCGTCATATTGGAAGGTATATCCCACCATTACTATATTAGTTTGAGGAAATTTGCTATACACTTTTCTCCGTGTGGAGACGTTCTGGTCCATGAGAGTATCGAAATTTGAATATGATCGAATCTAGGACCACCCTAATAAATATATAGTATATGTGCGAAAAAAAAAAAAAATAAAAAAATAAGTGAGGGATTTTAGAAAATGTGAAGTTAACGAGGGAAAGATTGACTCGGACAATGATATGGCCACTTGAAAAGTTGAAAGGTATACCTTCGAACGGATCCTTTAGAGAACTAAAAAGGTATTTAGAGTCAACAATGGGGGTGAAATCTAGACGAGGGATCTGCGCGTTCGGTTCCATAGTGAATTTGGTTAGGGGCGGAGTGGTGTCACGAACTACTATCCCATCTCGAATATAGAGGGAAACAGTATTTGTAAGCTGTGCCAAAAATTGGCAGGTTTAGTTCGTCACTTGTTGAAGAAAAAAGAAGACAAAAAAAAAAAAGAAAAAGTATAGGTACCAAAAAGTACAAAGAGGAGGTGTCCGAGTATAGTAGGTAGAGTGAAAAGGTACAGTTTTCGTTAAATCCCATGAATGCAAACAAATTTTGAATAGGATATTGAAAGAGATGTTATAGACGTAGTGACTGCGTACTACCTATCTGCGTGCGAGAATCTAATTTTCGAAAAATGGTCATCGAACGAAGACGTCAAACCGCTTTGACCAATTCATTTGGAAAATCTTCGGCATTGAGCGTTAGGGATGAGGTCCAGTCGGACACAAAGCTGAATAGATATATATGTATTCCTGAATGCGGAACAAATTTTCAATAAAGAATTGACCTATGGTGTGTAAGGAAATAAGGATATAGATACGAGACACGCGACGAACAGGCAGCATCGGTTTCGAAAAAAAAAAAAGAAAAAAAAAAAAAAACGGAAAAGAAGAAAAACGTACAAAATTTTACACCCCATTTTCAGCTAATTCATTTACTTATAGCAAGTAAATCGTTACGTTACAAGGTGAGATACTCGTTCCGCTCGCGTGCAGTTCTTTATTTCTTTGAAGTTCATAAATCTCTTGCAGCGTCTTCAGCTTCATACCCTGCAAGTTCTGTGTATGATTCACACTATATGATGATCGTGGAAGTTGGCGAGGGGGAAATCTCGAGTTTATTCAAGATTTTCTGCCTAATAAAGTACGACTGTGTCTTCGGGGCACGGTAGGTAGGTAAGGTATAAGGTACTTCCCTCTTTTTCCATATCTATTCACGCGTTAAAACGATTCTATGGATTTTGTCCATTGTATATCGACTCCTGCAGCATGTATGACGATGCATATATATCCACTTCGGATGCTCTATCGGATGACAAACGATTCAGCTTCTATTATTGTACAAATTTCACACTAAATTCAACCCGAACAAACGGCCGTTTCTTCTATGACATATTCTTTCTCGTATACGTTGATGTTACATCGTTATCTACAAATGCTTAGCCGTTCATCATCCTCATTCCCAAGACTGCGGAGAATTTCAAAATTTGTATGAAAGTTTTTTTTTTTTTTTTTTTTTTTTCTTTCAAAAACCATAAAATTTTTAGCCAAGTCGAGTCATGACCATAGATACGGGTATCCAAATCTCATTTTCACGACATTGTTCGCAAAAAAAAAAAAAATTATTGCATCTGTGACGTCTTTGACTTTGTCAACATCTCACAACCACTCTTTTCGGAAACAGTTTTCATACATCAATACGCATTCTGACACTAACTATTGCCTTTCGAGTGTCTTAGTCCATCGTAACGCATGTTTCAACATTTTCAAGTGGTTCATGTTCGTTTTGCAACATGTTTAGATGATTTCATCTCGTTTTTTTTCATTGTCTAGTTCATATTATTTCATGTTTCAACATTTATAGTTGATCTCAAGTCATGTTTCAGTCAGTTATTAGGATATTGGTCTATCGTAATGCATGTTCCAACATTTTCAAATGATTCATGTTTGTTTGTCAACATGCTTGAATGATTTGAGCTCGTTTTTTTTCATCCCTTGGTCCATATTATTACACGTTTCAACATTTATAGTTGATCTCAGGTCATGTTTAAGTCAATTATCAGAATGTGAGTCCATCCATTCATTCACATGAGGTGCATGTTCCAAAACATTTTTCAGTGATTCATGTTCGTTTTTCAACATGCCTAAATAATCTGACCACATTCTTTTCATACCTTAGTATATACTATTCCACGTTTCAAAATTCATAGTCGATTTTAGATCATGTTTAAGTTAGTTATCGATGTGAGTCTATCGTAGTGGATGCTCCAACATTTTCAAGTGACTCTTGTTCATTTTGCAACATGTCTGAATGATTTAATTTCGTTCTCCTCATCCCATTATTCCACGTTTCGCCAATCTTATTCGATTTCAGACAATGTTTCCAGTGTCTTAGTCCATCCAACGCATATTCCACAATGTTCAGGTAGCTTAAATTCCTTTTCGAGTGTATAAGTCCCGTCCAGAACATGTTTTAAGATTTTGAAGAAACTTTAGCTCCTGTTTCAAGTGTCTTAGTCCATTTGAATCAACGTTACAACATCCCTGGGTTAATATCAAATCATGTTTGAGTCCAATTCAGGGCATGTTTGAACATTTCTAACTGACTTTAGCCGTGGTTTTGACATAGTTAAACATTGCCAGATGATTTCAGCTCACAATTCCAGTGTCTCAACCCGTGCTATCTCATTCTTAAACAATTTTTCATGAATTCAAGTCCAGATCTCGTTTCTTCTTGACTATGAAGTTCATTGACACATGTTCGGTAAAAACGGGTCCATAAATTCTATATCTTATTATTAAATAGCCTCGGTAAGCTCTAATTGTGGTTCGTGTAAGCAGTTGGTTAAGAGGTTGAAAAATAGGGACTAATTCTGCCATCAGTCATCTCGTTTCCAAGAAAACGGGTCGGCTCCGGGTACGCGGCACGCACGAGTCTCTCATCTGATCATGAGTTAGTGCCGGTTAAACGCGGGAACAATGCCTCTACGGGTATTTTTCTACTCAGGGGGTCGTTTTCGGTCGTACCCCCGTATTCCCCCAACGTCTCAGTTCCAAACACGACGGGGTTTCCGACTCGAACTTGGGATTTACCCTCACAATGTCCTGCACTGGGAGCTTGAACCATGGAGGCTTGTTCCGAGCCTCCAAGGTGTGAACTGTGACACTAGTTTCAAGAACGCGATACCTTAAGAGTAGTCTCTCACCTCAAACCAGAGGCGAGCTACGATTATTCAGCTGTCCCCTAAATAACAATGAATGTAACAACCCTCAGCTAAGTTGGAACGTCATAATTAGGTAAAAAGGTATGCTAAAGGATCAACGAAGCATATGGAATCCTTCTTCTCTCTTGGAATGAAGAAAATTTTTTAGGAGCTCGATAGTTCACGTCTTAGAATATTATTTTTAAACACGTTTTACCCCAAGGGAGAAAAACGAAAAGTTTTGCTAGCCTGCGGTGGACCCGAAGGTGTAAACCCGCAGAACCCAAACTGTGGAATGGATCGACTAATATACCTACCTCGGGTCCATAAACAATCATCGTAAATATATTGGTCGACACATTAGCCGCTCCGTCTGCCAACACGATACACGCCTACGTATATATATCTGGGTATGTTATACCACAATGCGTTCGGTCTGACTAACGACAAGACTCAAATCCTATTAATAGGATCATATAGGTTGTGAAATAATCCTGGCTATAAATCAATCCGAGAATACTAGTGCCGTTAACCAACAGGAATTCATTTCCGCGATATTTTTTTATGATGAACATGCTTTTGTGCACAATCATGCACCAGATATTTTCAACACGAGTCGTACTTCTTCGAGTATTTCTGTTTATCAATTATCGCAAATTTCTGTCAAAATCTAGGTCGTATTAGAGCCTAAACGGACCTTGGAAACGAACCAATGATCTTGAAATGGGTACTTACCGCTGAGCTACCTTGTTGATGATCCTAAATGTCCCTGCGATTACCCAATGCCAAAAATTTGAATGGTAGAATATGAAGGGATTGTTTTTTTATCGATACTGAAAGTTATTCTGACACCAGCTTTGATCTCTTTGATTCTATAGAATAATTTTGCAATTGAGGAACAGCTGGGTGACTTGTAGTGGTATAGCAAGTGAATTACAAGCTACTGATTGTGAGCGATGGATATGCGGTAGTAGCAAGGTTTGAAATTAACCGTGCAAACCGGCAGTCAAATTTGTAGCCACTAAACCGCGGTCTTTACGATGTAAAATTTACATTGGTTTCACGGCAAAGTAACAATGTAGCATTCCATTCATACTGAAGAGCGAAGAACGAAGAACGAACCATCCCCTACAAAGAAAAGATCACAGACAACACGCAGATCTTGAGACCCAAAGACCCGAAGACCCCATCGGCGTATTTCCATTCTTGAAATGTGGCGTGTCGAATTGTACACTTCAAGTTGACTTACACAACTTTTAGTATCGATAATATTGATTACCCTGCGCAGTGTGCAGTTTATGTTCACTTCGTTCAGCCCCAGATTTAGGGCCAGGCTAAAGTTCCGAATTTCGAGAGTCTTGAACGTGAAAAAATTCCGAATCTGAATATTACCGACTAACAGTTTTTAGTAAGGGTATTCCCCCGAAAGTCTCAACATGACATGATGAAGCCGTCGATTAAAGTAAATAAAATGGGTTTCCTGTAAAGAGGGTCTAGATTAGAATGAAATATTCTTTGTCTTCACATCCTGAGAAATAGACCAAACATTTCGAATTTTTTAGCTTCCGGGTGTCTGGATTTTCGGAATTTGAACCATTCGGAAGTTTTAAAATTCTAAACTTCAACCCACCCGTCCAGATTAATTCCAACCCCTATGTCATTCGGGGGATTAATTCTAATTGGATTCAATAATTGATAATCGCAGATGCATATATATATATATGCAATTGATGGGTTGGTTCGAGGTTAGCCAATTACATTAATTAGGGGAATGTGCTGTACTGAAGTAAGTGTGATAACAATTAGCCATAAATTATAGGATTAAGTAAAAGTTTTGAAAAAAGTCATCATGTCCTTTCATACATTTCGCTGTAGCGGTGGAGTTGGGGGGGTAAGAGGTAAGAAAACTACGTGTTGCATAAATATTAAATACGAAGAACGCGAGAGAGAAAGAGATGGAAAAAGAGAAAGAGAGAATAAGAAATGCGAGGACGTTGAACCATTTGCATAAGCAAAAATAAGATTAACAAAGATTGCACACTGCAACGCAGAGGTACATATCCATGCATATACCTACCTGCAGTAAAGCTGCTGCATATTGCAGGTGCAACAAAGATGGATGAACGTTACGAGCCCGATAAGTAAAAGAGGACAAATATACTAAATGTAAAACCTTAACACGAGGATAAACCACGTGCTTGCCTCAAGCATATATATGTATATACATATGTATGTGCGAACCGTAATGTTTTTATAATAGCACAAATTATTTCATACTCGGCTACAACGTCAAGCTAACAACCCGCACTTATTGGGCAACCAGACTCGACCGTATTTCTCAAATCTTAAAACCGTGCAGATTTATCAAATCCAACTGGAAGATGTACACATACAGAGGTTCCCAAACTATTATAAATTTCGTGAAATGAACCATTCAGAACAAATATTCAACACCTTAATTTCCTTTCATTTCGAATCCAGAACGGATAAACGTATGACGAAAGTTTTTGAACAGCTTTCTTTTATCACAGTAGTTTGCTGGTTTTCCGAAGCATAATCAAGCAAAAGTTAGGAGCTGTGGGACATCGGGTCTTAAAGTTAGACCCAGTTAAACTAAAAGTACCTGATGCAAGTACTTGGGTCTCTAATTGTTCAGAAAACAAACCTCTATCACAAATTTTCGTTCGAGAAAATTGAAAAACCAAATACGGTTAGGCAAAAGTTTGCAAACTTGTAAAAAGCGAAAATACGAGGGTGGCGTAAATCGGGTGAAAAGATTCGACGGATATTCAAATTCCAAATTTTGAAGGTCCATTGAAAACAGACTTAATATTTGTAACAGTGCAAGAATGAATTTCCTCATACTCCGTTTTTCAATTCAGCGTCGAAAATTTCAGTTCAGGCTGTATGTAAGTCCTTATAAGTGGTTTCACTTCGACTGCGTCCAACTCTTCAGACCTAATGACCCACGACTTGTAACTTTAAGGTGATTATGTTTAGAAAGATTGGTGAACTACTGTAATAAAACTGGTTGATTAAAGAACGATTTGGACACATATCATGCCAGTCCTAATAAAATATCCCTATTTAAGGATGATATGGCTAGTTTGAAAGCGAGGTGATCGAAGGTCTGTAAATTGCGTGAAGGGTAGTAAAGAGGAAAGCCCTTAAAGTACAGAAGTGATAATTTAATGATTGAATATATTGAGGAGGCACCACGCTGAGTCCAACCCGTTCGAAGTCTCGTGAGGTTTCTGATCCATAGGATAGGTGTATAGAATCTTAACGCACACATATTATCAGCTTCTCGTTCAACACGCGAAGGGATTTTTTTTAAAACGAACCCGATTGCAGCCGATGGGTAAAACTTACATACATTATAACACCATTAAAATACTCGAGCCAAGTCAAACGACGCGCGACCTGCACCTTTATTTAACATATAAATATACCCGATGGTATATTAATAGAGCCGAGAAAGCCGCAGGTAGCCCCAAGGTATGCCACGGATCGTATTCAATAACTTTTCGTCAATATACTCTCGCCTGTCTTTACCAATGACTGATTATGATACCTACTTTAAATTTTGACCAAAACTTTACTTAAACGTACGCGTGCGCTTTCGAATTAATTCCGGTATCCGCAGATCCGAAAGATGAACGAAAGATGCGTTCAAATGTTGCGTCATATCAAAAGAATCTGCATTTTGTGCAGAAAGTTCATTATTTATTCACAGTTTCATTCGCTGAATCCAAAGAACCGATTTTTATAGAATTTCACAGAACTTGAAATTTTTTCCAATTCCACAAATTTTTTAGCAATTTCATGTCCTTTCTTAAGATCGTAGTAATTCAACTGAAATACCTTTCAGATTAGGACAAAATTTCAAAAAATTATCTTATAGGATTCTCTGAAATATAAAATAAAATTTTTATGGGTTTTCGAATGGAGCTTATTCGCGGATTTTTTCAGAAATTTCTCTAACATTCTATTAAACTAGTATGTACTAATTTCGAGAATGTCACAAATTTTAAACAACGATCGAGTGATAAATGTATGTTATCTAACGATGATATGAAATTTTCTCCAAGATTCCGGTCGCTTCGAGTTGAATAATGTAAACTAATCACATACCTATATATATAAAGAAGTTATCAACGACAAAAGCGAGTAAATTATGGATATCTTACTTCCATACGTCTGCAGGTTCCGCGGTATTTGACACTCGCGGTATTCAAGCCTGACAGTCGCCCGCGCCTTGCCGGTTACCTAAACCATAAAAATCTTGATCATTAATATTATGGGATTTTACAAATCTTGAATAATACGTTTTACCCATTGGTTATAGCGTATAATGGCAGCTTAATTGAGGACCAGTATCATCCTCTCTCACACTCGGGACCGGGCGAAGACCATAAATACATAAATACCAACATAAAGATATGGAGAGAGAAAGAGAGAGAGAGAGAGGATATGGGGAAAGAAGAAGATGGTCTGCCCCCCTGACCCCTTATACATACATATAGTACAGGAATACATAAATGCATAAATATAACGCTTCTCTATGCCCGGAGTGTGGACACATATACACGTAAAGTAACCCTCGATGTGTGCATACATGGGAATCAACCGAACGCATGTTTTATGGTAATATTCCATGGTGTTAGCAGCGCCTTAGCGATTATTTGTCTGTATTATATCAAGTAAGTAATCACTTCGAATATAACGCTTTACCAATTCAAGGTGCTCACTCGAAACGATACCAACAA
Source organism: Tenthredo mesomela (assembly GCA_943736025.1). Taxonomy (NCBI): domain Eukaryota; kingdom Metazoa; phylum Arthropoda; class Insecta; order Hymenoptera; family Tenthredinidae; genus Tenthredo; species Tenthredo mesomela. The sequence goes on from OX031018.1 coordinate 5,740,009, forward strand.
AACCACCAGCAGTACCGAGTCCGATGATGTCGAACCTCCAGGGTGAAGTTCAGTATTTTCGTTCCAAGCAGGAGATGAACTGGTCATTTACTTCTGTCCAGGAATCAGCGGAAGTAAAAGTCAAGGAGAAGAATCTTCAGCATGAAAATGTCCTGTTAAGGTTCTGGAGTAGAAATCATCGAGATTTCGAGGACTTCCACCCCAAAAATGAGAAACTGTTGGAATGATTAGGAAATGAACGAAGTGCAGAGGGAAGAAGGTGCGAAACCTCATCTTTCCGAATAAAATACTAAAAAATGAGGATCACTGGGTTTGAATTTTGGTTTGGAGGTGGAGGCCAGAAGAAGGTGTGCGCTTCGGCTGGCCCGGTGTCTGCCAGACAATTACCCAGGGCGACCCCCCGTGGCCGGGATGGATGTCTCTCTTGGTGAACCTGGGTCTGGGCCGGGTGCCCGGGAAGCAGAAATACTCTTCCGACTATACGTGTGGATGTTCTGTAGCAAAGAAGAGGTGAGACGAGTGCGAGGGTTGTTTGGGATACTCGAGGTTCCAAAAATCGAAGAACTTGAGGTCAAGAATATAATATAATTATCGTGAAAGAGCTTTATATACACTTGATTAAAAGGTCTCGTTCACTTTGATAGAAATTTACGAGTCCGTACAGCACTCCACACGTGATCGCCAGATGCAAATGCAATTCTCGTGTTCTTGAGAGCCGGGTATAGGCTGCATCCTATCGAAACGGTCTGCAATATTATCACTCGATATTGATTCAACTGCAAGGATGGAATAGAGGACCATAAGTTCGAGTAAAATCTGTGTCAAGTACCCCCGCACCTATCTGGGCTAAGTGTACTCGAGTGAATTCAAACTCTTCTTATCTCGATTTAAACGAACGGCGGTCTGCACCTACTCCAAATGGTAGAATCATTTCTTTGACAGTTTGTCGACGTAGGTGAAAAAAACATGTAGTGTGAAACTAAATTAGAATCCATTACCCATCATCTTAAGAGAACGAAACGAAAGCAAAAATGGATGAAAGATCATTTTCACTTCTCGTAGTTTAAGTTCAAAGCTATGTTATAGTTGTCGAATAAAATCGGGATTCTAATCATCAAAATGAATTGAGTTTGATGTTAGAAGTAGTTTTCCTCGTCAGAAGTAGGTACACTAAACGTAATGGATTCTGAGCCGGACGAGTTGGACAATTCTAGAAACAGCCAATCGGCGCTCTGGATTTTTTTAATCCAGAGCGCCGATTGGCTATTTCTAGAATTGTCTAACTCGTCCGGCTCAGAATCCATTACGTTTAGTGTACCTACATAATTACACCCGACACGGCATGGCAGCTCGACAATCAAAAGATTTATATGTAATCTAAAGATGACAATCTTCGTTAAAACGGAGCGATATCACGTTTCCAGGCGTAAATTGCGCAATATCAATAAACAATTATTGGTAACAATAACCATGAGGGTAGGTACGCGATGTGGCAAGTAGACTTGATGTATGTAAGTATCTGGACATGGGTACTGCCTACTCTGAAACAAACACACACTCATACACACAAATGTGTCCAGAAAGCTTTGTACATATCGCATAGCTGGACATGATCTGTACAAGTTAGGTCCATAAAATAAAAACTATCTAACACCGACGCCATAGAGTATGACTATGCCTATATATTTACGTCTCAATCACAGTGCAGCACCACAAATTGCTACTGGCTGAGCTGCAATTGGAATCTCTGACTCACACTCAATTGCACACGTCTGTAATGCACGAGCGTGCACTGTACCTATTTATCTATATATATATACATTATACGTGCATTCATTCATTTTTGGAATTATAAAACCTATTTAGGGGCGATAATATGTCCGATGAAAAGCAAAGACCACCCTGGTCGAGGGTCCTTAAAGAATTTCAACTTTTAGCTTCTGCGATGAAGTGAAAACACCAATTCTTTGTCATTGTGGATTAACAGGTCCCTTGCCCCAGCCCATCCGTCGGTCTGGTCGATAGTGGTAAGATGATTTTTCGCATATCGTCAACTCTTGCCAAATCCAATTCCTTAACAACAATTAGTGGCTGATCCGAGGTTCCTGTGGTGTTAAATATCCGTCCGGCTTATGAGCGCACGGTGTCGTGCAGATGCATTTATATTTGTATACCTAGCATGGGGCAAGTCGAATTAGGGGTGGATATGGGCGGGTTGGGAACAATGAGACGAGATTATCGACACTAATCCACTGCCATTGTTGTTGCGGTTTCATAATCGGTTGATTTATAGTATCACCGTTTAGAAAATTCTTTAAAAAAAAAAAAAAAGGAAAAAAGAGTTAGAGCTTCTTCCGAAGTGATATACAACAGCTTTTCGCATTTCCTTCGTTGTCTGATGAACGCGTCACCTGATTGAATGACATTTGTTTCAATACTATGAATTTTCTTGAGGAAACTTAAAACGGATGAACATTTTTTTGAAACCTTCAACCTGTGAGGATTAGGGATTGCAACTGTTGCTTTGTGGGCGTAGATGCACGATGCAATTATCGTAATACCTGTTAGGTCTGGCGGCCAGACTAGTGATTGACACTTAGTCTTGGTGCAAAATCTAATCTGACAAATCCAATTTACCAATATGGCGACTTGGGTACTGCTGTAATGCTAAACTGGTAACAATAAGCGAAATGGAATGACTGACAACTCACTGATTTCAGACCGTCAAAGCCGTGACTATTTAACTTCGATGGTAATTTTATTATCCGAGCTTATCGTTCAAGGTATACATACTCGCTTTGCTACAAGCTGGCAGTTTTCTATCATCATTTTACCATTCGGTATATTAAGGCCATTTTTTCAAGAACTGGCGTGTGTCCAAATTGTTCCTTAATCAACCAGTTTTATTGCAGTATAATGCGCCAATCTTTTGCAGCAATATCAAATTAAAGTTAGTAGTTGTGAGTCATCTGGTCTCAGAGTTAAATGCACTTGCAATAAAAGCACTATGAGTGAAAAAATTTTGATCAACCGGTGCTTCGATTCTAGATATTTGAGTCTCCGATTGTTCGGACAAGAGAATCGACGAAGAAATAACTTTTTGACACTGCAAACTTTTACTTTGACTGCATCTATGAAAATGATCTGATGAAACTGCAGGTTGTTGGAAAGAAAAAAATGCGGACACATGCTGGTCGTATGAAAATAACCCTATTCTAGGTGCACGTACCCTCTTGAGGATTTTATATCGATCCAATAGTCTTCGTGAATTGTATAAATCGAGAAGAGAATAAAATGTGTGTTGAATAACAAATGAAAGAAATTTTCGAACCTACTATTATAGAGACTAGGAATTTTCTGTAACTGTTTCTGACAATACTGGATGAGTTCATCGATTTCAAATTGCAGTCATGTATAACACAATGCTATAGAGGATCGAGTGCAATGAAGTATAAATCGAATCGGTGGTATCGATTATTGAATACAAATGTATATAACAAACGCCAATAGCAATACACACACATATGCGCATATATATAGTATGTTTCCAAGAACTATCCGACAATGCACTCAATAGTTTATAGCCATTCTCGATTTTGTATAGTTCACAGGACGTTCAAGTGTAATTTAAACCTGCAATAAGTAACGGGAATATAAAACGTATATGTTATACCTAAATGTATTACATAAATTTGAGGAAACAAACAATCAGAGTTCAATATTATTATTGATATGTATACCTAAATGCGGATGATGGACTGAGTGATTGAAAACAGCCATACCTACGTCAACTAAACAGCATAAACTTGCAGTAGTACAACGCAACGAGTCAATCTTGCAAGTCCACAACCGGTCTTGGCTAATAACCGCACGCCAACTGACAACGGTGAAAATAAAAAGTAGGAACAATTAAGAAAAAAAAAAAAAAAGGGAATCAAGACTAAAAATGAAAAAAAAAAAATATATATATATATATATATATATATGAAGCAGCGCTCCCAAATTACCGACGACCAATTATATTCCGTTTAAAATTAATTACTAGATTAACTGAAGATTAATTGACGGCTTACGTTAGACGCTCGACGAAATGAGTGAGTGACGTGGGTTCAGGATCTAAGGATCGGAGGCCTCGGAGAGATTTCGACTGATATTTTTATCCTAGAAGCTATCCTATATGTATATGGCAATAGGAACAAAAGAAAATCATCATTATCTGTTTAAACTATCGAAGCCAAGCTGCCAATGGTCGATCGTACTATACAACATATTGTTTCTCTTCTCTTCTTTTAATTGGTCACGATTTCATACTCACTGTATAGGATATATACTATGATCGTTCGAGATATATATATATATATTTATTCAGAAGGATAAGAAAAGTAGCTGGTTGATATTTATTTTCAAACTTTGAAAGACAGAGGTAGAGAGAGAGAGAGAGAGATATAGAGAAGATAAAAAAAAAAAGAAAAAAGAAATCCGAGCTGTATAAAGAACGTTTGAAAATCGTATATATATACGTATAGCTCTAAAGCGGTATAAAAATGTGGATAGTATACGATTGGACGCCGAATATGGTCGTCCATCAGGAAAACCTCAACCCATCGTGAATGATCGGGAGTGGCGGGGGAGGGGGAGAGGGGCAGGGGGAAGGGGGGGGGGGGGCAGAAGGCGAGATGACCAAACGAAGGGCAAACATCTCTAAAGTGTCAGGCGCATCACAATTCGTGAGCCCGTTGCTTGTTAGCAAGGTTCCCGAGTGCGAAATGCGAGCAAAAAGAGATCGGGGAACCCGAAATAAGAGCAAACCGATAACGGGCATTGAAACGAAACGAGACGAGACGAAACGAAACGAACAACGCGAATCGCGAACACAGAACGCCGGAACAATAAGAGAAAATCTGACATTTGCTAAGGCTTTTGCTCGATGCCGACTCAACGGCGCTCTGAGATCGTCCGCGGCTCACCACCGGCTCACCGACTCACCGGTGATTCTAGCTGTTTCGATACAAATTACACGAGCAAGTGGACAGACAGGAGAGACGGGGGAGCTACACACAAGATATATACAGAAAAGACAGAAGAGATGGGATGCGGACACTGAGAGACTCCTGGACACTGTAGCCAGACAAGGAACGACGAGGACTGCGAACAGTCGACAGCAAAACTGATGTTATCATCAGTGGTACAACTCGCGTTTTTTTACACACGTTAATTCCGACATTTTTCTATCTTATTTAACGGATACATTTTTCGCGAAAATAATACGGCTCTTCATTCCGCCACTTCGAAACCGTATAAGAAAAAAAAGTACTTTTTTTTTTCCTCAAATTTTGTCAATTAAATACAAAAGACATGTTCGACAAAAATCACCTCAAGCTTTAATCTCGTTAGATCGCTGTGTCTTGAAACTTCGCAGAAAACATACCGATTCCAATCGTTTTTATATACGCTTCCATTCGAAGATATCCTGAAAAATGAAATCCTCTTAAATCTGATCGGAAATCATGAAAGACATTTCAATGATGTGTTCAAAGTTCAAAAATTTTGAACTTTTTGAGAATGCATGATGATATTAACGCAGAAGGAAATAATGGGGTGCTATTAATTCCTGAGCATTTATATAGCGGTGAAAAATGTATAGAATTTATTAAAAAGTTCATTCCAACCAGTCCATGGTTTTTCGAGGCAATAGCTCATTTCAGCGCCGCGATATCCTTTATAATCCGCCTAAACACATTCCGTGTTAAAAACACTGAGGATCCTCTTTCCCCCGAATGGTTAGCTAGCAAAACAGCGCCGGTCTTCGTTCGAGATTGATACATTTTTAATGCGCGAAATACACGAACGAAACGAAATATACAGCGAGGAACCCGGATTCCTACTTGATGTTGAAAAACTAAGACGCGAGAGGGTGGACGCATCAGGAATTCCCATGGCTGATGTTTTTGCCCATACAGAAAGGAGACGACGACGGCGAGGACAACGAAATACTACACTCGACAGTAGCCAGCTGGGCAGGATTACACACTAACAAATACTATACCATATCTTATTCTCCTCTCTTCAGATACACTCAACTTCACAATAATCCGCAATAATTTAATATCGCGAATTCATTTGACTATATGTTTAGAATAATTCACCTGAAATTAAACACCGCGTATCCTTTTCAACGTTCATCCGCGCAATTCCGCTACTGTATTTCATTCATTTTCTGGTCATACCGCTAGACGGACGGTATTATAAAAGCGAATTTATTTCAACATATTTTTCCTTTCTTACTGGCTAGTAGCTTGAGATAGTTGAAAGCGAGTTAACTGCATCCGCTCGGTTTTGCCGGAGTATTCCAACATCCAAAGGAATTAAGAGAAACAAACAGATTGGCTAGAGGCAATGGTAATAGTCGGCTAAACGGAGGCGGCACCTTGTTATGCAAAGGTGGAATTTCTCTGGACAAGAGTCTCCGAGACGGTGGAAGAGATTAAGGTATGCCATGCTCGACGTGTTCCGGTAATAGCGTTCGTTTACATTGCCTTTTAACGTCCCTGAACGGAGAGTTGCCTTAGCGATTGCCGAAGGTACGTTATACAGTAGGAGTGCAGTTAATCGATAGGAAAATCGTTAATCAATCTCCCGACGTGGATTGGAAGAGAAAATCCGTCTCGCATCATCTAAAGCGTTACGTCATATCGCGAATACCTCTTCACAGAATAATGCTACAGAATATTTGGTCCGCAACATGAAAAAAATTAACAGAACGTACCGTCAGGGTTTTGGTGTGATGGTGCGGATAGGACTGCGCCAGGTTTTTGCTTAGAACTTGAACCGCGTTTATACCATCTCTTCACCGCAGGGACCGAGGACCCTGCATTATTTTATTAGGATGAATAATGGATGCGCGTCACTTACACGGTATGCATAAGTTGCACGCTTCCATCACTCGCTCTGACGCTGGCTGGTGAAGTAGCGGCGATCCGTTTGGTGCCTTCTTTTATAAACCCTATACCCTGCAGTAAATTCCTTTATACTTGTCTCAGATTTTTAGATCTTTTGGTAGAACGGAAAGCGACCGCCATATACCTTTTCTCCGATCCTCATAAACGATTTTTTGTTACTTATTAAGGTACACAATCGTTATAACTCTCCTATACCGTTTGTTGGTTCAATTATTACTAAAACTTTCATCAAAATGAGGAAATTCCTTTCTTATAAATAAACAGAGATGACCAGTATGCACGCATGATGATTACTGTATGGTGGTTATTTATTCGCAGCACGTATTGAGCAGTGGATTCGCAAAATCGACTAAACCTGCAACAGCAGTGGCAATACGACGGTAGAAATTCTCTGATCGTTGAGTTCCGTTTCTCTCTGTTTCACTCTTTCTTCATTCTCTTCTCTTCTCATTCTCTTCTCTTATTTCCTTTTCAGCTCCTCGCGCTTACTCCTGCAAGGTTGCCGCGATCTTCTCACGAGGCGACAGTTCCTGCCCTGATATTCGCTTCTGCAACCACCAAAGTGCGACATCGGTCAACGTCAATCCCCAGGTGCGCAGACCCAAGCAGGGAAAGATTCGCAACGATTTGAATGCGGTCCGAAGACCGCGGCCGCATTCCGCATCCTTTTTCAATCCCTATGTCCTCCACGTCTACACCTTGATTTTTTTTTTTTTTTTTTCTTACACCGCTAGCTACAGCAGGATGAGACAATTAGGCCTCCGATTCACGACTCGTATTGCGAGGCACGCTTCAACGCTACAATTCTTGGTAATACATATGTATACCTTGACACTACAGAGTGATAAATTCTCACAGATAATCAGAAGCGATTAAAATCGTCTGGACATTTTAAAGAAATAACAAAATCTCCCACACAACACACAAAACGTTTCACATGCATGTACATATCAAAAGAGTGAACATGTCAAAACATTACATTTGAATCATGCGTATGGAATACTCAGTCAGTTACATTTCATACGTCGTAAAAACGGACTCGACGAGTTCTGATGATGGCTTTTGAATGAGTAATTTCGCAAAAATTTCACTCATTATCAAACTCAAGCTAACCCAGCATTCGTATGAGTATCTAGTAAGTTTTGGTTCGAGCTCAGCCGAGTGCATTTTGTAATCGGGCGGCATGTTTTTACTTCTGAGAGATCCTTGCGCCAAACATTCACCTGGCGGTGAGTGGGGAACTACTCCATGGGTGAAGTGACCCATCCAAGATGTTCCGACAACGTTTTTCTCACACCACCCGTGAAAAAATGGATTAGATCAAATTTGATCAAATTTGATCCAGTTAGATGTAAATTTTGGGAAAATTGGATCTCAACAAATCTCGAGAGATCTCACTACATTAATTTTACTTTGATCTAATTCGCATAAACGTACAAATGCAATTTTAAATCTAGTCAGGTCTAAGTAGATCTTGGGAGATCTATTTAGATCTAATTTTTCCCAAAATTTAGATCCAACTAGGTACAATTTGATCTAATCCATTTTTTTCTTGGGGAGTCTATTGGAACGTGATTTCTGCAACTGTTTGCAACGTTTCATGGCAGTAACGAGTTCAATATTGAAAATGAACGCGGATAGTTACACGGAAAAAAAATTGTTGTTGAATTTACTATGTGAGCAGCTACATATAGGACAACACTTTTTTGCAGTAGAAATGACAACAATTGTGGTAACATTTACTCATTAGGACATTAAAATTTACTCGCTCCTATGTACCAAATACTAAAATTGTGGTAATTTCTACTACAAAAAAGTGTTGTCCTATATGTAGCTGCTCACATAGTAAATTCAACAACAATTTTTTTTCCGTGTAATTATCTATGAAAGCAGGCCTTTCAGAATAAATAAAAATGCTGCCAACACATGGATACGAAATAAGAAGACATCACGACGGATAATTCCATGCATTAGTTATCCTCGATTTGACCCATAAAACGAGATACATATAAGAGTTTGAAAACTCGTCAGTCTCTCGAAGGCAGGATTGATCAGACGATGATAATACACATACTAAAGTAACGGAGTAGATGGTAGTACGCTCTAAAAGTTTTAACAAGTCGTAACCGACGCCCTGCATAGATGGCGATACCATCGACACGGGAAACCTAGTCTCTAACTATAGAGCTGACAATGATCGGTAGACGTGAAGTAAAACTTGGACTGTTATAAGGGGTAACGTCTAACGGTGGCTAGTAGTTCTAGCATAGTATAGAATACGGGGAAGGATTTGGAATGGGATCGAGCGGAATGGGATGGGACAGGATTATTATACCTATGTATATCGCCGGCGTAGGACGGAAGCGACGCTAAGCGAACCGCATTACCAAATGTCCCAGAATCCCATTTACGCCCGACTATGTTCCATTGTTATTGTGCGGTAAGTGGAGTGGTTACCATGGATACCAGTCTCACGGCCAACATGGCGCCTATTTGCGCTTCGTCGCGACCGACTACGCGCCGATCAACTCTTTCGCCTGCACACGTACGTCAGCTTTTCGCGCAATTCGCAAATTACGACGTGAGCCTTTAAATTTTTTCCAAAAATATTCATGTCCCCGAAATCCCCCTTTATTTTAACGTCCGCAAATATTTTTCAGACCATATAATACATATATAATATATACAGCTATATACATTCGCTATATGTATAGGAATAAGGGAATCGCTTATTCCAGACGTTATATCAGTTTTTATTGCCAAGCATAACAGGAAGTGGTAACAATTTTAACGAAATATGATATTTAGCCGATCAAATTTTATACCCTCTCGGCTAGTCCCGATGGGGTAGTTCTTTATACTATACTGCGTGATCGTTATTGACAGTCAGAATTATTTTCGTCTATGAAATACGTCGAGATTTAGCACAGAATTCAAACTGTTAAAATAAATTGTTGTTTATATTTTCTTAATGCTCGCATGCGTTGAATTGATTGAAATATTGATCTTTGATTGAAAAAGCGTCGAGTTCTATTATACCTATATGTTACGGTTGTAAATTTAAAACAAAAGATTTATGCGTGGCTATATAGGTAGTACCTATATATGTCTATATGGGGAAACCGACTCGAATCCCTGGAAGCAAATAAAATCCCATTTTCCCAACTCGATTCAGGTATATTCACTTTGATCGTAAACATTTTTATCTCGAGGTGGGTGGAGGTCATGTGTATGTGTGTGTGTGTTTTGTCTATAGGTGAATATATCTCTGTATATATAGGTAGGTATAGATATATAGAGAGAGGAAGAAATGGTACACAGGAAAAAGGAAATAGAATTTTCCGAATCCCAATCGGAATCGCTATTTCAATTCCTGATCTAGAAGGAAGTGGAAAAAAGGGGGGCGGGTGAGGGGGTGAAAGGGGGAAAAGTAGGAATGAGAAGAAAATAGAAGAAGGAGAAGAAGAATACGAAGACGGAGACGGAGAGAAAAACACAGCAACGAAACAGTGGAAATCCTTGTAGTATCGTACTGTCGTACAGGGGTGGATGCCCGCCGAGGGAGACATTCAATTGTTTGACCGCAATGTCTTTTACCAAGATGGCCGCTCTCGACACGGTGTCCTCTTAATCGAGGCCACCCTCAAGATATTTATGGATTTCTAGGGAATTGCCAACGAAATTGTCTTGTTTATAGCTCCTCCTTTCAACGGTTTACAATCCCGATCTACGCTTCGAAACCTGCCCGATCCTTCACCCCGATAACCTATTACCCAGAGCATCGACTGAACTGCTTTTGCAGAACTAGATCAGCGATTCGTTGTACTATTGCTTTCGAAGTAGGATTCTCATTCTCTTTAATTTAAGTATAAGACGCATATAGGATACAATTTTTCGTATAACCGATATCAGGTCAGGACGACGACAGCGAGAAAAAAAAAAGTGGGCGTTGGCTGTGAAGGGGTAACAGAGAGAAAAAAAAAAAAAAATGCAAAAAATAAAACAAAAACAAGGAAAAATAAAAAATCGCAAGAGAGAGAGAGAGAAGCACAACAGCGAACGCCAAACATTACAATAAATCAGGCGTGGTCTGACGTGAATGTAAAATTGCCGGAACCGATATAGTCGCGTCCGCTGCTTGTATACGGGGGGTACAAATACATATGTGTGCAAAAATTGACACAGACACATTTACAACACTGTATAACCGTCCGAGGGGTGCAGATGTGGAGAGAAATGAAACGAAATGGGATGAAAGAGGCTGGAGGCTCGAGATGGCATGGAGAGGAATATCGGGCTGTATCGATACACAGAAATACTTATATACATAGACAGAAGGGGGCCGACAGCCACCAAGAGTGATTTGTCAATTGTCAATTGTCACTGTGGCCTCGAACTGTCTAGTACAAAAATTGGAGTGGCGAGTTCTGTGGCCATTGTCAGCAGAATACACATAGAGAGAGAGAGATATGCTATCGATGAATGACGTTTGTAACCAGCATTTACATCCACCATAAGGATCTACAGAGACAGAAAAGTGGTAAGATGTTCATGATCGTTGCGTAATTATTTTCAGTCGTTAATGAATTGAAATCGAAATGAGAAATTTGAAAATCTGTTACTACTACAAATCGTTTTATAACGAGGTAGATAATTGTCAGACGAAACCTTCTGCACCATGTTTCGATTAAATTAACTTAGATGTTAGAGAAATCGAAATGGTGATGAAGAGCTTCGAGTTCTCGAATATTTTCACGCCATTCGTATGGATATCAGATGTACCAGATCAGCCAGGAAATTAATTCACCTCAGTTGGATCAATTATTTATTACGGTTTAATGGTAAACACCATTTAGGCATTTACCCATGGAATTTCTCACCGTTTCACACGGTACTGGAAATCACTAAATGCAGCACCCCATTAAGACGCCTGGATTTATTCAGAGTCGAAGAAACGGAGAAAGAAGTATTTTTGAAAATAAGTTGTGAACTTGAATCCCGATATGGTTTCTATATCGATTAATATATGATATCGTGAAAAATCGAGGCTTGAGATAATTCGTTGGAATGAGTTATCCTCTGGTTAGCTGGCCTGTTGAATAAATTTGGACAAATGGTAAGGGAGTAACTAGTTGAAAAAGCGTAGCATACAAAAGACCGATGAGTAACGATGATTGGGTATAGCTAGTATAAGCTAAAGATGTTCTGGTTTCTTGAAAGGTAATAATTATAAGAGATTTGTTTAAGAAGAGTGGTGAGGAGAGGAGAGGAGGAGAGAGGGTCTAGCCGGCCTACGGACTTTGTAAAATTGGTATCGCGTGCACGGTTGTGCAAACATACTGTGCGCGGAAAAGTGAGGCCCGTAAGGCGTCAGAATTGCAGGCGAATCTAGGTGTGCTTTTTGAAATGAAAATAAATAAGATAAAAAGATGAGAGAAGAAAAGAGAAAAAGTAGAGATGAGAGGGATGCTACGTAGTTCGGAGAATTTTAACAAGAAGAACCCAGCTCGCTTCGTTGCCTCGAGGCAACGACGAGGCATCCATCCTCTGTAACAACTAACAAGAAACCCAAGTTCCGAGCTCAAAAATAATGAAGTCTTCAAACCGCGTCGCCCTCTGTCCTATCAAGCTGTCTTTACACGTGAGAAGTTAAAAAACCTCTTCAGTACGTAACATGGATAGCTGAAGCATTCGAATACAATTTAAAAAGTAACTTTATGTTGTTCTTTTTTCCGTTTTTCCATCTCTTTTTTTATTGACATCTCTAATTGATCGACCAGCTGTAATACGGATACCGAAAATGGAACCGAACCTGGAGCTGTGTAATTTCACGAAGCAAATCAACCCCTAATCGTCGGACCAATCAGCGAGCGGTTAGCTAATGTGCGAGAGTCTCCCCGAGGGGTTGTAAGCTGTAACTGTAACTACAGGGGTTCAAAAAGGGTGGCAAATTGGCAGGGAGATACGCGACGAGATTTTATCGAGCGAAGAGTCATCATATAACTGCAATGTGATGAATTGGTTCGAATATCTGATTCGATGGGTAACTTACGTCGACGTGGAAGGCTAACTTCTTCTATTTCGATTCGTAACTTCAAATTTCGCAACAATTCTTCCGACCCCGTTTGAAATGGGGCAAATCCGTTGTTAGGGGGTGGCATAACTTATCCCTAAAAGTAATTGCCTGGAACGTAAAATGTAAATAGGCCGCCATAACCGCATGGCGTACGAACCGAACACAGTGCTGCCATGCTGTAGTGCAGTGGCTCGAAAAACGGAGATGGGAAAGTTTCACGGGGATGATGTTTTGATAAGTTATTGATTGGCCTACAGGGTGGGGTTTCAACCGTGGGGTTCGGTTGCCATGGGAACTGTACTTGCGCCCTGGAACCAGGCGTTTACCGTAATACGTTTTCGAATAGTTCGACGTGATTTGTCCAGCCTCGTGTAAATACCCATCCATGGAATGGAAACACTCTGCCCACGACACCATGACACCTAAATATCATTTTGCAACAAGGTTTATTCTCCTCTTTGAATAATTTCATGGTCAGGTTGTGACCGGCATAATCATGGTCTGCTTTTTTTTTTTTTTTTTTAAAGAATAGTTCAGTTCGTTAGTACATCAGATAGGGATCGAAAAGCACCCTTACGAGGCCAGAAAACTGCAGCACCAGCTCATCGCCGAGGGTCTGCTGTCGTGTCGACATCGAATTAGTTGACAGGAATGAATCCCGAAGTCCTGATTCGTCCCATCGATCGGAGAATCGCTTCCGGGAGTTAAACCACCTGCACGGGGGAAGTTCGGGCGAACAAACAGCTCAGGATGAGGACGAAGACGACAATGAAATATGAAGAGAAACACTCTCTACCAAATTGATAAGTTTTCTTAATCAGTTAAACAAAACACGAAATATAATTACTTGACAATATTTTCTCACTGATTTATACCTAATCTCTGTTCTTCCCTATTCGTACGTCTATCACCATATTTTAATCAGTCGTTGAGGAGTTCTCAACGATGATATTACCTATGATAAAACATGATTTTTTAGTATAAATCTAGAGCGAAATATGTGTTGGATAAAAAGCCCTCCGAAAGTACTGAAAAATAACTGGTATACCCTACCCACCTACACCAGTGGAACAATTTCCATAATAATATGTAAATCGGAGGGATTACCTTATATTGCAAATTGGAAATTCAGTCGGCGCGCCCGAAGCGCCTCCATCATTGCCACCCAAAGCTGATGGCGGAGGCGTGAGTGAGGGGTAGTTTACCCCCGCCTTTATATCACCCTCAATAATCTCCCTGGGGCTCGTTATACACATTAGCTAAACGGCCACTCCGATTGGCTCGCAAACGCTGACGGAAATCGAGGGTCTATATTCCGAGTACCAATACGTGGTGACATTTGATGAAATACATTTTTATCGAGACATAAACGCGAACAGACTTTATTTCGGCTCAAATTCATCCCAGAATTCGACAGTGACGTTTATTTTCGAAGGTGTTAACACGGAGGTTAGAAAGTGCGATTTTTTTATATTTGCTGCGTGCTCCTTGTACGAGAGGAGACAAAAAATCAAGAAACTAGAAGAAGACGAGAAAGGAAGTGCCATTCTTCACTACGCAAATGAGAATGACTTCTTCGGTCGACAGTATCGAAGAGTCGAGTTCAGAAGATGTGGGCTTCGTCAGTAGTGTCGTGACTCTCGATGATGTTCTCCATTACCTCGGTGAATGTCCCCTAAAAAATATCATGAACCCTTATTGGAAATAAATTAATGAAATAAGTTCGTTTCCAGGTGACTTTGGCGTCTATCAAAGAATGGTGTCAGTTATGTTAATGCCGTTTGGTTTCTTCAATGTATTTGTATACTTTGGTCAAATGTTCATGACTCTTGTGCCCGAGGAACATTGGTGCCAGTTACCTAAAGTTTTTGGTCTGTCTGATGGAGAGATCAGACGATTAGGAATCCCGAAGATCGAAGAGGTTCCCTACGAAGGACACGAACTCCCCTTTTCAAGATGCTGGATGTACGATGTTCCGGTTTCTACGCTGTTGTCTAACCGAAATCCAGACCCTTCGTGGCCAAAAAAACGCTGTCAAAGTTGGGAATTCAAATTCACAACTGCTGATGTTCCCTATGCAACGGTAGCAACGGATTTAGAATGGGT
The DNA here is from genome assembly GCA_943736025.1 of Tenthredo mesomela. Classification (NCBI taxonomy): domain Eukaryota; kingdom Metazoa; phylum Arthropoda; class Insecta; order Hymenoptera; family Tenthredinidae; genus Tenthredo; species Tenthredo mesomela. The sequence continues at coordinate 5,755,150 of OX031018.1, forward strand.
AATCTTCTTTCCGCGCAAAAGTAATTCAAGAATCTTTAACAAATTTGGCACCTTTCAGGTTTGCGAAAAGCGATTCCTCGTCAGTTTAGCCCAGAGTATATTCTTCTTGGGTTCAATATTCGGCGGTTTTCTTTTCGGTTGGATGGCTGATAGATACGGCAGGATTCCAGTGCTCGTAGTGACGAACATGTTTGGATTTTTGGCCGGAATAGCGACCATTTTTACAAGAGAATTTTGGTACTTCGGGGTCTGCAGATTTCTGGTCGGTTTTGCGTCCGACAACAATTTCACAATGATGTATATTCTGGTGCTTGAGTACGTTGGCCCAAAGTGGAGAACTTGGGTGGCAAATATTTCAATAGCAATTTGTTTCCCGCTTGCATGCTGCTCCCTACCATGGATAGCACTTCATCTTTCGAATTGGAAGACCTTTGCTATATTCACATCAGCACCGTTGGCCTTCGCGGCTATCACACCTCTCATGGTTCCTGAAAGCGTGAGGTAAGACCCGATAACAAGACTTCGATCCAGAGCCCGAACATGTTTTCATGACGTTTTCCTTCCAGGTGGCTAGTCTGTCAAGGAAAAATCGACGAGGCAATTAAAATAATGAGAAGAATTGAGACAGTGAACAAAAGATCGGTGCCCGAAAGTATCTACGATAATTTCAAGGGGGATTCGGAGAACATAATGAAACTAATTCGCAGCGAAAAATTTCAGGTCATAGACTTGTTCAAAACTCGAAGACTGCGAAGATTCACCATTTTGTTGATCACTATATGGGGCATAATCGCAATGGTCTTTGACGGCCACATCCGGAACCTGGGCACCTTGGGACTGAACATATTTGTCACGTTCACAATATCCTCGGCAACGACATTTCCCGCAGATATTCTTGTCGCGTTATCGTTGGATTATTACGGAAGAAGATGGCTGTCCTTTGCGTCGATGTTCCTTTCTGGACTGGCCTGTTTCCTAGCATGTCTAACTACCGGCGTTTACTTCGCAGTTTTTGGACTGATCGGAAGATTTCTCATCAATATTTCATACAGCATTGGATTGCAGTATGCTGCTGAATTACTGCCGACTGTTGTACGAGCCAAAGGAGTCGCCCTTATCCATATATTCGGATACGCAACCGCAATAGTGTCACCGTTCATCGCATACATGAGAGTACTGGCTTGTCAAGCACCCATGATCGTCCTTGGACTGCTTTCTACATTTGGTGGAATTTTGTGCTTGTTTTTACCGGAAACACTGAACCAGGAATTGTCCCAAACTTTACAAGTTGGTGTACAGAAACTTCGTTCTTTTTACTCGGAGTACTTTCTCCTCCCTTTTCGCCATTCGTAATAAGATATGAGATAAGACGCTGATTGATCTTAGAGTTTTTAGTGTTACCGGTCAATTTATACACCTTAAAACACATGGCTGATGCCGTGATGGCTAGTTGAGAATCGTGATGTAATCCTAGATCCCGCTATCAGTTACACCTCGAATAACTAGACCGTTGGACATGATAGCTGCGATGATATCAAGTTCATCTGTGAAATTAACCTTGACTTTCTGAACCGGCTAGTGTAGTTCTCGAATCTGTCATCGCAGTTTCTTTCGTAGATTTTCATTCCTTTCACTATTGATCATCGCAATTACAGGACGGCGAAGAATTCGGAAAGGACCAGCGCTTTTTCGACATGCCATGTCTAGGCCGAACCGATTTTGAACCGAAGCCAAATCGGCATCACCTTCACGCCCAGAGACCTGTCATTCGAGGAGAAGTCTTGCGAAGTAGCATCATCTCGGGTGCTATGGGTAGCAAATATCGTCTGTCTGTTTGGTCCCAGCGAATTGGAGCCGAAGGAATTGAGAGTATTGCTACAAGAAGTAATCTTGGGACTTCGAACAGTAGCAGCAAGGCCTCATCGGTGGCTTCATCGACTGTTCCAGAGCTGAAGAATTTATGAAGATTGATCCAAAAAAATTTCAGGACGAAATCAGCCAGATCTCGTCCTGTAGTTCGAGGATCGGCAACTAGGAGCTTCGAAGAAACAGCAATCCGTCTTTTAGATGCGTTCGAAAGACAGTTGTACCTTGAAAATCATGACTTCTTCCATGCATCAATGAACCAGAATCTAGTCAAGCTCCTGTGTGTCTGAGGACGGGCAAGAGATCGTTTTACGAGCTGAGGTAACCGTAAACAGGAAGCAGCTTAGCTCTGTACATTAGAAAGTGAAAATCTAAGATCGTTTCAATATTCTGCTCTGTGTAGAAAAACGCGTTGGATGGCTAGCCGATGATTGCCTTCGAAAGAAGATTCGAAAGAAGCGGCAGTAAGGAAGCCGTGCGAGAACAGTTTTTCGTGCTTCGTTTTTATCTCATTCAAGACAGGATGGATTGGAATCAGAAAATAAATTAGTAAAATTACTTTTAAACGATCTATGTACCGTGTACGATATCTTCCTGAAAGGAAATATGAAAATCTCTGAACTTTGCCCATCAAATACGAAAGCTATACCTACTCGACAAATCCCATCACCATTTTCTTGAACATATCGATGTCTGACCCCAGGTCAGAGGATGTTTGAAAATACATTAAGTAAATTACTTAAATTAGGGACAAGAGTCGTCGGTCCCAACTCTCAGCACGTGGTTTCGTTTAGCGTTGCACCACTTCGTTCCTAGTCAAAGATTCAAATTTCATTTCTTCAAGCTCTTCTGAGAAAATCGACATAAACGCTACATAGGGTCTGGCATTTTTCTCTTCAACGCTTAGCGCTAAGACTCTGAAGAACCAAAGGTTAAGGGATGAAAGGGCGGGGCTGAAAAAATCATGAAAAAATTTTGAACAGTTTTAAAAAAATTAGCAGACTGCGTGCCTCTTCTACGCCCATCTCGCCTTCTCGCTTTTTTCTTTCCGACTCTTGCTCGATCAGAACCACCACCATCGATGTATGGAAAAATTCCGCAATATTTGCCTGCTTTTTTCATTTCTAAAAAAAAAAAGAAAAACAGAAATGTTCCAAATTCAAAATTGCGGTACTTTGTTATTTATTCGAGCTGCTATGAATCAGCCTAGCGAGGGAAGTAGATATAGTTGCAGCATATTATTTTGTTACCGATCAGCGAAGTTAAAATTATTTGCCAGGCGAATATAATGCTGGGAGGCTATCCTGCCTCGAACGTTCCTTTCAAGCGACTTGTGATAAGACGCCATTAAACATGTTTAATAATTAGTTTTCTTGGGTATTGGGATATTTTAATTAAAAATAATGGCTCAAGAAAAAAAAATTTGTTAAATAGTAGCAAAATAATAAGTTTGTTAAAAAGTAGGAGCAATAATTTTAGTCGCTCGCACGGAAGAGTGCTAACAGTTCGACTATAACATGCGGTTTAATAGTTTTTCGGGGGAAATCACTTATTTAGTTTCGATGGTATATTGTAAATATGAACGAGTAGGGTATTTGAGCTGTCGATGACGTTGGAAACATTTTCGCTTTTACGATTTTCCAGTCGATTTCCATTCCTCGTATTCATTGCCAGCTCGGGTCTGGGGTACCTCGGGGTATGAGGCACCCACCTAAATCGGAATGGATTCCATTTTCACAAATAATCCCGAAACTCACGATACCAACAGTCGTAAAAACGAACTAGGCAATCTAGATTTTACGATTTTTCTTGAAACTGGTAGGAACCTTACACAGAGTCGCTTTCATCCTATACCACACCCACATATATATATATGTGGTCACCATTTTTCTACAACGGCTTCAAGTTCAGGTATGGAGAACGACTAAACACGCGTGACTAAATTTTTCATTTTTCTTTTCAGTTATGTGTCTCCGCAGGGATATTTTCTGCTCTGTTTAAAATGGGCGGATACACAAAAACCGGCCTTTGGTCATTACGTCGCATTAGTACCGCCGATTGACAACTTTCGTTTCGCTTTACAGTCGCTGCAAGAAAAAACATAAAATACAAGAATTCTTTTCACTTTACTTTAATACAATCTGAAATTATACATACTTTTCAAATTTGATGAAGATATTCTGCATTGATGTAATTTTCAATTTTTAGATACTAAATTTTCTTTATTTCGAGCCATTTTTTTTTTTTTTTATTTTTTTTTTTTTAACGTTAACCATACACTCAGAAAAAGGTCTTGTTGACACAACCAAAATTTGGTTATTATATGCAGAATCACATTTTTTGTTCAGTCAATCAAATTTTTTGTTCAGTCAACCAAAAATTTCGTTCGGATAACCAAAATTTTGTTGGGACAACCAAAATTTTGGCTATTCCAACAAAATTTTTGGTCGACTGAACAAAAAATGTGATTGTGCATATAATAACCCAAATTTTGGTTGTGTCAACAAGAACTTTTCCGGAGTGTATCTTTGTAGATTACTGGTTTGCCCCGAAATGACATCATTTCAACTTGTATAGTCCATAGTAAACTATAATCAATTAAAAAGGGTAAAAATCGAAGCCAAAAGGTATTCCAAGGCGTGATGGAGGCGGTGGTTCATGTTGCCGGTATCCGTTCGGAACCGGATACCCCATTTCGCAAAGCGCACCTTACCTACCTTTTTGCTCGAAATCAATTTGTACCCAAAGTTGATTAATTTTGGGCTCGTAGCACAGCCAGGTGGGTTACCATTCATTGTAAATACCCCATAACGAAATATAGGCGAATATTTTGATACAGTATCGTTATAACCGGGTCGTCAGGGGTCGAAACAATCCGATAGCTTTTCCTCCTGTGGTCCAAAAGTTTCAGCTACTCCTCTAATCGATTCCTTCAAAGAAGCCCCATAGCTTAAGTTCCATAAGAAGTTCCAAAAATTCACCCAAATATCGTTTTTGTTCCAAAAAATATTTAACATCGAAGAATTTTGGAAAAATGAACTCGATTTCGAACTTGTACTCTTCTCCTGGTCAGAAAATCTTCGCCTCACATTTCTCCGGCAGTTTTCTACCTCGAAGACCAATTTGTGGCGATAAACCAGACCACGAACGTTACACCAGACATTTTTCCAATTCTCTACAGTATAACAACGGGCAATTTTCACCTGCTAAGAATAATATGGTGAAATGGTTTGAACTACACCTGACAACTACCTCGTACTGTTTACTCAGCAGTTCTAGCTGACGGAATAGCAGATCGTTTCACAGCTGTGGAAGTTTATCTTCTATTTGGTTCTGAGATAGATGTGCAGACCAGCCTTCGACGAAAGCATTACCACGCATATCCTAGTGCTGCGAATTTACACCGTAGCTATTTTTTCTGTTCCGTTTTGTTTTTTTTGTTCTTTTTTTTCAACAGGGTGTTTTAAAGGCTGCAAAATCGTTCTTCGAGTACCGGAATGCTCGCAATTTTCGCAATTTCCGGTACGGAATTCATAGACTTTGTGCATTCTTGGTTGTAATAAAATATGAAGTGTGCAAAACTGGGAAGTGCAGGGGTGAAATTCAAAGTGCAAACAGGAGTTCGTTGGTTTAGACCGTTAATCTTCATAATTATGATACGAAAAATTGTTTAAACTACGTTTACGGTAACGAGCAAGAAATCGATGATTAACGAACAGCATGAAGAAAGGCTTGAAACACGATCTCCAGAGATCTGCATATAGAGCGATGCGGTTATTTGCGCGGCTGCATATAAGTTCTAAAGAGAAAATTGATGCCAGGTGATAATTTGCCTTAACAAAAAGTGGATAGAGCTGGTTCACAAATATGGTAGTGAACTTTATGGACTGGGTATGGTAAGGCGATAAAACTACGAGAAAGAAGCCGCGCTCGAAACGGTGGGGATAAATGAATGATGGTAAAATGGAAAAATGGTAAAAAGTAAAAAGAGCATAAAGAATTCTCGTGCAGAAAAACGTATGAAATAATTTGTCCATCAAATTTTCGATCGCGTTTTACAAGACTCTGAATTTTATCGAGGAAGAAGACTTTGGTCAAAACCATAAAAGAAATTTATAACTGTACCAAATGCAATTGGATTTTTTTTTTTTTTTTTTTTAAGTTTATTAGTGCGTCTTGTGCTCCGTACTATATCGGGTACACTCAGAAAATGATCTTGTTGACACAACCGAAATTTTGGGTTCTAAAAGGCACAATCACATTTTTTGTTCAGTCAACCAAAAATTTTGGTTGTCCCAACAAAATTTGGTTTTCCCAACAAAATTTTGGTTATCCGAATGAAATTTTTGGTTGACTCAACAAAAAATTTGATTGACTGAACAAAAAATGTGATTGTGCCTTTTATAACCCAAATTTTGGTTCTGTCAACAAGACCTTTTTCTGAGTGTATATGGAAGTACTATACGTGCACAGAAAGAAAGGTTAACTTGATTCAAGACAATTTTCTTGGCTCGAGAAAATTTTTGATTTGATCCGAGAAAATTTCGGTCTTCATTTTTGTACCGCAAAATTATCTTGAATCAAGAATAATTTTCTTGGCTCAAGTTAACCTTTTTTTTCTGTGTGGTACTACTTTGTGTACAGCGAAAAATTTGAACAAACAGAAAACCCCGACTTGTACTACAGTACAGCTACTACGACATAAACGCGACTCGTAAATACAATCCGATTGACTTTCTGATTAAACGCGTATTCTATACCTAACACTAATAAATCCATGACCAATGACTGTGCGGATCCGGTTCGCCCGGCAAATAATTGGACAATTACAGATTACTAAATAAATCGAATGAACCAGTCAATCGACTGCACTTATACCTTATGCGGCATATCGGGAATTCCAATTCGATTATAGCAGATCAAATTGTGAGACAGATTTTCTGAAAATGAAGAAAAACAGTTTTCGCAAAATTTCATACACCCGATTCAATATGTTGAGAAAAAAAAAAAATTAAAAAAAAAACTGTTGAGCCCCCAAACGATATTTCTTTCATTTTTAAACGCCTATAGATATCTCGATCAATTTTTGAATGATTGAAACAAGATAATTGAGCTTTTCTAGCTCGAGCTCCAGCTGTGCCCAGCTGCAGTCTTATAATTGCCGGATATGTTTCTGTCGGCTGTCAATTAGCGCGATATTTAAAAATAAAAACGTGATTTTGAATGTTGGAAATTTTCTGTACTTACTTACAGTTGAAATTTTTGATCGCATTATACTTTCGCCCATGTTTCAGGATGGGATAAACAACTTTCGCATATGAATTGAGCGACGTATACGTACTTCATATCGTAAATAATATAGCAGGAATTAATCCATTAAATTCGTTGATAAATTAAATAAATTAAAAAATGACACGTATGTATATAATTATTACAGATTTTACATGAGATATAAAAGTTGAGAACCCGAGGCAGAAGCTAATGTATCGTGCCGATAGAATAACAAGGGGTTGACACAGCGATAACTCGATGAAATCCAGACTCCTCCTTGTATATCTCACCCCAAAACATCCCCCATATATATATATATATATATATATATATATATATATATATATATATATATATATATATATATATATATACGTTTTGCGCTGGGTTAAGTATCCCACCCCGATTTTCAGCCCCAATTTTCAAGCTACATTATATACTCGCCTTACTCGGTGAAAATGGTTCATATATGGTGGTTTACATTAGGTATCTACACCTTTTTCGAAGGGATTTGTACGAGAATTTATTTGAAAAAAGATTCTTGGCTCATCCAAAATGAAAGAGAAAATTTCCTGGATTCAAATAAGTCGATTATAAGGTTCTACTCCTTTTACTGTTTTATTTTTCGCAAAAAAAAATATATCTAGGTACTTGTATTCCTAGAGCTCGAATTTCGATGAAATTTAGTCTATAGGCATACATTTCCATTATTGCCAAATATTGCGTGGATTTCAATAATTCGAAAAATTTTGAATGCTCGTAGTACCTGGTAGGTATCTCATCCGAATATATAATGATAATCAAAATCATTGTAGTATAAGAGACACCCTATATCGGTAGCAAAGCGCCATTATATACAGTTTATACGATGTATTATTGTATATATATATGGGAGACAAACGATCATCCCCTATAGTTAACTCAAATTGGATTACGGAGGCTGGTTATGTCCCTTTACCCCACGGGTGCGGTGGCTGCGAAAGTGCAGAGGGTGCGAGAATATATACCCACTCACTCGCACATGGATATAATATACCTATATAGTATAGCTATATACAGTAGCGAGCTTTTATCCCGGGGAATGATCTACCCCTAACTTTTACAAAATTATGGGGTGAAACGTGTTCCGGTGATCACCCAGACTATTTGTTTAATAGGGGTTATTGTATCGAACAGATATACCTAACGCACGGGTGCAGGGGATGATTATTGTCATTTCGAATTAAAATTAAATGACACATGACACCCCCTCTTTCAACTCTCTATAAGCTTGTTAAAAGACGATGAATCAACGGCGATTCTTATACATTTTTAAATTAATTATTTTTTTTTTCAATTTTTTTTTTTCTCGACTTGCCCTGAAAAAGTGGTCGTCGTTGCGTACAGAGCGCATTTTTTTTTTTCAAATTTGGAGGGAATATATTAATTTTTACATCGATGTAATTTCGGGGCAGTTCAATGATTTAATTCGATGAATTTAATTTTTGGATACGGTACTAATTTGTTTTTTTTTTTTTTTTTTTTACCTCAAACCAGTTTTTCTGTAAATATTGAGAGTAAAAAAATTGTGTCACCTGCTAAAAACCATTAAGGGGACCAGTACAGCAAATTTTCGAGAAATGATCATAGTCCGAAATCAATTTATTTCATAACCAAAGTTCATTTCACATCAAAGTATTTTTCTTTTTCAAAATCATGTGTCGTAAGGATTTCAGAGCACCGTTGGACCGATTCAGGTCATCTTGGATTCATTTTCTTCAGAAAACAAATCCTCATCATGTGAGTGTAGGAATTTTGAAAATTTTTCGTTTTGGCCAAGTTATTTAAGAAATGAGTGATAATAATTTTTGCAAATTTGGTAAATTGATCATAACTTATGACATAATTTTTTATTTTAAAATTCCTACATTCACATGATGAGGATTTGTTTTCTGAAGAAAATGAATCCAAGATGACCTGAATCGGTCTAACGGTGCTCTGAAATCCTTACGACAAATGATTTTGAAAAAGAAAAATATTTTGATGTGAAATGAACTTTGGTTATGAAATGAATTGATTTCGGACTATGAAAATTTCTCGAAAAGTCGCTGTACTGGTCCCCTTAAACCCTGACTCCTTATCTACATACTACATTATTGGTTTACCCCGAAATGCAGACATAGTTTTAAAATATTTCATCCAAATTTGAAATCTACTTTTTTTTTTTAATTTTTTTATGATGCGACTTGTAAATCCGAAAATCAAGTTCACTGTACAATGTGAAGAGTTTTTCATTGGAACTCGTTCATTTTTTGAATATATATTGGTACATATGAAGGATTCTTTCTCAAGTGGGCCACCCATTTTCGTCGTGGTCTCGAATTAATTTCGTTACTTCCTCCAATGATTACCCTCCTTTTCAGGAGTTTTGCTGAATTTTTGCAGATTTTTAGCACTGGCAGGAGCGTAGATATATGAAATATCTGGATAATCTATTTATTTTACGTATTTATAAATTACTGATAATGAAAGAAAAATCAAAATACATGAAAGTTATGTTTTTTCATCAGCTTTCCAGTAAAAATATTTTCAATTTTAATAGAATGACAGTTGGGGCTAAAAATGCCAAAAAAACCCAGAAAAAATGCGAAAAAAGGTGGTTTCAAGTTTTCGGGCCGCTTTGATTTTGATGAAAAAATTCGAGAAAGACTCTCTCATTGCTCAGAGTTTACTGTGTAAATCTTATTATGGGACCGCCATCCTTCCTAAAGCGTTCCAAGTTGTCATACGAACAAAAACAATCATTGGGCTATCTTCGGATGTTTTTTTCTTAGGAAGGAGTGGCGGTCCCATAATAAAATTTACACAGTAAACTCTGAGCAATGAGAGACTCTTTCTCGAATTTTTTCATCAAAATCGAAGCGGCCCAAAAACTTGAAACCACCTTTTTTCGTATTTTTTCTGGGTTTTTTGGCATTTTTAGCCCTAACTGTCATTCTATTAAAATTGAAAATACTTTTACTGGAAAGCTGATGAAAAAACATAACTTTCATGTATTTTGATTTTTCTTTCATTATCAGTAATTTATAAATACGTAAAATAAACAGATTATCCAGATATTTCGTATATGTCAGTGCTAAAAATCTGCAAAAATTCAGCAAAACTCCTAAAAAGTAGGGTAATCATTGGAGGAAATAATCAAATTAATTCGAGACCACGACGAAAATGGGTGGCCCACTTGAGAAAGAATCCTTCATATACAGGGTGACCCAAGACCCCCGGACCGGAAGGAACGGGTGAATTCCTCGTTGGATTTTGAGACGAAATTTCCTTTTCGAAAACTTCGTCCGATCAACGGTGTCCAAGTTATTAAAGATAAAGAGTAGCCAATCAGCGCCTCGCTTTAGATCCGTGCCAGTGCCGGGTCAATAGTGAACGGCGGGCAGGGCCCGTGGTTTATTTTACATTTGGCTACTTTCTTCTTCACTTTACGATCGACGCGTATTATTATTATTATTATTATTATTTTATTTTTTATTTTTTCTACCGGACCGTAGTTCTACGTGTCCAGGTTGACCGGACCGTAGTTTTCCGTGTCCAGGTCCAAAGAAAAAAAAAAAAAATAATAATAATAATAATAATAATAATAATAATAATACGCGTCGATCGTAAAGTGAAGAAGAAAGTAGCCAAATGTAAAATAAACCACGGGCCCTGCCCGCCGTTCACTATTGACCCGGCACTGGCACGGACCTAAAGCGAGGCGCTGATTGGCTACTCTTTATCTTTAATAACTTGGACACCGTTGATCGGACGAAGTTTTCGAAAAGGAAATTTCGTCTCAAAATCCAACGAGGAATTCACCCATTCCTTCCGGTCCGGGGGTCTTGGGTCACCCTGTATATATATATATATATATATAACCGTAAAACTCGAAATTAATTAATGGACTAACAAAATTTTTGTGGCCTGTTTCGTGGAATACGAATTTTTATTCAACGTTATGTAATACCGGTGTGTTTATTGTATAGATATATAAAATATTTTAATACGAATACAGTGGTTAGGTGTAGTACTATGGTATCATATATATACTGCAGCTTAATCAATTCCAATTGATTTTATAGCGTCGACGCCTTAAAATGAAATTTCGCCGGCAATCGAATTCGATCCTATACCTATTGTATATAAACGGTGTCAATTTCGATTTAAATTCTACTTGATTTATCGTATGGATATGTATAGTAAATACAGAAGAAGAAAAAACGGTTTGGTGTTCACGCGCTAACTATATTATTAAAAACTCATTCTCTGCGCATACGAAATTTCTATTTCTACAATAATTATCGTTACTTAATTACGTATCTTTTTTTTTTTTTTTTTCATTTTTTATTATACCCTTATTATATGAAAATCAGAGCGATATCTCGTTCCGGGTATTAATGAAAGTGTATAATATAAAACGAAATGGATAATGATGATGTGTTCGTTAATTTTTTTTTTTTTGTTTTTTTTTTTTTTTTTTTGTTTGTTTGTTTTATACGTTAAAAATAAATCGCATGACGCAAGCATATCATATCATTGCGAGAATGTTGACTGCGTGGGATTTACATTAGTTAATATATTTGTATACGTTATACACACTGCGCAAGCATAAGCAATTAACCAAATTATCTAAAATAATAAAATAATTAATTGATGATTCTAGGAAACAGTGTGACCCCCCTACTAACTGACCCTTGAATAATGATAAGCTAATGAAGAAACGCAACGATCGTTTATTATTACATCACTAATTAGGTGCCGAGTAGATGACTAATTAATTGTAAAATATTGTCGTTCGATATAAAAACGATTTGAATTAAAAAGAAATTTAAACAAAAATATCAAAAAACGAGAACAATCACATCGATGGAATGAAAAGAAAAATAAAAAAATAAAAAAAAGGTTACAAATAATTCATACAAATTCTGGAAGAGAAAGTTAAAAAAGATGGCGACTTTCACCGGTTGAAAAAAAAAAAAAAAAAAAAAAAATGACAAAAAAGAAATAAAGAAAGAAGGAAATAAAGAAGAAGAAGAAAAAAAAAACGCCTGCAGGAGTAAAAATATGGGTCTGTCACGTGGGGCGTGGGCGGTTGAATCACGAAACAAACGATATGTAAATCCGTGTAACGGAGTCGTTTATTTCTGCAATAAAAAGGCCAATAAAAGATTCCCGGTTTCTCCCTTATATGCAGAACCCAGCCTTTGCGACCGAGTTTTCCCCAACTTCTTTTTATTTTCCGTTTTCTTTTTTTTTTTTTTTTTTTTTTTTTTTTTTTCAACTTTTTTTTTCAACTTTTTTTTTTTTTTTGCTCTTTTTGGCAGATAAGATACGAAGGTCCATTCTTTCTCCCTCTTGCCACAGACTCCGCCCTCGATCTTTTCACTCCCTTCTCCCTTATATAGAGTATACCTACATATATGTATAATGTATACACGCATTCTATTTCGCCATTTGCCATATACATATATATTTATATTTTATATATATATATGAATGCATGTGTGTCTGTGGGCATGTGGGGTAGTTGGTATTCTCTCTTCTTTCCTTCGGAGAGGAAAAATGACGTGGCATAAATCGTAAGGAGAATAAAGAATACGAACAGAAAGAGTGGAAAAGTAAAAAGGGGAATTTTTTTAATTTTTTTTTTTGTTATTTTTTTTCAACCCCCTCGGCGCGAGCCTCCAGGCTCTACTTTCCAAAAATACGAGAGAAATCGTTTTACATATTGCGGGGAATTGACCGGCTTTTTTTTTTTTTTTTTTTTTTTTCTTTCTTACCGCCACCCCATGTATCGCCCCACCTAACTTATACACGCGTACGACGCGGCTTCGAGTCTGATAGATGCTCTCTGCGATTGCCAGAATTTAACGAAAATTCAAAATCTGAAAGTCACGAAAATCGAGATGAAAAAAAATAAAAATAAAAAATAACTTTTCACGCTCTTATTCTACGTACTATATGGTATATTAATAGTAAATATAAAAAACTGTACAAATTTAAGTGAATTTTTCTTAACGATAAGTGAAGAATTTTCGATCAATATATAGATAAATATGCCCGATAATATATCATCCATCAGCTCAATTATTAATTTCAATTAGATTTATTTAGTGAGAAAAAAAAAATTATAATTCATTAAATAATCGTTTGTATAAAAAAAAAAAAAAAAAAAAAAAGAATACAAGGGATGAAAAATTATGAGGATTACGATTTCTCGGATTTATCGGTTAGAATTGATCGTAGAATAGATAGATAGATGTCTGTTTCTTTTTCCTTGTTAATCATTATGTTAAAAAATAAGGGATGATATAATATCACCCGAATTTCTCCTAATAAACAAAGTCTTTGAACAATTTCCGTGTTTACTTTATAAACAAACTGTCACTTATATCGCGGTGACAGCAGGGTATAATGTTATTGCAAAGGGGACTTATACTAAGTATAAATATGCCTCGGGGTTCAAAACTGTTCTTACAAAAATTATTCTTTGGTGACGAGAAGAAAAAAAAAAAAAAAAAAAAAGAAAAAAAAAAGAATAGCCAGGTGTGATAAAAATTCGAATAATAATCCCTATTGTATCGTGATACTGTAATGGATAGAAATCATAATTGTAAAAGATATCATATAGTAAGTTAATATATGCGGCTACTATGCCTATAATTGGCCATGAATATATAAGTGAATGCATGTAGTAACATATGTATAATGAAAATCGTATAGACTTGAATGATTTGATGAAAACGAATTTGAACGATCGAAGCTATATACCTACGATTAAATAAAGAAGCGATATATTTCTAGTGTTAAAAACAGATTTTCAAGTTTTTTTGTTTCGTTTTTTTTTTTTTGAGACCTTCACAGGTCCACGATCTCTAATGTTTAAGATAATCGTCTTAATTAGAGTGGCAAGATTCCAGAAATATCGTAAATCGAGGCAGATGTTAATTGGGACACATAGTTTCCGCTATCTACCGAGCACATCGACGTATGCGGTCGGACCCTTTTCACTTTTTTACGCTTTTTTTTTTTTTTTTCTTTCTTTCTTTTTTTCTTTTTCTGTTTTCTTGTCATTTTTTTTTGTTTTTTTTTTTCTATCACTGTTTGTCATTCAGTTCTGTTTTTTTCTACCGCCTATATACTTTATTTTTTTATTTTTTTCAATATTTTTTTATTCTTTCGCCCCCCCCCCCCCCCCCCCCCCCTCCTTTGCCACTTCTTCGTCGCTTCTTCTTCTCCTTTTCTCGAGTTTAAAAAAACAAGCCTGTAGCAACTGGCACGCGTGCTACAGACGCGGCGTGGCAACTAGTTTACGTCTCAAAACCGTCTGTCCGTACATTAAGTAGGTTTACACATATATATGTATACAATAATTTGGAACAGATTTTGCTCTTCCCTTCCTTGCCCCACCACGTTGGAGGTTTTACTTCAAATTTGAAAGTAAGAAATTGGAAGAAGTAAAAAAAAAAAAAAAAGGAAAGAAAAAAACACCCCACTTAAGGCCCATCCATAGTCGCCCACCTCCTTTTGAGCGAAATGTGTCACATTTCGATTATTATCCGAACCCAGGCGTCAAAAACGCAAAAAAGGCCAACTTATCGCAAATTCTATTTCAATTCCGAACACTTACGTCCAAAAAAAATGTTCGTTTCGTGCGAAAATAGAGTCTATAGATGGTTTTTACATTGTTAAAAAATTATTCGAATTCGATTTCCTCGGCGAACAATGCAAAAACCATCTGTAGACTCTATTTTCGCACGAAACCAACATTTTTTTTTTTTTTTGACGTATGTGTTCGGAATTGAAATAGAATTTGCTCTAAGTTGGCCTTTTTTGCGTTTTTGACACCTGGGCTCAGATAATAATTGAAATGTGACACATTTCGACCAAAAGGAGGTATGGGCGACTAGGGATGGGCCTTAACACTTTTTGTTATCGCAAAAATAATTAACTTTTCAACTATGTATGTACCTATCTGTATCTTATCTAACACGAGACTTCCTCCCATTCGAAAAACGAATTTTTCAAATTTTTACCATTTCAAGTACCCAAGCTATACTCGCTTTGTCGGTGTTTTGACATCCTGTCTAAATTTTGAAACGTTCTGTAGACACTTTACCCTATATGCATCTATTAATCCTTATGACAGTTCTCCACGCCTTTTTAAAATTCTGTTTTTAAAAACACACCGCCGCGCGAAGCCACAGTTTCAAATTTTCATTTTATTTCTTGTTAATTTTTTTTTTTTTTTTCTTTTTTCTTCTTCTTCTTCTTCTTCTTCGCACCATTCCGTATAAGATTTATCTTTTGTCAAAGCTGATAATTTCGGGTTTATCAGTAAATCGGGTAACGGACCAAATTGGAACAACCATTTCATTATTTTTCAAAATGATTATAAACCGGCGTTTGAATTTTCTGACAAAATAATAAGAAAAAACATAATCCCATTCATCAAGAAGCGTGTATATATATATATAATAAAATAACCCCAAGTTGTTCTACAGCGGCTTAACTTGTCCTCGTTGACGTTGAGTCTGTGGTTGTTTACACAACCGGAAAGCATGTTTAGTTTATAGATTCAATATTATACGCGGGTGTTTTTCGCGGCTCAACTTATACATATAGTAGGTATATGTACTAGCTGTATCGATTAACACCAAATTTATAAACCGTATAAAAATAAATTTCTAAAAGCACGTAATGTGAAATATTTGTACTATAGCATATATGCAGTGCGACTATATCGTGTAGTTAAAAAAAAAAATCCAAAATATATAATGACCACTTAAACTATGCGCAGAGTTCATATTTAACGCTGTTACATATTGTGTAGTGTTGAAAAGTACCGAGTGCACAATTCAACATGAAGATAAACACATATGCATATAATGTATAAATATATATCAATATGTGAGAGGTTTAGGTCCGGAACTTCCGGTTCCCAAAAACATCTCAGCATTCTTGTTGTTATAGTCAAAGTCAGTAGTAGGTATACCTATATATATATATTTTGTAAACTATTAACTGGTTGAACCGCATATTTACCAATTGTCTTAAATATAATATCTCGGCGGCAAATAGCTCGCTGAAGGTTGTTAGGTAAGTTAGATTAGGTAGGTAGGTAGGTAGGTAGGTTGGTAGGTACGCTGCAGACGCGCGTTAAACAAATAGTTTCCGAGACCATTTTACGACTAGTGAAGTAAACGAACGAACAATACAAAAACGTGACTTCACCATCGTCCCATGATTGAAAATTTGTCGATATTCCAAAAGCGTTAAGTCTGTGTGTTGGTAAACAAAAATTGTAATTTTTTTTTATCGATATTTTCTTTGTTTATGATTGTAAATATTGAATAATTTTCTTGATCGTGTTCGAGCGCGGTGTTATACCCGTTGGTATATTTAACCGAGGTACGCCTCCGTGGCAATCTTCTCGCATCTGTAACTCCTAAAAGCGAGTGTGTTAAAACGTTCTTTTATAATAGTGTGCGTTTTGAGTATATGAGGAAACACGTTCACGGTTTTACGGGGAGGTGTTAGTGCAAGGTTTAACAAGGGTCTGACAGGCTCGTTGCCGGTGTTATTTATAGTTTATGTCGGCGCATCTCCCTGCATCTCGCTTGTGGTGCATGCTGCCCGAATATAAGAGAGTCCTGCGCATCCATCGAGAAAATATCCGTATACATACATGTGTACTATATGTATATATATACACGTAATATTCGTATATATGTAAGTTAGGTAGATATGCGTTTGTATTACCTACACATGAACTATCTTTCTCTCTCTCTCTTTGTATATCAAGCAATGCGAGAGCAGTGCGTTATAGGTACTATACAGAAAAAGTAAGAAAGAGAGAAAGAGAGAAAGAGAAAGAGAGACGGAAAGAGAAAAGTGGGAAGTGGGAAGTGGGAAGTGAGAAGAGGGGAGTGTACTAACGCTCGACGCTCGACGCAAGCACGTGTTAAAAACATAACCACTTACTTGAATGGGGTTAGGCACCGAGGCATATTTATCTCAGAAGCCACTCCCACAACTTGGGTTTATAACCAAACCCGACTATCACCCCCGCGCTCTGAGACGTGGTACAGATAATAATTCCGCGATTATTATTATCCTTCACTTTCTTTATCGATATATTTACACGGTGTTACTAATAAATTCACTCATCTAACACGTGGATTATTACAAATTTCAAGTCTGTGATGACTTTGTTTCACCATCAACGGTCTTGAAACAGTAAAACGTCGATCAGATGTTTGCGAATTGCAGTCCGCTAGATGGCAGACTTTCTCGCTAGTAAAGTAAAGCGATAGGAACTACCAACAACTTGAGTTTGTGCTACCTCCGCGCTCTAAGACGTGATGAAGGTACTTCCGCGATTCTTCTTCTACTTCTCCTTCTCTTTCATGATCCATATTTACCCGGTGTTACTAAATTCACTCATCTAACACGTGGATTATTACAAATTTCAAGTCTGTGATGACTTTGTTTCACTATCAACGGTCTTGAAACAGTAAAACGTCGTTCAGATGTTTGCGAATCGCAGTCCGCTAGATGGCAGACTTTCTCGCTAGCAAAGTAAAGCGATAGGAACTACCAACAACTTGAGTTTGTACTACCTCCGCGCTCTAAGACGTGGTAAAGGTACTTCTGCGATTCTTCTTCTACTTCTTCTTCTCTTCCTTCATCCATATTTACTCGGTGTTACTAAATTCAGTCATCTAACACGTGGATTATTACAAATTTCAAGTCTGTGATGACTTTGTTTCACTATCAACGGTCTTGAAACAGTAAAATGTCGTTCAGACGTTTGCGAATCGCAGTCCGCTAGATGGCAGACTTTCTCGCTAGCAAAGTAAAGCGATAGGAACTACCAACAACTTGATTTTATACCATCTCCTGACTGACTGAGAATCTAGCTTTGAATGAAAGCTCAATTTATTGACTGTCTTGTTACTTGTATGTTCAGAAATACAAGTACTAGAATTAGTCGAAGATGTTCTCAAAAGATATGGGCGTTTGAATGTATTCTAAACATTTCTTTAGACATATTTGAATTGTAATGATGGTTTAAATGCCGACAAGACACCTGGTGGAGTTTATATTCGAATACTAACGTTGTAAACTCAGACAAATTGTCGTTGCTGCACTTCGGACCTAAAACCATAACGTACTTGATTTATCTAATTCGTTGGAACGTATCTTCAATAAATTCAAAAACAAAAATTCATATAAACTGAAAATATCATGGGCGCATAAAGGAAAAAGGAAAGGATATCTTCGACTCATTGTCCAAAGTCTAGACTGTTGGAGAATAATTGTAATTAGTATTGATGTAAGAATAGTCTAGAGTCTAGACAAAAATCGTTTAAAAATTTCACCATTCATTGTTGACACCTGGACAGAGGACAGTTCATTCAGACGTGTGAGAACGGTTGTGTGCAACAGGAAGCAGAGAAAATAGTCATTTGTGAATGAAAAAAAAGGATAGAAAATAAAGAGACAACATATACACCCACAAACGATTATAACCATCTTTGTTTCCACTTCCGATAAATCGTTATGTGGAAGGTAATTCGTAGTCATCTCGTAATTCAGAAGCCACTTAGAATTAACTCAGACCCAAACAACAATGAGACAACGGTTAACACGTAAATGCATAAGTTAACAAGACCCATGACGATACATACATACATACATACATACATACATATACTATATGATATATCGCAGCTGGTTCAAGATTCTACCATTCGGATAACCAATTAATATTTACCGTCTGTGTCTGCCTCTATGTTTCACCACCATGTGTACACCTAGTCGAGAATACCTAAGTTCCAAACTCAACTTTGAATATCAAACACTTTGAATGATGATTTATCGATCTACCCAATATGGTTGCGGGTATTATCGCCATCGGCACCCCTATAAGTGACAAAAAACCAAACTATAATTTTTTTAAAATTATTGTTACTCTGTGACGAAATATTCCATCAACTCATAGTTTTTTCACAACTGATTACCAATATTTTCCAAGCCCAGTTAGAATTTTTGCACCAGATTTTATGGAGCTTCGCGTCACATGATTTCATACGACAAATAACAGTAGTGACCCTTTCGCAAATGTCGATATTATCGTGATGGTGAAAAAATGATATAATATACTCTTTACTCGCTTGCTGATATATTTCGTCAGATAGATCCTATTTTCGAAATAGGTTTGGGACTGGGTGGTTCTCGTCTCGCTTTTATCACTGAGAGGTTAACACCAAAACGAAGTTAACAGGGTGAGGACAGATTTACCATAAGATCTCTTGGGACTTGTCTGCACCGTGACTAAGCACTCCCAAGGGGAAACATACGTTGGTACAGCTACAACGAATTGGTAAAATTTATATAAGCACGTGGCCACACGTATATCCATCCACGTAGTAGGTACCTACAGCTAGCCGGGTGTATCTTGACGAGGCGAATATTCCAGCGTTGGGGTAAACCGGGTAACAACAACGATTACATATAATAGTATAAACCGTTTGCCACCAGGTTGAGAATTTAATTCGTTTAATAAACTCGTTGTTAGTGTACCCAGATTAAAGCAATCACCTTATATTCTGCAGCGCAAGAAAAGTCATTCCAGAATGAATAATTTAACCGGCAAACATCAGTCGGGAAAGTTTTACACTGCAGATTATAAATTGTATATATAAATTACGGTTATACACTAGAGCAATTAAAAGCAATGAAATAACTTAATGAACAACCATTCATGACTCGATCAATGCGACATAAAGTCAATCCGTGCAATTATACCAACTAGCTTAATCCAATTCTTATTCTCGCAACCTTTTCGGTCTTCAAACCGATCAAGCAGTCATTGCCAACGGCTAGAACGCCTCCTAGAAATCGTTCACCGCATATGGGTGACCCCATTCATCACCCGGGTTCACAATGGAGCTAACTGAAGCCAATGAGGCCTGACCCGATTCGCTTATGCCCTTCTTCAGCATGCAGTGAGCGGTCCTTATTCAGAGGATAATTAACCCCCTGGTAATTCAATTTATTACCAAAGCTATATGTATGTGTAGTGGGATTCATTTTGCAGACTTGAGTCATTGGAATTGACACAGCAGATCATTGTGCATTAAGTGACACTATAAAGGCAGAATTGTACAGAAAGTACTTTATCAAATAATGGAAAAGGGACCTCCAACCTCCGGCATCGAAGTTGAAGTTGATTTGTGGATGTCAAAGACGTAAATTTTCGAAAACGCCGAGTGAAACCGACTGTACAATCTTCTCTCGGTATTCGATAATTCGAATAAGATGTCAGATCTGCTTATACCAAGCTCTGCGGTGTCCCAGGGAGGAACATGAACGAAAGACATTCGAGTTGTCATTCGATCGGTAGTCTAATTATTATGTTGCCTGTCAGAACACTGGTTGAACTGGTAGCCGAGAATATACAAAGATGATTATGATGATGATGATGATGATGATGATGATAATGATGATCACCGCGGTACCACGCATACCTTCCGATACCCCATTCAGAAATTATTCCAAGCACGACGAGCTGTTCGAGAATTTTCTCTTCACACATATGTATATGTAATTACATATGGTATTATATTCTAGGTATGTGTATATTATATAGGTATGGGCTAATTTCTGACTGAAGCGAAACAATTCGATTTATGTTATTTCACATGCAGCGTAAAAGAGTGCCTGCACACAAAAGTGCGAGACCTTTTCCTTTTTCCAGGCTGAAGTCCTTTTGCCATTTGTGACATTCGGAACAAGTCCAACAAAGCCCCCCCGCTAAGGAGCAAAGCGTAAAATATTTTTCAGAGCAGAACTACCCGAGCCCATTTTGACAAAGGTAGGATGAAGTTGAAGTCGATTATTCGGACATTAGGGTCATCGTTTGTCAACTCTTGTTCCTCCAATGACCTGCGCACGTCTATAGAGCTGAAGTTAAACTGCACAATGCACATCAGCTATAAGTGTGCACCCACATTATATGGACTGTGGATTTCTGTAGAAAAATGGAAAGAAATATTATTTCAATCCAGTATATAAATGGAAAGGCACTTAACTTGTCGAAACAGCTGGCAATTCTGTTCGATGAATGCATGAAACTCGGGACTTGGTCCTTTTTATTATTTGCCTTTTATACTGAAACTGAGAGAAATAATTTTTAGCCAATTAGTGATGAATAATTTATAGCGCAGCTTTTTTCTCCGTTGGTTTTTTTTATTTTTTTATTTTTATTTTTTCGTCGAATGTAAAACTTCTCAAATTTCACTGATGATCCTGGCGTCAACCTTTCTGCCCCGGTCCATCCGGGAATTTTTACTCTTCCAGGAATAAGGTTGGGGTGAAAATTTTTAGAAGCTCGAAAAAATAACGGTAGATGCAAAAAGGACAGATTTACGGTCGGCTACCGAAGCTACACCAATCAGGCTCCACGAAACAAAGAAAAAAATAATCTTCAGATCTCGCACCACCATTGTACACATATAAATACATGAAACAGTCCACAGCTATTTATAATGAAATGAAGAAGGAGACGAAGATGAAGAAGAAGAAGAAGAAGAAAAGGAAGAAAAAAGCAGCAATCGCTCTTCACGATCGCATAATTTTTAACCAAATATATATTTTTCTTTTAGACACCTGCCAGGCGAGAGTTTTTCCTTGATTTCTTTCCTTTTCTCGTTTCTACGTATCTGCTATATACATGCACCGAAAAAAATTTATTCTCAAAGTTAGTATAATATACTGAAACTTAGTATATTTCCGTCTAAAATAGGCGATAAGTATATTTTCTAATCTTTAGAGGAGAATCATTTAATAAACACATACTAATGTGAATACATATACTAGCTTTAAGAATATCCTCTAATCTAAGTTTGGTATGTTATATTCGGAAAGGAATCAGTGAAATTATAAAATAATCTCTTTATTTTCATTTTATATTCATATTTTACATTCCTGGTATAATATATTTATGTATATATGTATACTATATTATATTCATATATTTTTTTATATTTTTATAATATATACTATGTATATTTATTATTTATATTATAAACTTTTCAATCATACAAGACTATGAGATAATTAATTAAATTAAAGACAAAAAAATGTTCAACAATTTTAGGGAATATATTTATATTTATATAGTATTTATATGGCACAAAAGTCTCAAACAATTCATCAAATATTATTGGTTTAAAGTTGAAGAAATTTCATCCAACGCAGCAGCCTGTACCCTTCGACAACTGCTTTTTCTTCGATGGACTGAATTTATGTTCAGCGGAGGACATAAAATCTGGAAAAATCATGAACTTTGTATCAAAATATCACTAATCAACTGTAGAAAAACTGAGTCACTAGAACGTTTTCTCAGAGCGTAGCAGTAATTTGGAAAAAATTATTTTTCATCATTCTAGCCTCAAAATCGCAACTTCGTCGCGATTTCTCGGCAATCCTGATGAAAAATAATGATCATTACTTGTACGTAAAGGCTTTTTGACGAGAGGTTTACGGCACGAGCCGAAGGCGAGTCTCGTACTCGCTCGAGGTACTCGTACTCGTACTCGCTACGATCAGTCTCGCCTTCGGCTCGTGCCGTAAACCTCTCGTTTCGTCAAAAAAGCCTTTCGTTACTCGTAATGAAATGTACTATTATACTCAGAATTTTAGGTTTACTTACGTTCAAATGTTTCGACCAGTTCGCCTGGATCGTTTTTGATGAGCCACTTCACGACTTCGTCGATTTTTTCGAATGAAAAATATAACTTGATCACTCACACTCAAAGACAACGCGACGCACGACACGATGCAGGACCTGGACGCGGCCATATGCAAAATGCGACAAGTTTTGATCACGTGGTCACACCTTAATAGATAGCATACTAACTTTAAGAGGATATTCTAATACTCTAGCATTCTACATAAAAATAGACTAAACATTTAGGGGATTTCATTAGTATATACGATTAGTATGTTACCATACTAGAAATAAGAATAAATTTCTTTCGGTGTGATGGTAGAAATACGAAGAAAAACGGTGTAAAAACGCGTTACTACCACCGGGCTGCACTCATTGGGAAGAGATTTTCTCTAATAAAGACATAATTCTGGGAGATAGTAATCTCTGAGTGAATGGTGGTTTCCTTCTTCATTGTTTCACTCCTATATGGACGGGGATTCTTTTCTCGAAATCGAACACCGTTTGAATGCTAATTCTTCCCTACAGGCTCATGGCACCTTTTTCCTTAAATTACAGACAGGGATCGTCTCGAATTTATTTCAAAAACATTATTTCAACCTTTTTTTCGATTCCTTTTTTCTTTTTTTTTTTTTCCGTATTTTCTTATCATGTAGAAGTAATTATAAATCATAATTATCTATCTAATACCACATGGGATAAGGGAGCCATGTGACAATATTATGGCCTGTCCTAATAGAAGAAAAGATAAAAAAAATAAAAAATAGTCAAAACAAAAAAAGAGACAAGATCACCCCTATATCGATCCATAGATATGATAACAGGGTATGTACATCAAGCCATAGAACAAACGTGTGCTTGTTTCCAGTAATACGTCAAGTTCTAAAGAGTAAATGAATTATTATACTCACGAGGCATAATATGAGGGTTGCGCATCGTTTCCATTTCATTCATCTAACATCGCGTGTGCGTGCGATATGCAATGTGATAAACTAATGAACTAATTTTGTTCATTATCTTTTACAATTTTTTTTTTTTTTTTTTTTTTTTTATTCAAACTAACTGACGAGTCCTGAATTCGATTCACATGACACGTTCTTTCTTAAATTTATTGATTGATATATTTTATGTGAAAGAAAAGAAAGACTATTGATGTGATATGGGGTAAAATACCTATACACAGAAAAAAAGGTCAACTTGAGCCAAAAAAATTATTCTTGATTCAAGATAATTTTACGGTCCAAAAATGAAGATCGAAATTTTGATTTGATCCGAGAAAATTTCGGTCTTCATTTTTGAACCGCAAAATTATCTTGAATCAACACGCAAAAACAGTGCTGTAGAATTTACTCTATGAGCAGTGAATATATGGACAGCACTTTTTTGCAGTAGAAATTATCACAATTCTAGTATTGGGTACATTGGAGCAAGTGGCATTCGATGTCTATACGAGTGAATGTTACCACAATTGTGATAATTTCTATTGCAAAAAAGTGCTGTCCATATATTTACCTACTGCTCACAGAGTAAATTCGACAGCACTGTTTTTTGCGTGAAGTCAACCTTTCTTTCTGTGTAGGAGTTAATTCACGAGCTCATCAGAAATCATGAGGATCATTAAATTCTGCACGCTCCCTAATATTCTGGTACAATGCAGCCTGGTGCAGGACCATTTGTCTCGAGGTAGAGACGTGGATATGGGGTATATGTATATGGTTATATATCTATATGTATATTGTATGTGTATGTGTATGTAGGTACATACATTTATGACTAGACATAAAATCCAGTTACCCGTGACGCCGCCGCTGCTGCTGCTGCTGCAACAGCATCTGTATAATCGTAGCTGTACGCGTATTATGCGATCATAGAGTAGTCCATAGAATACCTACCGTGAACCATGCTGAATATGTTACTAACCATTAATATATGGCCTCAGTCGCCATTGTTGCGAATTAGCCACCATTGAAGAAGCTTTGTTGAACGCTACGGGGGTCGTTGATCGGTAACTGAAGGGGAAATCCTCGTATATGTGTGTATACATACGTATAAATCTACAGGGTCTTGCCAAGACAGTATATATACTATATACTAACGTGTGTACTACATATATGCTTATATACTACCTAATATAACAGATGAGTATATATAGTGACTAATTACAATATAATAATTAAAAAGTTCATTACTTCTTACTTCAATTTAGTTAGTCTTCCGAAAATCGTTAATTTCTTACTAAACTTCGAATTTTAACTCTTTTTGCACAGAAAATTCATTCAATTTTACTCAACTACGATTGCGCCCATGTTGTAAATTTTCATTTTATTTTTTTTTCTTTTCTTATTTTTCTAGTATATTCCAAGCGGTTGAATATCCTTGCGTAATCTTTGTAAAATTCTTGGTATTCTGAAATAAAAAATCTCCGAAATCTTATTGCGAATAGACTTGAGATCTTTGAAATCTTCTGAAAATTTCTGTAATCATTCGAAGTTATTTTAAGTGTTTTCAAATCACTTCAAATCTTACTGAAATCATATTGAATATTTGGAAATCATTTGAAATCTCTCGAATTCTTTAATAAAAAATCGAAATCTGGACTACACGAGAAATTTTTGAATCTCTTCTGGTTTCAGGGGTTTGGAAACCAATTTTAAATTATTAGTTTTTAAGATAAACTTTCAGGGTCGAGTAGTAGGTGGAAGTTGATACATTTTTTTGTACAAAAATTCAGTTCATCAAGTTTCAAATTACTCATGAAAAATGTGAATTAGGTTGAAAATAGAATCGCATGAAATTAAAAACTAAAGGAATAAATAATTAAAGATAATCGTTTACTAAAATTTGCTTCTGAAGCCTTTTTTTTTCTTTTTTTTTTTTTTCGACGAACTGCATCTAACTTGAGGATTTAAATTGTACTTTGATAATTTGTCCGAAAAACAAATTGAACAAAAAATAGTTCGAAAAAAATTTTGAGATAAACTCTAAAACGTCCCGATCAGCAAACTTTGATGAAATTAATCTCATATTAAGAAAAAGTAAGAAAATTCTGAAACGCAACTTTCATATGGTATAAATTTCGTCTAGTAATAGTTTCTACACGGACTATAAGGTGTAAATCATCTGGCAAGTTAATTAATTAATTCACGCGATGTTTTTATACCTCGTGTAAATTAACAGTGTTACCATATAGATAATTTGACGAAAAACTTATTTAACTTATCGAAAGAGAAAAAAAAAAAAAAAAAACAAATACAAAATCCGTGACACGTGCAGCGGCAGTACCTATATACGCAAAACGCAAAACACGACTGAGGTAATCGCTGCGTAATGAAATGCAAATTGTTAGTTTTTGTTGGTAGAATTAGAGCCGCGGCCCCTTCGTGACGACGGCTAATTTGAACTATACGTTCTGACAGATTTAAACAGAAAAATATATTCGGCCTTGCAGGAACCGCGGGTAGGTGTGTAATTAGGTAATTTTTATTTTTTTTAATTTTTTTTATTTTTTCAAATACGCTTTCGTCTTTTTGCAAAGCCAATTACCATTCTTTATACTTCGAAATAATAACTACTTACGTTAAAAAAAAAAAAAGAAAGTGTAGAGCATAGCTCCATAAATTGTGAAAAAAAAAAAAATCAATAAATAAAAATCAAATTATGTCTCAAAATGCTGTGAAAAATCTGATTAAATCGAATAATTATTTACAGCGTAACGGTGATTAAAAAAAAATTCACTACCAAGGTGTATATACCCTCTTAATTCGAAAGCTCATCGCCACTCTTTAGAATGCAGTCAATATAATCAGCGATATATTACGCAGCTAACTCGGATGTCGTATTTTAACGATTCTATGTGTTTAAACCTGACCAATTATAATATTATTTAACAGATAATTATAACTATGGGAGGAGAATTTCGCTCGTACATCATCCTGACAAGGGCAATTAACATTCCTCTACAATCTTAAGATCTTAATTATATTCTACCCTTAAATTTCAGCGGGCTTTTAAGCCGCGCAAGTGCTGCACTCTGTCGGTTAAATCAAGTCGAATAAATCCAAGCTCGGAATATACCGTGGGTTAATATTCCGGCCGATGACTAAATCCCTTGTTGTAATTTACGAACGGTCGGTAAAACAGCCGAATCAAAACCTCTGCGCAGATGGAAACTCGTATAAGTATAAGCGCCGCTGTGAGTAAAACTGGGAAACTTCACAAGCTTCGCGAGCACAGCTTATTGACGTAAAGTTGTTTGATGTTTTATTTTGATTAAAGTCGATGCTGAAAACTACGATGGTTGACATTGCAGCAGGTCTTAAGACCGTACGCGAAAAGATAGCTGTAGTTGCCGCGAAAAGAACACCGGTAAGTATTATTTTTCTCATCATATTACCCGGGTGATTTTTAATCTTCAAAGTCAAACATATAGAGATATAATCTTTCCTCAAAGTTATATAAGCCTGACTGTTTACCATCAAGTTTTTTTGGTTAGGTTGCCATATTTTCAAACACTTGTTCATCTGACGCGCTCCAAAAATTCGTTCCTTTTTCGAACTGTTCAAAAATTCGTGTAACAGAAATTGAGCATAAAGTTTATTAATCGATTAAATAAATAGATTCTTGAACCTAACGGACTTTAGCTTACTGCACAATGATCTAATCAAATATATTGTTCGTATGAATATAGTATCTTGTATTTGATCAATGATTACTGAAAACTTACCTGATAACGCTACATTATCGACAGATCACTCAGCAGCCATGAAACGTTGAAACTACGGAATGGAAATCGTTCTAGCTTACTAACGTCAAGTAGTTATCTATATATGGTAATTATTCGATGATTTGGAAAGAGTTATCAAAGAAAACATCAAATTCAGTTATCGGGAGAGAAACGAACACTTTTTTATTCGAGTTAGAAAAGTTTGATTGAAAAATAATAGAATAAATTTGTTCACACGCGTTATTCCGTTCATACATACATCATAACAAGTATTGAGCGACGTTTGACAATACTTAAAGCACAGCAAAGTAACTTACAGACGTATTTCATCGACGGTCCGAACTATACTGACGATAATCTTTTCGAGGTCTTGTAAACGGGATTAAATATGAAACAGGGTAGCATGTAGAACAAAAATTTCGTAATTTCGTATTTTGAATAAAACGATCCGGATTGAATGTAGCAAGAACGAAGGGCGAAGTATATTACAGTTTTTCGAGACGCTGAAGATCCTTAGAGTCAAATATACGACATTTAATTTCAGTAACTGATACTCGGTGCGTTTTATTCGCTTTAAAGTTTGTACAAAAGAAATTGTGTATAGAAATGTTCAGCTTACATGTTCTATCTTTATCTTTACACCTCCTGGCAAGTGGCATCCTCAATGCTTCTTTC
The DNA here is from genome assembly GCA_943736025.1 of Tenthredo mesomela. Lineage (NCBI taxonomy): Eukaryota > Metazoa > Arthropoda > Insecta > Hymenoptera > Tenthredinidae > Tenthredo > Tenthredo mesomela. The sequence goes on from OX031018.1 coordinate 5,783,448, forward strand.
CGTTTATTATATCAACGCAGAAACCAAATCGAATGAACCTAAGGTTGAAAGACTTCTTAAAGAACACTTTCATGTGCACTCCTGAGGTTTTTCAATTAGGCAAAACGTCGATAATATCTAGTCGAGTGAACAGCTACTGAACTCTGACCACCTCTCTTCTACTTAAGCAAGGAACGCATTTTTCTGGAATTAGATATTTTCTTTGGTATTAGAGTGTCTCAAGAAAGTGGGACAACTATGAGTACTTGAAATAAGTCGAATAACTTTTCAACGAGTCCTTAGGTTTTGACGAAATTTTGGTACAAATGTTGTAAAATTGCGTTTCACCATGCATATTTCATTGTACAATTTTGAATTTGTGAGTAAGAGACTGTACCCACTTTCTAGAGGAAATGTTCCTTAAGTATTTGCAAAACTATTTGGAGTAATAAAATTTCTTTTCCGTTAGGAATTATCACATTTTGAACCCAGGCTAGTAGCCGTAGGCAAGACTCATGCTCCATCGCTTCTAATCGAAGCCTATGAAGCTGGACAAAGACATTTTGGCGAAAATTACGTTGGGGAATTATTAGAGAAAGGTCACCACCCAGATATTTTGTCAAAATGTAAGGATATCCGTTGGCATTTCATCGGCCGGTTGCAGAGTAACAAAATTAACAAAGTACTTGGAGTACCAAACCTGTATCTCATTGAAACTGTACATTCCAAAAAGCTGGCAACCGGCCTTGACAACGCTTGGCCTAAGATTAGGAATACTGATGAATCTCAGCTGAAAATCATGGTCCAGATTAATACTAGTGGAGAAGAAGGTGAGCTGATGACGAAAGAACTTAGAATAGAGAATTCTTAATCTTCTTTCTCCGCTTTTATCTCAGAGAAAAATGGCTGCGAACCAAAGGAAGCATCTGATCTTGTCAAACACGTGATCGAAAATTGTCGAAATTTGGAATTCACTGGTCTCATGACCATCGGAATGTACGGATATGATCCTAGCAATGGACCCAACCCGGATTTCGTTAGTCTAAAAGAATGTCGAGGAAATGTCTGTAAGGATCTAAACCTTGATCCAAAAACTGTTGAACTTTCCATGGGCATGTCTACCGACTTTGAACATGCCGTAAGTTTGTGCTCGATGTTTCAAGCGCTCTTAACATTCTTGAAATTTCGAGATCTATCAGTGGTTAACCACACTGAAAAAAAAGTATGAGTCCTACGGCGATACATTTCTGTACTATAGCAATACTGGTATACGCTATACACTTAAACTGAGTTTTAGTCCCACCACAATACTCGTATAGTGACTCGTATAAGCTCCACACTTACAGATTTCACGAAAAGTTAAAGGTTATGAAGATATTATAAATGTCATTATAAAGAAAATAATAATAAAACCTCTTTCGTGTTATTACTATTTGTTATTAAAAATATTACAATTTACTCCTTATGATCAAATTAAATGCAATCCTTTTTTATAAAAACTTCGTAACGATTTGAAGGTTATGTTTTGTTTAGAGATACGCGCAACGCGGGAACTTTCTTACTATACTCACTGGTGGCTTGCTATAGTATCGTACGGAAAATATAGGGTAATTCCGGGTGAGATGGCCATAGGGGAGAGATGGCCTTCGATGATATTTCTCAGCCTACTCGATATATTACACTTTCTATTTGGGGTAGATCGGTAGTTGTACTTTGTACGAAGCGATCTACTCTAAATAGGAAGTGTCATATATCGAATAGCATGAGAAATATCATCGAAGGCCATCTCTCCCCGATGGCCATCTCACCCGGAATTACCCTAAGTCCTACAGCGATACCGAGTATTGTGTATATCCACATATAGAGTATGCGTATAGGACTTATACTTTTTTTTCAGTGCAGTTGGTAGTCTAAGAGCAAATTTGGATCGCTATATTAAAAATCTTTCAGATCGAACTTGGGAGTACAAATGTCAGAGTTGGATCCTCGATTTTTGGGTACCGACCAAGAAAGGGCGAGTAAAGAATTCAACGAATTTTCGTCTATGAATAATGAATCAATAACGAATATGGCAGAAAGAATTTGGTGCTATGAGCACTCGAATTACGCTTATAAAGACAATAACTCACTGGCAACGTATATAAATAATTTTATAGGATGCATAAATATCGAAGATTCACGCATATTGCTTGAAAAAATGTTCTGTCAAATCACGTCAACTTATATCGTGTACTCAAAACCACTTACCAAGTACTTATGATTTACACATGTATGTATGTACATTAATGTTATAGCAAATGGTTTAAGATGTGGATAATAAATGTGGAATCAATGTTTCAACCTTGTTTTTATTCCCATCAAAATTAACAAGAAGAAGAAAAGTTTTAACGTTGTGTTACAGTTTTCCTTGCAGGATCATAACAATGTTACTTCGCTACTTGAGAAACGATCGCAACTCATTTTCATAAGCATCTGCTTCCTTCTCGATTTGCCTCGTTTTTTCAATGTTACGAAGACCACAAATGTTGTGGCAGAATTTAACGTAATCGATCATCGCCGTTCCGTCCTTTTTGTAGAGTGGCGCTTCCTCCAGAGCACGTTCTGCTTCTTTTGCAGTAAATTTATCACCCGAACCTTGCAGGTCACGTTTCAGTCTGTAAAAATTGAACGAGAATTATGAGAACAACTGTCATCTCTTGGGAAATCGCAAGAGATTTCAAACACTGGTTGGAATTTAGATATCCTTTGAAAAGCCGGAAGAAGTCAGAGGCTCATGAAATCGGTATGATTATATGGTCATCCTGTTTCAACCATTAGAATCTGAATTCTAACCAGTACCTTCTCAAAGTGAAAGAGTTATCTTACATTTCTTCAGATATCATTCCGTTTCCTTGGTAATCCCACTTCGATAAAGCTGCCAACAGCTCTTCTTCAGGATCTAGCTCTATGGCCTTGTATCTACACGAATTTAATACATGTTCGTTGTAATTAAAATGGCTAGTGCATTATTGTGACCGATTTAACGATTACAATACATTCTATTGCATAAACTACTGGACAGTAGTCAACAAACCCAAAAAGTTTTACGAATGCGTCAAAGTCCACCCCATCACTGGACATTTCCGACAACATTTGCTCAAGCGCTTCATCAGACACATCAGGTTTTCCCATTGAAGTAAACGTGAATCTTAAGTCTTCTTTGTCGATGTATCCGTCTCGGTTTATGTCGAAGAGATGAAAGGCCTAAAATTGCGTTCAAAATCAATGATAAGTTTGAGAATAGAACGAAGTGTGCAAAAAAGGAAAGGCTGCTGTCACCTCTTTCAACTCGGCCAACATCCGGAAATCCATCTCTCGCAGCATAATCACACCTTTTTCTTCTGACTTCTCTAACTCGACTTCTGGTGCTAAGCCTTCGGTTTCAGTGTTCGATTTTCGTTCGGATCCTTCGTTGCTGGGAATATCTACAGCACTCTGGTTTTGATCAGCGGAGTCACTAATCTGTGGCAAACTGTCCGTGACAGAATCTCCTCGATCTCCATTTTCAACGGTAGTTGATTCACCATTTTCCACTGCAGTAACGGCAGAAGATTTCCTACTCGAATTCTTCGATTTTCCTTCCGCAGACTTGACGGATTTCTTCTTCTTCTAATTGCCGGTAAAAAAAAAAAAAAATCAAGTGTTTAAACGTAGGACCCAAAAATTATTTTCGGGATGGTGGCAACTCTCGACAAGAAAAATTAACTGAGATGAAGGACTGTCGTCAGTAGCATCATACACAAAAATACGAAAGCTTCTACTTGGGTAATTTTACGATGTGTAGAAGACACTTACCACCTTCTTCTCATCCTTATCCTTATTCGAGACCTCCTTAAGCTGTTCAGCGGTGACTGTAGACTCGGACATAGTGTATCCTGTTCACTTGATGGTCGCAAAGAATTCTCGAAGCCTTATATAGTAATGTCAGAATCAAGAGTAATACTGGATCAGAATAGTTTTTGGTCCTAGGAAAATAGGAACTGCCGTCAACGATATTAATTTCAGTCGTTTTATAGAATCCAAACTACCTACCCCCACTTGTCGCATGAAATGAACATCATCTCCAGTAAGATTTGTAGATAGAAGATGAAAATATATCAACAGGGGCGGTTTTTGTAACAGAAAATTGACGACTCCGGGAAATTGAAGAAATTCATTATTTCTGATTCCTCAAACTCGTTAAAGGAAATAACCGTCATTAATGTGGTGTTTTTTACGAGCACGAGCGTCAATCTTCAAACTCTTACTTCACTCAATATGGACATATGATATTTGACAAATTTCATTAGCTGCGACCCTGGTCCAGCCTGGAACGGTTGACGGTGTTTCGCCCACCGTTATAATTCGCGTAACTTGGCAAGTACATTTTACGTTTCCTGTTTCCACCTGTTCCTAAAATGTTAGTATGTTATAATTTCGTTGCTTCCCTTCCGCTGGGAAGTCATCCGTCGACTGTTAAACGTTTCACTTCTTTGGCAACTGCGACGAGGAGCAGATGATCTGGAATATCGGTAAGCCAAAAAACGACATCATCTTTATTCAGCTGCTCTGATATAATTATTACATTTTAAGGGGTTAGGCCACTCTAGAGGCCGAAAAAAATAGGCTTTTTGAGGATTTTTTTTCAGAAATACTACAAAATAAATCGAGTCCACAAAAATGGGTGTTTATTATACATATCACTGACTGTATACAGTAATTTTTTTAGAGCGATTTATTTCAAAATGGCGGCTGTGCAGCGTTTTTGCGATGACGTCTCCGGTTTTCTAGGGTCCACGGCCGGACGAACGGCTCCGGTAATTTTTGAATTATGATAAGCCAATGAATTTTTCTCGATTATACATAATAACTGCTATAGAAGTACGTAGGATTTTTTCGATATATTGATTTTTGGCGAAATGGTGCACTTCTAAAGTGGAAAGTGAAAAATTTGCCTAAAAAATCGTCAGATAAGTGTTAATAACAAATTAACTGTGCAATATAAAAAAAAAATCCTACGTACTTCCATAGACAATGTATTTTTCAAGATATATTCGAAGTTTCAAGTGAATCGGTTGAAAATTGTCTGAGTTATGTTTCCGGCCAACTTAAAAAATGCGGTTTTGAGATAAACGCGTTTGAAGTTTTGAGTAGTAGAAAATCATGAAAATTTACCAAAAGTTGAAAAACTCGGTGAAAAAAAATCGTGCGACAAATTTCTAGGAACCATTTGGAAGAGTAGATTTCAGGCTACAAAATGGCTGCTTCGAAAGTTCTCTGCGATTTTTTTAACGCCCCGTAGAGAACTTTGAAAAACTTTGAAAAACTTTTTTTTTCTGGCGTTTCGCAATCCGGCACTTAAACCTACGCCATGGCGTCAAAAATGGCCGTAGGAAAAATTTTCAAAAACCGTCTTGAAGATGAAGTTTCAAACTTCGAAATGCTTTCCCGAATGATTTTTTTTTACAATTTTTCATTGAGTTACAGCATTTTGAAAGTCGGCATTATTTCGCCGATTGCCGGGTGCGCCGTTAATTTTGTTGCTGAGTGTACTAAAATTCGAAAACCGAGTACTTGAAGATTTTTCCTGGCGATAATCTTTTAGGACACTATTTTTGAGGTCCTAGGGGACCATAAAAAAAAATAAAAAAATAAAGGTTTTTCAAAAATTCTAGAGTGGCCTAACCCCTTAATACATTTGTTAGCAATATCTTGCATGCAGACTATGACATTTCATGCTCGTCGCTTATCCTGCTTGTGTCCCTCCCATTGCTTATCACGTACGTTTGTTGCTTGTCCTGTAATTTTCAAAATCTTAAATCCTACTGGAAGTCAGAGTCAGTCTAGCAAATCAAAACGAATTCGTATAAAGTCAATTTTTGAAGCCAACGAATTAACTAAGAAGAATTTATTTCGCCTTAAATTCAATTCCTTTCGAAAAATGTGCTGAAAAAATTGACGTGTCCAATACTATCCGTAAATTAGAGTCTAGACTATCATGTGGTATATTTATACCGCTGGATCGGTCTCGTGTATCCCTGGTAGAATAATGGCATAAATAGTGATCCTTCCTGTATCAAAATTTCCAATACGACTATAGTACACACAAAGGAATTTTTCCTGGTTCTTAGATCATTCATTACTACTCCGAGGTGTTATTAGCACAAGGGATGAAAGTATAAAAAAACTTGATATTTTCCGATCAGTACAGTTTAAAAAAAAAAAAATTGTGAACATCTGAAAACGTATGCAATCTCAAAATCTAAAATTTCGTCGCTGCTGCTCTTTTTTCACTAACCCCTAAGATTCATTCATTCACTTCAAATTTGATTATTGTTTTTTGAGTAGAGAAATGTGAAAAGTAATGAATGTATATAGTAGTCCTCGAGGATGAAGCTGTGTCATAATTTAATTTTCCATCACCTAGGTGATACCATAACGTGATATGTTTTAATTTGTTTATCTTTCATCAAAATGTATTTTAAATTTTGATATCGTTCCAAGTTGAAAATGAAGAGGCGTTTCATCTTCAAGCTATTCGGTGCCAGGAATTCATAAGTGTTTATACCTAAGTAGTAAAAGCCGATTATTAAGGCGGATGGGAAGCTTAATATCGAGGTTGACGGCGTTATTTCGGTTTGCCAAAAAAATAAATGAAAAAAAAAAACTTTTATACCCTGCGAAAGCGTTTAACGTTTGAACTATAAAGAATTTTCAGATTTTCATGCTCAGATAAACGGTTATGCAGATATTATATATAGTATATGAGATGATATTTTTGAACTAGACGTTTATCAGATCTTAGCCAACGTTATTTTTTCCGCATACTATATTTCATAACGCTCATACCGGAAACGTATATATATATATGTAACTTATGCTTTTTTCGGGTCAAAAAAAAAAACGTTACGTAATTCACATGATATATCGTTACCAAATTTTTTCTTTTTTTTTTTTTTTTTGTCCCAGACTCAAGTGACCGAGCCAAAATATTATATTTTCGACTTTCTCAAGGACTAACATATTAATACCTTAAGTCTTACCGATCTTAATTTATATCTTACAAGATCCTCTTCTTCGGTGACGTGCAGCATTCCATAATTTTTGTAGAATGATACTCATCTCTTTACGAATATTCGGATGAAACTGAAAAAACCCTGAAGGGAAAAGAAAAAAAAAAAGAAAATAATTCTAACGATCTGTAGTACATACGCACCTATATCCGCGCTGTTGAAATTTTTAATAAAATCTTTTCCGTCGTGTGCGAGAGCTGCGCAATTTTTCTTTCTCGTTTCTTTTTTTTTTTTTTTTTTTTATTGCCCCCATTTTATCAACGAAATCTAACAATGATGGGAATATCAATGATAAATTTGTCTGGGCTTTAAAATATAAGTTCTTTTTTTTTTTGTTTTTATTAGATGAACGATAATGTGAGTGTGTGTGATTGGTGGGGGGGTATGACGGGTCCAGCAATTATTAGATAATCTCGAGATGAAATAATTTCCACAGACGTTAATAGAGTGATCGATTAATTATAAGTGCGTAAAATTTTCCAGCTTCCCCTCTCGATTTAATAAACTCCAAAACCGCTGCAGTGTTGCTCCTCTGATTCGGGGAATACAGAAAAAAGAAACGAAAAAGGATTATATGAATCGCGAGATTTTCTAAACGCGGAATATAATATACTATACCCAGAATGTAGTAAATATAATGGTATATGAATATCATTGAATATACTATAATATATATAATATACTATACGGAGCACGATGTGTGAATGTATTTAAATAATTAATGTATTATATATAACAATATAATAGTAGTAGAAGTAGAAGTAGAAGTAGTAGTAGTAGTAGTAGTAGTAAGTACATAAATATTTGGACTCTTAATTGCGCGCGTTAAAAACTGATCAATTAATTATTTGTTACTTATTGGGTGATATGAATAAAGCGAAGCATATGCTCATGCTCATATTTCTATGTGATTTGACTGTACACAAGTGTACAGTAAACACATACAAAAGTATGAGCATGAGCATATGCTTCGCCTTATTCATATCACCCATTATATCGCCATTATAATTCCTCGTTCAAACGCTGCTGAAGATTTTTTTGTGTTTTTTTTTTTTTTTTTTTTTTCTTTTCTAAGTGGTTAATAGTGTCTTTCTTATTCTTCGTTCTCAGTTTAGTTGTTTTTTTTTTTTTTTTTTTTTGTTAAAATTTCATTTATTTCAAATTTGTTCTTAATCATTTATATTCATATATATATATATGTATATGTATGTATACGTAGGTATTTACGACGACTGAGAGTCTTTATTCGATAACATAATAATAATTCTCTTCGATTCGATTCGATCGGATCAATTCATCTCGCCGTTTAAATGACCATAAAAGGAAATTTAATTGGTCCACAAATTAATCGATACGATGTTAATGACTGTTTGTTGCTTTATTTATTTTATTTTTCTTTCTTTTCTTTTCTTTTCTTTTATATTATCTTCTCTTTATTCCTCCTCCTCTTCGCCGGTACCGGTCAACATGGCGATCAGGGCAGCTGTGTCGATGAAACCTTTGTCGTCGATGTACATCTGGTCGTACGCATCGTCAACCTCTTTGGGGGTGAATTTGTCTCCCCAGGTCAAGAGAGCGTGCCTCAGTCTGAAAAAAATTATAAAAAAAAAAAAAAAAAAAAAAAAAAAAAAACGCAATTCATTAGAATAAATTAATATAATATCCAGATTACGGAAGGGTCGATTTTCTGTTTTGGTAAATATCTGCATTTTTCTCAAATTCATTGTCAACTTTTGTTTTATGCAATTATTTTAGTCCCTTTTTCCTTGTTATTTACTATATTCAGCGATTATTGTAGTACTTATAATTAGATTTTTTTGTTTCATGCTTTACTGCCACCACCACCTCACACAACATTTTTTAAAACAAATTTCGTTAAACCAGATGAAAAAATTAAAAACAAAAAAAAAAAAAAAAACACATTTTTAATTTTTTTTTTGGTTTTAAGGATTAGCCAGATTGTTGTGCAGCACCATAATGAGATGTTATTATATTTATATACATATGTGTATAGGTATAGTACCCGACATGTAGTATTTTCGAACATGCAATAATTTTGTCAGGTTTTTTGTTTTTTGGTTTTTTTTTTTTGATGTGTGAATTAAAGATTTGAATGCAGGTGAAAGATATGTCAAAGTGCATCAGATCTTAGTGTCAGCATTATTTATACATATGTCAGACTTAGACCGTACGATTAGAACATCATAGCACTATAATTAAATTAGAATATTAATGCATTTGTTAAAAGGTATAGTATATGCTTACGCCTTAAAAATTAAAAATTAAAAATTAAAAATTAGAAATTTAAAAATTAAAAATTAGAAATTAAAATCAATATAATTAAATTACCTCTCGCCATCGATCTGGCCGTTCTGATCGTAGGTGTTGAAGGCATTGATGACAACATCGTCGTCGTCGGAACCTGTCGTTCAAAATAACAAACAAAGAAAAAAAAAAAAAAAACAATTTAGAAATTTTCTATACAATCGTTGGAATCATCGGACTCTTTGAGAAATTTTGATTTTCCAAATTTTACATATGTTCAATAAATATCGAGATAACACACCTCCGGACATGCGGGCGGCAAAAAGGTTCAGAAGTTGGGTGAAGTTGATGGGTCCTGGTGCCTCACCAAGCATCTCATCGAGTTCCTTTTCGGTGGCAAGTTTACCAAGAGAATCCATGGTCGCGGCAAGATCGGACTTACCAATAATTCCGTCCTTGTCATGGTCCATTAGCTGGAAAGCCTGCCGATCGAAACAAATTGAATTAGGAACATTTCTTTGGGAACAGGATTTGACGATTTTAACGATTCTATTTCTTCGTTCTTTCCAATATTCTGCATCATCAATAATTTGTTCCTCTCACGCGTCTCATGACATTAAAAACAGAGGTCTAAATTCTTCAGGAGTAAAATCGTGCATAGGAATTAATTTTTTTTTTTTTTTTTTTTTTTCGTTTTTTGGTTTTTTCGATGCTATAAAATCTCCCAACCTCCTTGAACTCGGCGACTTGCTTCTGGGAGAACATGGAGAAAACGCTGGAGCCAGAGCGCTTGGCTGCCTTACGGCTGCCACGGCTGCTCGCCCTCGCGCTAGTTGGCTGTGAGGGTGTCTTTGCGCGTTCTGGTTCAGGTGCTGGTTCTGGTTCAGGTGCTGGAGCCGGTGCTGGCGCCTCCTCCTTCTTCTTGGGCTTCTTCTTCTTCTCCTTATCCGCCTGAAAAATAAGAAAATTATTTCACAAAATATTCCGAAAATAATTGCTCAATTCCTGGGTCAAAATTTGGGCTAATTCAACAATTGGCGAGTGTATGAAGTCTTCAGGAAACTGGAAGAACCAGGAACCAGAGGTCGAAGTTTTAGGGACCATAAAGTTATGGAGAATCAAAAAACTGAATCCAATTCTGTTCGATTATCCATTAATTACCATGTCACAAGCTTTTTAAACTTGCTTTCTGAAAGTCACGGTCATATTGCGATATAATATGCTTGCATAATGCAGCCAGCTGCCTTCTATAAATATATTTCGATACTTGATTCAAGTTGGTGTGTGCAAAGCAATGAGGATGCTGTAACATGATGTGATAATTGGATAGTTATAATTAATATCTTCAATTTGATTAAAACGACCCGTGACTACGTAACATATCAGCCAAGATTTCGAGGTAGCTGCTAGGCGTAGCCGGATTTGACGCGTGTAAATTTTGAAGGCGTCTTAACTTCTCAGGCTGAGTCTAATAATAAATTGATTACTCGAGTAGCTCGAGTCGCGACACCGCGTCGCGGACCAAGACGTATATAGACCGGGGGCGGATTATGCCCTGGACCCAGAGTTCCTCTCGGGTTACAATTCCATTACGTAACTATAGATTTTCCATTTTTTTATTTTATTTTTTTATTTTTATTTCATCCGTTTTTAAACAGAATTTTTCGATCCTTTGACAATTGCTTAACTTCAATAACTTCAATATTCACGACATTTTTTAATCAGTCAAGAGTCAGACAGGTCGATTTTGCTTTCTCACGTTTCATCCATTTTTTACTATTCATTAAAAGCTTCTTATTCGCATCTTAGACGATTTGATGAAGTGATGAGAAACGTTAATGTGCATTTCCTCAAATCGTCACTTTCAGGGTAATAAATTCTTCTGCAGAGAAGATTTGGTGCCAAATTTCTTGATCATTGAAATTTTTCACTGATCATTATTCAACCTCGCCTATTAACATGTTTCATCCATTATTCAGATACGAAAGATGCGAAACAAGTGTGACATGTTCAAAGTGATCCTCTCATCTTTGACGATTAATAAAAAAATGTTCATTTCTGTTAAGAAATTGCGAAAAAAATATGGTCACAGAACAAAAAAAAAAAAAAACTAAGAAATTTCCACGACTTCTCCAAACAGTTTGTAACTAAAAAAATTGTCCCACGAAAACAATGCTACAAATCACTTGATAATTAGTATCGAAAATAGAAACACTGTGTAAAACACACTATAAGTAATCCAATTATCCATGATGTGGTGTTCAATAGTAGTTACAGCTCATCGTCCAATTGATGGCTTATAGATTCACACTTTTTCATCATCAAATATAATTAGTCGATAAATTAATCGGACAACTCTTCACACTGTGTCGTTATAATTTCATATATTTATTCACTTGATCTCTCATCCCTTTGGTAATAACCCGGTAATATCCTTCGACCTCTGCACTTCGCTTGTCACCATATCAAGGCTTGCACTTCCGATGAAAACACTTGCGAGGATGAATAATGCATGATTTTTCTTTTCCTTTTTAAACTTCATCCTTATCATCATCATCATCGTAGTTGTTATTGATTATTAATTAATCAATTAATTAATTAATTAATTTCTTCTTGTTTCCTCTGGTTTTTGGTCGCGTTTATGTATATTAATGAATTAGACCCTCTTTTTTTTTTGTGTATGATCGTGTTTGGTTCCTACTTACCATGGTTAATGTTGATTTTCTAAGAGGAGGGTACGAGATGGTCACAACGAACCAACTGTCGGACTCATAGACGTGGACTTCTCTAAGTAACTTTCGGGTATTCCCCCACCACGATGGTTTCGAGTAGTCGGGTTGTTCTGCCCGGCTACAACGCCAACCTCTATCTGACCATATTTAGTGCGAGGAGAACGAAAATAGCGTCCTTAGAGAACGTTCGAAACTAAAACAGTTCGCCAGGCTAACTGGTGCTAACCAAAGCCTCGAGACGTACCCTCGGCCATTGCTAATATACTATACTGATTTTAAAACCGGGGGAGTTCGCCTTTCACTCTACAACAAGGAAAATATATATATAAGTCAAGGGTGTGCTGATGCTGATGCTGATGCTCATTCGGATGCTGATCCCGGTAACCGACCTAAATAACATATTCGCTCTAAATTTTCAAAGCCCAAACTTACCCACAACGCCAGACGCCATCAGCCATGCTTCCACGCCTTCTTCGGCGACCTGCAGACGGCTTCAGCTACTTGTTACCTCACGCGTGGCCGCAGAAAGTTTGACAGCTTTTGAGATCTTATCAGTTTCATTCTAATGATCGTAATCGCCAAATATCTCACACCTAAATCACTAAATATTGTTTTTTTTTTTTTTTTCATATCTGAATCGAAAGCTTGGACATTATTTTTCTCCAATTCAATTTGAATAATTAATTTATCGTGATCTTCCGGAGGTGATTAATTATTTCTTTAACTGGATTGAATATCATCCGATCCTCTAGAAATTCGAGGTACTAAAATACCAAATATTGAATAAAAAAAACTGTATAAATATTTAACGAAAAAATAAATATATTATACAGAAAATAAATATGAACACGAGTATCCCCTCGCTCCTTTGATGTTGATTCATGCATTCCTAGTTCACACTCGGAACTTCCGATTATCTATGACCGCAGATATTCCAAGCACGTGGGGCCAGGAATAAACCTGCCCGACATTTGAGCTGTGCTACGTACGTATCTACAGGTAATTCCGGGTCCAATTCTATTCGAGTTGAAAATAATAAAATAATTATTATTTCCTTCGATTGATTCAGCCAGTTCGTTATAACACCTATCTACCCTGAATAGAAAATTGCAGCTCGATATTTTATGGGATATTAAACGGTAATGCAACGTTTTGAGTAACGATTAACACATGAAGTTTTTCGAATCACTCGCTGATCGTATCGTGGCAACATTTTTTTGTGGATTAATTTTGACGATAGTTTAATCAAGCTATGCGATATTGTGATTAATAGGCTGTACAGTTTAAAGTATTGGCATTCGTTATACCTTGAACCGAGAGCAGCACTGCAAAAGGAGTCGGTATATCTGAGGCAGAGCCTGAATTCTAAAATTAACTCGAGCGTCACTTATGTTTCACTCGTACAATATTCTTCATTCTATTTGGGAACCGGTAAAAACTTTTACATTCTTTTGTTTGGACAATTATTTTTTCATTCCCACAGTATTTGAATATCGAATGAAAATTATTTGCAACCTATTTACTTATCAGACGCCACTCCATATATTTCGTACAAAATCCCTCGATATCAGAGTTTAGGAATATTGATTGAACAACTGCAAGACATTCAAACAAAATATTTCTCGTTACATAATCAATAATAGTATACTATAAGGTAATTCAAGTTCAGAATAACGACTTGCACTCGAGTACTCGTCTTTCCAATCCGTTCTTGAAGAAGCTCAATATATTCGAAAATACCTTCACCAAGGTTTTATCCTCTTTTCTACATTTGGAGCAGCTGAGATGAGGCTGCAAAAAATTCTTCAAGTTCAAAAATGGAAATTTAATAGCAGGGTGTCTCTCAGAAGGGGTGTTTTCGAAATTCATTTCCCCGTGTGGCTCAATTGGTTCCAAATGAATAAAAAAAAAGTTTTGCTGGAGGATTTTCCTTAATTTTGATTCTAAGTTCAGGTGCGGTAAGCTCACTCTACTTCACATTTCGATAAAAATGTTTTTTTAGTGTAAGTTTAGGTATTATTTTTTTCTGAGCCTCTTGAGTGTTTGGAAAATCTGATAATCACGGTAAGACGACTTTTGAGGTCGCTGAAACCAAATTTGGTAACAGAATTTCAAAATTCAAATTGGCGGACTTAATGTGGCGGACAGAAATTTGGAAATGGTCAAATCTTTGTAAAAATGGGTGTTCTAAGGTTCCAGAATCCGCATTTTGAATTTCGAGATCCTGTTGTTGAATTTGGATTCAGTGACGCCCAAAATCTGAAGATTTGTATTTTCATGAAAATCACCCGTTTTCAAGTTTTTGTAGTCAGCCTGCAGCAGAGGCTGGGCGCAAAAATAACGTCATGTTCATTTACATCAACGATGCTGCACAGCACACTGAAATTTTTTTTAAGATTGCTAAATAGACAGATGTGGGAAATATCAACGAGGTGAAATTTCTAACAGTTGATGTATCGTGCTTAGGTAATCGAAGTCTCCCCAACCATCGATTTTCCTGATAAAGGGTTTATCGTCAAGCTGGTTGCAGGAGTGGACTTCAATCCTGAAGAAACGACACTCGCAGAACCTTCGAGGAATGGGATGTACTCGCGTATTTCTAGCTTACTAGCCCACCAAGCCTCGTCCCCGAAGTATTAATAAAAAAATTTATACAGGTGGACGTGTGATATTGAATTGAAATACTTAGGCACGATTTATTTTACGGTTTTGGATAAATTTCTTCACATGAATGTGGACATAGAAAAAAAAGAAAATGTACCATTCGTCTGTAGACGCAAAAACTAGTAGGATTCCAATTTGAGGTAAAACTTCGTTATGAGGTAAAGACTCATAGTTGATAGTAGATAAAGAGAGTAAGTGAAACAGTAGACATCTTTGGTGTTTGATCTCGAGGTTTTGCAGATGCTGGACGGATAACTTTCATCACAATTTGTCATGCAGCTGTATAAGAAAAAAAATATCAATGACGTATCTCCCATGTTTAGGCACATTCAAAATAATGACATTATACCCACTTCCTATGGACATTAGGGTGGTCCTTATTTGGGGGTCGGTGGAATTTTGTCCGTGCCGCCCCCTGGATTAGTTCGAAATAAATTCAGAAAAACGTGGGCCAAATGTGAGCTTTCTAGCTCAACGGGAAACAGTGCCGGTAAGCCCGTACTTTTTCCCGTTTGAATAACATAGGATTTTTCATCGAATGAATGCATTTTTTTTTTTACAAGCCTAGCGTTCATCGGAAAAATCTATCATACCGTCACTGTATAGTATTATAGTGTGTAAGTTAGTGCAAATTTTTTAGGTCACCCGAAATCATATTCCACAGAGTAACTGCACACACAAGACGACGATTTCAAAAAGTTACAACTATATTCATCCGAAAAGGCTCGTATCATTTTTTGATGATGATTTCACGGACAAAATTTAAATTTGAATAAAAATTTGAATAAAATATTAATATTTGTTATATTGATAAATAAATAGCATAAATATGAAATGGATTGGTTTTTATCGTTTCCAAAAAATAACTAACTACAAATGACTCAAAATTTGCAAACAGTCGCCGAGAATCATTGAAAATTGAAATTGAATTTGAATTTAAATTTAAATTTTGTCCGCGAAATCATAATCAAAAAATGATACGAGCCTTTTCGGATGAATATAGTTGTAACCTTTTGAAATCATCGTCTTGTGTGTGCAGTTACTCTGTGGAATATAATTTCGGGTGACCTAAAAAATTTGCACTAACTTACACACTATAATACTATACAGTGACGGTATGATAGATTTTTCCGATGAACGATAGGCTTGTAAAAAAAAAAAAGCATTCATTCGATGAAAAATCCTATGTTATTCAAACGGGAAAAAGTACGGGCTTACCGGCACGGTTTCCCGTTGAGCTAGAAAGCTCACATTTGGCCCACGTTTTTCTGAATTTATTTCGAACTAATCCAGGGGGCGGCACGGACAAAATTCCACCGACCCCCAAATAAGGACCACCCTAATGGACATCCACTCCGTGATTTTTTGATCTATGAAGAAAATATTTCAAAGTGTATTTTCAGTTCTAAGTGTTCAGTTTTTTATATTCTGTAACTCTGTTTCAAATTCCGATTACTCTTACTGTCCGCTGCTGTTATATACACGATCGTTGTGAGCTAGGGAAGCTGGAAAATCGGCACCATTTGCACGCTTCCGTTGATCCATGCTGTCTTTGCTACTACGACAAAATTTAATTTGTCATTCTTCATCCTCAATTGATTAATGATTCGGGTATGCAGTTGGGTGACTAAAATACCTACTTTGAATGATCTGAATATGTATACATAGTTTGCCAATAATTCTACGTGAGACTCCGACGATTTGCAGCAAAGAACTGAGTATGGAAGAGGAAAATAAAATCGACTTGCCTGCACTTGGGGCAATCGCATATTATCTCGCAATTTGTCGAACTTTGTTCCAGTACCTCAGTTCGTCGAGCTTTTCGGTTTCTTATCATCTCGAAAATTTCACTTTGGCAGCATCTGCATGAGAGGTAAAAACTGAACTTGTAAGTCTAGGAAACAGGAGGCAATTATTACGCAACGAATGATAAAAATGACATAATAAAATTGGAGGAGAAGAAAGACGTAAAAATAGATAAATATTTTCGATAAGTCTGATTACATCATTTTTTCAATGCAAATGTTGAGACAGTTCATCGTGCCTTTCACCAATTTAGGAAGAAATTTTTTGAACATTGAAGCCTTGAACAAAACAGCCGTGTAACTGGATTCTTGTGCTTGATTCGAAATCATTATCGATATTATCTGACGACGATTAATTTTAAATTTATCATAGATTTTACAACTTTAGATCCTTGTTAGATTGATGCTAAATTTTAGTACTGCAAGTATATGAATAACAAGACATGAACGTATTTGCGAATTAGGGCTAATTTCGGATCCATGCTACACGTAGCATAATATGGGTTTTTGATGAATTTTTTGTTTTCAAATATTTTATAATATTTCGCAAATGGGGATCTTCCAATTTTGTAGCTAACCAGTGAAAATATTCACAAATGGCAGTATTGAAGTAGTGGAAATGTATTTCGTGTACTTTGCCTGCACCCGGAAGTCGAAAGCACTTTAAATAAAAATTGCGGGAGACTGATAATTCGGTAAACTAATTGAAAAATAGATTGAAATAAATTGAACAGACTTGGAATAAATTTCTCTCATTATTTGAATTTATCAAAATTTAGAAAGTTGCACAATTAATCTACATTGATTAAGATGCACTTTTGACATCTCCGGACATCTCCTAGATTTCATTCAACTCAAACTTAAGGATTTGAATAGAAACATGTCAACGTCATATTTATTTTCATCAGACAATTACTATACTCATAATCTGCTCGAAAACGAAATGGTATAACAGTTTATTATGAACACCGATCGGGGGTTTCTTCGACGTTTAAAAATCAGACACGTAAATGCGCCTGATCAAATGCAACCTACTGAGCATAAGAGATCGATATAGAAAACTCCGGTAGATATATGACACTAAAAGTTAATTTAAAACCGAACTAAAAAATAACGCTGTCTGGCGAGCAACTCACGAACGATACATGACAAGAGAAGATAACCGATATACCTAACTAATAAGAGGAGGAGTAAATCTATGGGAATTCTACAGATTACAGTTAATTAGTCATCTGCAAAAAATATAGGTGGGTAAGAATTTCAAGGAATTTGGCTGGTTGTAGGTAGGTATTAGATTTTGATAGTAGAATGTAACCGTTGTTGCTGGCTGCAATTTGAATAGTCGAATGAAGGAACGACGCAATAATTCTTTGTCTAGGAACGCCGCATATTCGCATGTAGATCGAAACCGGAAGACGCTGAAAGACGTCTAGGGCTCAAAATGTGTGTCTCGAAATCCAGCACCGTGCGAAGGAAAACCTGCGCCCGGGACTGCACCTGAATTTAGCGCCCCTCCCCATATATAAAAAATTCGAATTCGAACAATTTTCTTGCTTGGACTGAAACGATCTTGGTACGTTATTCATGTGGTTCAGGATTTTGGCGCCCTAAAATTTGAACCCATGCTTCTGACTTTTATACAAGCAAAACGAAATGTTGGTATTTTTGTCACTGCTAATATTGCAGTGATATCCAAGAATCTATGGAAGCACATCGTGAGCCACTGTATATGACTCAATTTGCATGTCAACCATCTATCATCGTTATCGAAACATTAGAAGCTAGAGTTGATGAGACTGAGGCTCTCAGTACTGATGATTTAGAAATTTCGCTGTGACAGCGTCTAAAAAGAAAAAAAAACAAAATCGCCACCGTAGTGAAAACGTTATTCGGGTTTTTCTTTTTAAAAACGGAGCCAGTTGCCGTATAAACGAAATACTAGGAGAATAGGAACTATGCAATTGACGGAAAATACCGACGTTAAATACACCCATGGTCTTAGGCGAGTTTGCTCATGCATATCATGTGTCTCATACAAATTTTGAAATAAGAGATTATGTCTTTTGCTAATCTATAGGTCCTTTCGACTACATGCCTGCCAGGGCGATAAGTCATTAAAGGATTAACTAACTAATCTATAGGTCCTAAACAAAACTTACTGTGTAACTGTAATCTGGTGCTTACTTCGAAGTCATTATAACGGTATTCGTTACCGGCTTTCCGCAATAAACGGAAAATTACTTCGCGGAATAACTGTATTTCACTGCCAGGCACGGTGTAAGATATATGAGCCATTCCACGTCAGACCGGACAAAACGGGGGTGAAATTCAGGAAATAGAGCGACAAATCGAAAACATACTCCCCTTCAGACGGTCATATCTTTGATTGTATTCATCCTAGAGACTTCATTCAAAAACTATTTTAAAGCTATTGAATGACGCTATTGTTATATATTTATTTAATTCTGCGGTAACAAACAATTCTATTTGTTGTAAACAAATATATTATCCGAACGTGATTTTCAACGCAAATACCAAGCGATAAAATTCTAAAAAAAAAAAAAATGAGCGTATTCCTTGATCAATTCTCTACAAAATCGTTAAGTCAATCTTATGAAGAACCGATGGAAACCATATGAAAACGATTTATTTATAAGCGATGGCGCGCCCTGCCACCGAAAAACCCGGCTCGGGTAGGTATGGCTAGCACAAGAAAGCATCGGTGTGTAGTTACACGGTCATATCTTTGATTGTTTTCATCCTAGAGACTTCTTCCTAGAACCATTTTAAAGCTATTGAATGACACTATCAGTATATATTTATTGAATTTCACGATACCGAACAATTCGATTTGTTATAAACGAATATAATATTCAAACGTGGTTTTCAAGTCAAGAACCACGCGTAAAAATTCTAAAAAAAATATGAGCGTATTGCTTCATCAATTCTCTACAAAATTGTTAGGTCAACGGGATGGAGTGTCGATGAAGACCATGTTGAAACGATTTATTTATAAGCGACGGCGCACGCTACCGCTGAAAGACCCGGCTGGGGTACGGTTTTTCGGTGGCAGGGCGCGCCGTCGCTTATAAATAAATCGTTCTTCTTCTTCTTCTTCCTTTAATGACCTAACGCTCGTTTGAGCATGTGGTCTATGAATAAATCGTTGTCATATGGTTTCCATCGGTTCTCCATAAAATTGACTTGACGATTTTGTAGAGAATCGATCAAGGAATACGCTCATATTTTTTTGAGAATTTTATCGCGTGGTATTTGCGTTGAAAATCACGTTTGAATAATATATTTGTTTATACCAAATAGAATTGTTTGTATTACCGCAGAATTAAATAAATATATAATAATAGTGTCATTCAATAGCTTTGAAATGGTTTTTGAATGAAGTCTCTAGGATTAATACAATGAAAGATATGACCGTTTGAAGGGGAGTACGTTTTCGATTTTTGACTCTTTTTCCTGAATTTCACCCCCGTGTAACTTGGAAAATAGGGTTAAAAAAGAAAAAAAAATTGTTTGATGAATTTATTTGTTCCATAGAACCTGTAAAAAAAATGATAGCGAAATCGGTAACATCGAGGTCAGAAAGCTGTCCGCCCTCACGGAAAAAAACCCTCAAATTTGAGGGGTAAAATCGCACCCCCAAAGTTTTGAGGGTTTACCATGAAAACTCAGGGTTTACCCTCAAATTTTACCCCCAAATACAGGGTAAACCCTGAGTTTTCATGGTAAACCTCCAAAATTTTGGGGGTGCGAATTTACTCCTTGAACTTGAGGGTTTTTTTCCGTAAGGGCGGTCTGACGTGGAATTGCTCATATATTAATAGGTGGTTCGACCGGGCACGATGTGCTGTGATTGTTTTAAGACAATTCGGCGAATATCCGCCAGGCGGCGTCGAGTCTGGTGGTAAAGGTACGCCCTTGTACACCTTTGACCAATTGAGATACGGCTAGTTTCCCCTCAGACTCGATTCTTACGGAATTACGGAATTTTCCTGAAAGTATCACAGCCCCCTCTACCGAAATTGCGACCAGGCGAACCACCTATATATCTTACACCGTGGTTTCCTCGTGCAGTTGTGATGTCACAAGGCCCATTCCATTCCAGTTTTCTAGCCAACTGCATGAGGGAAGAAGAGGAACACTTGCACCCTCACCGATTCGAATACAACGTATGGTGGTGTGGCTGAATATCCAGCTCTGATATTTCTATCGCGGGAATTAAATTATTTGTAGTACCAAACTTTAAATGTGTGGTTTGAATTTTGTGTAGGACTAAAATTTGTGACTCGAATTATATGCGGGAATAAGTGTGCACGTCTGAAGCCTGTGTTTAATTAGGTCCACCGTGAGACGTGATCTAATCATTGTGATAAACTATAAACAAATCGAAAATACATACGGAAAGAAATGGATTTCTGGAGGAGACTGAAGAAAATGTACGAAAATTTTCTAGTTGTAGACATTGACCTATCGAACATGATTGATAAGAGATATAGAATGAGTGCCGAAGAATTTGAAAGATCAAAAGTAATGTATCGCAGGAGATCCAATATACCTGCAAATAAAGTGAGCGCGAAACATATTAACGTGGAACCAACAACGAGTGCGGATCGATCGGAAGATGAGAAATCTGAAGCTGTTCTGTATGATGTTCTGGACCAGGTTTTCAGTCATTTGAATGCTAAGGATTTGTCTAATGCAGCAAGAGTTTCAAAATCTTGGCAAGCTACAGCACAGCGGGAACGTTTAAGACGAGGTCCCGAAAGTGTAATTCTTCAATATGCGTATGATTGTGAAGAAGAATTCGATTATGCTACAGCAGACGAAGATGAAATGAGAAGAATACTGTACCACGAAACAACAAGCCATGTTTCTAACTTCATACGATCGAAACCAGAAATGAGTCTTTTTTTCACGACTGATACTTCGGCGGTATGCAAAGAACCATGGTATCGAATTCAGGGCCGTTTCTTGGACGAATTTTTGTACGAACCATATGTCGTTGTTATCGAAACATTAGGAGTTAGCGTCGATGAAACCGAGGCTATCGGTATAAATAATTTAACGGCCGGTTTATTTTTGCCATTAACTCAAATGGTGAAAATTAAAGTTGTTTGGCCATATCTATATGAAATCGAGAATGATCATGAAAAGGAAGACTACGCACATGGTATTGTCGAGGAATTATTTTCAGCAGAACAGGAACATACGTGTATAATAATGTTCAGCGAAGGTGTTTACGATTACAACATCGAGTCTAAGACAATCGTATCGAAATTCCACTCTGACATTTTTTCTGATCTCAAAAAAAGACGCAAACGAGGAAACTATACTTTGTGGGGTGCAGGTGTGGCATCAATGACAATGACGGGAAGTCACGGAGATGATGCAGTACCTTGGATGGGTGTGAGCATATCAGGACCATCGTTGAAAAGCTGGGCTATTGTGCTTGATTGCAACCTATCGAAATCTGACGTCGAAAAGAAACTTTTGACTTTGAAAAAAGATGTTCATCTGAGATCTGAAGCAGTGGCTTTAATGCTTGTTCCATCAAATCGAAGAATAACGAGGCCGGAAAAATTGGATAGAATAACTACGTTTAAGAAAATCTTCCCAACTGTACGTCTGATGACAGTTTTCAACGACCAGGAGCATCCCGTGTTTTCTTTTAATTCGACCAGTACTGAAACTGACCAAAAAATACGTCATACAGATTCCGTCTCATATTTGATCTTGTCTTATGGATACCCTCGCCGCTCCTAGGTTTCATTTTATTTAAACTTTACTTATAAATGCCATAGTTTGAGAATTTCTAGACTAGTTTTCTATCTCAAAAACAAACTCTTGATGAAATGATCCGCTGTCATTGTTTATTTAGGAAATTTATAACAATTCAATACATCAATATAACGATTGTATTATATTGAATCCTAATCATGGAGTTATATACGTTTCGCATATTGTGGAATAAGAATCTACGCTCAGCATTTTATTATTGTTTTGTCTAATCCAAAGATTTATTGATGTATTGAGTCATTTTATCATTATTATTAAACGAGATCTAAGACTATATTATACGAAATGAAATGTTGAAGAAAATAAATGAACACATCATAAAACCCTACAGAAATAAAGACTACATGGGGAATTCCACGTAAACTCGACCAATAATTTTCCCTCATCATTTTCGATTCACTTCACGATTTTTTATACGATTCTATGATCTCAAAAAAGCACTGCTGAATTTTTTAAGATTTTTCCCTCCAACCGTTAATTTTCAATGATTATTCAAACCCATCTCAAAATTGACATTTTTTAAAAATCTCGGAAAAATCTCAAAAATCTTATTTTTCATTCCGATCATTTTGACACCCCTTCCATGATGGGACGATTGTTCCTTCTACTTTTTTCAGCACTTTTAACATTTTCAACAAACAAAACTTTGTTTCAACGTTTCGAAAATTCTCAAAAAATTACCGAAAATTCTGTGTTCAATTCTGAATCTTTCTTCCAGGCTTTTGTACCTCCTTCTAGGTGTTTGTGAAAGGATTCAGAACTGAACACCGAATTTTTGGTAATTTTTGAGAATTTTCGGAACGTTGAAACATGGTGTTTTGTTTGTTTAAAATGGCAAAAGTGCTGAAAAAAAAAGAAGAAAAAATCATCCCATCAAAAGAGGGATGTCAAAATGATCGGAATAAAAAATAAGATTTTTGAGAATTTTTCGAGATTTAAAAAAAATGTCAATATTGAGATGGGTTTGAATAATCATTGGAAATTAACGGTTGGAGGGAAATATCTGAAAAAAATTCAGTAGTGCTTTTTTGAGATCGTAGAATCGTATAAAAAATCGTAAAGCGAATCGAAAATGGTGAGGGAAAATCATTGGTCGGGTTCACGTGGAATTCCCCATATATAAAAATGATGTAATCATGACAGTAAGAATTAAGACATCATATTGTTATTCGAATGAAATTTCAATAAAGTCATGCTTATTATTGCCGGCTTCAATTTCAACGGTTGAACGTCGAAACTAGCCAGGATAGAATAATGCTTGTTTACATTCTATTGTGACATCAGCCTAAGAATCATCAAGCAAACAAGCGAGAATGATCCCGTGTCTGTCAACGCCGCTTGTAGATCATAGTGTGAATCGATGACGGACGTATACCTGGCTCGGAAATTGTAGCTCGATAATTGAATTATGTGTAGGATTGACTGAGAATTGTGTGACTTGGATTAAGTGAA
Organism: Tenthredo mesomela; assembly: GCA_943736025.1. NCBI lineage: Eukaryota > Metazoa > Arthropoda > Insecta > Hymenoptera > Tenthredinidae > Tenthredo > Tenthredo mesomela. The sequence continues at coordinate 5,807,250 of OX031018.1, forward strand.
AAACTGATATCCGTGGCTCAAAATATGTGTTAAACGATTTTGTGAAGGAATGAGCCTTTCCTGTGGTATACATATGTTATATGTGTTCAAAGTTTGCTGTGACGTCATCTGTCCGTTGTGACAATAGAATCGAATGAACCTAAATGATATAAATGAATTTTTGTGAGAAAGTTGATAGAACGATTATCATAAACGTTGTAACTCGTGAAAAGTGAACTTTTTTAAGAACAACATCTGAGTGACGCATCTGGATTAAGTGAGACGAACTAATGATGGAACCAAATGCTGCAGGTAATGCGGATCAACCCGAAGAAAATAGATCTGAAGCTATTCTGTACGATGTCTTAGATCAAGTGTTCAGTTATCTGAATGCCAGGGATTTATCTTATGCAGCGAAAGTTTCAAGAACTTGGCGAGATACAGCAAAACAAGAACTAGCAAAAAGAGGACCCGAAGCTGTGATTCTCCAACATGCATACGCTTGTGAAGATCAATTTGACTATTCTAGAGATGACGAAGATGAAATAAGTCGAATCAGGTGCCATGAAAATAGTACCCATGTTTCGAACTTTATACGATCAAGACCAAGAGTTGCTGTCGTTTTCGCTGATGATAGCTCAGTGGGATGCAAGGATTCGTGGTCTCACATGGAGAGTTACTTTTTCCATCAGTTTCAATATCCATCTAATGTCATCGTTCTTGAAATATCATCAGCTTGCGTTGATGAGACTGAGGCTCTCGGTACCAACCATTTAGCAGCTAGCCTTCTTTTACCTGTAGCTCAAATGGTTGATGTAAAAATTATTGTTGTGGAGGCGTTAAACACGGAGGAATATTTGAAAAACAAAGAATACGCGCATGGGATCGCAGAGCAATTATTTCCGGTAGAAGATGAGAATACCTGCATATTCATGTTCCATGGCCCGTGTTTAGAATACGACGAGGTTTCTGAGGCATGCGTTTCTAAATATCACTCTGAAATCTTATACGATATGAAAAAAAGACGCAAGCTAAAAAAATTCGGCTTATGGGGTACATGCGTATCATCACTCGAAACAAATGGCGGCGACCCAGATTATCCAAAACCTTGGGTTGGTATAAGCGTATCAGGACCATCTGTGAGAAGCTGGGCTCTTATACTTGATTGCAATCTAATAGACTCTGCTATCGAGGAGAAATTGTTGGCTTTCAAAAAAGATATTCATCTGAGAGGTTCGGCGGTTGCTATACTCTTTGTTCCGTCAAGTCAAAAAGCGACTAGAGCAGAAAAATTGTCTAGAATGGCTGTGTTCAAAACAATCTTCCCGAATGTCCGTCTCCTGAGCATTTACAACAATCGTAAACATCCCGTGTTTTCTCTCAGCTCGACCAGCACTGAAACTGACCAAGAAATATGTCACATGAATTCTATCTCATATTTTATCGTGTCTTATGGATTCTTTTAACTCTACTAAATCTCATTTGCATTCAGACTGATAGGAATTTGAATAACTTCATTCTCATAAATGCTATATACTTATTTCGATAATTTTTCGACGCTTTTTTAATCATCGCATAATGCTGTCACAATCCTTTATAATTGATCTTGTTTTAATCATTTTTAGACACGTAATTAATCATTGCATGCACTTATAATATAATCCTTTATAATTAATTTCGTTTTAATAAGATTTATGGCACTGTAGTACGAACAACAATTATAGCTATAAGTTTTTTTCTTCAGCTACTACAGTAAATCGCACGCGTTTGTTCGCTTTATTATGCAAAATCTCTATTATCTAGAGATAATTATATTTCGAAATGTGTAATGAAATCTTAATCTTAATAATCATTTAATTACTATATTTTTACATTCAAAGATCGATCGATCTGTTAGGTCAATTTATATACGTATTATTATTATTATGATTATTATTATTATTATTATTATTATTATTATTATTATTATTATTATTATTATTATTATTATTATCATTATACGAGACCATAACACTGTATTATCACACGAAATCAAAATGTAATCTGAGAAAGCGAGCCTCACGTATTGAAATAATGAGAGCATGATAATAAATTAATAAATATAGAAGAATCGTCATTATCCGAATGAAATAAAAGACACAATAACTCAGTAAGATAGTATAATAACTCCCATTATTAATAACAACATATTACAGGTATAATCAATAATCAAAATGCATGGGCTTCTTCTCATAATCAAAAATAAATTCTACATTATAATATTCATTTAAGGATTTTGTATGTATCACATAATTGATTGAATAAATTTATACCCATTGTTAAACCAGAATTTTTCTCTCGCCTATGACCTCAGCTTTGATCTGCATAATGCATCGTTACCTATTATAAATTGATGCGGCGTCTTATAGATGGCGATAGCTGCTTCTTTCTCAAACCAACACATCCCATTCCTTACAATAATTTATATTTCCCAACCTAAAACAGTTAAAACTAAGATATTGCATCGTACTAGAATAATAATAATTATAAGCTAAAGCCGCCTATTTTATGTAAATAAACAAAATGGCAGTATCATTTTGTGTTAAAAGATTAATTCTGACTCGATCTAGTCTTCTTAAAACACCGAAAAGAAACGGTTACATCGTACTGTGAGTTCACATTATCATCAATAATCACATTTATTATTGTAGGGTGTCAGGGATGTTTTAAAGGGCGAATAATTATTAAATGTTAAGAATTGAAGGGTGGCACGGCAAAATGGTGTAAGTGCCAAAAAATCAAAAACACGTTTTTTTTTATGAAAAACAAAAAAATCCATACGCACGTCCTTGCAAAACGATATAGCTGACAAAAATTTATTTGCAAAGTTATCAGAAGATGGAATGGCAAAACGGTCTAAGTGCCACACTGAAAAAAAAGTATGAGTTCCACAGCGATAAATTTCGGTACTATAGCAATACTCGTATATGGTATACACTAAAACGACGTTTTAGTCCTATGACTATACTTTTCGCTACCACAGCGACACTGGTATACGCTATACACTTATCCACATACTTATATTAGTACCACGGCGATACGTATTTGGATATTAGAGATACCAGCCCGTTAAAATATAGTATGCCCATAGGACTTATACTTTTTTTTCAGTGCATCATTATAATTTTATAGGAGAGCAAAAAAATGTACCAAAATTTGATGAATCCCAACTCCCGTTAGGTAGGAACCGTCAGGTGGGAACCGGATGGAAACCAGTCGATTGCCGGTCCTCGTTTGCGGATAGAAACTCGCGGATTCCGCTCCGCTATTGAAGAAAACCTAACTCCCTCTGGACATCGACTCCGTGACTTTTTGATACATGAATAAAATATTTCAAAGTGTATTTTCAGTTCTAAGTATTCAGTTTTTTGTATTTTGTAACTCTGTTTCAAATTCCGATTACTCTTACTGTCTCCTGCTGTTGTATACACGATGGTTGTGAGCTATGGAAGATGGAAAATCGGCGCCCGTTGCACGCTTCCGTTGAACCGTGCTGTCTTTGCTACTGCAACAAAATTTAATTTGTCATTCTCCATCCTCAATAATTGATTAATGATCCGAGTATGCAGTCGGGTGACTAAAATACCTACTTTGAATAATCTGAATATGTATATAGCTTGACAATAATTCAACATGAGACTGCGACGATTTGAAGCAAAGAACTGAGTATGGAAGAGGAAAATAAAATCGACTTGCCTGCACTTGAGGCAATCGCATATTATCTCGCAATTTGTCGAACTTTGTTCCAGTACCTGGGTTCGTCGAGCTTTTCGGTTTCTTATCAATTCGAAAATTTCACTTTGGCAGCGTCTGCATGAGAGGTAAAAACTGAACTTGTAAGTCTAGGAAACAGGAGGCAATTATTACGCAATGAATGATAAAAATGACGTAATAAAATTGTAGGAGAAGAAAGACGTAAATATAAATAAATACTTTTCGATGAATCTGATTACATCATTTTTTGCATGCAAATGTTGAGACAGTTCATCATAGCCTTTCACCAATTTGGGGAGACATTTTTTGAACATTGAAGCCTTGAACAAAACAGCCGTGTAACTGGATTCTTGTGCTTGGTTCGAAATCATTATCGATATTATCTGACGACGATTAATTTTCAATTTATCATAGATTTTACAACTTTAGATCCTTGTTACATTAAGGTGCTTTCCTAGGCAATTCCACCAGTCCTGAAAACATCGTGAAAAAATGTGATATTAAACGGAATATCTCTGCCTGGGCACCGAAATCAATGAAACAAAATACGTCGCGCAATTCTATGTGCGACTCCGAACATGTACAGCCCAAAAAATCTTCGTTTTGCGCGAAAAACGTTTCTAAAACCGTTTTTCATGGATATCTTCTCTATTTTCGCGCAAAACGAACATTTTTTGGGCTGTACATGTTCGGAGTCACACATAGAATTGCGCGACGTATTTTGTTTCATTGATTTCGGTGCCCAGGCAGAGATATTCCGTTTAATATCACATTTTTTCACGATGTTTTCAGGACTGGTGGAATTGCCTAGGAAAGCACCTTAAGGTAGTAATATTCCGCGACAGTTATAGCAAAAATTCGACGCTAGAGAGTATATAGCACAGTCAGCTAGAATTCGTTATTCATCAACCCAAAACTTTTTGCCGTTTATGTACTACTCTTAGCCAATCCGGTACGACTAGCTGTTCGTTCGAGCCTGTATTCTAAAATCTGGCGACACTGTCCGAGTTTGTATACACTTTATATCACTTACATCTTCCACAGGTTAATTTTGAGCGAGATGGCGCTGCTGACCGAGTGGCACTGGGAGGAACTACTTTCAGGTAAGAAAGACTTTGCGGGAGGAAAGATTTTGCGGGAGGAAAGACCAGGGCAGAAAGACTTCGCGGGAGGAAAGACTTCCCGGTCGGTAAAACCGCACTTTGCTCCCCGAAAACCGGTAGCAAAATCGGCCTTTGCGTTCATGTGTAAAAAAAACGTATTTGTGAACTAGAGCTAATTTCGGATCCATTCTACACGTAGCATATGGGTTTTTGATGAATTTTTTGGTTTGAAATATTTTATAATATTTCATAAGTAGGCATCTTCCAATTTTGTAGCTAAACAGTAAAGAGATTCACAAATGGCAGTATTGAATTAGTGGAAATGTATTTCGTGTACTTTGCCTGCACCCGGAAGTCGAAAGCACTTTAAATAAAAATTGCGGGCGACTGATAATTCGGTAAACTAATTAAAAAATAGATTGAAATAAATCGAACTGACTTGGAATGAATTTCTCTCACTATTTGAAGTTATCAAAATTTGGAAAGTTGCGCAATTAATCTACATCGATTACGATGCACTTTTAACATCTCCGGACATCTCCTAGATTTCATTCAACTCAAACTTAGGGATTTGAATAGAAACATGTAAACGTCATATTTATTTTCATCAGACAATTACTATACTCATAACCCGTGCAGAAATTTCTTCGGGGAAACTTCGGGGCCTGACCAGGGTCCCCTAACAATTATCGGGCCCAGGTCAGGCTCCCCGGACAAGGCCCGATCGGGGCTGTAACGCTTTAGTCGGTAAGGCCTGATCGGGTTACCCTAGTCGGGCCCTGATATATGGCGCCCTAATCGAGCCCTACCGCGGAAAAAAATTAATTTAGACACCCGAAATCAATTAATTACAATGTATGATGCTTTAATCAACATTTACTAGTCGCACTCAATCGCTCAATGATACAGAGTGATAATTTTAAGATGAGAAAAAAACGCCGCATTATTGTTGTGACCGGGATTCGATCCGGGGATGCTCGCATTCGCTTGTATTACTAGTCGCACGCTCTACCGACTACGCTAAACTACCTATTGAGAATACAAGTCACTTTTTCGTAACTATTTTGAACTTTGTATCTGTCTGAATGATATCAGTCTATCAATGCAGTTAAGATATCTTAACTGAACATCCGGAGTACGAATATCTTCTTAATTGCATGCGACCCGCATTATAGTCTTACTAATGCAACACTAGATAACCCTACTTGAGAACGCCATATGAGATCTGAATTAAGGCCTTAATGAAGCAAGACTGGGTAATATACTACTAACGGACACCGCATGCCCCATTACCAGAGCCATGAATAGGCCTGCACTAGGAAATCTCATTTAGGGAGGCGACATGCCAACCCTGACAGGGCCTCAAGAGGATGACACTGGGCAATCCTAAATATGGATGCCGTGTGCGATCCCTTGCAGGGCCTCAAAAAGGCTGCACTAGACAATTCTACTTGAGGCCGCCACATGCTAACCAAGCCAGGGCCGTAAAAAGGCTGCACTAAGATTACCCTTCGCTCGAAGGTGGTAAGAGAAGTTCCAGAACCCAGAGAGAAAGAACAGTATTTCGTATTAAATACCGGGATGATTTCTTGATAGTATACAGGTGACAGCGCATGCGCCAAATAATTCATTTTCATTGGTCGGTAAAGTCGTCACGCAGTGGTATTTGAGGCCAGCCTGCCTCAGCATACGACGAAACTCGCGCATGCGCAGTCACCTGTATACTATCAAGAAATCATCCCGGTATAAATGGCATTGTAATCCGAATGAGGATTAGACATATGCCTTCGTGCATTTGGTAACACTTCATTAGAATGCGGATTTGGCCTTTAGAATACAATAACAAATTTCGAATGAATCCCTTCGCCTCCCGGAAACAAATTGTACGTATGCCAAATCAAGTATCAGAATTTTTATGAACAATATATCAATATTTGGAATCCATTTGAACCAGTCGACCGAGTCCGCTTAGGGTGAGGAAGTTCCAAGTAAGCGAGCTAATTATGCCCAGCTCGGCTGACTAGGCAGCTGCACTGCATTGTCACTGCATTGTCAGTGCAGCTGCCTAGTCAGCCGAGCTAGGCAGTTAGCTCGCTTACTTGGAACTTCCTCACCCTAAGCGGACTCGGTCGACTGGTTCAAATGGATTCCAAATATTGATATATTGTTCATAAAAATTCTGATACCTGATTTGGCATACGTACAATTTGTTTCCGGGAGGCGAAGGGATTCATTCAAAATTTGTTATTGTATTCTAAAGGCCGAATCCGCATTCTAATGAAGTGTTACTAAATGCACGAAGGCATAATATGTCTAATCCTCATTCGGATTACAATGCCATTTATAATTAATACGAAATACTGTTCTTTCTGTCTGGGTTCTGGAACTTCTCTTAGCACCTTCAAGCAACGTCGGATTAAGGTGGGGGCTAAGGGGGCTGCAGCCCCCGGACATAAGGGGCCCGCTCTCAGCGCGTTGATAATATGGGAAAATAATTATGATGCACTTATCAAAATAAATTATGCTGCACTTTCCGTTTGTTCGGTCGTTCTGGGGATTGCGTGCTCGATAAGAGGAAGAATCTCTTCCCAGTTAAAAGACAAGTATATTAAAAATCGGTTCGTCTTGTCCGATAAATTCTATTCTATGAATGGGAAAATAATGTTCAAAAATTCATCAATACCATTTGAATCCCGGAGAACTAAAGTACCGCTAGCCATAGGTTTGAAAAAGAAATTGCTATGAAAAGAAACATATTTTTGCACATTATAAAATTGCGGAGGTAGAAGAGCATTTTAAAAATTATCATTTATCGAAAATAGGTTGGGCATTCTATGGTAAATCACACAGTATTAAACCCGACCGATTCCAATTTGCTGAATATTTTTTCGTATTGTTGTTAGGTATCACTGATAAGGACATCTGTGATTTTTTCAGATTTTTATTGACAGTCATTCGGATTTTTTTTTTTTTTTTTTACAATAATCGTAACTCCAATTAAACAAATGATTTGGAAAAAAATTTCACATATAATACCACAAGAGCTTCAAAATTATTGGGTATTTCCCGATAGGTTCGTTGCAAACAAATGAAGGAGTCAAGTTTTTTAGGTTACAAAATTACGAGCGCGTAGCGCGAGTGATTGTTCTGAAAAACTTGACGCGTTCGTTTGATTGCAGGGAACCCTGAGGGAAATACTTAATACCCGATTAATTTTGACAGCATACGCTTTCGTTATCTGTAACCAGGAACACCGCACCATAGTTTTCGTCCTCCAGGCCCATCGCTACGTAGTTTTCATGCTCTAGGTCCATCGCACCGTAGTTTCCGTCTTCCAGGTCCACTGCACCGTAGTTTTCGTCCTCCAGGTCCACCTCATCGTAGTTAAAAATTTACTGAATAATGATGCATGAATTATCAACGTCGTGTGTACAACATCAATTGTTCATCAATAATTACTTACAATCGGTCGACCTAGAGGAAGAAAACTACGATGCGGTCGACCTAGAGGACGAGACCGACGTAACGGTGCTCCTGGTCACAGATAACGAGAGCGTATGTTTTACGAATACAACCCCCGGCGACGACATCGTTAACAATCATAATTAACGGGTGAAAGAATTTATCACTAAATTTAATCATTTATTTTTATTTTACTGAAAATTGACCCGCCACGCGGATCAACAGTTACAGTTACATACAACCTAAAAAGTACGTGATATTAATGGTTCACCAGATTCTGGTGAGATTCTGACCAGATACCCCTGAATATCTGCGCAGGTTCTGCCCAGATTGTCTGCCCATGAGATGGTGAATGGCCAGAGAATCTGGTCAATTTTGTACCACGGAGTATTTCTAACACTTTCGCCGAATTCACCGGAAAAAGAATGTTTCTATGCAATCGAATAAAAGTATACTATTTAATCATCAAAAATCTTCGAAGTGACCGTGAAATTTTGCTATCATTTTTTTTTTTTTTTTTTTTTCGGATGGGTGACCCACATGAATAAATCTAATTAGTCTGTGAATAAATAATTTCTAACACATGAAATATTTACTGTGCTCTACCGCTCAAAAAAGAATCAACTATTGGTGAAAAAATCTCAATCCGTTTTTTTTTTTTTTTTCGTGCTACAAGAAACGATTGGAACCGATAGAATCCTATATACAAAATGAGAAAGTTAATTGGGTAACACCGATACAAACGGATTGGAAATGTGAATTGGAAAGGGGCCTTTCGATAGGAAATAACTTGAACAGAAATCCGATTTCGACCCATACAAAACCTTCTATTGGTTTGAATCATTTTTTTTAAGCAGGGATGCCAAGAGAAATTAACCGATATAACTAATAATGGGAGGAGTAAATCTACGGGGATTCTACAGATTACTATGATATCAGTTATCTGCGGTGATCTAACCGAAGAAAAATAGGTGGGTAAGAATTTTAAGGAATTTGGCTGCTTGTAGGTAGGTATTAGATTTTGATAGTAGAATGTAACCGTTGTTGCCGATAGTCAAATGAAGGAACGACGGAATAATCCTTTGTCTAGGAACGCCGCATGTTCGCATGTAGATTGAGATCGGAAGGCGCTGAAAGACGTCTAGGGCTCAAAATGTGTGGCTCGAAATCCAGCACAGTGCAAAAGAAAACCTCCGCCCGGGACTGAATCTGAATTTGGCGCCTCTCCTCATGTATAAAAAATTCGGATTCGAGCAATTTTCTTGCTTGGACTGAAACGATCTTGGTGCGTTATTTACGTGGTTCAGGATTTTCGCGCCCTAAAATTTGAACCCATGCTTCTAACTTTTATACGAACAAAACCAAAAGTTGGTATTTTTTTGACTGCTAATATTGCAGTGACATCCAAGAATCTATGGAAGCACATCGTGAGCCACTGTATACGAGTTATACGACTCAATTTGCATGTCAACCATCTATCATCATTATCGAAACATTAGAAGCTAGAGTTGATGAGACTGAGCCCACTGAGGCTATCAGTACTGATGATTTGAAAATTTCGCTGTGACAGCGTCTAAATCGTAAAAAAACAAAATCGCCACCGTAGTGAAAACGTTATTCGGGTTTCTCTCTTTGTAAACGGAGCCAGTTGCCGTATAAACGAAATGCTAAAAAAATAGGAACTATGCAATTGACGGAAAATACCGACGTTAAATACACCCATTGTCTTAGGCGAGTTTGCTCATGCACATCATGTGTCTCGTACAAATTTTAAAAGAAAAGATTATGTCTTTTGCTAATCTATAGTTCCTTTCGACTACATGCCCGTCAGGGCGATGAGTCATTAAAGGATTAACTAACTAATCTATAGGTCCTTAACAAAACTACTGTGTAACTGTAATCTGGTGCTTACTTCGAAGTCATTGTAACGATATTCGTTACCGGCTATCCGCAATTAACGGAAAAGTACTTCGCGTTAGTTAGTTAGTTAATCGTTTAATGACTTATCGCCCTGGGGGGCATGTAGTCGAAAAGTACATACTTCGCGGAATAACTGCAGTTATATACATGTATTTCACTGCCAGAAACGGTGTCAGATATATACAGGGTGTTATGCCAACCAACTACATCGCAGTACTGCAGGTCTCGGACTGTCGGGTATAGTCGAAAATATGCCGAAAATAAGCCGATAAACATGAGCGCGAAAAATCTGGATCGCCGCTCAACTATTAGACGGTCGAAATTCGATCAACGCGATCGTAGCCACAGATCGTAGCCGCGGATTTCGATTGCTCATAGTCGAGCGGCGAACCAGATATTTCGCGCTCATGCTTATCGGCCAATTTTCGACTATACCTGACAGTCCGAGACCTGCAGAACTGCGATGTGGTTGGCATAACACCCTGTAGGTGGTTCGACTGGGCACATTGTGCTGTGATTATTTGAAGACAACTCGGCGAATATCCGCCAGGTGGCGTCGAGTCTAGTGGTAAGGGTACGCCCTTGTACACCTTTGACCAATTGAGATACGGCTAGTTTCCCCTCAGACTCGATTCTTACAGAATTACGGAATTTACCTAAAAGTATCACAGCCCCCTCTACCGAAATTGCGACCAGGCGAACCACCTATATATCTTACACCGTGGTTTCCTCGTGCAGTTGTGATGTCACAAGGCCCATTCCATTCCAGTTTTCTAGCCAAGTGCAGGAGGAAAGAAGAGGAACACTTGCACCCTTACCGATTCGAATACAACGTATGGTGGTGTGGCTGAATATCCAGCTCTGATATTTCTACCGCGTGAATTAAATTATTTGTAGTACTAAACTTTAAATGTGTGGTTTGAATTTTGTGTAGGACTAAAATTTGTGACTCGAATTATTTGTGGGAATAAGTGTGCACGTCTGAAGCCTGTGTTCAATTAGGTCCACCGTGAGACGTGATCTAATCATTGTGATAAACTATAAACAAATCGAAAATACATACAGAAAGAAATGGATTTCTGGAGGGGACTGAAGAAAATGCACGAAAATTTTGTAGCTGTGAAAATTCACCTATCGAAAACGATTGATAGGAGATACAGAAGGAGTGCCGAAGAATTTGAAGAATCAAGAGTAATATATAGCAGGAGATCCAATATGCCTGCAAATGAAGTTAGTGCGAAACATATTATCGTGGAACCAACAACGAGTGCGGATCGATCGGAAGATGAGAAATCTGAAGCTGTTCTGTATGAGGTTTTGGACCAGGTTTTCAGTCATTTGAATGCTAAGGATTTGTCTAATGCAGCAAGAGTTTCAAAATCTTGGCAAGCTACAGCGCAGCGGGAACGTTTAAGACGAGGTCCCGAAAGTGTCATTCTTCCATACGCGTATGATTGTGAAATATCGTTCGATTATGCTACAGCAGATGAAGATGCAATAAGAAGAATACTGGAGCACGAAAAAACAAGCCATGTTTCTAACTTCATACGATCGAAACCAGAAATGAGTCTTTTTTTCACCACTGATACTTCGGCGGTATGCACAGAACCATGGTATCGAATTCAGCGCCGTTTTTTGGGCGAATTTTTGTACGAACCATACGTCGTTGTTATCGAAACATTAGGAGTTAGCGTCGATGAAACCGAGGCTATTGGTAGAGATAATTTAACGGCCGGTTTATTTTTGCCGTTAACTCAAATGGTGAAAATTAAAGTTGTTTGGCCATATCTGTATGAAATCGAGAATAATCATGAAAAGGAAGACTATGCACATAGTATTGTCGAGAAATTATTTTCAGCAGAACAGGAACATACGTGTATAATAATGTTCACCGAATTCACCGAAGGTGTTTACGACTACGGCATCGAGTCTGAGATAATCGTATCGGAATTCCTCTCTGACATCTTATCTGATCTCGAAAAAAGACGCAAACGAGGAAACTATACTTTGTGGGGTGCAGGTGTGGCATCAATGACAATGACGGGAAGTCACGGAGATGATGCAGTACCTTGGATGGCTGTGAGCATATCAGGACCATCGTTGAGAAGCTGGGCTATTGTGCTTGATTGCAACCTTTCGAAATCTGACGTCGAAAAGAAACTGTTGACTTTGAAAAAAGATGTTCATCTGAGATCTGAAGCAGTGGCTTTAATGCTTGTTCCATCAAATCGAAGAATAACAAGGCCGGAAAAATTGGATAGAATAACTACGTTTAGGAAAATCTTTCCAACTGTACGTCTGATGACAGTTTTCAACGACCAGGAGCATCCCGTGTTTTCTTTTAATTCGACCAGTACTGAAACTGACCAAAAAATACGTCATACGGATTCCGTCGCATATTTGATCTTGTCTTATCGATACCCTCGCCGCTCCTAGGTTTCATATTATTCAAACTTTACTTATAAAAACCATAGTTTGAGAATTTCTAAACTAGTTTTCTATATGAAAAACAAACTTTCGATGAAATGATCCGCTGTCATTGTTTATTTATGAAATTTATAACAATTCAATACATCAGTATAACGATTGTATTATATTGAATCCTAATCATGGAGTTACGTTTCGCATATTGTGGAATAAGAATCTACGCTCAGCATTTTATTATTGTTTCGTCTAATCCAAAGATTTATTGATGTATTGAGTCATTTAATCATTATTATTGAATGAGATCTAAGACTGTATACTGTACGAAATGAAATGTTGAAGAAAATAAATGAACACATCATAAAACCCTACAGAAATAAAGACTACATGGGGAATTCCACGTAAACTCGACCAATAATTTTCCCTCGTCATTTTCGATTCGCTTCACGATTTTTTATACGATTCTACAATCTCGAAAAAGCACTGCTGAATTTTTAAAGATTTTTCCCTCCAACCGTTAATTTTCAATGATTATTCAAACTTATCCCAAAATTGACATTTTTTAAAAATCTCGGAAAAATCTCAAAAATCTTATTTTTCATTCCGATCATTTTGACACCCCTCCCATGATGGGACGATTGTTCCTTCTACTTTTTTCAGCACTTTTAACATTTTGAACGAACAAAACATTATGTTTCAACGTTTCGAAATTTCTCAAAAAATTACCGAAAATTCTGTGTTCAATTCCGAATCTTTTGACGCATGACTCACGATGTCACACGACCACCTCTAGGTTTTTGTACCCCCTGCTAGGTGTTTGTGAAAAGATTCAAAATTGAACACCGAATTTTAGGTAATTTTTGAGAATTTTCGGAACGTTGAAGCATGGTGTTTTGTTTGTTTCAAATGGCAAAAGTGCTGAAAAAAAAAGAAGAAAAAATCATCCCCTCATGGGAGGGATGTCAAAATGATCCGAATAAAAATAGTACATCATGCTGTTAGGGAAAGAAGTGAGCGATTTTGATGAAGGTGAAGTTTGCTGCGCGACTGCGAGAAGACTTACATATCTCATTCGGCCGTGATATGTAGTCATCGCATGCGCTTTCACGCGATTTGGTTAGGTATGAAGCCTACGAAGCAAACGTCCGCGTTGGCATGATAATATGAACGCATTAGTATACATGATGCTGTTAGCCCGAGTCGAAATTTAACGCCTCATTAGAACCTCAAAATTTTACCGTTGGGAGGTTTTTGAGGGTCTAGAGAGGTTTATTTGGTATGGGAATTGAAACCCTCTTTAGCGCCTAAAACTCGTAGTTACCAGACAAATGCAGCATTTTAGGGTCAAATGAGGATCTCACGAGAACCTCGCAAAACCCTCACTGCGCCCTGCCGCGTAGCGGTGCACGGCTGCATGGTGATCGGACTTTATGAGTATCAAAATAGGCGCTAAATTATTATTACGGATTGAAAAGACGTTCATTTGTGCGCTATGAGTACTCAAGCGGGCGCTGAATTTCGACTACAGAGTTGTAGGTTGATAATAGGAGTTTGAGGTCTAAACAGGATCTGTAGAGACGTTATGAGTTGGATGCTATGAGTATCAAAGCAGGCGCTAAATTTCGACTATGGAGGACTTGTAGGTTCAAAATAGGAGTTTGAGGTCTAAATAAGATCTAGAGACGTTGAGTTGGATGCTATGAGTATCAAAGTAGGCGCTAAATTTCGACTCTTGAGGACTTGTAGGTTCAAAATAAGAGTTTGAGGTCTAAATAGGATCTAGAGAGGTTGAGTTGGATGCTATGAGTATTAAAATAGGCGCTAAATTTCGACTCGGGAGGGTACGCCATTCTCGCTTCGCTCAGGCAGCAAACTTCACCCGAATCAAAATCGCGCCTGTCTCCCTGACAGCTTCATGTGATGCGTTCATATCATGCCTATGACGTGCACTCTTGCTCCCTAGGTTTGATAAAACCAAATCGCGTGACTGCGCATGCGTCGACTACATATCACGGACGAGAGAGATATGTGCGTCTTCTGTCCCGTAAGACACGCTCGATATGGGGTTATTTTGACGCATGTAGGATAAAAATAGGATTTTTTTTAGAATTTTTCGAGATTTAAAAAAAAATGCCGATATTGAGATGGGTTTGAATAATCATTGAAAATTAACGGTTGGAGGGAAATATCTGAAAAAATTCAGTAGTGCTTTTTTGAGATCGCAGAATCGTATAAAAAATCGTGATTGGTAAGGAAAAATCATTGATCGAGTTCACTTGGAATTCCCCATGTATAAAAATGATGTAATCATGACAATAAGAATTAAGATATCATTGTTATTCTAATGAAATTTCAGTAAGTTATGCTTATTATTGTCGGCTCCAATTTCAACGGTTGAACGTCGAAACTAGCCAGGATAGAATAATGCTTGTTTACATTCTATTTTGTAACATAAGCCTAAGAATCATCAAGCAAACAAGCGAGAATGATCCCGCGTCTGTCAACGCCACTTGTAGATCATAGTGTGAATCAATGACGAATGTATACCTGGCTCGGAAATTGTAGCTCGATAATTGAATTATGTGTAGGATTGACTGAGAACTGTGTGACTTGGATCAAGTGAAGAACTGATATCCGTTGCTCAAAATATGTGTTAAACAATTTTGTGAAGGAATGAGACTTTTCTGTGGTATACATATGTTATATGTGTTCAAAGTTTACTGTGACGTCATCTGTCCGTTGTGATAATAGAATCGAATAAACCTAAATGATATGAATGAATTTTTGTAAGAAAGTTAATAAAACGATTATCATAAACGTTATAACTCGTGAAAACTGAACTTTTTTTAACAACAACATCTGACTGACGCATCTGGATCAAGTGAGACGAACTAATGATGGAACCAAATGCTGCAGGAAATGCGGATCAACCCGAAGTAAATAGATCTGTAGCCATTCTGTACGATGTCTTAGATCAAGTGTTCAGTTATCTGAATGCCAGGGATTTATCTTACGCAGCAAAAGTTTCAAGAACTTGGCGAGATACAGCGGAACGAGAACTGGCAAGAAGAGGACCCGATGCTGTAATTCTCCAACATGCATACGCCTGTGAAGATCAATTTAACTATTGTACAGATGACGAAGATGAAATAAGTCGAATCCGGTTACATAAAAATAGTACCCATGTTTCGAACTTTATACTATCAAGACCAAGAGTTGCTGTCTTTTTCGCTGATGAAAGCTCAATGGGATACAGGGATCCGTGGTCTCACATAACGAGTTACTTTTTCGATCAGTTTCGACATCCATCTGCTGTCATCGTTCTTGAAATATCATCAGCTTGCGTTGATGAGACTGAGGCTCTCGGTACCAACCATTTAGCAGCTAGCCTTCTTTTACCTGTCGCTCAAATGGTTGATGTAAAAATTATTCGTGTGGAGGCGTTAGACACGGAGAATCATTTAGAAAACAAAGAATACGCGCATAGCATTGCAGATCAATTATTTCCGGTAGAAGATGAGAATACCTGTATATTCATGTTCCATGGCCCGGGTTTCGAATACGACGAGGTTTCTGAGGCATGCGTTTCGAAATTTCACTCTGAAATCTTACACGATATGAAAAAAAGACGCAAGCTAAAAAAATTCGGCTTATGGGGTACATGCGTATCATCACTTGAATCAAATGGCGGCGACCCAGATTATCCAAAACCTTGGGTTGGTATAAGCGTATCAGGACCATCTGTGAGAAGCTGGGCTCTTATACTTGATTGCAATCTAATAGACTCTGATATCGAGGAGAAATTGTTGGCTTTCAAAAAAGATATTCATCTCAGAGGTTCGGCGGTTGCTATACTCTTTGTTCCGTCAAGTCAAAAAGCGACTAGAGCAGAAAAATTGTCTAGAATGGCTGTGTTCAAAAAAATCTTCCCGAATGTCCGTCTCCTGAGCATTTACAACAATCGTAAAAATCCCGTGTTTTCTCTCAGCTCGACCAGCACTGAAACTGACCAAGAAATATGTCACATGAATTCTATCTCATATTTTATCGTGTCTTATGGATTCTTTTAACTCTGCTAAATCTCATTCGCACTCAGACTTATAGGAATTTGAACCAATATATTCCTATAAATGCTATACTTATATCCTTTCGATAATTTTCCGACGCTTTTTTAATCATCGCATAATGCTCTCACAATCCTTTATAATTGATCTTGTTTGAATCATTTTTAGACACATAAATAATCATTGCATGCTTTTATAATATAATCCTTCATAATTAATTTCGTTTTAATAAGATTTACGGCACTGTAGTACGAACAACAATTATAGCTATAAGTTCTTTTCTTCAGCTACTACAGTAAATCGCACGCGTTCGTTTGCTTCATTATACAAAATTTCTATTATATCTAGAGATAATTATATTTCGAATAAATGTGTTATGGAATCTTCATTTTAATAATCATTTAATTACTATATTTTTACATTCAAAGATCGATCGATCTGTTAAGTCAATTTATATACGTGTTATTACTATTATTATTATTATTATTATTATTATTATTATTATTATTATTATTATTATTATCATTATTATTATACGAGACCATAAGACTGTATTATCATACGAAATCAGAATGTAAACTGAGAAAGCGAGCCTTACGCATTGAAATAATGAGAGCATGATAGTAAATTAATAAATATATAAGAGTCGTCATCATCCGAATGAAATAAAAGACACAATAACTCAGTGAGATAGTATAATAACTCCCATTATCATTGAATATGATAATAACAACATACTACAGGTATATTCAATAATCAAAATGCTTGGGCTTCTTCTCATAATAAAAAATAAATTCTACATCATAATATTCATTTAAGGATTTCGTATGTATCACATAATTGATTGAATAAATATACACCCATTTTTAAACCAGAGTTTTTCTCCCGCCTCTGACCTCAACTTTGATCTGCATTTGATCTGCATAACGCATCATTACCTATTATAAATTGATGCGGCGTCTTATAGATGGCGTAGCTGCTTCTTTCTCAAACCAACACATCCCATTCCTTACAATAATTTATATTTCCTAACCTAAAACAGCTAAAACTAAGATGTTGCATCGTACTAGAATAATAATAATTATAAACTAAAACCGCCTATTTTATATAAATAAACAAAATGGCAGTATCATTTTGCGGTAAAAGATTAATTCTGACTCGATCTAGTCTTCTTAAAACACCGAGAAGAAACGGTTACATCGTACTGTGAGTTTACATCAATAATCATATTTATTATATTATAGGTTATGTCGCGTTCCTCAATATTACGATATTATTCATCAATCATCTCTAATCTTTCGTATTTTCTTTCAGAGATTATAATTTACATAACTAATGCTTATCCTCTCTTCTTTATTTATAATTTCGTTATAAATATAAATCTTCATGAAGTCTATTTTAATAAGTTTTCTATTTTGGTATTACTGATAGAGGCCCATGCACAGGCGACTTGGTCGCCTCTATGGGAGTCTGCATTGAGGACCTGTGTTACTCACTGTATACTGAATGTCTGAATAAATGAATAAATAAATAAATAAATTCGGCTTGGTTCAATAAGGTTCCGACTACATGCCCATCCCAGGGCGATAAGTCGTAAAAGGATTGAAGAAGAAGAAGAATAAATTCGGCTAACTATGAGTCCAATTAATGAATATAAAATGGAATAAAAATAAAAAGTTAAAAAGATTCTCCAAAACGAAATAATAACTTAAAATTATTCGTTTAAGGATGTAGTTCGGGTTAAAAATGCCTTTTTTTGTAAAAAACGTATTAAAAATTCAATTTCTCGAGTTTTGTCTACTGTACAACAATTTCCTCACGTGAATCTTTTATTTATGTCTCTCTGATACCCCAAAAAAATGGAGATTGCTATATCCTAAGTATTTCATCGCCAGTTCCATTTCCAGCGTAGCACTGCTTTGAGGCCTTTTTGGTGCTTCCCATCTGATCTTAAGCTTGTATGGACAATGTTATACGTTTTTTTTCATATTCTTGAGTGTACAAATGTATACCAAGAAGTTGGCATTAATATATTATCAATTGTGGAAGATAGCTTTTAACGTGTACTACATCCTTAAGGTGGTTCTTTACCTACAGTCCCACCAAACGTGGGTTTCAGAGATGATTTTGAACACTTCTCGATGGGCAAAAAATCTCAAAAAAATCAAGCATGTAGAAGATCCTCGGGAGATTGATTTTGCATAATAATAATTCAAAAAAGTTATCAACAAATTGATGGGAAAAAAAACTGTGCAAGAAATTAGCCGATGACCCAACTTTTTTTTTAGGTGAAAATGATTTGAATGAATGAGGTGAATGAATTTCTTAAGAATTTTGTTAAATGTTTGAAAATTGCGTTTTTTTATACCTGACAAGACCGACCTAAATAACATATCCGCTCTAAATTTTCAAAGCCCAAACTGACACACAACGCCAGATGCCATCAGCCATGCTTCCACGCCTTCAGCTACTTGTTACCTCACGCGTGGCTGCAGAAAGTTTGACAGCTTTTGAGATCTCATCAGTTTCATTTTAATGATCGTAATCGCCAAATATCTAACACTAAAAAAAAAATAAATAAATAAAAAATAAATAAAAAAATAAATAAATAAATCACTAAATATCATTTTTTCTATTTCATATCTCAATGCGAAAGCTTGGCAATTATTTTTCTCCAATTCAATTTGAATAATTAATTTATCGTGATCTTACGGAGGTGATCAATCATTTTCTTTACACATGAACGGAAAGGCCGATTTTGCTCCCTATTTTCGGCGAGCAAAGAGCGGTTTTGCCGCTCGAAAAGTCTTTCCTCCCTGAAAGTCTTCCCTCCTGGCCTTTTCTCCCTAAAAGTCTTTTCTCCCAGTCCTTGCTCACCAATATGAAGTTGCACTACTGTCGGCGCAAAAAGGTTTGGCCCCTCTGTTTGAGTGATCATAACTTCTACAGGAAAATTGGTAGAGCATCGAGTCTGGAAAGATCGGAAAGCGCCAAGTTTTCTGCGTCTAATGGTTGTTAGTAAATTTCCGTGTAAAAATCGTGAAAGCCGTTATGATCTCCGAAAAGTTAAAAAACGTAGTTTTTCGGAGTCCATCGCCATACGTCAACTTCAAATCGCCAGGTGCAAAAAGGTCCAATGGTGCGATTTGGGGAACGGATCGGTACGGACGAACCTGAGCCGGCTCAAAATTATCGTCAGGGTATACACTTTTTGATTCCGTAATCAGTTTTTGGTTCGCAATAGCGGACTTCCAGCAATCGACGTCAACAATTTTTCAAATTTGCGCGGGGCCGCCTGTGTCCTCCAGCTGCTTTCACGATTTTTACACGGAAATTTGCGAACAACCATTAGACGCAGAAAACTTGGCGCTTTCCGATCTTTCCAGACTCGATGCTCTACCAATTTTCCTGTAGAAGTTATGATCACTCAAATAGAGGGGCCAAACCTTTTTGCGCCGACAGTAGATTCATCTATCCTCTATTTTCCTTCATGAACAAAACAGAAGACGGTAGGACCAACTTCATACCTATACTGTTTTGTTTAAAGCAGCAACCAAATAAATAAATCATAACTTTAGTTGATTTATTAAAGATTAATGGGTAAAACCGATTTTTCCTCAAATAGGTAGCAAAATCGGCCTCCGCTCATGTGTAAAGAAAAATAACGTGTGCACCACGGGAGCAACGTTTTCGCTTCCTCGGTGTAGTTTACCGCCCTCGCGTTTCGCTCGGGCAGCAAGCTACACCTCGGGGAGCGAAAACGTTGTTTGCTCCCATGATGCACAATATACTATTCTTCAACTGGATTCAATATCATCTGATCCTCTGGAAAGTCGAGGTACTAAAATACCAAATATTGAATAAAAAAAATTGTACAAATGTTGAACGAAAAAATAAATATATCATAAAGAAAATAAATATGAACACGAGTATTCCTCGCTCCTTTGATGTTGATTGATGCATTCCTATAGTTCACACTCGGAACTTCCGACTATCTATGACCAGATATTCCAAGCACGTGGGACCAGGAATAAATCTGCCCGACATTTGAGCTGTGCTACGTAGGGTAATGTTCATTAATGGGTTCGCAGTGGCTAACTGTTTTTTCTGACTTTTTCTGATATAATAGAATAAAATAATGTTATATTAGTTTTATAAGGGGTTATAATTATAATAATTATTATTATTATTTCAGCCGTAGGCACATGAAATACGACTAGAATGGAGTCTCGTTTCCGAAAAAGTCAGAAAAAGAATTTAGCTACCGCGAACCCATTAATGAACATTAATGTACGTATCCACAGGTAATTCCGGGTCCAATTCTATTCGAGTTGGAAATAATAAGATACTAACAATTTCCTTCAATTGATTCAGCCAGTTCGTTATAAAACTTACCTACCATGAATAGAAACATGTGAACGTCATATTTATTTTCATCAGACAATTAGTATACTCATAATCTGCTCGGAAACAAAATGGTATAACAGTTTATTATGAACACCGATCAGGGGTCTCTTCGACGTTCAAAACCGCACACGTAAATGCGCCTGATCATATCGCGTCCCTAATGCCATAAAAGCATACAGCGTATGCTTTTAGCATAGGTTATATGCCTTTATGGCATTACGGACGCGATATGCAACCTACTGAGCATAAGAGATCGATATAAAATACTCCGGTAGATATATGACACTAAAAGTTAATTTAAAACCGAACTAAAAAATGACGCTATCTGGCGAGCAACTCACGAACGATACATGCCAAGAGAAGATCACCGATATACCTAACTAATAAGGGGAGGAGTAAATCTATGGGAATTCTACAGATTACGGTTAATTAGTCATCTGCGAAAAATAGGTGGGTAAGAATTCCAAGGAATTTGGCTGCTTGTAGGTAGGTATTAGATTTTGACAGTAAAATGTAACCGTTGCTGCCGGCTGCAATTTGAATAGTCGAATGAAGGAACAACGGAATAATTCTTTGCCTAGGAACGCCGCATGCATGTTCGCATGTAGATCGAAATCGGAAGACGCTGAAAGACGTCTAGGGCTCAAAATATGTGGCTCGAAATCCAGCACCGTGCGAAGGAAAACCTCCGCGCGGGACTGAAAGTGAATTTGGCGCCCCTCCCTATAAAAAAAATTCTAATTCGAGCAATTATCTTGCTTGGATTATACAACGATCTTGGTGCGTTATTTACGTGGTTCAGGATTTTCGCGCCCTAAAATTTTGGCGCCCTCTTAGAAACCCATGCTTCTAACTTTTATACGAGCAAAACGAAAAGTTGGTATTTTTGTCACTGCTAATATTGCAGTGATATCCAAGAATCTATGGAAGCACATCGTGAGCCACTGTATATGATTCAATTTGCATGTCAACCATCTATCATCGTTATCGAAACATTTGAAGCTAGAGTTGATGAGACTGAGGCTATCAGTATTGATGATTTAAAAATTTCGCTGTGACAGCGTCTAAATAGGAAAAAACAAAATCGCCACCGTAGTGAAAACGTTATTCGGGTTTCTCTCTATGTAAACGGAGGCAAGTACCGTATAAACGAAATACTAGGAGAATAGGAACCATGCAATTGACGGAAAATACCGACGTTGAATACATCCATAGTTTTAGGCGAGTTTGCTCATGCACATCATGTGTCTCATACAAATTTTGACATAAGAGATTATGTCTTTTGCTAATCTATAGGTCCTTTCGACTACATGCCCGTCAGGGCGATAAGTCATTAAAGGATTAACTAACTAATCTATAGGTCCTAAACAAAACTACTGTGTAACTGTAATCTGGTGCTTAGTTCGAAGTCATTATAACGGTATTCGTTACCGGCTATCCGCAATTAACGGAAAAGTACTTTGCGGAATAACTGTATTTCACTGCCAGGCAAGATGTAAGTAAGATATATAATATGAGCTAATTCACAAATTCCCGGTGTGGTTTTGGACCTCAAAATTTTCGACCATTTTTTTTTTTTTTTTTTTTTTTTTTTGTCATTAATGGGTTATTTCCGTGAAAATGAGTCGGAAGCCACCGCAATATAATTTTTATTAGTGCCGCTTACGGCATTTGTGATATTTCGCGTTGTCAACGGTTTTTTGAGAATACCCGAGAAGTTGATAGTCTAGCAGAAAATTTTCAACACATTTTTCGAAGGAAATTTTTCGCTCTTTTCATTGAAAATATTTTCATCCACCGCAGACAACCGGAAGTTCAAAATACATACGGCTGAACTTTCTTCCGCAAGTCCAAATTCGATTTTTTTTTTCGCCATTCGACAACTTGAAATATTCCCTTTGACATGACAAAATTATAGACTGGGCGACCACATACTTAATACACTTACTTAAGGGGGGAAATCACATTAGGATTTTCAAAAAATTGGATTTTTTTTTATTATATAAATTGTTAGTATAACTATTCAAGAATACGTTGCCAAAATTTCAAAGCGAAATCCGAATTCGTTTCGACTCTATGAGCCTAAAACCGATCGCCCATCGGGTCAGCGCCCGGGCGCACCGCTGGGTGCTCCGCTCGCTCAGATAGTCACTTATTTTTTGTTTCTTTTTTTTTTTCAAATGCTTGTTACAGGGCGATTGTATAGACGGTACTAGAAGCATCGGCATCATTTTGATTATATCCCGGTAAAGCGTTGCTTTACCTCACTTGGCGTCAGTTTGATAATTATTTGTTTCGAACGCGTTTTTCTCGAAACTACATTTTTTTGATTTGCGGGAATTCTAGCTCAAAAAGTTATGGACCGATCGTTATGAAAATTGAAAGTGTGTTTCTTTATAAAATTACGAAGAATATGAACCAACATTTGGGATGATATCATAATCTGAGGGGATTTTTTTATTGCAAAATAAGTGAAAAAAATGGTGAAAATCGAGAAATTCCTTCCAAACACCTGTAAAAACTTCAATTTTTACAATTTTTACAATTCCCGCAAACAAAGAACTCGGATGACAACCTTCAATGGACAACAGCCAATAACTTCCACATTTTAGGTCATAATGACTTGAAAAAATTTGTGAATGTAATTCAAAATAACAATAAAATAATGTCAAAGTTAGATCAAATTCGAATTAATTCTTCACACTCAAAAAAATTCGTAAAAAACGCCCGAAAATCAGCCTCTTAATGTGATTTCCCCCCTTAAAGTCTATAACCACATACTTAAGTATGTGCTTGCCTAGTCTATAATTTTGACATGTCACGGGAAATATTTCAAGTTGTCGAATGGCGAAAAAAAAAAATCAAATCTGGACTTGCGGAAAAAGGTCCAGCCACATGTATTTTGAACTTCCGGTTGTCTACGGTGCATAAAAATATCTTCAATGAAAAGAGCGGAAAATTTCCTTCGAAAAATGTGTTAAAAATTTTCTGTTAGACTATCAACTTCTCGGTCATTTTCAAAAAACCGTTGAAAACGCGAAATATCAAAAATGCCGTGAGCTGCACTGATAAAAATTATATTGCGGTGGCTTCCGACTCATTTCCACGGAAATAACCTATTGTTGACAAAAAAAAAGATGGTCGAAAATTTTGAGGTCCAAAACCACACCGGGAATTTGTGAATTAGCTCATATAGGTGGTTTGACTGGGCACAATGTGCTGTGATTGTTTTAATACAACTCGGCGAATATCCGCCAGGCGGCGTCGAGTCTGAGGGGAAACTAGCTGTATCTCAATTGGTCAAAGGTGTACAAGGGCGTACCCTTACCACCTTTGACCAATTGAGATACGGCTTTAGACTCGACGCCGCCTGGCGGATTCTTACGGAATTGTCCTAAAATTATCACAGCCCCCTCCACCAAAATTGCGACCAGTCGAACCACCTATATATCTTACACCGTGGTTTCCTCGTGCAGTTGTGATGTCACAAGGCCCATTCCATTCCAGTTTTCTAGCCAAGTGCAGGAGGGAAGAAGAGGAACACTTGCACCCTTACCGATTCGAACACAACGTATGGTAGTGTGGCTGAGTATCCAGCTCTGATATTTCTACCTCGTGAACTAAATTATTTGTAGTGCCGAAATTTAAATGTGTGGTTTGAATTATGTGTAGGACTGAAATTTGTGACTCGAATTATATGTGGGAATAAGTGTGCACAACTGAGGCCTGTGTTCAATTAGGTCCACCGTGAGACGTGATCTAATCATTGTGATAAGTAAATCGAAAATACATAAAGAAAGAAATGGATTTCTGGAGGAGACTGAAGAAAATGTACGAAAATTTTCTAGTTGTAGACATTGGCCTATCGAAAATGATTGATAAGAGATATAGAATGAGTGCCAAAGAATTTGAAAGATCAAAAGTAATGTGTCGCAGAAAATCCCAATATGCCTGCAAATAAAGTTAGCGCGAAACATATTATCGTGGAACCAACAACGAGTGCGGATCGATCGAAAGATGAGAAATCTGAAGCTGTTCTGTATGATGTTTTGGACCAGGATTTCAGTCATTTGAATGCTAAGGATTTGTCTAATGCAGCAAGAGTTTCAAAATCTTGGCAAGCTACAGCACGGCGCACAGTGGGGAATTTGCACGAAAACGTGGCCAAAACCCAAAAAACGAACTTTTCCATGCAGGTATAACGACCGGGGGGATCGATTAAGAACTAATTTCTGCATAACCTCCCGGTTGTCCCGACCCTTTAACTGTCATAGTCTCTTAGATATTTCGGTTCAAAGTTGACCTTCGTCCGTGACGGTTGCGTACCTGAATTTCGCTATCATATCCGCTTCAACTTTGAACACTTATAACTCAGCAGTGAAAAGTGATAATCAATTTCTACAAAATTGATCATCTTCCTCAAGGTATGTAGAAAATGTTGCCCATTTCAAAATTAAAAAATAGTATTCATTGTCCATGTTTACGTAGTCTCACGATAATCCTGAAAAGTGCCTTCGTTCGGAAACAAATATTGACTTTGCGTAGACTTTTGGTTCAGAGTCCCACGACATCCCACCTTCGTTTTTTCTTTTTTCAACTGTAGCTTAGAATATCAGCTTTCGAATGAAGTGTGTATGAGAGTGCGCAAACGTGCGCGAGCTGTTCCAGAATATTTTTGGTGAACGTATGCGTGTTCCGAGAAGGCCCCCGGCGCTCGCTCGCCGCGCCGCGTTTCCATGTCAGTGCAGTCAGTCAGTGAAGTCAGCCGAGCTGGGCAGGTAGCGCGCTTACTAGGAACTTCCTCACCCCGGACTCGGTCGACTGGTTTAAATGGATTCCAAATATTGATATATTGTTCATAAAAATTCTGATACCTGATTTGGCATACGTACAATAATTGTTTCCGGGAGGCGAAGGGATTTATTCGAAATTTGTTATTGTATTCTAAAGGCCAAATCCGCATTCTAACAAAGTGTTACCAAATGCACGAAGGCGTATGTCTAATCCTCATTCGGATTGCAATGCCATTTATCATTAATACGAAATACTGTTCTTTCTCTCTGAGTTCTGGAACTTCTCTTACCATCTTTAAGCGAAGGGAAATCTTTTCAATGAAAAATGGAAGCACTTCTCGTCAGAATTGATTTCACTTTTAGCGAGCCCAAGCATTAGACGAATAGATGAAATACATTTCCGCTAATTGAATACTGAAATTTGTGAATATTTTTACTGTTTAGCTACAAAATTGGATCCCAATTTGCGAAATATTATAAAATATTTCAAAACAAAAAATTCATCAAAAACCCATATGCTACGTGTAGAATGGATCCCAAATTAGCCCTAGTTCGCAAATGACCCTGATGGTATCTGCATCAGACAAAATTTCATCTTTGGGAAGCCATAACTACCGTGTTTTTCATCGTACAGACTTCGCTCGGGAATCCTTTTCTTCGTTTCGAAATTCTCTAGATGAATATTTTTTTCATTTTTTTTTTTTTTTTTTTTATTTCGCTTCAGTTAAGGCGTTGCCTTGAAAAGTAATCTTTGGGAACCCATAACTGCCGTGTTTTTTATCGTACAGACTTTTCGTTTTCAAATTCTTATACTTTATTCTATCGACATACATTACGATACAAGTGGGCAAAACAAGTGCGCTGCTCTCGGTTCAAGGTATAACGAATGCCAATACTTTAAACAGTACAGCCTATAAATCACAGCTTGATTAAACTATCGTCAAAATTAATCCACAAAAAAATGTTGCCGCGATACGATCAGCAAGTGATTCGAAAAACTCCATGTGTTAATCGTTACACTAAACGTTGAACGGAACACTCCAAGATTATTGGCTTGCACCGTTTAATATCCCATAAAATATCGAGCTGCTAATTTTTTGTTCATGGTAGGTAATAGTGTTATAACGAACTGGCTGAATCAATTGAAAGAAATTGTTATTATTTTATTATTTCCAACTCGAATAGAATTGGACCCGGAATTACCCGCGTAAAAATAAATTGCGAGGGCATTATATTGCAAGTATATGGGATTGTCTAATTGGTCATGCATTGGAAACTTCTTACTCGTAGGTTTCCCATATATGGTTGAACGGTTGCTAAGGGACAATATACACTCTGTATCCCATACGAATCCAATATACTGGGGCAAATATATGAGCAATATTTATCAAACATTTCTACCAAATAATGGCGATACGGTGTAGATGATATGTGAGCAATATATGGCAAATATCTTTGGAATATATCACAATACCTTAAATTTGCCATAGTATCGAATGCAATTTACAAGAGAATAATATGACTACAACGGCAATTGCAAAATTTTCAATCATCTGCATTCTGGTGAAAATCTAGTGCAAATCTTAATTGTTCAATAAAAATGGTTGTATTTCTACCGGGGAATATAGGATAATTTTTGAGTTAATACAGGCATGCATAAAATAAGTACTCATTCAATTAGACCTAAATATTTTAATTCGTTTATTTTCGAATGAACATCGTGAAACAATAAATATTTATTGAATAACCATTAAATCAAACAAAAATACGTAATCACAGACTAGGTTATTTGGCATAGAATCGTATCGGTCGCTGTTATTTTAAGAAATTATGTCAAAACGTCCGCTGTTGTTCAAAGACTACTGCTGGAATAAACAAATTCGATTGAAACGGTTACTCTCGGATTTGAAATCACACGCTGAGGATGAAACAACTGCAACAGATTCATTACCTTCTTTAAGTATTTTCATTTCATCAGGGTTTTGCAATTGGTCGACGATACGCCCAACCCAGACAAGACTGCACAGAGTATTGAAGAACGTGATGGTATTTATTATTATTTTCAACTGTCATTACAATTTCAATTTGGTCTTCAATCGGTTTCCTGAAAAAGTTTTCGCTCCTGACTCAACTGTAATCGCTACCGATTTATTGACCCGAAATGCGAGTCAAAAGTAGCATATTTTACCCTCTTATATACTTTATTCACCACAAATTCTCATTAGCGGGAAATAATGAGTCATCATTTTTTTATTCGTCATCATGTAATTGTTATTATAATTTTCTTAATTGTTCAGATTAAATAAAAAAAAAAAAATCAAATTTCTCATCCCCCACAAATGCGGTTTTCAGTTTATTCTGGTTTTCTCTCTTTAGTTCACAATGAAGTGGCCATCATCGAGTCGGGAATTCGGTCAAAGAGCTGCGTTACGTCAAATGGCTGATGGTCAAATGGCTGAGGCTCGAGTGTAGTAACATAAGAAACTATTTTGAGTTCTGTTTTTGTTATTCTGGATTTCGAGACATAGCAGAGGGTAGGCGGGGTGTCCCCACTCCCCCGTTTTGAGGGATTACCTTGTCAGAGTCGATGTATGATTGAGATCACTACTGACTTGGACTCCGAACTGAAGTGGCCCGAGTCCGTTCCAATTTTCAAAGGGCCATTATTTTGTCAATAATAGATGAAAAAAAAAAAAAAATTTATCTGAGATTATCGTATACGTAGATGCTAGAAAAATTAAAAATAAAAATGATGATGCAACCCAATTCACTCTATACGTTTGTTTATTTATCGATTTTATTGAAATGTATGAAAAATATACAAGGTATATTACATATAGGTGGACTAATACCATGCGGGTGTAAGCGCCAAAAAAAATTTTTTGTTTCAAAATCTTACGGGCATATCTACGAAAAAAAGATTTTTCTGCGCTAATGCCCGTATGGTATTAGTCCACCTATATGTAATATACCTTGTATATTTTTCATACATTTCAATAAAATCGATAAATAAACAAACGTATAGAGTGAATTGGGTTGCATCATCATTTTTATTTTTAATTTTTCTAGCATCTACGTATACGATAATCTCAGATAAATTTTTTTTTTTTTTTCATCTATTATTGACAAAATAATGGCCCTTTGAAAATTGGAACGGACTCGGGCCACTTCAGTTCGGAGTCCAAGTCAGTAGTGATCTCAATCATACATCGACTCTGACAAGGTAATCCCTCAAAACGGGGGAGTGGGGACACCCCGCCTACCCTCTGCTATGTCTCGAAATCCAGAATAACAAAAACAGAACTCAAAATAGTTTCTTATGTTACTACACTCGAGCCTCAGCCATTTGACCATCAGCCATTTGACGTAACGCAGCTCTTTGACCGAATTCCCGACTCGATGATGGCCACTTCATTGTGAACTAAAGAGAGAAAACCAGAATAAACTGAAAACCGCATTTGTGGGGGATGAGAAATTTGATTTTTTTTTTTTTATTTAATCTGAACAATTAAGAAAATTATAATAACAATTACATGATGACGAATAAAAAAATGATGACTCATTATTTCCCGCTAATGAGAATTTGTGGTGAATAAAGTATATAAGAGGGTAAAATATGCTACTTTTGACTCGCATTTCGGGTCAATAAATCGGTAGCGATTACAGTTGAGTCAGGAGCGAAAACTTTTTCAGGAAACCGATTGAAGACCAAATTGAAATTGTAATGACAGTTGAAAATAATAATAAATACCATCACGTTCTTCAATACTCTGTGCAGCCTTGTCTGGGTTGGGCGTATCGTCGACCAATTGCAAAACCCTGATGAAATGAAAATACTTAAAGAAGGTAATGAATCTGTTGCAGTTGTTTCATCCTCAGCGTGTGATTTCAAATCCGAGAGTAACCGTTTCAATCGAATTTGTTTATTCCAGCAGTAGTCTTTGAACAACAGCGGACGTTTTGACATAATTTCTTAAAATAACAGCGACCGATACGATTCTATGCCAAATAACCTAGTCTGTGATTACGTATTTTTGTTTGATTTAATGGTTATTCAATAAATATTTATTGTTTCACGATGTTCATTCGAAAATAAACGAATTAAAATATTTAGGTCTAATTGAATGAGTACTTATTTTATGCATGCCTGTATTAACTCAAAAATTATCCTATATTCCCCGGTAGAAATACAACCATTTTTATTGAACAATTAAGATTTGCACTAGATTTTCACCAGAATGCAGATGATTGAAAATTTTGCAATTGCCGTTGTAGTCATATTATTCTCTTGTAAATTGCATTCGATACTATGGCAAATTTAAGGTATTGTGATATATTCCAAAGATATTTGCCATATATTGCTCACATATCATCTACACCGTATCGCCATTATTTGGTAGAAATGTTTGATAAATATTGCTCATATATTTGCCCCAGTATATTGGATTCGTATGGGATACAGAGTGTATATTGTCCCTTAGCAACCGTTCAACCATATATGGGAAACCTACGGGTAAGAAGTTTCCAATGCATGACCAATTAGACAATCCCATATACTTGCAATATAATGCCCACGCAATTTATTTTTACGCGGGTACCTCTAGATACGTACAGTAATGTTCATTAATGGATTCGCGGTGGCTAAGTTCTTTTTCTGACTTTTTCGGAAACGAGACTCCATTCTAGTCGTATTTCATGTGCCTACGACTGAAATAATATTAATAATAATTATAACCCCTTATAAAATAGTATATTATGCTGCCAGGGCCGAACGACAGTGTTTTTTGACCCGGGTGAAGTTGGCTGCACGAGACGAGGGCGAGAGCGAAGCCCGAGCCACAGTCGAGTGCAGCCAACTTCACCCGAGTCAAAAATTACTGTCAATCTGTCCATGCTGCATACCATATTTCTCGTAACAAGCGCACGGAAAGTGGGGTTTGTCCTCATTTAGAAGCGGAAAATGAGTCTTTGAGTCAGGATTCAATTAACTCACTGATATATATTCTAACTCGATAGCCGATCGACCAAAATCGACCAAAATCGACGTCGCTGCATGGTGGCGACGTTCGGAACTGGAGGACAAATATTTTCATTTTTGACCAGCATTTTTGTCCTCGAACCTAAAAAAACTAACGAATTGGATCCTGACTCAAAAAGACTTATTTTCCGCTCTTAAATGAGGACAAAAAAAAACCCACTTTCGGTGCACGTGTTACGAAAACAATATAACATTATTTTATTTTATCATATCCGAAAAAGTCAGTGTAGTATTGTACAAAATACGATATAGGGATACCCCTAGAAGTAGGGTTGATAGATTAGATTAGATTAGATTCATTATCCCAGACAGCATCAAACTTCAAAATATGTCCTATGGATGTCCTATGAACATACCGACGTCCCATAGATGTGCTATGGATATCTTTTGAACTTTGATGCTGTCTGGGATGCCATGGGACAAGTCCCTTATGGCAGCAATACAAAATACATACTATATATAAATCAGAATCGAACAGGTTGAAAGAGCAAAATACAATAAGCAAAAGGCAAAAATGATAATAATGTGTGTGCATGAATGAAAGCCAATAAAGATAAAAATAATAGTATATTGTGTATCAAGGAGGCAAAATAGGTCTTTTAATGCCGAGCGTAAGTTCGCAATACGAGTCGTAGACGAGTCGAAGACGAGTATTGCGAAGACGCTCCGCATAAAAGACCTTTTCATCATTCTAGCCTCAAAATCGCAACTTCGTCGCGATTTTGAGGCTTTCCTGATGAAAAATAATAATCGTTACTTGTACGTAAAGACTTTTTGACGAAACGAGTTACAGCACTCGCCTTCGGCTCGTGCCGTAAACCTCTCGTTTTGTCAAAAAAGCCTTTCCATACGAATACTGAAATGTACTATTGCCTCCGTCTTAAGAAAGATACAACAGATAATAAGCAGTCTAGGTATAGGATAGTCAGTAGGAATACGAATAAAGAACACGAACGCTACTGAGCGATCACTTACATTAAATTGTGCCTTTTAATTAACAATACCTCGAACACTACATTGGCGACGAGGTGAAAAAGAAGAAAAAGAAAACGGGAAAGACCGGAAAATAGAAGAAAAGAAAAAAAAAGAAAAAGGTAAAAGGCTAAAAAGAAGAAACTTAGCTAGAAACCGGTACAAAGACGCTTCGAAACAAAAGAAACTGGCGATCCTAGCACATTGCAGAGAATTCGAGACGTTCCCAGTGCAGGAAAGCGGATCAACAGTAGCAACAAGATGGAAAAGGTGACGATAAGACGAAGAATTAACAAAGTTTAAGAAGAGCATACAAACAACCAGATGGAACGAAGACCAAAAGAAATACGAAATCCTTCAACATGAACTGGGAGTTGTCGAAGACATCGTAGTACGGGGGACAAGAATCATTATACCAAGGAGCCTACAAGAAAGAGTGTTGCAGATTGCACATGAGGGACACATTGAAATCGTGGGCATGAAGCAAAGACTAAGGATAAAGGTATGGTGGTTGACACTCGACAAAGACGTAGAACGATGGTGCAAATCGTGCCACGGTTGCCAACTAGTGGGAATACCAGACCCACCGGAACCAATGGCTCGACGACGACTATCAACGCAGCCATGGGAAGTGGGAAGCATGGACTTTATGGGACCATTGCCGTCAGGACATAACATCTTGGTGGTAATCGACTATTTCAGTAGATTTTTTGAAATTGAGTTGATGAGTCCGTCACTGCAGATAAACTAGTTGAAAAATTCAAGATTATGTTTGCAAGATACGGAATGCCCAATACTGTAATCAGCGACATTGGATGAACGTTCATCGACAGCAGACTTGAAAGCGTTCCTGTAAGAAAATGCAGTACATCGCCACCACTCGACTCCGTTTTGGCCGCAAGCAGACGGTGAAGTAGAGCGACAAAATAGGTCAATTCTAAAAAGACTTGAAATAGCACAAGCAACAGGAGTTGATTGGAAAAGAGAACTACTAACTTATCTGTTTGCATACCGCACGACTCCACATACTGTGACAGCAGTAGCTCCAGCTGAACTAATGTTCACCAGGAAAATAAAATCAAAAATACCGGACCTAACAATAATAAAAACACAATACAACGATGAAGAAGTACGAGATAAAGATTTCGTCAAAAAAGAAGAGGGAAGAATATATATGCAGATGAGAAACGACATGCCAAAGAAAGCGAAATTACAAAGGGATACAAGGTATTAATTCAGCAGCCAAAAGAAAATAAACTTTCTACAACATACAAATCAGTTCCAATGACAGTAATAAGTACCTACAGAAGGCAACTCAATCGTCGCAGAAACTCCAGATGGAATAAAGTATCGGCGGAACTGCACTCATTTCAAACGGTATACAATCAGACCACAACAACCGAACCAAAGAGAGAAACCAAAGACCACAGAAACCGAAGACTGTCATCTGGAAGAAAATGATCAAATAATCAGACCAGAACCTATGCGGAAGCCAACGAGATGACAACGAAAAGACTACAGCGAGAGACTCGCAAACCATCAAGACTGAATGACTATATCCTTAACTTGTACTAATAAATAGCTAGGGAAAATACAACACACTAGGACCTCGATTTAAACGACGGTCCCCATCATGACGCATTTATCGATCGGTTTGCCGCGTTGTGGATTCAACAAGGTGAGATGCGTAGCTGGTCCCGCCACTTCGAGGTCCTAGTGTAAATAGCTATAGAACATACAGATAAATAGCTAGCAGAAAAAAAGGAAGAGATTGTAGTATTGGACAAAATACGATATAGGGATATCCCTAGAAGTAGGATTGGTAGATAGCAGTCTAGTTAGGATAGTCACTAGGAATACTATGAAGGGTAGAGGTAAGGAGGACTATCTCTCATGGGGCATCAGCAGCAAAAGTGTCCGTAAAAATCAGTAAAAATGGATTAAATAATAGTTCCGGAAGTACCCAGAATGGCGCTCGTGAGCAATCAGGGTAACAAATCGCAAGATCTGACCTTGGCGATCACCAATGAAGTGAAGTATACCAACGGCGCTTTCTTTTAAAATTAGGGACTTTAGCTACAGTAACGCCATCTAATTAACTCGATTTCACGTAGACTTTCTATACACGGAGATAGTCCTCCTTACCTCTATTCTCCATAAGGAATACGAATAACGAACACGAACGCTACACGGAGAAAAAAAGATAGCAATAAGTCCTGTAAATATAGTAAAACGTAAACCAGTTCCCCGGTTGTGATATTTATTACTGCCCAGCATAGTAAAAATCGTCAAAAATGTATTGACAAGTACTAAAATGTAATAAAAAGTTTCAAAAAATTTAATATTTTTTACGAAACTGGTCTAGACATTTTCGTTTTACTATATTTTATAAGAATTATTGCTATCTTCTTCCATTCGGTTCTCTCCGTGTACCGAGTGATCACTTACATTAAATTGTGCGTTTTAATTAACAATACCTCAAACACTACAGTCAGAAAAAAACAGTTAGCCACTGCAAACACATTAATGAACATTTACCCTACGTAGCACAGCTCAAATGTCGGGCAGGTTTATTCTTGGCCCCACGTGCTTGGAATATCTGGTCAAAGATAATCGGAAGTTCCGAATGTAAACTAGGAATGCATGAATGAAGCATGGCTCATGACGTCTGGCGTTGTGGGTCAGTATGGGCTTTGAAAATTAAGAGGGGATATGTTTTTTAGGTCGGTCTTGTCAGTTATGAAAAAACGCAATTTTCAAACATTTAACAAAATTCTTAAGAAATTCATACGTATTTAGAAAAATTGACAAATCATTTTCACCTAAAAAAAAAGTTGGGTCATCGGCTAGTTTCTTGAACAGTATTTTTTCCATCAATTTGTTATAACTTTTCCCGAGGATCTTCTACATGCTTGATTTTTTTCAGATTTTTTGCCCATCGAGAAGTATTCAAAATCTTCTCTGAAACCCGCGTTTGGTGGGACTGTAGGTAAAGAACCACCTTAAACGAATAATTTTAAGTTAATATTTCATTTTGGAGAATCTTTTCAACTTTTTCTTTTTATTTCATTTTATATTCATTGGACTCATAGTTAGCCGAATTTGTTTATTTATTTATTTATTCATTCAGAAATTCAGTATACAGTGAGTAACACAGGTTCTCAATGCAGACTCCCATAGCTAGGCGACCAAGTCGCCTGTGCATGGGCCTCTATCAGTAATACCAAAATAGAAAACTTATTAAAATAGACTTCACAAATATTTATATTTATAACGAAATTATAAATAAAGAAGAGAAGATAAGCATTAGTTACGTAAATTATAATCTCTGAATGAAAATACGAAAGATTAGAGATGATTGATGAATAATATCGTAATATTGAGGAACGCGACATAACCTATAATATAATAAATGAGATTATTGATGTAAACTCACAGTACGATGTAACCGTTTGTTCTCGGTGTTTTAAGAAGACTAGATCGAGTCAGAATTGATCTTTTACCACAAAATGATACTGCCATTCTGTTTATTTATATAAAATAGGCAGTTTTAGTTTATAATTATTATTATTCTAGTACGATGCAACATCTTAGTTTTAACTGTTTTAGGTTAGGAAATATGAACTATTGTAAGGAATGGGATGTGTTGGTTTGAGAAAGAAACAGCTACGCCATCTATAAGACGCCGCATTAATTTACAATAGGTAACGATGCGTTATGCAGATCAAAGCTGAGGTCAGAGATGGGAAAAAAACTCTGGTTTAAAAATGGGTGTAAATTTATTCAATCAATTATGTGATACATACGAAATCCTTAAATGAATATTATGATGTAGAATTTATTTTTTATTATGAGAAGAAGCCCAAGCATTTTGATTATTGAATATACCTGTAGTATGTTGTTATTATCATATTCAATAATATTGAGAGTTATTATACCATCTTACTGAGTTGTTATGTCTTTTATTTCATTCGAATAATGATCCTTCTTCTATATTTATTAATTTATTATCATGCTCTCATTATTTCGATACGTGAGGCTCGCTTTCTCAGATGACATTTTGATTTCGTATGATAATACAGTCTTATGGTCTCGTACAATAATAATAATGATAATAATAATAATAATAGTAATAATACGTATATAAATTGACCTAACAGATCGATCGATCTTTGAATGTGAAAATATAGTAATAAAAGAATTGTCAAAATTGAGATTCCATTATACACAATTCGAAGTATAATTATCTCTAGATAATAGAGATTTTGTATAATAAAGCGAACAAACGCGTGCGATTTACTGTAACGGAAAAATAAAAACCTATTGCTAATGATTGTCGTTGTTCGGATTATATTGTCGTCAATCTTATCAGAATAAAATTAACCGTCAAGAATTATTGTAGCATGCAATGATTAAAAAATGCGTCTAAAAATGTTGCGAAGGATATAAATATTGCATTTATGTTAGGTTTGTTTGTTCAGATTCTTATATAAGTTTGAATACAAGGATTTCATTGCGCATTTCGGAATACATCGCTATAATAGAGATTTCGTGTGATAAAGCGAACAAAGGCATGCGATTTCCTGTAGCGGAAAAAAAATCTTATATCTATAATTGTTGTTCGCATTACATTGCGGTAAATCTTATTAAAACAAAGTTAATTCTAAAGGATTATATAAAAGTATGCAATAAATAATTATTTAAAGTTCATTTTTGAGTAAAAAGAGTTTGTATAAACTTTCGTAAGAACATAAGTTTCGCATTTTTATGAATACCCGTGTCAATTCTTATGGGTGTGAATACAAGGATCTCATTGCACATTCCGAAATTTATCTCTATAACAGAGATTTTGTATAATAAAGCGAACAAACGCATGCGATTTCCTGTAGCGGAAGAAAAAAACTTAAAGCTATAATTGTTGTTCCCATTACATTGCCGTAAATCTTATTAAAACGAAATTAATTATAAAGGATTATATTATAAGAGCATGCAATGATTAATTACGTGTCTAAAAATGATTAAAACAAGATCAATTATAAACGATTGTAAGAGAATTATGCGACGATTAAAAAAGCGGCGGAAAATTATCGAAAGGATATAAGTATAGCATTTATGGGAATATATTGGTTCAAATTCCTATAAGTCTGAGTGCGAATGAGATTTAGCAGAGTTAAAAGAATCCATAAGACACGATAAAATATGAGATAGAATTCGTGTGACATATTTCTTGGTCAGTTTCAGTGCTGGTCGAGCTGAGAGAAAACACGGGATGTTCGCGATTGTTGTAAATGCTCAGGAGACGGACATTCGGGAAGATTCTTTTGAACACAGCCATTCTAGACAATTTATCTGCTGTAGTTGCTTCTTGACTTGCCGGAACAAAGAGTATAGCAACCGCCGGACCTCTGAGATGAATATCTTTTTTGAAAGCCAACAATTTCTCCTCGATATCAGAGTCTATTAGATTGCAATCAAGTATAAGAGCCCAGCTTCTCACAGATGGTCCAGATACCCTTATACCAACCCACGGTATTGGATCATCTGGGTCGCAGCCTTTTGCTTTAAGTGCTGATACGCATGTACCCCATAAGCCGAATTTTTTTAGCTTGCGTCTCTTTTTCATAACGTATAAGATTTCGGAGTGATATTTCGAAACGTATGCCTCAGAATGCTTGTCGTCTTCTAAACCCGGGCCATGAAACATGAATATGCAGGTATTCTCATCTTCTACCGGAAATAATTGCTCTGCAATCCCATGCGCGTATTCTTTGTTTTTGAAATGTCTTCTCATGTCTAGCGCATCCACAAAAATAATGTCCACATCAACCATTTGAGTTGCAGGTAAAAGAAGGCCAGCTGTTAAATGGTTAGTACCGATAGCCTCAGTCTCATTAACGCAAGCTGATAATATTTGAAGAACAATGACAGCCAACGGATGTAAAAACTGATCCGCAA
The DNA here is from genome assembly GCA_943736025.1 of Tenthredo mesomela. Lineage (NCBI taxonomy): Eukaryota > Metazoa > Arthropoda > Insecta > Hymenoptera > Tenthredinidae > Tenthredo > Tenthredo mesomela. The sequence goes on from OX031018.1 coordinate 5,845,120, forward strand.
AGTAACACTTGACCTGAGACCACGGATCCCTTTGTCCCACTAAGTTATCATCAGCGAAAATGACACAAACTGTTGGTCTTGATCGTATAAAGTTCGAAACATGGGTACTATTTTCATGGTCCCTGATTTGACCTATTTCTCCTTCGTCATCTGTATAATAGTTAAATTGATCTTCACAGGCGTATGCATGTTGGAGAATCACAGCTTCGGGTCCTCTTTTTGCTACTTCTTGTTTTGCTGTATCTCGCCAAGTTCTTGAAACTTTTGCTGCATAGGATAAATCCCTGGCATTCAGATAACTGAACACTCGATCTAAGACATCGTACAGAATAGCTTCAGATCTATTTTCTTCGGGTTGATCCGCATTTCCTGCAGCATTTGGTTCCATCATTAGTTCGTCTCACTTAATCCAGATGCGTCAGTCAGATGTTGTTGTTAAAAAAAGTTCACTTTTCACGAGTTACAACGTTTATGATAATCGTTTTATCAACTTTCTTACAAAAATTCATTTACATCATTTAGGTTTATTCGATTCTATTGTCACAACGGACAGATGACGTCACAGCAAACTTTAAACACATATAACATATGTATACCACAGGAAAGGCTCATTCCTTCACAAAATCGTTAAACACATATTTTGAGCCACGGATATCAGTTCTTCACTTGATCCAAGTCACACAATTCTCAGTCAATCCTACACATAATTCAATTATCGAGCTACAATTTCCGAGCCAGGTATACGTCCGTCATCGATTCACACCATGATCTACAAGCGGCGTTGACAGACACGGGATCATTCTCACTTGTTTGCTTGACGATTCTTAGGCTCATGTTACAATAGAATGTAAACAAGCATTATTCTATCCTGGCTAGTTTCGACGTTCAACCGTTGAAATTAAAGCCAGCTATAATAAGCATAACTTATTGAAATTTCATTACGATAACAATGATGTCTTAATTATTATTGTCATGATTATACATGCATTTTTACATACTCTTTGTTTTTGCAGGGTTTCATGACGTGTTCATTTATTTTCTTCAACATTTCATTTCATATGATATGCAGTCCTAGATCTCGTTTAATAATAATGATAAAATGACTCAATACATCAATAAATCTTTGGATCAGACAAAACAATAATAAAATGCTGAGCGTAGATTCTTATTCCACAATATGCGAAACCTAACTCCATGATTAGGATTCAACATAATACAATCGTTATATTGATGTACTGAATTTTTATAAATTTCATAAATAAACAATGACAGCGGATCATTTCATCGAAAGTTTGTTTATCATATAGAATAGTATATTATGCAACAAGTGCGTAAAATGCGATTTTACGCACGAGTCGTGATCGCTGCGCACGAGGGCCGGCAAAGCCGGCCCGAGTGTCGCACCAATCACACGAGTGCGCAAATCGTACGCACGCGTTGCATACGCTATTTTTTGCAATAGTGTGCGCAAAATTCGGCACAAATGTGCATAATATTATGCATTTATTCAGATTCTACAACGAGACAGTGCATATCGAAATCGAAAAAGATAATAAGGCGTAGAAAAGCGAGTTCAGGCATCCTCAAACAAAATACTCGACCCTGAATAAAAACTTTCAATTAGTTCATAGTCAACAACGAAATGTAAATTGCCACGCACGCTGAAACGGTGTTGCATGCGAAAGGTGTTTGCTAATGTCCAGCGGGGGTCCAGGGGCGAAGCCCCCCGAGTACCGAAAAAATGAATTTAATCTGATACAATAAGAATAGTCAACGTGTGAAGAATAAAATCCAAAGAAAAAAACCAATCTTGTGCACCCGGTTAGGAAAAATATATCAAGAAATACATACAAATAATATATGAATAAATTAATAAAATGAATTGAAAAAAACAGATGAAGATATCAAATTGAAAAGAAGAACAGATGCTCAAATGAATGAAAAATACACGTTGATTCAAACTAAATGTTTTTTATTAGCGTTATCAACTGATAGAAAAAGTTTTTTTCATTGAAAAATGACCGACATAAATGATTTATCGTCCAAGAATGAGTGATTTTAGAAATTTTCAATTTTACGGACCTACGTCCGTGAAAACTTATTTTCCGGACCTACGCTCGTGATTAGGTCGATTCTATTGTTTATTTTCGTTACAGCTATGGTGACAGTGTCGTACCGTATCGAAAAGTATCATTTTACGCATCGAAAACAGCAAGAGACACTGTATCGAAATGTTTCATTTTACGCACTGAAAACAGTGCAGTCAAATATGAGACGGAATCCGTATGATATATTTTTTGGTCAGTTTCAGTACTGGTCGAATTAAAAGAAAACACGGCATGCTCCTGGTCGTTGAAAACTGTCATCAGACGTACAGTTGGGAAGATTTTCTTAAACGTATAGTTATTCTATCCAATTTTTCCTGCCTCGTTATTCTTCGTTATTCTTGAGACTCTTGCTGCGTTATACAAATCCTTATAGCATTCAAATGACTGAAAACCTGGTCCAAAACATCATACAGAACAAAAAAAAAAAAAACTATACATCAGTGGAAACAGTTATGCGATAGTTCGCGTGATCAATTTATCACGCTATTATCAGATCGATTTTGTGAATTAAATTCTGTAGTCGCTGGCTGATTGGAAAAGCAATACAAAAAAGAAACGTGCCATGATACGCACTAGTATGAATAAAACTGGAGGTGGTCCAGCTAGTAGAGTGGTCTTTACGATTTTGTAAGAAAGACTGCTAAATTTAATGGGCGTAAGTACGTTTTATGGGGACGTGAGTGTAGAAGAGTATGGTTTAGATATACACATGAGGTATGTATAATCAGTTAATGACATATTTTCCTGTTAGCACAAACGCATAAATTGTATCAGTCCATTACTATTCGTTGATTATACGTGAAAATCCCACTTGACGTGGATTTCAGAATATCACTCTTGAAGAAAACTTACCATCGAAATTCATTGTATAATCATGTGTGGCTCAGGCGTACCGAGGATTTATGTTTAGTATTCGTAAATCGTAATCACATATCTGAAACGTTAAATGTATAGCCTTTTCCCCTTAACGAATAATCAACTATAATAATTAATCATCAAAATCCTCACAATCTGAATGTTTTTGGAGTGAAAGCCTTTTCTATATAAATAATTTTGTTCCTCTTCTAGTGGTGCAATAATAGCTACGTGGGTGCAATCGATCGCACCTATTACACCAGGGAATCCCGTGTTTTCGAAAAATGTCCTTTTATTATTGTCGATTATAAGTTGGTCAGTCGGGAATCTTATCCATTCATTGGCCAAGTGAGTACATTAATCAATTCGGTTATTTCGTGTATGCAATGACAAACTGCTGGTTGGGACATCGGCAGTAAAAAGTTTTGACCGATTGGCCTCTGTGGCATAAAAACTCAGAGCTGTTAATAATTTCAAGTCAAAGAACCATCGTATCGAATTCAGAGCCGTTTTTTGGGCGAATTTTTGTACCAACCATCTGTCGTTGTTATCGAAACATTAGGAGTGAGCGTCGATGAAACCGAAGCTATCGGTATATGAATATTTTAACGGCCGGTTTATTTTTGCCCTTAACTCAAATGGTGAAAATTAAAGTTGTTTGGCCATATCTATATGAAATCGAGAATAATCATAAAAAGGAAGACTACGCACATGGTATTGTCGAGGAATTATTTTCAGCGTAACAGGAACATACGTGTATAATAATTTTCACCGAAGGTGTTTACGATTACGACATTGAGTCTAAGACAATCGTATCGAAATTCCACTCTGACATCTTTTTTAATCTAAAAAAAAAGACGCAAACGAGGAAACTATACTTTGTGGGGTTCAGGTGTGGCATCAATGACAATGACGGGAAGTCACGGAAATGATGCAGTACCTTGGATGGCCGTGAGCATATCAGGACCATCGTTGAGAAGCTGGGCTATTGTGCTTGATTGCAACCTTTCGAAATCTGACGTCGGAAAGAAACTTTTGACTTTGAAAAAAGATGTTCATCTGAGATCTGAAGCAGTGGCTTTAATGCTTGTTCCATCAAATCGAAGAATAACGAGGCCGGAAAAATTGGATAGAATAACTACGTTTAAGAAAATCTTCCCAACTGTACGTCTGATGACAGTTTTCAACGACCAGGAGCATCCCGTGTTTTCTTTTAATTCGACCAGTACTGATACTGACCCAAAAATACGTCATACGGATTCCGTCTCATATTTGATCTTGTCTTAGGGATACCCTCGCCGCTCCTAGGTTTCATTTTATACAAACTTTACTTATAAATGCCATAGTTTGAGAATTTCTTGACTAGTTTTCTATCTCAAAGATAAACTTTCGATGAAATGATCCGCTGTCATTGTTTATTTATGAAATGTATAACAATTCAATGCATCAATATAACGATTGTATTATATTGAATCCTAATCATGGAGTTACGTTTTGCATATTGTGGAATAAGAATCTACGCTCAGCATTTTATTATTGTTTTGTCTGATCCAAAGATTTATTGATGTATTGAGTCATTTTATCATTATTATCAAACGAGATCTAAGACTGTATATTATACGAAATGAAATGTTGAAGAAAATAAAATAACATATCATGAAACCCTGCAAAAACAAAGAGTATATAAAAATGATGTAATCATGACAATAATAATTAGGACACCATTGTTATTGTAATGAAATTTCAATAAGTTATGCTTATTATTGCCGGCTTTGATTTCAACGGTTGAACGTCGAAACTAGCCAGGATAGAATAAACCCAGTAACTATCTGTTGCAAGGATTTCGAAAATTCTTACAAGATGCTTACATATGAACCACTAGTAGTCTGTTTCCGCATGCATGCTATGAACTTTCGCAAGATGTTGATAATTCCAAGTCTTTTGAAATGATCATACAAAAGTCTGCTGCAAATCTGCCGAAAGATGCGTGCGAATGAGGATTGTCGAAGTTTCTTACAATATTTTGTTACTAGGGAATGCTTGTCTACATTCTATTGTAACATAAGCCTTAGGATCATCAAGCAAACAAGCGAGAATGATCCCTTGTCTGTCAACGCCGGTTGTAGATCATGGTGTGAATCGATGACGGACGTATACCTGGCTCGGAAATTGTAGCTCGATCATTGAATTATGTGTAGGATTGACTGAGAACTGTGTGACTTGGATCAAGTGAAGAACTGATATCCGTGGCTCAAAATATGTGTTAAACGATTTTGTGAAGGAATGAGCCTTTCCTGTGGTATACATATGAAGAATAAACCTAAATGATATAAATAAATTTTTGTGAGAAAGTTGATAAAACGATTATCATAAACGTTGTAACTCGTGAAAAGTGAACTTTTTTAACAACAACATCTAAGTGACGCATCTGGATTAAGTGAGACGAACTAATGATGGAACGAAATGCTGCAGGGAATGCGGATCAACCCGAAGAAAATAGATCTGAAGCTATTCTGTACGATGTCTTAGATCGAGTGTTCAGTTATCTGAATGCCAGGGATTTATCCTATGCAGCAAAAGTTTCAAGAACTTGGCGAGATACAGCAAAACAAGAAGTAGCAAAAAGAGGACCCGAAGCTGTGATTCTCCAACATGCATACGCCTGTGAAGATCAATTTAACTATTATACAGATGACGAAGGAGAAATAGGTCGAATCAGGGACCATGAAAATAGTACCCATGTTTCGAACTTTATACGATCAAGACCAACAGTTTGTGTCATTTTCGCTGATGATAACTTAGTGGGACAAAGGGATCCGTGGTCTCAGGTCAAGTGTTACTTTACGGATCAGTTTTTACATCCGTTGGCTGTCATTGTTCTTCAAATATTATCAGCTTGCGTTAATGAGACTGAGGCTATCGGTACTAACCATTTAACAGTTGGCCTTCTTTTACCTGCAACTCAAATGGTTGATGTGGACATTATTTTTGTGGATGCGCTAGACATGAGAAGACATTTCAAAAACAAAGAATACGCGCATGGGATTGCAGAGCAATTATTTCCGGTAGAAGATGAGAATACCTGCATATTCATGTTTCATGGCCCGGGTTTAGAAGACGACAAGCATTCTGAGGCATACGTTTCGAAATATCACTCTGAAATCTTATACGTTATGAAAAAGAGACGCAAGCTAAAAAAATTCGGCTTATGGGGTACATGCGTATCAGCACTTAAAGCAAAAGGCTGCGACCCAGATGATCCAATACCGTGGGTTGGTATAAGGGTATCTGGACCATCTGTGAGAAGCTGGGCTCTTATACTTGATTGCAATCTAATAGACTCTGATATCGAGGAGAAATTGTTGGCTTTCAAAAAAGATATTCATCTCAGAGGTCCGGCGGTTGCTATACTCTTTGTTCCGGCAAGTCAAGAAGTAACTACAGCAGATAAATTGTCTAGAATGGCTGTGTTCAAAAGAATCTTCCCGAATGTCCGTCTCCTGAGCATTTACAACAATCGCGAACATCCCGTGTTTTCTCTCAGCTCGACCAGCACTGAAACTGACCAAGAAATATGTCACACGAATTCTATCTCATATTTTATCGTGTCTTATGGATTCTTTTAACTCTGCTAAATCTCATTCGCACTCAGACTTATAGGAATTTGAACCAATATATTCCCATAAATGCTATACTTATATCCTTTCGATAATTTTCCGCCGCTTTTTTAATCGTCGCATAATTTTCTTACAATTGTTTATAATTGATCTTGTTTTAATCATTTTTAGACACGTAATTAATCATTGCATGCTCTTATAATATAATCCTTTATAATTAATTTCGTTTTAATAAGATTTACGGCAATGTAATGGGAACAACAATTATAGCTATAAGTTTTTTTCTTCCGCTACAGGAAATCGCATGCGTTTGTTCGCTTTATTATGCAAAATCTCTGTTATAGAGATAAATTTCGGAATGTGCAATGAGATCCTTGTATTCACACCCATAAGAATTGGCACGGGTATTCATAAAAATGCGAAACTTATGTTCTTACGAAAGTTTATACAAACTCTTTTTACTTACTCGGGTTCGCCTATCTCCGTAAAGGAGTGCGGGGAACGAGGTTGAGCGCCAACCGAGCGCGTCTCCAGGTGGCGGATAGGAGAACGGCCAGGGAGGTACACGGAGAAAGTCTCTAGGACCGGGGACCGCAGGGTACCGGGACATGAGACGGAGACCGTGGACGCCCAGGTTAGTCGGGGCTATAGGTGAACCAGCAGGCGTAAAAACCAGCTCAGGGGATCTAAGGCCTCGGCCGTGGACCAACTCCCCAAAGCCAAGGTGGTATCCCAGTAAACACAAAATTCAATTACGTAACGGTTACATATCTGGTACGTAATAATGTCCGCAACAAACATGTAACATGGGACATACACATACCTGCGCCATACCAGCGATGTGTATGGCCCTGTTACATGTCTGTTGCGGACATTACTACGTACCAGATATGTAACCGTTACGTAATTGATCTTTGTGTTTACTGGGATGCTATCGTGCTGAGGGCTGTGTGGCACTGGGGTACAGTGTCTTGAACGATGCTCTTGGGGAACCAGGCGACACCCCATTGTATCTAGCCTCACCCCCACACGGCAGGCTCTGCAATGTGGGGGTGGATCTTGTACTTCCTGCACACTCGTGGGACCAACTATGGATCAAAATAAAACAAAACAAAAAAACATAGAAACGCCACACGATGAGCAGCTTCCATGGAAGTTGACTCATCGGCGAAAAGGGGCTCCGATACCGAGGGGCTGCTGGAGGATATGGAGATGGTTCGCATCTCTGCATCTGACAGCGAAACCACGGTCCCGGAGCTGGTACACAATGCAACAGGTAGGGGGGCTCGACACTTGTCGGGAACCCTGGCGCCTCTACCACAAAGTCGAAGAGGAGGGGCAAAAAAGGCTCAAGGGCGGCAAGGAGGAAAAAAAACACTTTGGACTACATCAATTCCGTTAATTCCAAACAGAATGTAATGATGAATTTCATCCAGGGAGAGTTTTGGTAAGAAAAATTAGCTTCGTACATGAATAAAACAGTATTTCCGCTATTCATGTTTTTCGATGACTACGAAAATAACAACCCACTCGGATCTCACAATAGTACATTTCGATACTAGTGCGAAAGTGTTGATTCTCGGACGAGTGTGAAATTTTTCGCCCGAGCGAAGCGGGGTGATAATCACACGAGTCGAGAATCATCTTTCGCACGTGTATCGAACTTCATTTTTCAACACAGCGCGCGTTAAGTTGAATTTTATGCACGCGAAGCGTGCGCAAAATCGAACTTTGCGCACGCCGTGTGGAAAAGGAATTTCAAAAACTGGGGCAGTCTACCTCACTGTTCCGTGCCTTCCACCTGGATATCAGACCAAACTAGAATAGTACATTGTGCACCAAGGAGGTAAAGTGCACTTTTAAGGCCGAGTGCGATGTTAGTACGAGTCGTAGACGAGTACTGAAAACATCGTGCGAGGCGTTAAAAGGCCCACCTCCATGGTGCACACGATACTTTACATAACGCAAGCATATTTTTCTCGCTATTTTCTCGCTATATGCCTCTGTATAGGACCTAAAAGTGGTACTTAAGTCCTAGGACTTAAAAGTACTACTTCAGGTCCTATACAAAGGCATCAAAAAGCGAGGAATACATGCTTGCGTTATATAAAATTATTTTTTTTGCAAATTGTCGCCATTTCGCGAGAAAATTCTTTAATTTTTTTCCGCGCTACGGACCATAGCGACGTCTTTACTGATCAAGAATTTTTTTGGTTTCTTCGTTTCAGAACACTACACGGGGCGGAATCGTGTCAACCACAAAGCACCTTTTTTTTACCGCCCCCACTTTGGGAGCCAATAACTTTTTCAATTTTTAATCCCTACGTTTTGTGATTTTTTCCTGGCACCTTCAAACATGAATAAATAAAACATCTTATAAAAAAATAGATTGTAAAGATGTTTTCAATTTTTTTTTTTTTTTTTATCCTATTTGGAAAAACGACTACGTAGACCGTGATTCATATTCAGACTCATGTTTGACTGCGTGATACCATTTATGAATATTTAGAGCTGCTGAATTAGTTGTTCCCAAACTCTACGAAACCGAAACACCACTTCCTGATTCGTTACCCAAGAATAATGAAATTAGTTGGCCCATTGTGGAAGATTTCTTGTATTAGATATGAGGGAAAGCATCGTGAGGGTAAAACGATTTCACGTGTTTCCACTAACCGGATCAATGTCAATAAAACCACAGCAGTTAGACACCAATTAATACGAAACTACAGATTTCTGTACAATGATAAACCATATGCCCCCTTCACAGCTGGACCTGGAAAAGTCATGAAGATACAAGATGTAAAAGATTACTATCGATTTGCTTCAACTTTATCCATAAAATTTGGGGAACAATTGTTACTGTAACAAATTGGCTATTAATTAGAGGAAGTAAAATTAGAAATGGGAGTAAAATAGTACTTTTTTCGGAAGATGGTCCTAAGTTTCACTGTGTGCAGACATTAGTTTTGACGGGAAATGATGATTTCTTTTTCATGACAAAACATTTAACAGATTGTTACATGGACGAGCATCTACAATCATATGAAATAATTGGTGAAGACTTGGTTAGTGAAGATTAGTTATACTTGGTACATTTTACTAATGAAAGACGTGTGTAATGCGACTGCCGTAACTCCACGTTAATAAGTTGGGTAATGGAAAATATTATAATACTAAAATATGGATAATGCCTGACAGTCTGTTATAATCTTGAAAAATATTCCTAACATATATACTCTAAACTTTTTGAAAGCTTCGATGATATAGCTAGGACCTCCAACTCATAGCTATGAAACTTTTTCTCTGCGTCTGTCGTCTTTCTGCTCATGAAGCACATTGGATGGTATAGGTGATCCTCTAGTCGTCGTTGCATCAAGATCGCTCCGTATCCCTCTTTCGCATGCGTCTGTATGTACTTCCGTCTCTAAGTTCGGGTCGTAGATTTGAAGCACCGGTGCGCTGGCTAACGCTTGCCTCAATCTTACGAAAGCTCGTCGTTGTTCGTCATTGAAATAAAACTTCTTCTCGCCCTTCAGCAGGTCACTCAGCGGCTTTGCAATCTTCGCATAGTCCTGGATAAATTTCCTAAAATATCCGGCTAGGCCTAGAAAACTCTGCACCTGCTTGATCGATGTTGGTTGGGGATAATTGATTAAGGTGGCGGTCTTACCCAACGATGGTTTGATCGTACCCTTTTCTACTATGTGCCCCAAGAACTCAATTCGTCTCTGCAGCAACTGGCACTTCTTCCAATTAATCTGCAGTCCGTGCATTGCGGCAACGTCTAAAACTCTCTTCAATCTGGATGTCGCTTCCTTTTCATCTTTTGCAGGGATTATTATGTCGTCGAGGTATATCAGGGCTACCCCTTCCCTTGATAGTGTCCTGAAGATGTACGTTATATATCGCTGGAATACTGATGGTGAATTACAGAATCCAAACGGTACCACCTTGAACTCGTGCTGTCCCGTCGGTGTTACAAAAGACAAGTACTTCCTGCTATCCTCTGCAACGTTAACATGAAAAAATCCATTCTTTAAGTCTAAGGTTGTAAATACAGCGGCTCTAGCGAGTTTATCCGATTGGTCTTCTATTACTGGCAATGGAAAATGATCCTTCGCCACTACGGCATTCAACTTTCGGTAATCCACGCATAATCGTGCGGCTCCGTCTTTTTTCCTTACTACAACCACAGGACTGGCGTATTCCGAACAACTGGGTCGAATTATACCATCCTTTAGCTACTCTTCTATCTGCTGCTCGACTTCTTACTTAATACTGGATTCCAGTTCTCGGTGATCAAATCATCAAGTTTTGGAGTCGGATTTCCTGTCTTGGCAAAGTCCGTCCACATTCTGACAAATCTTTCAGAGATTATCTGCTCGGTTGATCCTGGCTGGATGAAAGGTACATCTTGAAATATCTTAGGGTAAAATAGATACGCGATGTCGTCAAAATGCCCACTACCTTCGATTTCAGTCTTCCAAATTGTGGTGGAATTTTTTGCGAGCATTATGAGCAAACCGATACAGGAACAGGTACGTTGGCGACTTTGCATTGACTCGAATATCCACGAGCTCATGCATACCGATGACGAAACAGTAGTCTTCTATGCATTGGATGAACTCGTCACACAAATCCTTGGTTATTTTTTTGTCTCGGAAATAGAATTTCCTGATCTCCTTTATAACATTCGGTATTTCGGATTGAGACAAGCCAACTAGACCACGAGATACTAGGCACTCGAATAAATGGTCAAGCACAAAATAGACCTCATCAGTAAATCCTCTGACAACGATGGTTCCTTCGTGACTAATTGTACCCAAGCATGAGAGGTACATCGTGAGCTTCTGCAACAAATTTGCGTACGGGACGCGGGACAACTGGTTTCGCACTTTTGCTGTCAACGATGGGCGCAAAAACTAGACCGAATGAGAAATTTTCCTCTGGATACAAAAGTTTCGTCTGGGCTTCACAGAGTTCCTTCGCTGGAATATTGCGAAGATATTCGACGATCTCTTTCGGATCGGTAGTCTCTTTCCCCAGGTAAGCGACAAGGTGATGTGCGATTTCCGAAGTCTTGTAGACCTGAGCCCATGTATTTAACGCCACACCACTTTGCGCGATGGCTTTGTGAAAGAGACTTTTAGTGAGTGGTGACATAAGGAGGTAGTGAACGGAAACACCGCCACCATTTTCGCCAAATATTGTTACGTTGCTCGGATCACCACCAATCTGGGCGATATTTTCCTGCACCCACTTAAGGTTCCTTTTCGGATTGGGACAGTTCGGTGCAATGTGCCCAAACTGTTCGCATTTACAGCACTTCGTCCCCGATGCTCTGTGTTGACAGTCTCGACTAAGATGTCCTTCTTCGCCACAGTTGAAGCACTTATTGCGAGTATTGCTCACCTTCGTCCTTGTCATTGGTTTTCCAGACTTTGCTGTACTCGTAATTGTTGTTGTGCCCTTCCCGGTATTAGATTGGTTATTCGTCGTTCCCCGTTTTATTCTCTCGTATATTTTTAGCTTCTCTCGTAGTTTCCTGAAGTCTTTAGCTTCATACAGCACGACCTTTGCTGCAGTGTCTCCAGGAAGACCATTCTATAATATATTCAATTATTACTGCGGCTTGCAGTTTTGCCTTTGCACCAATCGACTTCATCTCAATGATATATTGTTGCACCGTCTCGTCCATCTTCTTCTTGCGTGCTGATAAAATTCGATGCACCTCCCTGGCGCTGACTCTTGAACCGAATTCATCTATTAAGGCCTCCTTCAGTTCGTCCCACGTCTTGTAGTTGTTGCCCGACATTAGCAACGATCTTGCGGTACCGTCCAAAGACTTTTTTGCGAATACTACCGTCTGCAGTGGTGTCCATGTGGACAGCACACTGTTCTCTTCTATCGTTTATATATACCCATGTGTTTACGTCGTACGCTCTGTCGTCACCGGTAAACTTTAGGATCGTTCCTTCCACATCTCGGAATTGGACTCGAGATGGACCATCTCCCGATCGTTCTGCGCTGAGCAGTTCCCGTTCCCTCTTTAGCAATTCAATTTCTTTTAACAGAAGTTGCTTCTCCTCTGCAGCCAGTACGGAATCTGTTCCTTCGGTTGAAAGGTTGTCCATCGAACCGCGATTACTCATCGTCGTGCTATGATAATCTTCTTCGGAGTCGTTGATCTCGTTCGCGTCTTGCTGCGCCTCTTCGTCCTTGCGCTCTTCTCGACTTGTGCTTGGCTCTTCCAATACACGAGACAGCCCGAGTCAGGATTTAGCCTCTGCTTTGAACCTCCAACTTCTACCACTGTGAGGTTTTTGAGGGTTTTCGGTGGTTTACTTTGTATGGGAATTCAGATCCTCGTTAACGCCTTAAATTCGTGGATATTGCACAAAACGCAGCATTTTAGGGCCAAATGAGGTTCTCGCGTGACCCTATTTTAATACCCGTAGCATCCAACCGCTTTTGACCCTATTCGTCCTCAAGCTCCTATTTCGAACCTCCTGCAGATCTCCCAAAGTCAAGATTTAGCGCCTACTTTAATACTCATAGCTTCCAGGTGAACCTCTCCAAACCCTGTTCGTCCTCAAGTTCCTATCTTGAACCTCCAGATCCCCCAAAGTCAAGATTTAGCGCCTACTTTAATACTCATAGCTTCCAAGTGAACTCCTTAAGTCTTAAGTCTTTTAAGGTACTTACAAATTGAGTAAGCTTCTCTAATGCTTTTAATTATTCTTTTAAAGCTTCTCTTAAATTAAATATCAAAATTTACACACTGAATTATTCTTGTAGGATACAACAAAAAAAGTTCATCGCGATAAAAGATCAGCTGAAAGAATTGATTCCAACTCTGAATGGTAATAACTGGTACACTCCAGCCCATACGGATGTGACTGGACACACAGTTGCTGCTGGAGGATGTCTCTATAACTATTATAGGTTGTATCGAAGCCAATTGATATAAGTGCTGGGGAACTTGCACACAGACAAAGTAATATAACTTCAAATGAAGTTAGTCATGCTGATACCGTTGAAAGTAATAATCTTCATATATATATATAATATCAAAGTAATAATTAATATTTGCTACCGTTTTTTTTTTCAAAAATTTGTAATTCATTTTTAGCTTCTGATTCATCTGTACACTCACGTGTGTTAATTGACAAAAACCGCTCACTTTATACACCATTACAAGTCTCGCAAGCTTGGGATGATTGTTTTAATGATAGATGACTGATGCTCATAGACTCAAGGGCCAAGATGATAAAGATAAGATTTAAAACCTATCTTACGCACAATTCTTCTGCTTGAAGAGAACCTTGGGGTTGTCATTAGTAAGTAAATACTAGCTTGTACGTTTAATATGATTTGAAGTCAAATTTTTTTATACATGAATTTTATCTTTAGCTTGATAGTGACTCAAAGAAAATCTTAGAAATTCTCGCTTGACAAAATAAAATTTCAAAACGAGTCTGTGATAACTCATTGCTAGATAAATTTAACTATTCATAATTTGTGTGCTTATCATATTTTATGTGTTAATAAGAGAGTCGTCTTTGTATCGGACCATTTTATCATTTCATTCAGATCTTGAAGCAATTTTTTTCATAATTTAATGATATCAAAATTTTCAATTGAATAATTACACTTATTTCTATGCAAGTATGGCTATTTGATTATTTTTAAAACGTATGGGGTTCACCTTTTTTTAAATCTATAAAACATATACAATTAATCTGTAAAAATCATTGTGTAGTTTAAAATCATAATAGTTACAAACATCATCTCAGCAATATTCTGCGCAAGAAACTATTTGAAAATTTATGAAAAGTATTGGGTGTTCAACTTTTTTAAATCTTTAAAATATACGTTGAACCTGTAACAGTTGTAGAGTACCTTATAAAATCATACTAATTATGGATTGGATAAATGTACATCGATGCATATCGTTTATTCTCCTTCTGTATGCTCAAACATCTTTACCGCGAAAAATAGTCGATATAGTAATTAAATTCATGACTAAATTACTCTGTAATACTTTTCTGAGATCTTTAGAAGAAGATATGTTGAATATATAGTGGATACTACTGATGAAAAAACTAAGTTAAAAATAAAAATTAAAGATTGTATTGGAGAACACAATAGAGCTTTTGAAAACGTCCAAACTGAAAATGATTCAAATTTCTTGAAAATAAAGGCTTCATAAAGCCATCTAAATTTAAAATCGCGACAGATTTTGTAGAGACTTTAAGATGTGATGATATCGCTTTTGGGGAAGAAACATATACTGGGTAACACGTTCCTCTCAGACATACCCTCAAAATTTTTTTAGCAATACCTAATATGTTCCGTAGGGTGGTTCAAAAAAGACCTAATTTCTCAGATGTTGCTGCTCAACAGAGAAAGTTAATTGGGTAACACCGATACAAACGGACTGGAAATGTGAATTGGAAAGGGGCCTTTCGATAGGAATTAATAACTTGAACAGAAATCCGATTACGACCCATACAAAACCTTCTATTGGTTTGAATCATTTTTTTTTTTAAGCAGGGATGCCAAGAGAAATTAACCGATATAACTAATAAGGGGAGGAGTAAATCTATGGGGATTCCACAGATTACTATGATATCAGTCATCTGCGGTGATTAGACCGAAGAAAAATAGGTGGGTAAGAATTTAAAGGAATTTGGCTGCTTGTAGGTAGGTATTAGATTTTGATAGTAGAATGTAACCGTTGTTGCCGATAGTCGAATGAAGGAACGACGGAATAATTCTTTGTCTAGGAACGCCGCATGTTCGCATGTAGATCGAAATCGGAAGACGCTGAATGACGTCTAGGGCTCAAAATATGTGGCTCGAAATCCAGCACAGTGCAAAGGAAAACCTCCGCCCGGGACTGAACCTGAATTTGGCGCCCCTCCCCATATATAAAAATTCGAATTCGAGCAATTTTCTTGCTTAGACTGCAACGATCTTGGTACGTTGTTTACGTGGTTCATGATTTTCACGCCCTAAAATTTGAACCCATGCTTCTAACTTTTATACGAGCAAAACCAAAAGTTGGTATTTTTTTGACCGCTAATATTGCAGTGACATCCAAGAATCTATGGAAGCACATCGTGAGCCACTGTATACGAGTTATACGACTCAATTTGCATGTCAACCATCTATCATCGTTATCGAAACATTAAAGCTAGAGTTGATGAGACTGAGGCTATCAGTACTGATGATTTAAAAATTTTGCTGTGACAGCGTCTAAATCGCAAAAAAACAAAATCGCCACCGTAGTGAAAACATTATTCGGGTTTCTCTCTTTGTAAACGGAGCCAGTTGCCGTATAAACGAAATACTGGAAGAAGAGGAACTATGCAATTGACGGAAAATACCGACGTTAAATACACCCATTGTCTTAGGCGAGTTTGCTCATGCACATCATGTGTCTCATACAAATTTTGAAATAAGAGATTATGTCTTTTGCTAATCTATAGGTCCTTTCGACTACATGCCCGTTAGGACGATGAGTCATTAAAGGATTAACTAACTAATCTATAGGCCCTAAACAAAACTACTGTGTAACTGTAATCTGGTGCTTACTTCGAAGTCATTATAACGGTATTCGTTACCGACTATCCGCAATTAACGGAAAAGTACTTCGCGTTAGTCAGTTAGTTAATCGTTTTATGACTTATGACCCTGGCGGGCATGTAGTCGAAAAGTACATACTTCGCGGAATAACTGTATTTCACTGCCAGGAACGGACGTACGGTGTCAGATATATACATGTTATGCCAACTACATCGCAGTACTGCAGGTCTCGGACTGTCAGGTATAGTCGAAAATTGGCCGATAAACATGAGCGCGAAAAATAAAATCTGGATCGCCGCTCAACCATTAGACAGTCGAAATTCGATCAACCCGATCGTAGCCACAGATCGTAGCCGTGGATTTCGATGGCTAATAGTCGAACCAGATATTTCGCGCTCATGCTTATCGGCCAATTTTCGACTATACCTGACAGTCCGCAGTCCGAGACCTGCAGTACTGCGATGTGGTTGGCATAACACCCTGTAGGTGGTTCAACTGGGCACAATGTGCTGTGATTATTTGAAGACAACTCGGCGAATATCCGCCAGACGGCGTCGAGTCTGGTGGTAAGGGTACGCCCTTGTACACCTTTGACCAATTGAGATACGACTAGTTTCCCCTCAGACTCGATTCTTACGGAATTACGGAATTTTCCTAAAAGTATCACAGCCCCCTCCACCGAAATTGCGACCAGTCGAACCACCTATATATCATACACCGTGGTTTCCTCGTGCAGTTGTGATGTCACAAGGCCCATTCCATTCCAGTTTTCTAGGCAAGCGCAGGAAGAAAGAAGTGGAACACTTGCACCCTTACCGATTCGAATACATAGTTTGGTGGTGTGGCTGAATATCCAGCTCTGATATTTCTACCGCGGGAATTAAATTATTTGTAGTACCAAACTTTGAATGTGTGGTTTGAATTTTGTGTAGGACTAAAATTTGTGACTCGAATTATATGCGGG
Source organism: Tenthredo mesomela (assembly GCA_943736025.1). Classification (NCBI taxonomy): domain Eukaryota; kingdom Metazoa; phylum Arthropoda; class Insecta; order Hymenoptera; family Tenthredinidae; genus Tenthredo; species Tenthredo mesomela. The sequence continues at coordinate 5,862,255 of OX031018.1, forward strand.
AATAAGTGTGCACGTCTGAAGCCTATGTTCAATTAGGTCCACCGTGAGACGTGATCTAATCATTGTGATAAACTATAAACAAATCGAAAATACATACAGAAAGAAATGGATTTCTGGAGGGGACTGAAGAAAATGCACGAAAATTTTGTAGCCGTAAAGATTCACCTATCGAAAACGATTGATAAGAGATACAGAAGAAGTGTCGAAGAATTTGAAGGATCAAGTGTAATATATAGCAGGAAATCCAATATCCCTGCAAATGAAGTTAGTGCGAAACATATTATCGCGGAACCAACAACGAGTGCGGATCGATCGGAAGATGGGAAATCTGAAGCTGTTCTGTATGAGGTTTTGGACCAGGTTTTCAGTCATTTGAATGCTAAGGATTTGTCTAATGCAGCAAGAGTTTCAAAATCTTGGCAAGCTACAGCGTAGCGGGAACGTTTAAGACGAGGTCCCGAAAGTGTAATTCTTCAATATGCGTATGATTGTGAAATATCGTTCGATTATGCTACAGCAGATGAAGATGCAATAAGAAGAATACTGCACCACGAAGAAACAAGCCATGTTTCTAACTTCATACGATCGAAACCAGAAATGAGTCTTTTTTTCACCACTGATACTTCGGCGGTATGCACAGAACCATGGTATCGAATTCAGGGCCGTTTTTTGGGCGAATTTTTGTACGAACCATATGTCGTTGTTATCGAAACATTAGGAGTTAGCGTCGATGAAACCGAGGCTATCGGTATAGATAATTTAACGGCCGGTTTATTTTTGCCGTTAACTGAGATGGTGAAAATTAAAGTTGTTTGGCCATATCTGTATGAAATCGAGAATAATCATGAAAAGGAAGACTATGCACATAGTATTGTCGAGAAATTATTTTCAGCAGAACAGGAACATACGTGTATAATATTGTTCACCGAATTCACCGAAGGTGTTTACGACTACGGCATCGAGTCTGAGATAATCGTATCGGAATTCCTCTCTGACATCTTATCTGATCTCGAAAAAAGACGCGAACGAGGAAACTATACTTTGTGGGGTGCAGGTGTGGCATCAATGACAATGACGGGAAGTCACGGAGATGATGTAGTACCTTGGATGGCTGTGAGCATATCAGGACCATCGTTGAGAAGCTGGGCTATTGTGCTTGATTGCAACCTATCGAAATCTGACGTCGAAAAGAAACTATTGACTTTGAAAAAAGATGTTCATCTGAGATCTGAAGCAGTGGCTTTAATGCTTGTTCCATCAAATCGGGGAATAACGAGGCCGGAAAAATTGGATAGAATAACTACGTTTAAGAAAATCTTCCCAACTGTACGTCTGATGACAGTTTTCAACGACCAGCAGCATCCCGTGTTTTCTTTTAATTCGACCAGTACTGAAACTGACCAAAAAATACGTCATACGGATTCCGTCTCATATTTGATCTTGTCTTATGGATACCCTCGCCGCTCCTAGGTTTCATATTATTCAAACTTTACTTATAAATGCCATAGTTTGAGAATTTCTAAACTAGTTTTCTATATGAAAAACAAACTTTCGATGAAATGATCCGCTGTCATTGTTTATTTATGAAATTTATAACAGGTCAATACATCAGTATAACGATTGTATTATATTGAATCCTAATCATGGAGTTACGTTTCGCATATTGTGGAATAAGAATCTACGCTCAGCATTTTATTATTGTTTCGTCTAATCCAAAGATTTATTGATGTATTGAGTCATTTAATCATTATTATTGAATGAGATCGAAGACTGTATATTGTACGAAATGAAATGTTGAAGAAAATAAATAAACGCGTTTCATAAAACCCTGCAGAAATAAAGACTATAAGTATGGGGAATTCCACGTAAACTCGACCAATAATTTTCCCTCATCATTTTCGATTCGCTTCACGATTTTTTATACGATCATTTTGAGACCCTTCCCATGATGGGACGATTGTTCCTTCTACTTTTTTCAGCACTTCTAACATTTTGAACAAACAAAACATTATGTTTCAACGTTTCGAAAATTCTCAAAAAATTACCGAAAATTCTGTGTTCAATTCTGCATCTTCCTTCCAGGCTTTTGTACCTCCTTCTAGGTGTTTGTGAAAGGATTCAGAATTGAACACCGAATTTTTGCTAATTTTTGAGAATTTTCGGAACGTTGAAACATGGTGTTTTGTTTGTTTAAAATGGCAAAACTGCTGAAAAAAGAGAAGAAAAAATCATCCCATCAAAGGAGGGATGTCAAAATGATCGGAATAAAAAATAAGATTTTTGAGAATTTTCCGAGATTTTCAAAAAATGTCATTATTGAGATGGGTTTGAATGATCATTGAAAATTAACGGTTGGAGGGAAATATCTGAAAAAAATCAGTAGTGCTTTTTTGAGATCGTAGAATCGTATAAAAAATCGTGAAGCGAATCGAAAATAGTGAGGGAAAATCATTGGTTGAGTTCACGTGGAATTCCCCATATATAAAAATGATGTGATCATGACAGTAAGAATTAAGACAGCATTGTTATTCCAATGAAATTTCAATAAGTCATGTTTATTATTGCCGGCTTCAGTTTCAACGGTTAAACGTCGAAACTAGCCAGGATAGAATAATGCTTGTTTACATTCTATTGTAACATCAGCCTAAGAATCATCAAGCAAACAAGCGAGAATGATCCCGTGTCTTTCAACGCCGCTTGTAGATCATAGTGTGAATCGATGACGGACGTATACCTGGCTCGGAAATTGTAGCTCGATAATCGAATTATGTGTAGGATTGACTGAGAATTGTGTGACTTGGATTAAGTGAAAAACTGATATCCGTGGCTCAAAATATGTGTTAAACGATTTTGTGAAGGAATGTGCCTTTCCTGTGGTATATATATGTTATATGTGTTCAAAGCTTGCTGTGACGTCATCTGTCCGTTGTGACAATAGAATCGAATGAACCTAAATGATATAATAGAATTTTTGTGAGAAAGTTGATCAAACGATTATCATAAACGTTGTAACTCGTGAAAAGTGAACTTTTCTAACAACAACATCTGAGTGACGCATCTGGATTAAGTGAGACGAACTAATGATGGAACCAAATGCTGCAGGGAATGCGGATCAACCCGAAGATAATAGATCTGATGCTATTCTGTACGATGTTTTAGATCAAGTGTTCAGTTATCTGAATGCCAGGGAATTATCCTATGCAGCAAAAGTTTCAAGAACTTGGCGAGATTCAGCAGAAAGAGAACTAGCAAAAAGAGGACCCGAAGCTGTGATTCTCCAACATGCATACGCCTGTGAAGATGAATTTGACTATTCTACAGATGACGAAGGAGAAAGGGGTCGAATCAGGGACCATGAAAATAGTACCCATATTTCGAACTTTATACGATCAAGACCAACTGTTGCTGTCGTTTTCGCTGATGATAGCTTAGTGGGACAAAGGGATCCGTGGTCTCAAGTCGAGTATCACTTTTCGAAGCAGTTTTCACATCCGTCGGTTGTCATTGTTCTTGAAATATTATCAGCTTGCGTTAATGAGACTGAGGCTATCGGTACCAACCATTTAACAGCTGGCCTTCTCTTACCTGCAACTCAAATGGTTAATGTGGAAATTCTTCATCTGGATGCGCTAGACATGAGAAAACATTTCAAAAACAAGGAATACGCGCATGGGATTGCAGAGAAATTATTTCCGGTAGAAGATGAGAATACCTGCATATTCCTGTTCCATGGCCCGGGTGTAGAATACGACAAGGATTCTGAGGCATACGTTTCGAAATATCACTCTGAAATCTTATACGTTATGAAAAAAAGACGCAAGCTACAAAAATTCGGCTTATGGGGTACATGCGTATCATCACTTAAAGCAAGAGGCGGCGACCCAGATGATCCAATACCGTGGGTTGGTATAAGCGTATCAGGACCATATGTGAGAAGCTGGGCTCTTATACTTGATTGCAATCTAATAGACTCTGATATCGAGGAGAAATTGTTCGCTTTCAAAAAAGATATTCATCTCAGAGGTCCGGCGGTTGCTATACTCTTTGTTCCGGCAAGTGAAAAAGCGACCAGAGCAGAAAAATTGTCTAGAATGGCTGTGTTCAAAAGAATCTTCCCGAATGTCCGTCTCCTGAGCATTTACAACAATCGTGAACATCCCGTGTTTTCTCTCAGCTCGACCAGCACTGAAACTGACCAAGAAATATGTCACACGAATTCTATCTCATATTTTATCGTGTCTTATGGATTCTTTTAACTCTGCTAAATTTCATTCGCACTCAGACCTACAGGAATTTGAACCAATATATTCCTATGAATGCTATACTTATATCCTTTCGATAATTTCCCGACGCTTTTTTAATCATAGAATAATTCTCTTACAATCGTTAATCATTGATCTTGTTTTAATCATTTTTAGACACATAATTAATCATTGCATGCTCTTATAATATAACACTTCATAATTAATTTCGTTTTAATAAGATTTACGGCAATGTAATGGGAACAACAATTATAGATATAAGTTTTTTTTCCGCTACGGGAAACCGCATGCCTTTGTTCGCTTTATCACACGAAATTTCTATTATAGCGATGTATTCCGAAATGAAATGAAATCCTTGTATTCAAACTTATATAAGAATCTGAACAAGCAAACCTAACATAAATGCAATATTTATATCCTTCGCAACATTTTTAGACGCATTTTTTAATCATTGCATGCTACAATAATTCTTGACGGTTAATTTCATTCTGATAAGATTGACGACAATATAATCCGAACAACGACAATCATTAGTTATAGGTTTTTATTTTTCCGTTACAGTAAATCGCACGCGTTTGTTCGCTTTATTATACAAAATCTTTATTATCTAGAGATGATTATATTTCGAAATGTGTAATGGAATCTTAATTTTAACAATCATTTTATTACTATGTTTTTACATTCAAAGATCGATTGATCTGTTATGTCAATTCATATACGTATTACTATTATTATTATTATTATTATACGAGACCATAAGACTGTATTATCATACGAAATCAAAATGTAATCTGAGAAAGCGAGCCTCACGTATTAAAATAATGAGAGCATGATAATAAATTAATAACTATAGAAGAATCGTCATTATCCGAATAAAATAAAAGACACAATAACTCAGCAAGATAGTATATTAACTCTCATTATTAATAACAACATATTACAGGTATATTCAATAATCAAAATGCATGGGCTTCTTCTCATAATAAAAAATAAATTCTACATTATAATATTCATTTAAGGATTTCGTATGTATCACATAATTGATTGAATAAATTTACACCCATTTTTAAACCAGAGTTCTTCTCCCGCCTCTGACCTCAGCTTTGATCTGCATAACGCATCGTTACCTATTATAAATTGATGCGGCGTCTTGTAGATGGCGTTAGCTGCTTCTTTCTCAAACCAACACATCCCATTACTTACAATAATTTATATTTCCTAACCTAAAACAGTTAAAACTAAGATGTTGCATCGTACTAGAATAATAATAATTATAAACTAAAACCGCCTATTTTATATAAATAAACAAAATGGCAGTATCATTTTGTGGTAAAAGATTAATTCTGACTCGATCTAGTCTTCTTAAAACACCGAGAAGAAACGGTTACATCGTACTGTGAGTTCACATCAATAATCACATTTATTATATTATAGGTTATGTTACGTTCGTCAATATTACGATATTATTCGTCTCTAATCTTTCGTATTTTCATTCAGAGATTATAATTTACGTAACTAATGCTTATCCTCTCTTCTTTATTTATAATTTCGTTATAAATTCGGCTCACTATGAGTCCAATGAATATAAAATAGAATAAAAATTAAAATTAAAAAAAATTCTCCAAAACGAAATAATAACTCAAAATTATTCGTTAAAAATAAGGGTGCCGGAAATAGGCGAAGATTTACCCGAAAAAAATCCCCTTCTCAAAGAAGATGGATTTCCAGAATTCAATCGACTCAGTATCGAAAGATGCGTCGCTGCAATTGGGAAACAAACAGTCGAATTTGAACAGGGAGTCAGAAAAATTGAGGACACTATCGAAAGTAATAGAACTAAAAATAGAAATCAATTTCAATCATCTTTTATCTCATATCAATATTCATTCCATCCAAATATGCAAGAAAAATTAAATTTAAGAAATATCTCATGCAAACATCGTATCATGTTAATCATTTTCATTTATTTCCGATGAAAATTTTGTATGATAAAACACAGAAACTCTATTCCGTTGATAAATATCACAGGAAAAGCCCCTCCCCCCTTTTCTCTAAGGTTTTTTAAACGCGCGAAACTCTCTTCTCCAGAATCAGAATCCCCCGATGTATTCAGCGACGTGTTGAGTCCGTTGGAAGAGATCAGTATACCATTAGACACAACATGGGGTCTTGCGAAGACTCTGTATTTAGGTAACCAGAGTTTAATGCCGACAAAATGTTACCAGAACATACATGACAGAGCTAAGAATGCCAGAGCTTCTAAATACTTTAGTAAGCCTATATATCAGGCGTGTAAAAATACCAGAGATAACGATAAACTCGAACTCACCGAAGAGCAAAGAAGAGTAGTCGCCAAACTTACTCTCGAAGGAAAATTAAACGGCGTTACAGTATCGGCGTCTGATAAGGACGGCTTTGCAGAAGCAACTTTCAGGATTAATCAAAGGCAGACTGAGTATTTTCAAAAACTTGAGGTCCGTAGATCGAAGAAGAGAGATTGACGAGATAAAGATAGAGAGAGAGAGAGAGTGAAGGAGAATATATCTCACTTCTTGTTTATAATTATTTCTTTGTAGATTTCTACCAAACAGTACAACCAAACGATCACAGATCCTAACACGATGAAAGACTTTCCTGAAGAATTTTTGAAAACCGTTGCGTTAGATTCTTCACAGCCGCATAAAGGCCCTTGGAAAGTTAATCTGCAGCCACATGTTAAAAACACATATTTAGGTACCAGAGATTTTGAAATCAAAATTCTTCTACTCCTTAAAAAGGATTGAGGAATATTTTAGCTTCCCAAAATGAACAAAATTGCATCAAAAATAGATTCTAAACGAGTAACGAGTATCAATCAATTTCAGAATACTGTCCTGATCCGTTTCTAAGACAGAGTATATGGCAAGCGGATCGACGACGATCAGCACCCTTCAACGACGGTACTATAGAAACAAGCACGACTTTAGAACATCTGAGAGATGCGAGAGCCAGAAAGGCCAAAATTCTTGGATACAAATCCTACGCTCATTTGAGTATGGAAACGAAGATGGCTGGGAGCGTAGAAAACGTTTACAGCGTTCTAGACTCGTTACTAGAAATCGGTGATTACTTATGCCTTGATTATCCAACAAAGATGATCTGAAAATATCAGAATTTATATTTTCTAGATCATTTTTACTCTCCTATACAATGAATTTGTGTTCAATTTCACAGCAAGGCCAGCTCAGCTTCAAGAATTAGAGGATTTAACATCGTTTGCATTAGACAGAGGTTTCAACAGCGATCTCCAGTTATGGGATCTTCCTTATTGGGGTAGAAAACAGCGGCGTAGTATATATAGGTGAATTTATTGTATTTAAGTGAAAAAAAAAAAAAAACGACATTCAGCGCATATAAAGCGACAAAAACTTTAATCCTCCAAAACAGTTTTAAGGAAGAAGAATTGAAGGAGTATTTTCCACTGCCTCAAGTATTATCCAGTCTTTTCAAACTGGCTGAGAAATTATTTGACGTTAAATTCTTAGAACGAAAAACAGTCGATGTATGGCACCAGGATGTGAGACTCTTCGATGTCTTAGAGTCTAACGAAATAATAGCTAGCTTTTATCTAGACCCTTACGCAAGACAGAACGAAAAGATACGAATAGAAGATAACTCGGGATGGATGGTCGCCATTAGAAACAGAAGCGTCGTCACAGAAACAAATCCCCTAGCTGCTCTGATATTTAATTTTCAGCCACCAAGCGAGGGAAAACCATCGTTACTAACTTTCAAAGATCTCCAGATTCTATTCGCAAAGGTATCGCATTCATTTACATTTGAATCTGAATATTTCTTCATCGTTTCTCATTATAATTGTTGTTTCCAGTTCGGACATGCGTTACAGCACTTGTTAACTAAAACAAATTACTCAGAGACTGCGGGTTTCTCGAATGTGGAATGGGACGCTGTAGAAATAAGCAGCAATTTTATGTCTAATTGGTAAAAATTTGATCGGATTTTTAATTTCGCACTACGCTTTTTGATCTTCTCTAACATAAGCAACCCCAACTATAACAGATGATTAAATAAAATCAGGGTCTATAAGTAAAAGGAAAAATATTCCCTAAAAATGATTAGCTCCTTTTAATTCGCCAGGCTGTACGAGCCCTCGACGCTTAAGGATATAGGGATGCATTACGAGTCCGGAGAATCTTTGCCAAAAGAGATAATCGAGGGATTAACAAACATCAGATCTCATCTCGCTGGCTACACGCTGTGCAGAGAACTTTACTTATCCCGTCTTGATATGGAGTTGCATTTAACGTGAGAATGAATCGAGAGAAACGGACCCTGCGATGTTAAATAGCTCAAAATTATTTTCTCTAATATTTCAGGGCGGATATATTCTGGTTGGACATTGTAAAGCGTCTTTGGAAACAGCATCTAGCGTTTCCATTGGACAAACGAGACGCACATCCTTGTTCATTCTCTGCAATATTCAGCGGAGATTGGGGAGCGGCTTACTACAGGTAGTCTGAGACTCCGAATGACGGTCTTATGTTTGATTGAAAATTTTTCTGATATTACTTAGATAGCAGAAATTTGATTCTTTGATTTCTTATTTTCAGTCATATATGGGCGCAAATGGTAGCCGCTGATGCTTACAGCGCATTCCAAGAGATTGCTCCCGGCAACGAAGAGCAGCAAATGGAAATTGGGAAGAGATTTAAAGACACGTTTTTATCCACTGGTGGAGGATGCCATCCTAGCGAAATTTTCAGACGATTTAGAGGCAGGGATCCAAGCCCTAAAGCTCTGCTTAAAAATCTTGGACTTATTAAACAACAAGCTAAAATTGATTAAGAGAGACGTTGTGTTGAAATTTAATTAATTAATTAATTAATTATCGCAGTTATATGAAACTGATTCGATGCGATAGGAACGCAGCGATGATTGTCAATATACAAATGCTCGTTGTTAGTAATACATAATTGTTATACAGTTTGAAGTAATTCGATTCAGAAAAAACGAAAGAATGATCAATTTACAATTTAATTATAATAAATAAACAGAAAACGATTGTCTGTGTATATAATTTCATGTCGTTAATAAATATATCAATCATTAAGCTAACAGGAAGCTAGAAATTAGCCAGTTTCTTCATTTTTTGAGGCTTACAAGTTCATTCTCTGGTCTTTCCTACTCTGGAAATTGAAAATTGAAAATTGAACATAGAAGAGAAAAAAGCGACTTTAATTTACGATTCAGCTATATCACATACGAAGATAACGGTATCGCGATCTCCTTACATCTCTTATCTCGTCAGACTCGCCCGATAAGATAATATGCGAGATTTTCCATTTTATGTAATGAAATGATATGAAACGTTAATTAGAAACACCGAAAAATCTAATCTTTTATCTTTGTTTCTTATTTCTTATTTCTTATTGCTAATTAAATCTATAGGCAATAAATATATCCGGTCACAGTTATTTTTATAGAAATATATGTTATTCGAATATTAAAAATAATTGAAAAAATTGAATGAACACGTATATTACTCCGGATACAAAATTAGTTTATCCAATTTATGACAAACTATACATGGGATAGTAGTTGAAATTAAGTTATAGGTGGTAGATATTATTACACAATAAGTAAAGTACGAAATTTACTAAAAAATTAAGTAACTATTACAATAATAATAATAATAATAATAATAATAATAATAATAATAATAATAATATAAAAACAAAAATAAACTCCAAACTCCAGTTATGAGTTTTGTAACAACTGCTGCACAATATTGAATAGGCACACAAGTTCCTGACTGTTTTTATACATATTCATATAATAGTAGGCACTACATAGATTTAAAAAAAAAAAAAAAAAAAACATGAATTTCCTGAGCGATGCTTTAGATTAACTTCGTAGAGGTAATCTAATATTGTGCATATATGTATGTATATGTTAGTAGCTTCGACTGAAGTAACTCCGTTCGGTAAATGTATTCTTGGAAGTGAGCATGCGGCACGTTGATGCGCATCAGACAATCGCGTTACGGAGACGACCTAGACTCTCGATTTCAGATTCGAGGATATCTCCCTTCTGCAATAAAAAAAAAAAAAAATCGAAAAATTTGATCAATGAATGATTAGAATTTTTTTTTATTTTTTTTTTTTATGTATTACAAACCTTTAAAAATTCTGGTGGATTGCGGGCAAATCCAACTCCACCTGGGGTACCAGTTAGAATTACGTCTCCTGGTAGCAGAGTGACGAATCTGAAGATTAGATAATCCCTGGTATTAGTATTAGATTCGAAAAATTAAAATTTTCATCATTTCAAGAAATAATGAAATATAAATTTCAAATATATTAATATTCATACTGTGAAAGGTAAGCGACTATGTCGTTCGGTTTGAAGATAAGCTCGCTTGTATTTCCGTCCTGTTTAAGCTTCCCATTAACCCAGGTTTTAACAGATAGATTATGGATATCACATATAGCTTCTTTCGTAACAACTGCTGGCCCCAATGGACAAAAAGTGTCCATTCCCTTACCAAGAAGGAATTGACCTCCGTTTCGAGCTCCTTTTTGCCAATCGCGCGCTGAAATATCCTGAGCGATTGTATATCCAAATATGTAGTCTTCAGCCTCGTGATTGTTCAGGGCTTTACCCTTCTTTCCTATTACTATCGCAAGTTCAACCTCCCAGTCAACTTTCTGTAATGTTTTTGAAGAAATGGTAAAAATGGTAAAAAAAAATGGAATATCATCATCAGAAAATTAATGCCGGAGAATCTATGACGAAATTGCTATTGAAAACTATCTAATTTCATCATTGAAAGCTCCAAAGTTCTTATTTTCGATTCTTTGATGTCTGAAAATCGATTTTGAGTACATCTAACTCGTAGCTGTATGGATATTGAAGAGTATTTTTTTGATATTACATACATCGGATATACTAGGCAGAATGACGTCGTCATTTGGTCCAACAATGTTGCTAGGAAACTTGCTGAATATTACAGGACTCTTTGGTGGTTCGACGTTCTGTTCCTTGCAGTGTCCGCTGTAGTTTAAACCGATACAAGCCAATTTGTCCATCCGTGTAATTGGAGCAAGGAAATTAACGTCATTTTCTTGCACTATACTTCGACCCTCGACTACTATCCTAAGAATCATCATTACTTTTGATAAAAATGAAAATTATTGGTTTCATGCGTGATATACTATGGAATTTTTAGTATTGGGAAAAGATTGTGTTTGCAAGAAAGTAAAGAACGCATAATAAAATCATTTCTTGATCAATATCAGCGTGGGATTGTCTTATACTTTTACTTTTGATATCACGGATCTTTGAAATTGCGTATAAAACTCGTGTTTCTCATTTCCAAATACAGATTAAGTTTCATCATTTAAATTTCGAACATGTTAAGGTGGTTCTCTACCCAATTCTACCTATTCTAAAAACATTGGGAAATGAAACACACGATTTTTGCACTTGGAATTTTCGAAACCTATTTTCTCAGCGAAAACACATCCGATTATAGCGAAATTGATATCAGTGATGGATAACAAGTGAACGAATGGCATGACGCTCTTAGATTTCCAAAAAGCGAAAATAAAATTACAGATTTTTTATCAAGAGTGTTCTGTAACGAATAATCGTTGTTGCTGACGTTGTACATTGATAAATACGAAAACACCTGAAATATTTTCGCTTTTTGGAAATTTAAGAGCGTCATGCCCTTTGTTCACTTGTTCTCCATCGCTGATATCAATTTCGTAATAATCGGACGTGTCTTCGCTGAGAAACTCGGTTTAGAAAATTCCAAGTGCAAAAATCGTGCTTCATTTTCCTTTAATAGCACCGTTAAGCCCAATGTTTTTAGAACAGATCGAACAGGGTAGGGAACCACCTTAAGCTTGTAAATTATAAATCGCTTTGCAATTTTTCGTTTCAAAAAATGATAATAATGATAAATAAAATGAAAGCGATGACGTCAGCGGGTGATATTGATGTCAACTATAGAATAGCCCATAATATACAACAGATATATCACCGTAAATAAATCCACCATGACGACATAAAATGTGTGGAAAAATTCCGTAATTTCACCTCAACTTATAAACTTGTCTGAAAAATATTTTCCTTTCTCGTTACGTTGGCTCTAATTTATGCGCCATACTCCGCGAGTATTAGTATATGTATGTTATGTATATGTGTTTATATACCTTCTCTTTCATGCTGTTAACACAATGTAACGAAAAGAAAGATCAAGAAAAATTCGAGAAAAATAATATCATTTTCCCATCAGATTTCGAGGATTTAGACAATGAGACTCAAAATTTAATAAGCTACTCGAACTTCGAATAGATAGTCTGGATATCAAGCATGAAAAAAAAAAAAAAGAGAAAGATTTGTGGACTGTAGACATGTTGCGGTCATATTATAAGCATTTACGTAATAAATATTCTTTTTTTTTTTTCTTCTTCTTCATTTCTCTTTTTGGATTGTGCAGATATACAATTATAACAAAAGTAGCAGTATAAGCCTCTCTAAAAACTGAATATGAATATCAGTTTGAGTATAATACGTGGGTATGTATATGTTGCGCAATGCAGAAAATGACTGAAGTCTCTACAAACGTTATCTAAATTAGTTGTAGAGTGATATCATAAGACGACTGATCAAAACTCGTTAATAAAGTGGTAAAAAAAAAAAAAAATGTTTATTGCGATATATGGTAGGTATACACATGTATACATATATATATATATATATATATAAATAATATATGTATAGGTGATATATTATTATACCTCCAATCCCCGCAGATTTCAAAAGCGTGTAGTAGTAATATGCAATATAATGTATATTTTATAAATTACCTAATCTTTCTTTATTACAAACTTTGACCAATATGAGATATCACACAAAGACTCTTATATATGCGCGATCGATAATCTCATTAATTTGAACAACATTCGTATTTTTATTTTCTCTCTCTTCTCTCTCTCTCTCTCTCTTATACAACGACCGCGGTAGTATCGGACAATTTTCATGAAAATTTAATGCAGATACTGTATCTGTATGTTTTCATAATCCAATGTCGTAAATAATTATGTATGTAATAGCGTGTAGAGATTGTAGTCTCTCTGTTTAGGTAATAAACTGCAATTAGAGACATACTTTGGCAGTACTAGTTTATTTTTTTCGTTTTTTCAGCTAATCATGCACTAAGGTCAATTATTATTTATACTGCGTTCGCAACAGTTTTTTAGGAAAAAAAAAAAAAAGTAAGAAATTCGATATATTTTTATAATCCGCAATTATTTCACAACGTATGTATATAAGTGTGTAGGTTTGTTAGTGATATTGCCTCACTCTGTCGTTACGTGAGCAAGTTTGAGATATAAATCAAACGTATAAATAAAAGTGGAGAAATGCAAGATTCTCGTTATTATTGGGAAGATATTCAAATAAATTTACGGTGAAAAACGTTCCCCCCCTGAAATTAGTACGAAGTAATTTCTAACCCAGAATTCGATATTTGATTCGTTGTCTAAGAAACGTATCAAATTTTATCTAACTGATAATTATAATATTTATCAATCAGACTTACTTTCACATAAGACAACAATTTTCACCGCAATTTTAAAAGCACAAATTTCAATTCAAAAAACAGATCTGCAGGGGGTAAGTACTGACCAACCTTTTCACAGCATCCATTAGGTCAAAACTCTCGTTCCTAAATAAACGAAAATCATGTAAGTATAGAAATTGAATTTTCAATCGAATCCCATTAGATGTAGTCGATTTTAATATAGTCCAGGAATTTTAGCACCGAAAATGGGTTCGCTCCGTAAAAAATCCTGATAATTGATTTTTCGATTGGATTATGTCAGAGGGTGTCCCCTAAGTGTAAAACCAAGTTTGTGTCGTCCAAAACCGCGAGCGTTAGCCGCTATCTTGAAAAACGCCTTTTTGCAAATATCTCGGAAACGGTGATTTTTACGTTAAAAATTGTAAGGACTTTTTTTGTAGAAGATAAAATTTCCCATCTTTTTTATTTGAAACTTTTTTCTCTATTGTTAATATTTGCCGAGATATAGTCGATTAAAAAAAAAAACAAATTTTTGTTTTTGGAAAATATCTCGATAATTTGTGAAAATACGAAAAAAAATGTAAAAATTGTTTTTTTCGATCAACTATATCTCAGCAAATATTAACAATAGAGAAAAAAGTTTCGAATAAAAAATATAGGGAATTTTATCCTATACAAAAAAGGTCCTCACAATTTTTAACGTAAAACTCACAGTTTCCGAGATATTGGCAAAAAAGCGTTTTTCAAGATAGCAGCTAACGCTCGCGGTTTCGGAAGACACAAACTTGGTTTCATACTTAGGGGACACTCTCTGACATAATCCAATCGAAAAATCAATTATCAGAATTTTTTTCAGAGCGAATGTCTAAAAATCCTGGACTAATATTATACTCTCGTTGGAACAGCGAGCTTTCTCATAAATCGTGACAAATATTTAACAGTTCCAATTGTCTTTCAAGCAGAAAGTCACCCACATATGATGATGAATCAGTAATAATAATTATACTTTATTATTACATCTAGATTTGCAATAAAAATAACATAAATCTATCCTAAACCGTATAATTCTTATAATTTTTTTGGTAAGTAAGTAGCCAATGCCGTGTGTTAGGTCAGACGAGTGAGTCCCATTCCGATCTATTATAATCGCTCGATTACGCCTGACCTTAGACCACCGTCGATTCTCAGAGTTGTAGCCCTGCGTGATTTTATGAGCCAGTCGAATTACGAATTCTGTTTCTACTGCAGCAGTCAGGCATTATAAATTCGCTATCTTATGACTAATTACAATTTACTTATATCCTTATGACACGTATTTTTCTTTTTGAATTATACAAATCAGGATTCGGGAGTATAATGATGGATTTTAAGTTAAGTTAGATGAATTTGAAACTGTTTTATTTACCTTTTGACCTTTTTCAACAGATCGTCACCACCTTCTAAAAACTTTTTCAGATTATTTGGGATCCTTGAATCAACAGCAGATACATCGGTGATATCGCCACCCGGGCGTAGCTGGACACCAAGATGTTGGGGCCCACCATTTTTGTTGACGAACTGTACGAACCTAATTTAAAAAAAAAAATCGATTGATGGTTTATCATTTTCCTCGCATGACCCATTATCATCATCCCTTTCTATATCATCATTAAAACCGTAACGACATTGTTCGTTACTGTTACGTCATGCGTTTGCTGCTGCAATTCCATGCATACATAATACTACAATAATAAAAACATTGATAATGTGACCGAAAAGCGCAATGATCCATAAAGTATTTACTATCTATAAATCTGAAATCGTGATCAGCTACAACGTGCATTGCCGATCAATATACGAATCGAGCGCACGGTGCGCGCCTGCAGAAAGCGTATTTTACGCCGTTGGAGAAAGTGAGATGGAAAAATTTAAGGCGGTCTTAAATAATGCGCAGTAGCAAGATCGCGGTAGCATGCAATGTGTAGCCTTTTCAATGCTGTTAATCGTAAACGACACTATTAACAGTCTCAGAGAAATCCCACGATGCAAGAGATTATGTTATACAATTGAATATTTAGTTTGCATGTTGTTACAAAAATGAGCTAAATATGTGATATAGAAATTTTAAAGCGCTTGCGCAACATGTGTACACATGATGTAGCAGTAGCACACGTAGCTGTAGTTATACATTGTATACGTAACAACATATATACTTATAGTTTTTGCATCGGCGCCTGCGACTGCGACAGCTACTCACCTCATTTCCAACGATCCAGTAGTGGAGAAAGCTCTGCTTGCAACTCGTATAAATTGCGTTGCAGAGCTTTTAATAGTCATATTCTTATCTGGGCTCGATACTCTCGAGGATAGACACGCCCTGGCGATCACTTTGATAGTGCCATTAAGTGGCATGTTGTTATTGTTATTTATTACTATCTTAATATGCGATTGTCAAATACAGTTAATAGCTGTATTGTAACTCAGAGAGATCAACAATATTATACCGATTAGGTATATATATATATATTTCCTATATACAATCTGGTACCAAAATTTTAGACGCACTCGCCGTGATCGACGAGCTCAAACTGACGAGTCGGAGCGCAAGCACAGTCAGGGAGTTAGGCCGACGAGCCGGCCGGTTTGTAAGAGAAGCTAGTAAACATATCGTAAGGCAAGGGGCGAGGCGGGGATTCATATAGAATTATGATCGCAGCCGGTCCTATAATACACTTGCGATAAATAACAAATATATGATTGTAAAAATGTTCAATCGATAATTATAGATATAATAAACTCGGTGATGGATATATATCTATGATGCAGTAAATCGCAGAGATTCAATTTTTTTTTTACCTCATGCATTCATGATCGTAATCAGCTTCGTCATTCGATTTCGAGGCTGTGTTACATACATTTTCTTTGCATTTTTTTTTTTTTAAACTAGTAATAAGGAAAAATAAAGTTTAAAAATTCATTCCATATCATGCATAATTCTATACGTGTGTAGGCACTCGTACATTTCCAAGAATTCGAGTGTTTTTATCAAAATTCTCTTTTCTTTATTTAAATTCATTCACATTTATCTTACATATGTATACTACATATGAAATATCATTCTATATTTAGTATAATATATCTACTCGCGATAATCCATATGGATGTAAGGTATCATACTGATGTGCTATGTCGTATGGTAAATGGTAATGTAAGAGTTGCCGCGTGGATAGCGTGGCAATTCGTTGAGTTATTTTTGTACCGATATACTACCTACAGTTGCAGTTACGTAACTTTTAGAAATGCTAATTACCGATAGTAGTATTATAGCTACACAATTTTTTTTTTTTTTTTTTTTCGTTTCTTTTACTGTCTTTTTTGAAGGAACTCCAAAAAACAAAAACTGGAAGGTTGAGTCAATTAAAATAAACTATGCATTATGTATGTCTCAGATATTTCGGTTCTAGCTACACTCTACAGGTATATTCCCAAATAATAAAGACACCTCTATGTTCCATAAAAGAATTTCAAATACTGAGCTTTTGTTCTTTTTTTCTCTCTTTTTCTTTCTTATTATGTTGGTTTTTAATAGAATGCAACATAAGTTGAACTAAATTATGCCAAATGTATTACTCTATCTTCTATATCCTCTAGATTACGAAGAATTTTCAAACACAGGATAGAATATGAACGAGGACTTTGTGTAGTAAGATTAGGAGTGATCAATAAACACAGATTGGTACATATTTATACATGCATGCATATATAGGTATATATCTGCAGAGTATATGATTATTAGATTTTGTTTATTTATCACAAAAATTTACTCAGACAAGATAAAGTTACAAGTTTATGAAACACTAATATTGATAATAACAAATGAGAAATATCATCCTGTTATTTGTATTTCAGAAGCTATTATAACGACGGCTTCTTTCTAGTATATACAAACTCCTCTCTGGTGTGATAAGGAGCGTAAGGATCGTTCACGTAGTGTCTAGGCCTACGCCAATAATTGGTAACCATGCTATCAAGGAGCCAAGATTGTGTTGCGTTTACAAAAACGTGTTGTCTCAAACGGCGCTTTAAAGCAGGCGATTTTTTCCACAATTTTTTGTGTCTTCCTGCTCTGGTTCGAATCCAACCACCCCTAGGAACGTAATACAACGTTATATGAATCGACAGTTAATAATTTTACTAAAAAAAAAAAAAAACAATGATTCTTATTTATTTATTTATTTATTTATTTTTCAAGTATTACCAGTGCAATCTGAAAAATCGTTTTATAACGGCTTTAACAGACTTTCGTTTTCCTTTTTTGAGCGAAAATTTCGTCACCGTTCTTACGGGCTGTAGATCTATGGGCTGTAAGACAGCTGGAAGAATTTTTCTCGCTAACGGTTCGCTAAATGAACGTAAATAATGTTAATGAAAAAGTGGAAAAAATTCTTAATAATCTATAAAATTTCCGATTATCTAAGTACCTAAGCAAAGTCGATTGAGAAGATGCGTGAAACGTATCTTTGCTATATCGAAAGGAGGTCGAAAGGGCGCTTAGACATCGAAAATGCGTTGTTAGATTAGAATTTATCGAATATAATGATTTTGTCAGATTTGTATTTCCCGCGTTGGCTGCGACTGCGCGCGCAGCTCCAGCGGCTGTAAAATTCAAGATGGCTGATTAGTCGACTAACCTAGAAATGTGTAATTAAAAAGCGTTTAATTACGTATCCTACAATCGTATGAGCGTATATTTAGCGAAAAACAAATCAGATGTAATAACAGAAAAGAAATATGACATAAATTGATGGAAAATATGAATAAAAACTTGAGATATTTACCCCGAATAATCGGAGCAACGATGCGCAGCATTCTTTTATTCCTTTAGCTGGTTGGCTGATGGTTCCGTCCAAATGCAATTTACTCGATCAGCTGTTTTGTACCGTCGTTCCCTTTTTCCCTTGGCTGCCGGAGCCCGGCCGCCCGAAAAATGTTCCGAATTGGATTTAAATTTCCGTGCAACGGTCTTAATCGGGTATGTAAAGTATGCGTGTTCTTAAGGCTAAAACAACGTTTTTAATTGCGGTTAATATTTCGGGCGTTAATATCGCGTCGATGATGTAAAAAATTCTTTTAATATTATTGGAGCACCTCACCTTACAGCATCAGCCATTCTTATATGACATGTTTGCTTAATGTGATACTGCTGTCTTTCTAAAGATAATGCAAAGGTGTAAGGTGTTTTTTTTTCTTTCGAACTTTGGTGGATATGACAGCTAAAGAATTATTCCAACTATAGAATAGCCGGAAATTTTATCGCTGCCTCGATTTTTTTTTTTTTTTTTTTTTTATTCTATCCACAAAATGGCTCGATTTTTTTTTTCTACACCACCTCAACACCTATAACGAATCTTACATAATTTTATTATCACGATGCATGATTTATACAGGTAAAGAAAAATGGCAATTCAAAAATCTACCTCACATCTAGATACTACGAAACAAGAACGAGGATAAAATGCGAACCCGAAGGCAGGTACGTTCCAAAATTCAATATCTTATATTCATACATATTGAATTTAAGGATTTTAGAACTGTCGTTGTCACTTGTTTATTAGGTTAGGTTTCACTGCTATAACCATTTCGTCATGTATGTATTTTTGACATACAATTCATGTTGTTATGTCTTCAAAGAGATATTCGGCACTACAATTTTAAAATTCAATTATTCCACGAACACGTGATCATTGAACGATGCAAAAATTCCGGTACTTTTGCTTTTTAAAACCCAACCTCAAAAAAAAAAAAAAAAAACGATTACTACTCTATAATTTATATGATAAACTTGTTTTAAGATGTATGCGTACTCTGAAAAGATGATAGAGTCTTTTCTTAGTCACTGAAATTATACCAATTTCAAGTATTTGGAATATTTTCTACCCTTGTTCAAAGATTTTCAAAATATTCATTGAATTCTTGCATAAGCATGTATGATAATTTCTTTTCTTAAGTAAATATGATATGTACCGTCGATATTTGTCTTTAAAAAGTAAAGCAAACTCTTTCCTCTGTTATAATAAATACCGCTTTTCATTTACTCCCTTATCCTTTTCCTAAAAAAAGACCAAAATCACAAAAAAAAATGAACTACAGAGTATAGTTTTATACTTTCAGACTTCTCAAGGATGTGAAACTTATGTCCAGACTTTCTGGACCTAAGTATTCAACCGTATCACCTAAAAGGTATTTAGAACTGTTCTGAGCTTCTGGCTGAGTTAGTTTTACTCATGTGTCTGTTAGCGTTTTCGATTTGGTGCTCTAGAGTTGCACCGAGAATGCTCTAAATTTTGATATGACCTCATATTGCTCTAGAATCGAGCGCAAGAGCAGACAAGAGCGCATCAAGTATCAGTATTCACATAACACTCTAAAAGCGAGCACCAATCTATCGTAAACCGAACATACGTTTCACGCTCGGAGCAATCGCAGAGCGCTCCAGAGCAGCAAATCAAAAACGCTATGTGTCTCTGCTCTTTTTTTTCAAACTCAGGTCAGCAACTTATCTATTAATATTTGTCACACTATAGTGAGAAAACTCGAGGATCTGGGGGCATCATTACACTAGGTGCTCTGACCTTAGGAACCATCGGAGTCCTGAGTTACGCAAAGTCAGATCCAGACTTTAGAGTTACTCTTGAAGAATGGGTGCCTGGCACGAACAAAGCTATCAAAATAATATTTCAAGAAGAAGACTCGTACTTTGCTTTCTTGAAAGATTTCTTTGAGAATCTTAAACAGACGTAATTATATCTGATATTTTTTATAGTCTCAGATACCTCTCAAATCAAAGAAGCCTATTTTCTAATTTAATTGACCGCTTTAAATCAACTCTGTTACAGATTGCTAATAGCAATTTTTGGCGACGGGTCAGAAACGGCGAAGGAAAAACCAAAATTGGACTGTAAGAAGCCTATAGAAAATTATATACGTGAGCCCTAATCCCAATCCCATTTTCCTCTGTACCAAGCTGAAGAAATTCTATTATTCTGTAGTCTAGATCCTCTCCGATATTAATTTAAACAATTATGATATTATACTCTAAAGCTTTTGAGTGAGATTTTAAACTCTAACAAATTAATAACACAACATAACATGTGTGTTGCGTTGCTTTAGCTCCAAAACCGGCGTTTGTACCTCTGATTGCCAAAACTGAGCCACCGATCAACGAACCATACAGTGAAATACGCTTGAGCAGCGAACACGGAGAAGAAATAGAAGTCGGTGTGTAATTAAAATATGCCTGAACAATGTTTCAGCATTTTTTATTTCTGATTTTTTTTTTTTTAAGGAACCTTTGAAATCGATGCACTAAAAATCTTCGCATTTAACACAGCTAAAGCTTTAAAATATGATTATAATGAGCAGAATAGTAAAACCAGACTTTTTCAAACTATTCTTATGATTTATAGTCGCTGAAAAGCCTGCGCCACCGACCAAAGATCTTCCCACAGCCTTACTGCCGGCAAATTTAGTAGAACTAGAAGCTCACTGTGGTCAAACAGCTTCGAGAGCTATCGCAGCCTACAATAAAGCAACGTGCGCTATTCAGGACTACAACAAAGACGTTGTTAAGATTGTTGAAAGCTCGGGAAATACAGTCGGAGGAAATGTCTGGGATAGGTAATTGAAGGGATTGATTCTGCCCTTTTTTTACTCCTTTTCTCAGAAATTTGAATCCATTTTTTCTTCTTCTCTCTTTATAATCATTTTATTGATAACGTGATTTAAACAGATTGAAGGACGCGACGGAGAAGCGTAAGGCAGCTTTAAAAGAGGCTGAATCTAATGCTGGGGAGGCGTTGGACTCTCTTAGAAAGATGTACAGTCTTATCGACGATCCTAAGTTCGAGGCTTCTCCTGTATTGAAGACAGTAGCTAAGAGAAATGTGAAGAAGATAGTGGACGACGTTGACGAAGCTAAACACGAGTTCAATCGAGAAGTACAGAGCTCTAATATCACGGAACGGTATTGGAAACAAGTCGCCAAGGCTAGAAGCAGCTTCGAAAAAGAACTGGAGATCCTTTTCCCCGACGTCAATATCGCAGAGAAGAAATTCTCGGTCGATGAAGAGTCGTTCGATTTATTCGTACTACATATGTACCACAAAGTTAACTCGCTTCAGAAAGAACTCGAGAGACTTCAGGTGAGGAACGGAGCTCTTGGCTTTTATTTATCAGATTGAAATGTACTCGCTGGGTTTATACATCCACATGTTTAGTTTGCACGCTTCTTATTCAATATTAAAATATTATGGGGATGAATACTGAAGAGAGTCGAAACTGCGGTACAATTTTAGTGATAAAATCAAAAGAAAACGGTTTAAAATTACTATTTGCTAATCAATAATCGGATAGAATTGAGGTCTTTGATGATTTTTGTTTACAAATCTGAACTTATTATTCCAAAAACTTGGTTTATTACTTTCAGACACAATTTTCTATCGAAAGTTTGAAATAATATAATCGATATATTTTTTTTTTTTTTTATTCCTCAGACAATAAACGAAATAAAACTGACCCAGGCTTTAAGAACATTTGGCGATGAATCGGAGCAGGCAAAGATTCAGGCGCATATATGCAACGAGGTGAACAAAGAGAAGCAAATTCTTCAAGATGAGTTTTCAAATAAGGTAAGACGAGCAAAGAAATATATTTCATTTATAGTTGATAGGAAAAAGACTAGATCCGTGAATTCGAATTCTTAGTACAAACTAGAAGCTAGAATTAAGAATTTAGAATTTGGGTTCCTTAAGACAAGTAAAATAAAAAATGAGGCGAAAAAACGAGAGAAAATTCTTTGACAAACGTCTCTCCTTTCTCTCTGGGCTATGAGTTCGTGAAATTAGGACTTATAATTATTCTCCAGTTTTTTTTTTTGTTAGTGTAAAAACAAAAGCTTCATTAGCATCCCTTGATCTCACAAATCTTCAAAGTTTCTCTTATACTTCAGCTTTTATTTATTTTTTTGTTTATCTTTATTTTTTGGAATCCTCTTATCACGCGTTTTTTTTTTTTTTTGATTAGATTCTTCCTTCTGTTTCTTCTATCTCTTCCTTTTTCTTTCTGTTTTTTTTTTTTTTTGATTTTTTAAAACCTGAATAAACACATACAGTACCGTTCATAAGTTCGGGACCACCTTCCGAATTCTCGATCGAGACAGAAAGTTGAATATCTCGTTAAAAAAAAATCGCAGTCAAATGGTCCAGGTGGCATTTGAAAGTGGAAAGAACCAGCTTTATTTTACTTCTTTTTTCAATTTTTCACGATTTTTTCCGCACTCAGTAGATAATTTTGAACATGACCGTTTTTTTTTTTTTTTTTGTTGCAATTTTCATGCTTTTCAAAAGTCGCGTGTAATTCTTTGGAAAATGGCAATGAAAATTTTTTCTCAGTTGGACTTGAAAGTGCTAAGATTAGGTTGTAAGTTGGTTCTTTGAAAGAGTTGGTTTGAAAAAAAATCTGCGATTTTTTTTCGTCAAGTTATTCAAATTTTCGTGCGGAAAGTCAGTTTTTTAGAAAATCCGTCATAACTCGAGAACTGTGGGGTTTCAGATAAAATGTCATGATATGAAAAATGTGTATTTTTTAATTTTGAACTCGTTGAAATTTTTTTTTTTTTCGAAATTATACAGGGTGAATCGTTCCCGGTATCGCATGAGGGAGGGGCTTACATCGCAAACGCTCCGCCCCTCTCTATTCATACTTATTATCGTCGTATCGAAAATCCTACTTTAATTTTCACGCGCCGTCAAAGCCGATGATTTTAACAAATATCAATAGAAAGGGGCGGAGCGTTCGCGATGATGAGCCCCTCCCTCATGCGATACCAGGGAAAACTTACCCTGTATAATCGATATAAAAGATTTCGCACCCGATTTCAACAAAATATTCTTTCATTCTTGGTTTTTCCAAGTTTTAAGCCGAACCGTTGATCTAATCAAAAATTGTTAAGAGATATTTTTTGTCCGCAAAGGCTGCTCTTATAACATCCTCAGAATAAAATTCTCGCTCGAGTTATTTGAAAAGAAGTGACGCTGTTTTACCATTTATCTATATTTTTAAGCTAAACTGATATACCTACATCGCGGGTTTTAAACTCTTTCATCGATACTTTAATCGCTCTAAATTTTTCCTCAAATGAAGGAATTTCAATATTATAAGCTAAAAACTCTACCAGGGTTTGTTAAAAATTCTAAAAATCGTACAAAACGAATAAAAATCACGAAAACTTCGACTTCAGAATCTATAGAAATCTGTTATTTAAAGTGTCTCGAATATCACGACAGAGTATTTCATTCTTTGTTTCTTTAATTCAACGAATATCTATAATAATGAGGTATAAATGGGAAAGAGAAATGCAAAAAAAAAAAAAGTAAAAAACACAAATATTCGAATAAAAGAACGAAAATCTCGTGAAAGATAGAAATAGGAACTTGGAGTCACAGAAATAGACATAATATAGGTATAGGCATATGCATGTGCAGTAAGGGTCTCTCGATACTGTGCAGCCTTTGCAAGCTGACGTTATTACAAAGAGAGTAGAAAGAGTCTGTAACTGGTAGGGCAGCAGCAGCAGCAGCAGCAGCAGCAGGCTGATCGTGAGCCGAACCATCACTCTTTTACTTCCTCACTGCACGCCTTAGCGCAGCTGTATAGTTGTAGTAGTAGCGTGAGTAGCGGGCCAGCCAAAAGAGATAATATTGCCTCCCGGTTCCTGGTTCCTGGTTCCTGGTTCCTGGTTCCTGCCTATAGGTACCTTATACCCTACCGCCTCCTCTCTACGAATATTGGCTCTATGCCAAATGGAAATATAGATAAAAAGTTGACCGTTCTCCAAAGAGAGGAGAGAAAAAAAGAGATAAAGAGATAAAGAGAAAGAGATAAAGAGAGAGAGAGAGAGAGAGAGAGAGAGAGAGAGAGATCTGTGAACTTTTCCATAGCCGAGAGCGGACTCTGTATATTATTGATAAAGCAACTAATAGAAGTATGTACGTACTGCATACATACCTTTGTAGTACATGGATAGGTACACAGGGTTGGGGTGCATGCAAGTTGTATTCAACTATTGTAGGACATCGATTGTCTAAATATGTATACTGGGAATACAACGTTCGATGTAGTATGTATATATCAACCGGAGAATGTATGATGTGAATTTCCGTGTTTCTGGGGCAGGTTCAGAATTCCAAAATTTCAAAGCTCCGAACGGTCAAATTTCCGAATTTATTCTAAACGATTTCGAATTTTCATAAAGAATAAAGTTTAGAAAATTAAAATTCCGAATGGTCGAAATGTAGATAGCTCAAGGCTCCGACAGTCCGATGTTCCGAAAGTCCAAAATTCCGAAAATCTAAAATTCCGAAAGATCGAACGTGTTCTTAACGTGTTGACTAAACGACGTGCGACGGCTTGATGTTCAAGTTTCGGATTTTTGGCCTTTCGGATCATTGAGCTTTCGGAGTCTTGACCTTTCGGGTCTTTAGCTTTCGGAATTTTTTAAATCGGTTACATAGACTTTCGGTGAAATACCCTTTCTGAACCCTGTGAGTTCGTTGCACTAAAATTCGGAAATTTGGCCATTCGGAGCTTTGAAAATTCGGAACTTCGAACCGGCCCCGTGTTTCTGTCTCTTTTTTTTTTTTTTTTTTTGTAGATCATATTTCAATACAGTAAAATTGCATTTTACGCACACTGTGTCGAAATATTATATATTACGCACGACTGTGCGTAAAGTGCGTGTGTAAAGTTAAATTTTCGATGCGTGAGAAGTGTACGTTTCTTAACGACGTGTGTAAAGCAAATAGCCGTGTGGCTATATTATATTATTATTATATTTATATTATATAATTAGTATATTATGCAGCTAGTGCGTAAAGTGAGTTTTTCTTCACGAGTAGCGATCGCAGTAATGCCAGATCGCACGAGTGAAAAAAAAGTTACGCACGAGTTGCATACTCTATGTTATGCACGAGTGTGCGTAAAGTGCGTCTTTACACACGGCGTTAAGAAAAGTACACTTCACGCATCGAAAATTTAACTTTACACACGCACTTTACGCACAGTCGTGAATAAAATATGTCGTATGAAACTCGTGTGTACGATTTTACGCACTCGTTGCATAATGTACTTTTTTTTTTTTTATTTATTTTTTTTTTTTTTTTTTTTTTTTTTTTTTACGGTGATTTTCATCGTCTTGTAGAAACCCATTGAATTTAATTACCGAAAATACTTTCAAGTACCTACTAGGTATGAGGTGGCAATAAAAAATTGAAAGTCTAACTTTTTTATCATCCGATAAGTAATAAACTTTCAAATCGAACGTAACGTGGCGATGTTTCATGTGTATAGGACTCTGTGAATTTCAGATTTCTTTACATTCAATACTTTACCAATACATTTGGTGAATTTGAATTAGTATTAAATTTCTAAAATCGATAAAAATTATTCTATGATTGAGAAACCTGCTCGGATATTATCGTTTTAATTTCTGCGAAACACGATCCTCTATTTTGAAGAAGACAAAGAAAAAACAAATACATAAATCTTGGGTAAAAAATTGAAACTTGAATTTTTTTTTTTTTTTCTCCGTTTCGAAAAAACGATATATGACAATTTTTTATGCCCATATCATTCGAATGTCAGATCCTGTAAATTCCAAACTTTGTTTTTTTTTTTTCTTCATCTCGCCGTTCCTGCGATCATTTAACGAGTTTGTCGGACAGGCTTTAATCTCCCTAAATTCCTGTGTTTTTTTTTTTTTTTTTCTTCGAATACTAGAGGCCCGAAAATGTGAGAAAATTCCGAAGTGAAATTGGTTGAATTTAACAAAAGTCATTTTTCAACCTGAACCAATTTTTTTCTTTTTTTTTTTTTTTTTTTTTTTTTTATCGCCATAATTTATGCGTGATAAAAAGATCTGAGCGTGATAATTCCGAGAAAAAAGAAAATTCGTACAATTATTTAGCGATTTTACGGTGTAAAAAATTTTTTTTTTAAAACAAAAAAAAATCAAATAATAAAATAATGCAAACTGTGTAAAGTTTTTTTTTTTTTTTTTTTTTTTAGTTTTCTACTTTTTCGAGATTTATATAACTGTGTAAATAACGAACACTTTATAGCGGTAGGATATATATACTCATATCTTGGTACACCGCAATGCTATAACGAAGTCCTTAGGAGTATTTAGCGTCTCTTATTTAACCACAGAGTTTAACTACTGCGATCCTTGTGCAAATAATTACCTTCCTTTCAAGGAGGAAGAGAAGCAGGATCTACGTTCTTGCGTATTAGTATAACTTTTTCAAGTCTCTCTCTCTCTCTCTCTCTTTACTTATACCGTGAGAATCTGTAGATGCGGAACCCCAGGGATACCAACTCAAAATTCGTTAGCAGCAGTTTAATAACTTACTAGATTTTTCTCAGTAAAATTACTAAAAATCTAGTCATTTCCAGTGATTTTACTAGAAATATCTAATGAGTTACTAGAACTGCTGTTAACGAGTTTTGGGTTGGTATCCCTGGCGCTCCTCATCCATAGATTCTCACGGTATATATACCTACCAAAAAAATGTATGGGGCATTCCACGCCGATTCAACCTGAGTCTGACCCTCGACCCTTTGGATTCGGTCGTTAATTTTTCACGTGGTTGTTCTATTTTTCGAAATTTTTGTTCGTTCTAAAAATGTTTGAAAAAAAAAAAAAAAAAAAAAAAAATGTTTGAAAATATCGCGGATTTTCGTTACACAGAGTCTTGCGGAGAAGAAGAAATACAACGACGATATGAGGACGCAGTTAAAACTCCAGGCACAGATTCACGCCGATCATCTTAAGGACGCATTGACTCAAAAAGATCGCGAAACTCAAAGACTTATAAATCGGACATTGAGTGAAGAAGTCGAGGCTAAAGCAGCTCAATATAAATTACAACTGGCTGCTGTTGTTGGTAGACTTCAAGGACTCGATTCAGCGCTTAAGGGTGAGTGAAGTTTCATTTTTTAACTTTACTACATATATAATATTTCGTTTTACATTTTTAATGAAATTTAATTCGGAAAGGAAGGAAGAAAAAAAAAAAAAAGAAAAAAATTAGCAATCATTTTTTTTTTTTTTTTTTCTTTGTTGTATTTTTGGGTCATTATTTTTGAACTAATAAACGCGAAATAAATAATATGATGAATTTAAGGGTATATAAATTTAACCCCGCATTCAAGAGATGATCCGGTACTGCAAATTGTACGGGAATCCCCTAACGGATCTCTCCGCCCCATTAGCCCTTGGGAACTATCGAATTAGTTGTGCCCTAGGGAGTGTAGGTAGGTGTATAGGTATATCTCTAGGTTGATAGGTAGGTAATACGTGATCTGCGACGCTGCGGATAAAAATGAAATAAAATGAAATGAAATGAAATGAAACGAAATGAAAAATGAAATCAAGTAAATTACAGCTTCCTTCTTCTTCTTCTTCTTCTTCTTCTTCCTCTTCTTCATCTTATTTTTCATCTTCGTCTTTTTCTTCTTGGCTTATTATCATCTATCATCTATTATTATTATTATTATTATTATTATTATCTTTGTTCACTCTCGTAATCGGCCAACGTTTTTGATTACATCAAATATTACGTAAAAAAATTTAATAACACGTAAAAAGCAAAAACAATTTGAGAGTTTATTATTTATTAGAAGAAAAAAAAAAAAAAAAAAAAACTGAAGTAAAATTAATTTTATGATATTATGAAGAAATAAAAGAGTTCAATTAGTTCGCAATTTTTTTTTTTTTTTTTTTTTTTTATCATTTTTGAGTAGGATTTTAAAATGATTTTAAATGATTGAAAAATATATTTACAAAAAAACTTCAACTAACTTAGAGATTTGGAAAAAATTTCAAATATCTTATGATTTGAATGATATTCAACGATTTCTAAAAACATATCCAGAACCTTTGAAAAGATTAAAAATGATTTTTCGTGATTTCGAACGATTTCTAGTCATTCCCAAAGATTTTATGTATAATTTCGAGTGATTTTCAACAGATTTCAAATGATTTTTTTTTTTTAAAGATTGTCAAAATTGGCAAAAATTTCCAAAAATTACAAACGATTCCTAATTATTTCGAAATATTTCATTCTAACATCAAATAATTTAAAAAAAAATGTTCAAATATTTCAAACTGTTTTGTTTTGTCATTTTATTTGACAGATTTCTTTTACCTCACTCGTCGCTGATTTAGTTTAGAAAGAAAAAAAAAAAAAAAAAAAAAACAAGTAAAAAATATTTAAAAAAAATCTCAAAGTTATATAATTATTCTATCGATTTTAATTAAAATAATAAGACGCTTATAATTCAGAACTGGGACAATGCTGTAGATTCAGGAGATCGTAGATTGGGTAGGGGCGCGAATAAGGGTAAAATGTATGCAGCATGTGTTGCAATTATAACTTTGAACATTTATCTTTGTGCTCTGGATGGGCGGAAGGGACGACGCCGCGACGGAGGTGTATATAGGTATCATTAACGTTGTCGCGTTTGTTCAAACATTGAAATATTGTATCTGCAACGCATATACAAATATAGGTATTACAATAGGGTGGTTCAAAAAAGACCTAATTTCTCAGATGTTGCTGCTCATTCGTGAATATGTTGTTTGTGATTTTAAAAAATTATTCCATTTTTTTTTAGCTCTATAAGACAATATTTACTACTGCCTCAGTGAAGTTGAAATTTCGAAATTTTGCCATTTTTGGCAATTTCAAAGTTCTCAGATCAAAGTCCTCATCTAGCTACCTCTAGGTTCTCATTCAATGAAGATGTTGGTTCAAGATGAGACTCGTACGATAATATTTAGTACTGCTTCAGAGACATTGAAGTTTTTTCACTATTTAGGGGTTTTCTTAGAGATTGAATCGCCAGGTGTTGCTCATGAGACAGTCTTTTCTTACCATTTTAAGGAAGAAGTACACGAAGTTTGCAGTCTGTCGGACCATTTTTACTACTGCCTCATGTTGCTAATTTTACTTGAAGAAAAGTCGCCCTCAATGAGGCAGTAGTAAAAATGGTCCCGCAGACTGCAAACTGCTTGGATTTCTTCCTTATATTGGTAAGATGAAACTGTCTCATGAGCAGCACCTGGCGATCGAATCTCCGAAAAAACGAAAAATATTGAAAAAAACTCCAATGTCTCCGGGGCAGTACTAAATATTATCGTACGAGTCTCATCTTGAACCAACATGCTCATTGAATGAGAATCTCGAGGTAGCCAGATGAGCGCTTTGATCTGAGAACTTTGAAATTGCCAAAAATGGCAAAATTTCGAAATTTCAACTTCACTGAGGCAGTAGTAAATATTGTCCAATAGAGCTAAAAAAAAAAAAATGGAATAATTTTTCAAAATCACAAACAACATATTCACGGATGAGCAGCAACATCTGAGAAATTAGGTCTTTTTTGAACCACCCTAATGTACAACAATATAGCTAATATAAATTTGAGTTTTTCAAATTAAAAGGGCTAAATTTTTTTTTTTTGTTTATTTTTCAAATCCACCGAATTTCGTCCATCAATTTTAATTTTCGCATTCCCATTTCCGCAATATTTTTTTTTTTTTTTGCACCCACAATCATTACACGTATCCTGTATTATACGCGGATATAATATATAGGCGAGGCGTCGGCGTCGTGTCGCCGTATAAGAGACTGAGTTCAGAAAGTCACGTATATCCGATTTCACCTGAGATTTACCCCATAAAAGACGAGTGGGAGATTCTGGGGATAAGGTGGTATTTCGTTTATCCTTGTTTACGATGGGATAACCAGGATCTGAATAGCTTCAACTTCATCTACATAAATACCTATACTTACATATACGTATAGGATACTATAATATATATATATCTATATCGCATTTTAAATCGCGACATCGATATGTAACGACGTAATTTTCGCGCAACATATTTCCTATAATAAAAATTTATTCAACTATATTAACAACCACGTTACTATATAATAATTCTATAACGTGTATTAAGTACGAGAAACAATATATTAAAATTTTTTTAATATTTCGAAAATTGATTAAAAATTATTCAACATTTTTCCAAAACTTCGTTTTAGAATATATATTCTGACTAAAAATTTTCGAAAAGTTTCAATAAAGTGCTCGTTCACTTTTTCATCCGAACTAAAATTTTGTTGCTTTTATCTAGATTTTTAATATCAAAAATTTGGAATATGGCTCGGAGCCATCATTTCGTTCATTTTTATCTACCTCTGATCCTATACTCGGCGAGATCATCATCTATACACAGAAAAAAAGGTTCACTTGAGCCAAGAAAATTATTTTTGATTCAAGATAATTTTGCGGTCCAAAAATGAAGACCGAAATTTTCTCGGATCAAATCAAAAATTTTTCTCGAACCAAGAAAATTTGGAAAATTTTCTTGGTTCGAGAAAATTTTTGATTTGATCCGAGAAAATTTCGGTCTTCATTTTTGGACTGCAAAATTGTCTTGAATCAAGTCAACCTTTCTTTCTGTGTACTCTATATAGTACAAAATAGTACGAATCAGCCGATAATCTTTAGTCCTTTGACGAATAAAAGGACATAAAATAAGTACGCCGTCAGACTATACGTATTTTTATCCCACAGCTTATTGAGACCGTGGGGACTTGTGATTGATAGGTGATATTATATTTATTTCTTTTTTTTTTTTTCTGTCTCCTACAAATCCAGCGATGTAGAATAAATTGACTATCATTTATATCCTCCTATCGTGCGATTATTCAACTGAAAATTACTTACTATACGGCTTCTCTAGATTTTTTCCGAAGTACTACTATAAATATATGATAATCGAAATTTCGGAAACTAGGGGGAAAAAAAAATGGGGAAAATGAAGTAAAAAATAAAAAATTGATTCGTGGCTTTCCACAAATAATTTTTAATTTTTTTAGATTTTTTTTTTTTTTTTTTTTTTTTTTCATCAAAAACCATATAGGTAATATTCTCAAGACGATCGCGCACGTGGTTTATTATTAAGAATTTAAGAGCACAAGGGTAAACGGCGGGGAATAGTATAAGCGAATGAGGTAAAAAGAGGGAAAAAATAAGGGAATTTCGCTCTGAACCATGTAAGCTGTTGTCATAAAGCTGTTATTGCAAAAGCAGGGCGTCGCGACGCGGACGCGACAGTCTTTCCTGTTTATTAGCTGACGTAGGTGTGAGTATATCTACCTACAGCTATACAGAAAGAATAAGGTTGACTTGATTCAAGATAATTTTGTGGTCCAAAAATGAAGACCGAAATTTTCTCGGATCAAATCAAAAATTTTCTCGAGCCAAGAAAATTTGGAAAATTTTCTGATTCAAGATAATTTTCCAAATTTTCTGATTCAAGATAATTTTCCAAATTTTCTTGGCTCGAGGAAAATTTTGATGTGATCCGAGAAAATTTCGGTCTTCATTTTTGGACCGCAAAATTATCTTTAATCGCAAGAATAATTTTCTTAGCTCAAGTTGACCTTTTTTTCTGTGCAAGTACGTGGTCGGTGACCTGATCCAAAAAGGCGAGAATAGAAAAAGAAAAAAAAAAAGAAAAGATACGCCGAAATATGTTATGCGAATTACAAAAATCATAAAACTCTCGGCGAAAACGTGTTAATGAATAATTAGCAAATTCCGCAGAGAAGCAGAGAAGCAGGAAAGCAGGGGATGAAAAAGTGTAATATCTAGTGTTTGGGGCTGCTGGTTTGAGGGCGGTTATAAATAAAAAGTAGGAAAAGTGAATTTGAACGAAAATATCGTATCTCGCTTTTCCTACTTCTCTCCAGTTTCTGGATTAATTAATTAACTAGCCCATTAAATTATACTGGCGTTTTTATTACTCTCCGCTAACAGAATGCGGAGAACTTCTGAATTCTGATAATGAATTTTTTTACCACTCTCTCTCTCTCTCTCTCTTAAAATGTATAAGCCTACTGCACATGTATATGAAGTTATATAATATGGAAAAATAATATTCGACGCGGTTTCAACCCCATAATTGGAATTCTTTCTTTTTTTTTTTTTTTTTTTTCTTCTTTATTTTAATTTTCTAATTTTTACCACAAATTTATAGTATATTATGTGGCATGCCCGTAAACCATGTGTTTTTCGGCGAGAATAATGATTTCAGGACGAGCTAAAGGCGAGCCGAAGGCGAGCCGTAAGCGAGTTCTGAAATCATTATTCGAGTCAAAAACGGTTTACGGGTGCGCCCCATACTGTATTTTTTTCGAAATAGGCATGAAAAGTCACTTTGACGCCTGTTGAGATTCACTAGACGAAGAGTCAGGTTATGGTGCGATCTGTCGCGCACTTCGAACCGCGCATCGAAACTGCCGTATAAAGACTTTATATGGCAGCTTTGGAATGCGCACTTCGAACTGCGCATCCAGACTGCCGTATAAAGACTTTATAGGGCAGTTCTGAAACCAACCGTATAAAGTGACACTTTGTGGATCGAAAACAGGCGTCAAAAAGTGACTTTTCAATGCCTATGCCGAAAAAAAAATTAAACGAGTTCAAAAAAAGTACCCGAGCGATTACGCTGCACTGTCAAACTGTAGTCACTTGTAATTTATAATTCATTATTATTTATTACACAGCTCGTTTAATACTATTCGTTAATTATTTGATAATTTATTATACTACCTACTACGTCGACGTTAATCTATACGTGTTTTTCTATACCGTGAGGTTCTGTCGACGCGCAGAACGCTAGGGATACCAACCAAAAAAGGGTGCTATTTCATCGGCAGTAATAAGCTGCAGCAGCAGTTTAGTAACTTACTAGATGTTTCTAGTAAAATAACTAGAAATCACTAGAAATCTAGTGATTATTGGTCACTAGATTTATGGACTAGAAATCTAGTGACTAGATTTCCAGTGATTTCTAGTAATTTTATTAGAAACATCTAGTAAGTTACTAAACTGCTGCTACAGCTTATTACTGCCCATGAAATAGCACCCTTTTTGGGTTGGTATCCGTAGTGTTCCGTGTCCACAGAACCTCACGGTATATGTACGTTAATCTATCGTATTATATATCCACGTACATACATCGAGACCTAAATATTAAACCCCGAAATTCACGCGTGGGTCGCGAATTAGTTTCCATATACCCCAAGAGTTGAAAGGGTGTTTTCCTGTGGAGGTTCCTTGAAACAAGGGATAAACTAAAATATCCACGTCGCGTCGCGTCAGTGTGGCGGCGATAAATTACCTCTACGAAATTCATTAATTTTTACATTTTTCAACTAAACGAAATATTCCAAAATTCACATACGTATATAATTTCAAAAAAAAAAAAAAAAAAATAATAATATACGTTACAATATAATGTAATATGTATGGTAGATCTTATATCTTTTTTTTTTCATTCGGATTCACTCTGACCTATAGAAAAATCCTGTAGAACGATCTATCTATGTATGTATGTACGTTTCCATTTATTCAAAGGAAGCAAATTGGGAATCTTTTTATACGCTGGCTAAAGTGTACCATATACATACATATATATATATATACATACATATTACATACATACGTGTGTATAGGAGTATTATGTACTTATATAAGAAGCAGATGCAGCAGAAGGATTTGGTAGAAGCTTCCAGGTTCAGCTTTAGCTTTAAGCTTATTGCAACGTTGTGTTACTATTCCAACATATTCATTCCTAAAAATATAATTCAAACCTTTGGTATAATGTATGTACGGTACTTTAATATATATATATATATTAGGGTGATCCTTAAATGGGGTGTTTTTGAATTGTTACGCTCCCAAGGGTTCAAACGGATCTTTTTGAAGAAAAAAAATTTGTCCTAAATTTTGAATGCTCTATCTCAATTTTAACATCCGGCGCACGACCGCCGGAGTATTTTTTTTTTTTTTCTTCAATTTCAATTCAGTTGACCCGATCACTTATATTTTATATGTAATTTGAAAAAAAAGAACTGCGTAGAATGTTGAAATCGACGCAGGACGCAGAATGTTGAAACTTCGACGTTAATGACTTGATAAAGTTGGGTCATACATGTTTTTTGTAGGAAATTAAAAAAAAAATAAAAAAATACTTCGGCGGTCGTGCGCGGGATGTTAAAATTGAGATAGAGCATTCAAAATTTAGGACAAATTTTTTTTCTTCAAAAGGATCCGTTTGAACCCTTGGGAGCGTGAAAATTCAAAAACACCCCATTTAAGGACCACCCTAATATATATGTATGCGTATAGTACACGAATAGATAGAATTCTTTGAAATTAAAATATCTTTACTTGATATTGTAAAAAATCTGGAAAAAAAGAAAAAAACAAAAAAGAAATAATGGAAACGGAAACGGTGCGGAGACTTTTTTTTTTTTTTTATATCCAAAGTGAATGAAAGTGAGATTTATATTATATGCGTAAAATAAAGTTTACACCCCCGTCCAACGAACCACCCCTTGTCAAAGTATAAAGTAAACTATATGTATATTATATAGGGGTTGCTGCTGCAGTGTCTGTTTCCTTGACATTTGATTGCCTCTTTGTGTGAGCTAAAACTTGAGCCTATGTAAAAGAAAAACGTAGAAATTTTTCGTAAAATATTCACGAGTTTATAGTATCATGTCAAATAGTTTAGTATTCAATTGTCAATATTCACAGAATATATTATGGAAAAGTTAACTTTAGATTTCGACAAAGGAAGGTAAAAGAGAGAGAGAGAGAGAGAGAAGAAGAAGAGAGGCACAAGCTTTTCTCCAACTTTAAGAATAGAGGAAAAAAATAAAAAAAATTCTCAAAATTGATTTTCAATTTTTATCGTTCACCTTGAAAAAAAAACCCCAAAAAACAACAAAAAATCAGCTTCTTTCCTTCGTTTTTCATTTTCTAATAAATAACAGATATCTAGGTGTAAGTTTTCGGGGAGACTACACAGAAAATTATTCATGATTAGCCAAGAAAATTATTCATGATTCAAGATAATTTTGCGGTCCAAAAATTTCGGTCTTCATTTTTGGACCGCAAAATTATCTTGAATCAAGTCAACCTTTCTTTCTGTGTATATTAGGGTGGTTCAAAAAAGACCTAATTTCTCAGATGTTGCTGCTCATCCGTGAATATGTTGCTTGTGATTTTTAAAAATTATTCCATTTTTTTGAGTTCTATTGGAGAATATTTACTACTGCTTCAGTGAAGTTGAAATTTCGAAATTATGCCATTTTTGGCAATTTCAAAGTTCTCAGATCAAAGCGCTCATCTGGCTACCTCGAGATTCTCATTCAATGAGCATGTTGGTTCACGATGAGACTTGTACGATAATATTTAGTACTGCCTCGGAGACATTGGAGTTTTTTCAATATTTAGCGTTTTTTCGGAGATTCGATCGCCAGGTGCTGCTCATGAGACAGTTTCATCTTACCAATACAAGTAAGAAATCCAAGCAGTTTGCAGTCTGCGGGACCATTTTTACTGCTGCCTCATCGAGGGCGACTTTCCTTCAAGTAAAATTAGCAACATGAGGTAGTAGTAAAAATGGTCCCACAGACTGCAAACTTCGTGTACTTCTTCGTCAAAATGGTAAGAAGAGACTGTCTCATGAGCAACACCTGGCGATTCAATCTCTAAGAAAACCCATAAATAGTGAAAAAAACTTCAATGTCTCTGAAGCAGTACTAAATATTATCGTACGAGTCTCATCTTGAACCAACATCCTCATTGAATAAGAACCTAGAGGTAGCCAGATGAGGACTTTGATCTGAGAACTTTGAAATTGCCAAAAATGGCAAAATTTCGAAATTTCAACTTCACTGAGGCAGTAGTAAATATTGTCTTATAGAGCTAAAAAAAAAAAAAAAATGGAATAATTTTTCAAAATCACAAACAACATATTCACGAATGAGCAGCAACATCTGAGAAATCAGGTCTTTTTTGAACCACCCTAGTGTATATACCTACACAGAAAGAAAGGGTAACTTGATTCAAGAAAATTTTGCGGTCCAAAAATGGAGACCGAAATTTTCTCGGATCAAATCAAAAATTTTCTCGAACCAAGAAAATTGTGCCAATTTTCTTGGTTCGAGAAAATTTTTGATTTGATCCGAGAAAATTTCGGTCTCCATTTTTGGACCGCAAAATTTTCTTGAATCAAGTTACCCTTTCTTTCTGTGTAGCATGTACCTATTATACATAGGTTTGATATGTATATATGTATATTGTATATACACGAGAACGTGTGGTCGCACTTCGTTGAAGAGGGATAGTTTGTGTACCAACTAGCCTGATATAGATAGGATTACCCTAAGTGACGAGATAAACTGTATAGAATGTCTCGTTTCGACGTCGTCCTGTCGCAACGTCGTGCCCTAATACTGCACCCTATATCCTACTCTACTCTATACAGTCTACCCTACCCTATCCTATCCCACCCCTAGAACCAGGCTTAGCACGTTCCTTCGCCGCCTCAATTTCATAACTTGGTCGTTGTCGCAGGTTTCACTCCCTACGGAGGGTAAAGTGCAAGTATATAGGCACAGCTCTATATAACACACACACATACACACATATTGTATGTACATATACAAGGGAAAACTTTCGAAATTGGTTTAACAATAACAATAATAATGATAACAGATTTCATTTTCATTTTTATTTCACTTTTCCCTCATACATGTATTATTATATATGGTAGAAATTAGGGTATACCGCAATAAAGCGGAGTTTTCGCTCTCCTACGGTATTATCCACCCCAAAAATATATGAAATTACGTGCATCAACGAACCTCCAAAAAGCAGCGCACTGTCGTTAAAATTTAAGCGGTTCCTCAATCTTACGCATTGTCTTACTAATTTTCGTATAATTTTACCGAAACAAGTTTCTGCCAAGGTCTGTCTTGGTGCTCGGGAGTTTTTTTGGATCGCAATAATTTCCGAATTGAAGTGAAAAAATTTCTAATATTTTGCGTTGTGATGAAATGAAAAAAAGAAAAAAAAAAAAATGTATTCCCGATCGGGAACCACTCAGATTTCAATTAAAAACCCTGCTTTTTCCGGAGGTTCATCATTTCACGCAATTCTGGAGATTCTTTTTTTCCTTTCTTTTTTTTTACTGGAGTTCGAAACGATTTTTTTTTTTTTTTTTTTTTTTTTTTTCAACAAATATAAGGGCAAAAAAATTATTGAAAACAAGAAAAAAAAAAAAAAAAAAAATGGAAAGCAAACATCAGAATTGCGCGTGTTTTAATTTAAATGTGCAAATAATTCGCATCAAATATCAAAGCACCGTATGGTGTTATAGGTGCGGGTATAGGTATACATGTATCGAAGTCCGTCGGATAATCCCCATCGGCAATAACGTCAGTCAAAGTTATTATCGAGTCGAGTCTCGGGCTGGAACTCGGGCTGGAACCCCTGGAGCAACGCTGAAAGCTAAAACAGATAATTTGACAGCACCGTATATAGAGGTTCGACCTCTGCCCCTGCGCCGTTGTTAATATTAGAATCGGATCCAACCCTGCAATTTCGGCTTTTGCCTGTCTCCTCTTTTTGTTTTTCCAATTCCCTTATTTTCTTTCTGCAGGACTTCTCCAGTCATTAGTGTCAAATCCGCCATTTTTTTTTTTTTTTTAGAATTTACACAAAGTTGCTTTTCTTTTCTTTTCTTTTTTTTTTTTCTTTCGGAAATTGACCGAAAAATTGAGATAATTAACGAAAAAAGAGGGAAATATTCTTCTGGAACTTTCGAAACTATACAGTAAGAAGTAAGAAAAAAAAAATATAGATGAAAATAAAAACATTAAAAAAATAATCGATCTTTCGTTGGTTTTAGCCCGTCTCGAAGAGGAGAAATCTGCTTCGAATGCCCAGATGCTATGGGGTGCGTGTCAGGCCCTCGCAAGAGCTGTAAAAGTTGCTCCCCCAGGAGTGAAAGCTGAGGACGCAGTGAGGCCATTAGAGGCAGAAATCAAGGCAGTGTCTAAAGCAGCGCGTGAGTTGAATTGAATATAATAAAAATAGGAAGAATATAACAAAAAAGAAAAAAAAAACGTAATTAAGTAAATATATAAAATTGGGCAAATGGCAAAAAGGAAATAACAGACACGCGCTTCTTCGTCTCCTTTTTTTATTTAAACTATTTTTCAGCCGGGTCAGACCCGCTCGTCAAAGCAGCGATAAACGGCATCCCTGAGGAAGCCTCGAAGAGAGGTGTATTCCCGGAGGATGCCCTAAGGGAGAGATTCCTCAAGGTGAGTAATATTGTCTTTGTCAATTTCTCTCTCTACCCCCAAGTCCTTTGGGGTAGTTGCTCAACCGAAGGCGATTACACGTCATGGTGGAGCAGTGGTTAATATACCGTTAAACTAGGAAAAAGATATCCTATGTGGTTCAATTTTCTTTCTTTTTTTTTTTTTCTTTTTTTTTTCGTACCCAACTCGTCATTTATTTTCTACCAGAATCTTATCAACTTGTTCAATACACGCGTTTATAACTATCGGAAAAATAAATAAAGAAAATAGTATATTGTGATACAAGTGCGGAAAGTAGTCAAAATATCAGACGAGTGCCGTAATTACAAGAGACGGATATTGCGTATCCGCAAATGTATGACACGATATTTTTTGTAACTCCCCGCGAAGAAAGTTTGATTTTAGAGACAGATTGGTTAATCAACCTAATCTCACGTTGCAACTGCTCGCCGTCATGATACAGTGCGTAAAATAGAGTTATTTCGAAGTGCGCATCAGGGTGGATCAAAAAAGACTTAATTTCTCAGATGTTGCTGCTCATTCGTGAATATGTTGTTTGTCATTATGAAAAATTAATCCATTTTTTTTAGCTCTATAGGACAATATTTACTACTGCCTCAGTGAAGTTGAAAAGTTCGAAATTTTGCCATTTTTGGCAATTTCAAAGTTCTCAGATCAAAGTCCTCATCTGGCTACCTCTAGGTTCTCATTCAATGAGGATGTTGGTTCAAGATGAGACTCGTACGATAATATTTAGTACTGCTTCAGAGACATTGAAGTTTTTTTCACTATTTAGGGGTTTTCTTAGAGATTGGATCGCCAGGTGTTGCTCATGAGACAGTCTCTTCTTACCATTTTAACGAAGAAGTACACGAAGTTTGCAGTCTGTGGGACCATTTTTACTACTGTCTCATGTTGCTAATTTTACTTGAAGGAAAGTCGCCCTCGATGAGGCAGCAGTAAAAATGGTCCCGCAAACTGCAAACTTCTTGGATTTCTTCCTTATATTGGTAAAATGAAACTGTCTCATGAGCAGCACCTGGCGATCGAATCTCCGAAAAAAACGCAAAATATTGAAAAAAAACTCCAATGTCTCCGAGGCAGCACTAAATATTATCGTACGAGTCTCATCTTGAACCAACATGATCATTGAATGAGTATCTCGAGGTAGCCAGATGAGCGCGTTGATCTGAGAACTTTGAAATTGCCAAAAATGGCAAAATTTCGAAATTTCAACTTCACTGAGGCGGTAGTAGATATTGTCGTTTAGAGCTCAAAAAAATGGAATAATTTAAAAAAATCACAAACAACATATTCACGGTTGAGCAGCAACATCTGAGAAATTAGGTCTTTTTTGAACCACTCCAGTGCGCATGCGCGAAAAAAAGCACTAGTGCGTAAAGTAAAGTATTTGCGATCTGCGCATGCGCTAACTCTTCCTTTCTCCACTGTTCGAAAATGAGGTACCTTACGCACGCTACATACAGGCCTCGGAAATCAAACTTTCGAAGCAGGTGTTGCAAAAGAGTTTTTCCTTCCTTTTTTTAGTTTCATTCGCAAGAAATCGAACGAGTTGATAGATTTTCAACAATATTATAATTTTTTTTTTTTTTGGGATATCAGATAGTCAAAATTTGGGATTTTAATTCAAGAGTTTTCAATATTTGAGAAACTTAAAAATTGGCTTGAATACTTAATTAGTTTTGTTAAATCGTTGATTAAATACATGAATAGATAAAACTTGATCTTTAGGTAGAAAATATGGCCAGAAGATTAGCTCTGGTACCAGAACAAGGTGCTTCTTTACCAATTTATCTACTCAGCTATCTCCAGAGCTTTCTACTCGTTAAAGCCATCAGCCCTATTCCTAAGGCTGAACTTGACGACGAACCAATTAATCCTGAAGAACTTAGCACATACGACGTATTGCAGCGAGCCAGGTAAGTGATCCTCATACTTTTTCTAATTCCACTTACTATGTTTGAAAAAGAATAAGAAAATATTAGAAAATTGTAGCTTTTCTTTAATTCTCGACCCTTGAATTTCGCAAGAAGAGAACGAAAAGTGTTTCAAAATCAAAAGAACAAAAAAACCGAAAAAAGACAAAGTTCAATAGATCGAAGATACGTTTTTTTTTTTCTCTTTTGTTTAAATCAGTTGCTGATTCAAAAAAATGTTGCGAAAATTGCGGGGGAGCGAAAAAAAATATACAAACGTGATCTTCTTCCTTTTTTTAATTTATTTATTTATTTTCTTTTTTCATCTATATAGTTATTAAATATCGTATAATCGGGAAAGTATAACGGATGGAAAAAAAAAAAATAATGGAAAAAAGATAAAGAATATTCCATTAAAAATTTTCAATTCCATTTTTGTGATGGTGGTACAGGGGGATAAATTGAGCGAATGCCCCTGGGAAATATGAACATTCCAGTATCCAATGTCGCGGTCGCGTTTTCTTAGCAATCTCTGTATCTTGCGGGCCCTGAGCAGGAATGAAATATCCAAAATACTTTCTTGCGCGGAAAACTGTGATCAAACAGCGCTTTCGTGGCGAAACTTTTACAGCCCCTACAGCCCTTTCATATTATAGTTAGCAACACCGAAACAACCTTGGCTCGTCGTCGTTTTTCCCCATTTTTCACGGTCTTTTTACCTTTTTCCTCGATTTCTCTTCCGGGATTTTTTTTTTTTTTTTTTTTTTTCCGAATTCAGAATCCGAAATTTTTCCTTTTTCCTATACTTTTCAACCCTTCGAGGATTGGTAATAGGAAATTTTAAGCCTAACTCAATCTGGAATGAATCTAAAAAAAATAAAAAAGATAAAAAATGACAAAGAGGGAAATTCAAGCTACAAAATAAATTCAACTTTTAACTATTATCGTTTCTATAATATCCGTTTACTGAAAATAAATAATTTACTACACATCGTACCCAACCCCCTGACCGCGTTGCGGCATTTGTGTTTTAAATTATTAAAACTAATTATCGATCTCGCCTCGCCCCGCTCGTCGCCTAGCTTTATTTTACATATACGGTATAGTAGGTAGGTATACACGCGAAGGAAAAGCTCAAATAGGTATTATCTATATTTATTTTTCCCCGTGTTTGTGCGGGGGGGTGGTCACAGGTGTGAGTCGAGTCGAGAGCCGCACTGCGCTGTTGAAGAAGTTGAAAAATTCATGAGCTTGACGTCCTACGATTTTACTTTAGCATCTACCTAGCAAGTAGCAACCCTAGTGTATCTCCTATATGTATACTTAGATTCGCTGTTCTTCAGACGTCGTTTGACCTTTCGTTGAGAAAAAAAAAAAAAAAAAAAGAAATGCTCTTCTTTTTCTTTCAAACGGGGGGAGGGGGAATATCGTACATAGAACAAGAATAATTGTGCAGGGGTACGTGTCCAATGTTCACAGACCCGAAAGTTCACAGCTGGGTTGTTCAATGAAGGGTAAATAGTTTGAGTATAGTTTAGGGGTTGGTGCAGTTAGACCACAGCTTTCGTGCAGATGTTTAGAAACTGTACTTGGTTAACAATAATCCGCGTAGCCAAAGCTCGACCTTAGTCGTCTTCGTAGGTCCGGAGTTTCTCGACTTTTTCCATTCTCTTTTTATTTTTTTCTTGCGGGGTGAAATCGACTGAGAAATTGAATAACGCTGGGTAAAAAAAAAAATCGAACCAAAATTTAAAGCTCGATGTCACTGAGCTCTATTATATTTGACAGACAAGAAACATCGATCTCTCATAGTGTCTTATTATTATTTCGAGCTGTTCTTTTGCGTTAGGGAAGAAAAAAAAAAAAAAAAAAAAAAAAAAAAAACCAAGTTTAGACAGAGTTTTCTGCTTGATGTTGTTAGCCGTAGGGTTTGGTGTGGGTGAAGTGGGATAAAATGGGGTGGGTTCTTCGACCAAGTAATCTTACACTTTAGTTTTGGACATAAGTAGGTATGCGGTTGACGGTGAACTTTATTATAATGCAGAGACTGATTTCTATGCACTGAACTTTTTTTTTTTTTTTGTTTCTTTTCTTGACTCAGGGTTAATTAACGGGGGGATGGTTGGTTGTTCATGTGCAACTTTCTTTAAGGGTGGGGGTCGATATTTTGAAAGATCAGAATTCAGAACGGCCAAAAATTCGAATATTAAAAATTTGAATACAAAAATAACGAGAGACAAATTAATTCGAAATTCTTATTTTCGAAAGATCATTTCTTCGAATGACTTATTCAGCAGGCTGTCACCTGTCAGAACGCTGGTTTATTCGAAAATGTATTTTCTGATAATTTTTACTCTGAATAAGTATAATGTAGAAAATATAAATGTATAAAGTCAATATTTCTAAATTTTTAATCTTTAGAGACCAGAAGTTCGAAAGACCAAAATCTCGAAAGATTTAAACTTCGAAAAATAATATTTCGAACGTATTTTCTCTGCGTAGATGAATTTGGATCAAAATTTTTATTGTTTATTGAAACATCATCCAAAAAACCGGGGTGGGGGTCAAAATTTCGAAAGACCAATATTTCGAATGACCAATATTTCGAATTTTAAAATAGCGATGGTACGAAATTCAAAAAGGCCAGTTTAGAGAAGGCCTATCAAGTAGTAACTAAAAAATTACGTATATCGAAATGTAGAAAGATATTTGTACTAAAATAAAAAATTGGAACGGTCAGAATTGCGAAAGACGAAATATCTAATTGAAAAGATAACGAAACGTCTGATAATTCGAATAGTTCAATATTTCGAATTGTCGAGACTTCGAATCTTCACGTATTCGAATATATTTTAGCGACAGACCGAAAATTCGAAAGGTCAGAATCTCGAATCTTTCATACGGTTTTTTGGGGCCGATTCGAAGTTCCGAATTTTCAAAGTTCCGAGGAGCCAAATTTCCGAATTTTAGTGCAACGAATTCACGCAGGGTTCAGAAAGGGTATTTCACCGAAAGTCTATGTAACCGATTTAAAAAATTCCGAAAGCTAAAGACCCGAAAGGTCAAGACTCCGAAAGCTCAATGATCCGAAAGACCAAAAATCCGAAACTTGAACATCAAGCCGTCGCACGTCGTTTAGGTCGACACGTTAAGAACACATTTGATCTTTCGGAATTTTAGACTTTCGGAATTTTGGACTTTCGTAACATTGGACTGTCGGAGCCTTGAGCTATCTACATTTCGACCATTCGGAATTTTAATTTTCTCAACTTTAGTCTTTCTGAAAATTCGAAATCGTTTAGAATAGATTCGGAAATTTGACCGTTCGGAGCTTTGAAATTTCAGAATTCTGAACCAGCCCCAAATATATAAAAAGACAGTTT
This sequence comes from Tenthredo mesomela, assembly GCA_943736025.1. Lineage (NCBI taxonomy): Eukaryota > Metazoa > Arthropoda > Insecta > Hymenoptera > Tenthredinidae > Tenthredo > Tenthredo mesomela. The sequence continues at coordinate 5,906,721 of OX031018.1, forward strand.
TTTCGGTTCCAAAAGCTAGAAAAGTCACAAGGGAAAATTTTTGGAACCGAATTTTCTAAATTTTCTAAATTCCAGCCCTTTTTTTTTTTTTTTTTCTTCTTCACATTTTCTTGTTATCTAGGTACTGGCTGGATCGTGGTGACTTCAAGATGACACTACGTTACATGAACCTCTTGAAAGGGGCGCCTAGGTCCGTTGCAAACGACTGGATAAACGAGGCTAGAATACTTTTAGAAACACAGCAAGCAGTCGACACCCTTATTGCTCACGCTGGGGCTGCTGGTCTGGTGTTTTTTGGCGGTGGTGATGCTGCCAAGGTAAATAATTTCACATAAATTTTCACGTATGAAGAATCCCCTTCGGGGAATATAGTGCGGCGAAAGTAAATTTTTGACAACAAAAGAAACAAAAAAATAAAATAAAATAACAAAATCAAAAACGCTACTCCAAATTTTTTTTTTTTTTTCACTAGTTACAATTTTTCGAAAAAATTACTTTTCCCAATTTTTACGCTCTTTCAATTCTTTCGAAAATCACTAAGAGAGACAAATAGAAAGTATACAAAAATACGAAAATACAGTCTGCTACCGACTTGGTAATATTTTTTTTTTTTTTTTTTTTTTTTTTTATGAGAAGACTTCAAAATTTTCACACAATCTTTCAAATTTTGAAAAAATTGTTACAAAGAGTGCAGAAACAGATTTTTCGACATCTACAAATAAAAAACATGCGTTTTGTAGTCTTTTGTGATTTTGTATAAAAATGAATGAAAACAACAAAAAAGATGTAATTTTTTCCAAATTTGTCAAAATTGTTGATTTTGTTTGTTTGTTTTTTTTTTTTTTTTTTTCAAAAAATTGTTATTTCAAAAAAATTGTTAATTCACCTCACGTACCTACGTCTATTCACGGCGTGTTACATTTCTTACCACGTCTCGGTATCAGCTGCAGCTTACAAAGCACATGGGAACGGAAACGGGCGAAAGTGCCTAGCAAGCTGATGGACAGCACCTGTGTGCCAGTTTGGCTTACGGAAGAAAAAAAAAAAAAAAATCAGTAAATCAAAAAAAAAAAAAAAAATATTGACAACCCGAAGCATCAGGGAAAGGTTTTTTTTTTAATTTATTTAGTTCTGTTTATAAAGTGTACATAATTATATAATATTGATATTATATAGGAAGACAGATTTGATTTGAATTAAAATCTGTAATATCGAAGAAAAGAGAGAGAGAGAGAGAGTAAAAAAAAAAAAAAAAAATGTTCGGCGATTAAATTTTTCTAAAATTGAAATTTTGAAATTTCAGAATCCTCAAACCGCTCAGAAGAATTGATGAGAGTTGAACAAGCCAGTCTTACTTTCTTGTACAGTTAATTTTTTTTTTTTTTTTTTTTTTTTTAGTAAATTCTTTCGAACGAAAGCAAGTGAATAATGTTTAATCTTGATTATTTATAATATGCAGTCGTAAAAAAGTAAAATTATAGATTAAACTATTGAAAAAAAAAATAATAATAATAATAACAAAAAAAAATGAAAAAATGAAAAAAAAAAAAAAAAAAAACAAAGCCTCAAAGAAAGGAGAAGAAGAGTTGAGAACGACAGGAAGAATAATGATAATAAAAAGAAAGAAAAAAAGAAACAAACTGTCAAGTCCCCAAGGAGCTGTAACCAACTACTACCCCGATTATTGCTATTCGTTAAAAAAAAAAAAAAAAAAAAATAAAGAAATAAATTAAAACAATACGAAAAAATAGTATTATAATTAGAAAAAAAAAAAAACAAAAAAACATTTTGTCGTATAAATTTATTATCCAAGTGCGCAATGCATGCGTTTTGTCCACGTTTGTATATATCCAATAATCATTAACGGCTTTTGTCGAATTGTCGGTTAAATAAATCTATATGCAGATATAGTCTCAATCGCTATACCTATACGTTCTTCGTATTATCATTGATTAGAATATTTCCATAATCCCCCGTCCGTATTTCGTCGAGGCAAGAAAAGAAAAACGAAAATAGAAAATAGAAGAGAAAAGAAAAAAAAATCAATAATAAAGAAAGAACAAAACATTAGACGGTTTTTAATTTTCTTCCCCCTCTCCCGGTCCTCGTTCCTATCGTTTTTCATCCACGTTCTATTAGCTCGTGAAAATTTCCTCTAGGGGGCGCAACCCCATCGACTATAATTCCTGCATTGATTGATGGTTGAAACTCTTACAGATTTTTTCTTTTTTTTTTTTTTCATCTCAACCGAAGACGGTAAGTGGATAATTATAAATTAGTTTTGTAATTGTTATCAAGAAATTTGTGAAAAAAAAAGAAGAAGAAGAAGAAGAAGAAGAAGAAGAAGAAGAAGAAGAAGAAAAGTGTGTTTATAAAATCAAACGACGTGATTAAAAGTATCGACGTGAAAATTAATGAGATTAATATATATATTAGGGTAGTCCTTATTCAAGGCTCGAACGAATTTTTCAGCAGGCGCCCCTCAAATCGGCTCCAAATAATCAAAAAAAAAAAAAAAAAAAAAAAAAAAAAACAATTCCCTAATTTTATCAGATTTTTATCTTAACTATAACCGATCCCAAAGAGAGGGTGGATTTACCCCCATTCAAAATACACGTGTTTCGAATATATTCTCAGTATATATATTTTATCGTGAGGGTAATAATTTCAAAAAAAAAATCTATAGCTGCGAGATTTTATTAGGCATTGGTGCTACTAAGGGAAGAAAAATATACGAAACATTGATCATTTTCATATTTCGTTGAATTGAATAAAAAAAAGTCAGATTTAGAGCGTCTAGATTGCTCGGTATGATGATGTGAATTTTTTATCAGATAGTATAGCACCAATGACCACATAAAATCTCTTGGTTACAGATTTTTTTGAAAATTATTACTCCTACAATAAAATATATACCGAGAATATAGCCGAGACTCGTGTATTTTAAATGGGGTAATCCACCCTCTTGGTGGGAGGGGTAAGAGTTGAGATAAAAATCTGAAAAAATAAGGAAATTATTTTTAAATTATTTTGCAACCGATTTGGGGGCTGTTTGTTAAAAAATTTGTCCGAGCCCTAAATAAGGAACACCCTAATATATATGTACAGGGTGAGTCTTTTCAAAGGTCCAAAATGGGTGGGGCTTACTTACGGCGAAGGCACGCATTCAGTCAATCAGGTAAGCAATTATCCGGTTGGGATAGGGTAGCAATGCTTAATTTGCCACAAGTAAGTCCCACCCATTTTGGACCTTTGAAGAGACTCACCCAGTATAGTTGTAAAATAAATGAGAGAAACTAGAGCGAAAGATTTCCCTCTACTTGAATACACGCCTGAAAGAATTCGTTGAGAAATAGCAAGATAGAAAGAAGCTCACTCGGATGGGATAAGAGAGTGAGTATAGAGTAGCCCTGCAGGGGTAGGAGTAGGAGGGTGAGTATATGTCTGTAAGAACATGATCCATCAAATGGAAAATCTCCCCAGTGACAACTAGACGTAGAAACTTTGTTCGTCGATGAGAAACTATCTTTCAAAAAGCTCAATTTCACCTTCGAGGTCTATACGAGTTTACATCCCTTAAACGAAATCCCCTCTTTCAAGGAGTTGAAATTTACAAGATCTGTTCCTTTCTTTTTTACTTCTATTGCTAAAAAAAAAAAAAAGCCGAATGCAACGTCTTGCGATATACAATATTTAGAAAATTCAATTTTTGACCTTTTTCAAAAAATTGAAAAAATACGCTCATGGAACACCCCGCGTTGATCGCTGTAACCCAAAATCGCACAATAACCGATTCGAGTCGCTCTTCAATCGAGGTATTCAAATTCAGTAACGGTTCTAATTATTCGTCAATTTGGTTACTGTGATTAATAGTTTTGCCGGATTTAACTAGATATTTAATTAATATCCGTCGTCGCCTCGGTCGTGGTCCTTAAGCACCGAGGTCTAGGTATATATATAGTACCTACATATCTATAAGGGCGTTATATATATATATATATATATGCTATGAAACTGTAATTCTACCACAGATTTGCATTTACAACACTTAATGTAACGATGTATATGTCTATATATCTATGTATATAATATATATAAACCCGTATATGTATATAGTATACTATACAAGCGTGATTGGCATTGTGCTCAGTTTATCGCACTCTAAACCAAATCCCTAGGTGTATAATTGGTGTCTGTTGCCTTTACGACTATTATTCATACACTTCTATATACCGAGAATATTCGGTGAGACTACACGAACCCCTTCCTACGGAAAAACCAACACAGGCGCCTCATTCCGTTCCGAACGAGCCTCACACACGCGGTGCGTGCCTGTGTTGGTTTTGCCGTAGGAAGGCGATCGTGTAGTCTCACCGAATATTCTCGGTATACCTAGCTCTGCTTTGAATTTCGACTCTCACATTCTATATCTTATGTGCACAGTAAATGTATAATCAAATAAATTTGAAAAAAAAAAAAACACAAAATTACTAAATTTCATATACTTCTTTATTCTCAATATCTAATACAATAAAAATGGAAAAGAAAAAAATCAAACAATTTATTTTCATCATTTTTATATATTTTTTCACAATTTTTCATACGTCTACAACCCCCAGTTTAACGTTTTGAGGCTTTTTTTCAATTTTAATTTTTTTGTTTTTCCATTATTCACCCTCAAAGTTTGTTTACCATCTCTTTCAGAGTAATTATCAAAATAACCAATATATTAATCATATAATATTCTGAATTGATGCCTGCAATATTAGTAGATAATTATATTAATAATAATAATAATAATAATAATAATAATAAAAATAATAATAATTGTCAGTATAATTAATTAATTGACCGAAAATGGCGAGTGTGTGTTTACGTAAAATACCTATATTGAAAAATTGTTATGCAGAATGGGATGCTGAGTTAATTGGGTGAAATCATTGCTGCTGTGCAGATTGTATGCGATGGGGAGATAAATCGATAAATTATTATAACCGCGTGTATTATTAGAATTTAATAGATATAATAATAATAATAATAATGCTGCACTGATGTGTCGATCTAAGGCTGCAATTGCTTTTTAGAAATATGACTTTAACGGAGTTAATGCCAGTTCAGAGGGTAGGTAGGTATAGGTATTATAAGGTAGCGAAGTAGAAATGGCGAGGAATTAAGTTGCAATTTGCCGTTCATTGCCGAGGATTAGGAGCTTTGTACTATATAGCGTTCTTAACGAGCCTCTGATACATTCGGAAGGTATTTTCCTCTCCAAAGCCTCAGGCATTTAAGGGCAGGTTGCTTGGCTTAAGGAAACCTATAATATCTTTATATGCTTGTTAATACGAGTATTTAACCGGTTCACTGGTAAGGGCACATATATGTGCAAAAAGAAAAAGTGCCACAACTGGTAATGACACATATATGTGCAACATGGATATCTCTGTCAGTTTTGAACGGATTTACATCAAACGTGATGTTCCTAAGTTTTTTGGGCTTCCTGTTGAATACGAAATTATTTCCTTTCACCAGTTTTGGCACAAAACGTTGATTTCGGGTCCACCAGTGAACCGGTTAACACAATCTCGAAAAGTCGTTATGGTCATACCAAACGATACGAGCTTTTCAAAATTCGAAACGCAATTTTCTTCTAGTTTCTTTCTAACAAGAGTTTGAAGTTATCATTAAGAGTGATTATTTGTTGTAAATTTTATTCTGCTAAAAATAAAAAATAAAAAAACGAAAACGAAAAACAAAAGAAAAAAAAAAAAAAAAATCACAGAAAAACTAAAAAAAAAAAAAAAAAAAAAAAATAATTGCATCTTTAAGAGTATAAACTTCAAGCTTAATTGAGACAAAATTTCTGCAATTTTTTTTTTTTTTTTTTTTTTTAGTTTTGTAGACGTCAGTCGAATTTGAAAAATTTATTTTTCGGTACACTTCGCATCTCTTCATTTGAACCTGTGCCTACAGTTAAGTCGAAAAAAAAAAAAAACGATTGCTGGCAAATTTGTAAGAAAAAAAAACGACATTTTTTTACCGATCCACAACTTTTGAAAACAAAAAAATTTAATAAAATTCTTATTCCGATTATTTGAAAAACAACAAACAGATTTATATAGTATAAGAAAAAAAGTCATGATATTTGCGCAATATTAGAAAGATTGAGCTATCGCATGTTTATTTCTATTTTTCATTCAAATGGTTTCAATCTTTTTTTTTTTTTTTTTCTCTCTCTCTCTCTCTTTTATCGCAATTCCGATAACACTACGATTATCACAAAGAGGTGTTCATAGATGGGGAGAGAGAGAGAATCGTACGGTGTGACAACCGGATTGCGTGTCTTCAGTGCTGTACATTACCGATCTCTATCTCTATCTCTCTCTTTTTTTTTCTTTTTCTGTTTTTTTTTTTTTTTTGCCCCCTCCCTCTCAATTCGATAAAATTACAATGAACTAGCGCTCCTGTAGAGTTCGTCGATTTCCATCAAACTTCCATCTGGGTCACAGAAGCAATAAAGCTTCGATCTCTCAGGCTAGAGCTGTGCGCTGTAGATGCCGTAAAATAAAATTCAATCTTGAATTCTTTCCGTCACATGTATGTGTGTAGGCATATGTACGTAGTACCTACCCTCAAGAAGACAGTTTATCTCTTACCAAAAGAAAAACGAAAAATAAAAGAAAAAAAAAAAAACGAAAAAGATCGAAAAAGATCGAAATACAAAAACTTGAACTTTCCGGTTAAACGAACTCTCTGAACCAGCTACGACATATCTATCCATCGTTCTCCTATCTAGTTACACTTCTTCAACTTTCACCCTCCGTTATTTCATCCCTTATATGAAAGAAAATATTTTTACAAATTACATACACGAAAGCCATACAGCTAGTCGACGTAAAATCCTCATTATACCTAATAATACGATTTTAATATAAAAAACAAATTTCCATATTTCAATTAGCGTTAATCTTAATTAAAATCAGGTCGAAAACAACCCCCATACGATATACGTGAGCGATAGGTACTAATAAGCGGAACCTGTTACAACTGCGTAATGTGGCTGAAATGAACCAGAGGAAAAGAACATTTCCAAATTTAGAATTAAAAATATCATTTTTGAAAATCGTAAAAAAAAATAAAAATAAAATACACAAATTTCCAGGATAGAGTCCGCAGACAACACCCACTTTGCTTGTTATTCAACCCATGCTTTCTCAGCGGAATTTTGACCGCTTCTACGTCATTGGTCAACCTTGGGCTTAAATTAAAGCAGGATAGGTTATTTTGGGTTAACTTAGCGTAACCAGAAAAGAATGCTTCTAAAACCCCTCAGACCGAAATCGTTCGGCTCGCTGGGTACCATTAGCATATTTATTAGGTGCCAGTCTGGCTTCTCTTTCTTTTCTTCTTCATCTTTCACCAAGTTTTGCAACTTCAGGGTCTACAGCTTCTTCTTCTTCTTCTTCTTCTTCTTCTTCTTTTTCTTCTTTTTCTTCTTCTTCTTCTTCGCTCTATCTTCACACTACCAAGGTATTATATATCCCGTTCATATTAGCCCTCTCAGCCACCGCGCGACAACCTGATAAAGAGATAATTACTTTTTCCATCTAACGATAAGTGGAAGAGGTACCTACGATGCTATATCATATATTTTTGATATAATAGATGGTGATCTGTCTCCCTTGACAGTAGCTACTACGAGCTGCAGACACGTGTACGTCTACTCTTATTTCCCGCCGATTTCTCACCCCTATTTCCGTTCTTTTTTTTCTTTCTTTTTTTTTTTCTCTCCTCTCTCTGTCCACTTTTTGGAAGATCACCAAACGCTGGTATCCTTACCCTTGAAACCACTTCCATATATTTTTAGAAGCTCTCCTCGTTTATTCACCACCTATCTAACCGACCCTACATTTTTTTTGTTTTTTTTTTTTTTTGTCACATACTTCAGAAATTGACTTTTCTCGAGAATATCGGACACTACATACCCGTTTAATTCTTCAAGATTACGAATTAATATGTAAGTTACGATTTTTTTTTTTTTTTTTTACTCGCTTGATACATTAATCTTGGCTTATGACATGTCTGGGAGGTTTTTCGAAATCGCTAAGTCACTGTACATAGTCTTTGAAAAAAAAAAAAGAAAAAGAAAAAAACATCAGCCTAAGAACTTTATATATTGCGGACGTCATAGTCTGCCAAGTTCTCGGGGGCGCCTATATAGCCTCGCCACCCAGTTTCTCAAATCGAACTTTTGGTCTGACATTTAATACAAAATCTTTGAGTTGGCGAAAAATTTGAAACTTATTTTTATTCCAATAAAAATTTTCAGAACGAAGCATTAAAGCTATCTGGGTATTTGTGCAGTGACTATACTCGTGCAGTAGGTATGCACGTCTTTGGATAACAGTCTAACATCTTATTCGCGATAAATTTCTTTCTTTCTTGCTTTCGAACAAACTTTTTCATAAAAGAATATATAATAGGGTGAAATAATACCCTGAAACGATTTATCGATAAACTACAGACAGTTTAAACGATTATCTATATAAGTTTATATATAAATATAATATATAAATAGTTTTATCCAATTAAGGTGTGATTCAATTCAGAATAAGAACGAGTATTCCCTTAGAACCATTAGTTCTTCGTGTTTTGAAATGGTAATTTTATAACATGTTATCAAAATTTTAAAAAGTTTTGATATCACCGAAGCGGTACACTCAGAAAAAGGTCTTGTTGACACAACCAAAATTTGGGTTATTATATCCACAATCACATTTTTTTGTTCAGTCAACCAAAAATTTTGTTGGAATAGCCAAAATTTTGGTTGTTCCAACAAAATTTGGTTTTCCCAACAAAATTTTGGCTATCCGAACGAAATTTTTGGTTCACTGAACGAAAAATTTGATTGACTGAACATAAAATGTGATTGTGCATATAATAACCAAATTTTGGTTCTGTCAACAAGATCTTTTTCTGAGTGTAACGGGTAACCATTACTTTAAATTTGTGTGTTCCAACTATTTCACATTTCAAAATCATTTCATACGATTTCACAACTATTTCATATCATTTCACAGGCATCTCACAATCATTTCATACCATTTCACAAGCATATACCATTTCATAACATTTCACAAGCATTTCACACTACTTCAGATCATTTCACAATCATTCCAAACCATTTTAGACCATTTTAAACCATTTCATACCGTTTCATAGCTAATTGTCCCAACAATTTCACGAGTATAGTTACCCCCTCGGATATCACCCATACGACCTGTGATAATTTCAAATTACTATGTCTCAAGATTGAAAATAAATTTTTCGTGATGGTATAATAACATGTCGATTTTTCGACTTCTCTTACCGACGAAGTTCCATTTATTTACGAAATTTCCACTTACACACAATTATTAGTCCACGTTTCAGCTATCCTTCGTTTTCTCTTAAATCCACGATGTATCTGGTCAACGACACTTATTGAAGAATCGGTACGCTCTGTGAAATCATACAGACGACAGAGCGTACAAATTCTAAAATAAATATCGTAACACTGCTGGAACGAATTCTTGATGATGATGAAGAAGAAGAAGAAGAAGAAGAAGCAGAGAAAAATAATAATAATATTAATAATAATGGCGACTTCTTAGTTTATGCAAAATTTCCTCATCCTGTAATAGGTGAAAAATATATTTACATCAGGGTGGTCCTTAATTTGATCATTTTCAAATTTCAATGCTTCCATGGGCCAGGACGTCTCGAAATATATGAAAAAAATGTAGCCAAAACCTCAGGTTCCTACTTCAATTCTAAGTACTACCTCAAACCCTTCGAATTTTCCAATTTTAATAAAACACGATTTCTGACATTTCGCGGTCAATTTTTTTTCTTCCTATTGCAGTATACAGCTCCGAAGAATCTCAAACTCGGTACACTCCTTACCTATGCAGTAGTAGGTATTCCACGAAAATTCGACAGATTTCCAACGATATAATTTTCGAAGTTACAGCAAATCGAAAAAAAAAAAAATGTTCTTATCTCAAAATTGTGACCAATAAAATTTTGTCGTTAAAAAATCTGTAAATTTTTCACGGATACCCTGGTACCACAGGTAAGATTAAAAAAATAACTCCGAAGTACTCAAAATCGTGTGTTATTCGAATGTGGAAGTTCAAAGGCTTTGGGGCAGAACCTAAAATCGAGATAGGAACCTCGGATTTTGACTAAATTTTTTCTGTATATATTTGGAGACGATCTGGCCCATGGGAGCATCGGAAATCGAATACCTATGACCGAATTAAGGACCACCCTAATGTATATCCAGAGAGGTCAAATTTCCTAACTGATTAACTGATTTCATACTGTATAGCAGCAGCAGTTGCAGCAACTATGGTATGGTATCCTTCAGTCTTGCGATTAGTAATTACCAGAGTCTCCATCAGGAGCAGTAAGTTCTGTACTCGAAACTTGGCCAGAAATTTATGTAGTTATAAATAATATAGGTATATATTATATATAATACGTATGTACTCGTGTATATAACAATATATATGGGGCATTCCATGCCAACTCATCTTACCAATTGACTTTGCATCTCCGATTTGGCTGAAACTTGGGCATCTTTTTGTACCCTTCGAAAAAGGTTTCTGTGATTTTTTTCGAATTTTTTTATCCAGCCACTTCGGAGATGGTTTTTTTTTTTTAAATAGCCGTAACTTTATGACAAATTGTCCAAAATGGGTCTGTTTTTTTTCAAAATTCGTGTTTTTTAATGAATTTTTTGAAAATTTCATGCAAAAATTTATTCATGATCATTCTGATCGGTTTTCATTTATTTCAAAGTTAAACCATGAATTTTAAAACTGTTTGTATCCTTCGATTTCTTTTTAAAAATTCTCATGAATACTACTCCTAAAAACACAAATTTTAAGCCTAGTCCGGTAATGGGATAATGATGGGATGTCATTTTTTTTTAATTTTGAAAATAATGAATTCCTTTTTTTTTGTTTTTTTTTACTGTATTATCGACGCATTTTCAGATGAACTGTGAAAAAAGCTCATACATGAAAATACGTCGATAATACATCAACAGTAAAAAAAACACAAAAAAAAGGAATTCATTATTTTCAAAATTCAAAAAAAATTATATCCCATCATTATCCCATTACCGGACTAGGCTTAAAATTTGTGTTTTTAGGAGTAGTATTCATGAGAATTTTTAAAAAGAAATCGAAGGATACAACCAGTTTTAAAATTCATGGTTTAACTTTGAAATAAATGAAAACCGATCAGAATGATCATGAATAATTTTTCGCATGAAATTTTCAGAAAATTCATTAAAAAACACGAATTTTGAAAAAAAACAGACCCATTTTGGGCAATTTGTCATAAAGTTACGGCTATTTAAAAAAAAAAAAACCATCTCCGAAGTGGCTGGATAAAAAAATTCGAAAAAAATCACAGAAACCTTTTTCGAAGGGTACAAAAAGATGCCCAAGTTTCAGCCAAATCGGAGATGCAAAGTCAATTGGTAGGATGAGTTGGCATGGAATGCCCCATATATAATGAGGTATTCAACAAGGGCTGCAGGCACACAGAACTTCGTTACTTCACAGACTTGTGTATCGGAGTATTCCATGCCAAGCCACCCAGTAATTTCAACATATTATTATATCATTAAACTGAAAAAAAAAAAAAAAATATATTCGTTCGCGTCAATTTGTTTCCGAACAAATAATGTTTTAGAAAATGTTGCAAAAATAATTTTTTCAGGAAGTGAACAAATTTTTAAATTCAGGTTGAAAAATTAATGAGATGAAAAATATACAGAAATCGTTTTTGAAAAAATGGCAGGAAACTGAATCCCATTATAGTTTTGGTCTCGAAATTATAGTTTTCTTGTCATAAAATTCGTGTGAATTTTTTGAGCTAGAAGTTTTTTGAAGAAAAAAAAAAAAAAAAAAAAATAGACAAAGGAATGGATTTTTTTCGTTATTTCTTCAAAGTGAGAACCTATCAGATATATCGAAATATGAAGAAAATGTAAAATTTTTAGGGTCACAGACTACAGTGACGTTACTTGGCACGTGAAAGCCCGATACCTAAATACCTACTACATCAATTATTATGCACCGAAATTTTTCAATTTTCAAGTATCTTTTTATTATTGCATTTTCTATTATAAATGTACAACTCGTTACACTTACAGCATGGTTTCATATATTTATTTATTTATTTATTTATTTATTTATTTGTTTATTTATTCATTTATTTATTTATTTATTTATTTATCTATTTATCTATTTATTTATTTATTTATGGATGTATATACCTATATGGGTAATGTATGTATTATATATATATATGATCTGGAGTTTGCGTTATATCAATATCCTATACACTTCGTTTCGAATTCTATTGCAAATTTCTGTTAATAATAATAATAATGATCATAAATATTAATTGATAGTAATAATAATAATAATAATCGTTAATTAATTAACTATAATAAGATAACGCGAACATATGGGAAATTCCGTATCACTTCAGCCACTGAGAGAGAAGAAAAAAAAAAAAAAAAATTCTCAAAATTACAACAAATCGGGCTGTATACCGCGATAATCAGGTGAAAGAGAATGGTCCATCCGCCCAGGCAGACAATATTTCGTATTTTTAGGGGGATAGCCACTCGTTGCACTGAAAATCCCTAGGGTGATTTTGGCGCGCGGTCGATGCAACTCGGCAGCCATTGTTGATACAAGCCGGCTGACTGTCAATACATCGCGGAAGGTAGACAAGTGTGGTTATGTTCGTTTATTTGAAGGAAATGATAAATAAAGTGAATGAAACCTACGTGAATAAGCTAGGAATATTTATCAAAAATCAATCAATCAGTTTTAAATGATAATTTCGTTCAAATTAGTTGTTCTCGATGAACTTTTCGATTCTCATTAATTTCCAGTTATAGCTTGGGTTAAGTCGTTGATTGCATTAAGATATCATTTAAAACTAATTGATCGATTTTTGATAAATATTCCTAGCTTATTCACGTAGGTTTCATTCACTTTATTTATCATTTCCTTCAAATAAACGAACATAACCACACTTGTCTACCTTCCGCGATGTATTGACAGTCAGCCGGCTTGTATCAACAATGGCTGCCGAGTTGCATCGACCGCGCGCCAAAATCACCCTAGGGATTTTTTCAGCGCAACGAGTGGCTATCCCCCTAAAAATACGAAATATTGTCTGCCTGGGCGTATGGACCATTCTCTTTCACCTGATTATCGCGGTATGATTTACGAACAAATTCATGAGATTTCAAATTATTGGAAATTTTTTTTCGACCCAATACATACAAGTTTCTTTTCATTTTTCATTTAAACTGTGATATATTATACCTATCTCGAGAACTGTTAATTAACCGCAATGACACTGTTAAGAAACGAAATTCTGCGGTTTTTCCAAGGCTTACAAAGGTGAAATTTATTTAGATTTAATTGATCAATTTTGACCCACGTATTAGGGCAGAATCATGGGTTTTTTTTTTTTTTTTTTTTCTTTATTTTTCTTTAAGGGAACGACGCTTGGTATCAAGGCCCACATATATAGTATATCCTCGAATTCTGTACGGGAAGATCGAGTTTTTATTTCTTTCTTTTTTTTTTTTTTTTTTGTTTTCATGGAATTTGAATTTTGTTTTATGGGGTTATCAATTTTTTTTTTTTTTTACAAATAATATTGAATGTTGATATAAGCAAGGCACATGCTATCGGCAATGCCTATTTTCTTGTCATATTCTCGATAGAAATCAGAATGTTAGGGAAAACCGGCTATTTATGAGAATCGCAATATTGTCGGAAAGTTTAAAAAAATCTTGAAAAATTAAAAATCCCGTAAAAAAATCGAATCCCATGAAAGAAAAAAAAAAAAAAAAAAAAAAAAAAAAAAAAAAAAAAAAAACTACTCAAATCTCGGTCTTTCCATAATATACAGAATTCGAAAATATTATGTAGGTGGTGATAGCGAGTGTCGTCCCTTTGAAAAATAAAAACTTTCAATGATTTTGCCCTAATATGTGAGTCAGAATTATGCAATTAAATATAAATTAATTTTATCCTTGTCAGACTTGAAACAAAAAAAAAAAAAAAAAAAACCGCAGATTTTCATTTTTTAACATATGTCGTTGCGATTAACCGTTCCCGAGATATCACTGTTTGAATAAAAAATGAAAAAATTGAAAAAACGCGAAATTTGAAACCTCGTGAATTTGTTCGTATCATACAGCCCGATTTGTTGTAATTTTGTGAAGATATTTTTCTTTTTTTTTTTTTTTTCTAATTGCTGAAGTGACGCGGAATGCGAACGATATGGTACCTAAAGGTATAGAATTTATATCAATTTTTTTTGTTCTTTTTTTGTTCAATATAATGTAGGTAGGTATAGGTAATCATTGATTTTGTCTATTGCCTAAAAGCATTATCATTACATACCATAATAATAATAATAATAATAATAATAATAACAATAATAATATGAATATTAATAATAATAACATAATGAGATAGAATAATATAATATAATTTAAATATATCTTTGCGATGCGACGAAAATCGGTTGACTGCATTTTGTTATTAATTTCAGTTTTTATTATTTTCATTTTATTTTATTTCATTTTATTTTATTTTGGTTGTTTTTTTTTTTCTAATTTTTTAACTAGTAGTAGATTTTTTTTTTTTTTTTTAATTTTCGTTTTTTTTTTTCCGAGTGCTAAAAATATCTATCCTACCTATATATATATATATAATATATATGTGTGTATGTGACTAGATAATGGATATCGAAATTTGATTAATAAAAAGAAATTGAAAGCAAATTAGAAGAGAACAAAAAGAGGAGGATAACTTTGCTCAAAAACAGTTGCTATGATAAGATTGATTAAATTTTTTTTTTTTTTTTTTTTCTCTTTATATTATAATTTTATAGATACTATTTGAAGTATTCATTATTTATTGATTTATTTATCATTATTCGTTTTCTTTTCTATATCAAAAGCAAGCAATTTATTATTTATTGAATTGAAGCGTTTAAAATTTGTTACATCTCGTTTATACAAAAACGATGTGCACAAAAAATTATAAATTAATAAAAGGATTAAAATTTGATGATTTTATTTTATTTTTTTTTATTTTATTTTTATTTTTTTTTTTTTTACCCCTAGATAATAATTACTATTGTACATATGTATTGTATATATTCATATACAGATATATTATATGCACAATAATATATATCAAATATTTTTGGGGTGACAATATTTTGCAGACTTTCTTCTTTCTTTCTTCAATAGTTCACGTGAAAAATTGTTAGTTTTATGGATGTTGAGAACCCTCACCGAATTTCAGGTGAATTAAACAAATTTTTAGAGGTCACTCAAGAATTTTGAAAATTCAACGAAATCGTTTTTTCTTATTTCTTTTTTCTTCTTTTTGGGTGGGGGTCAAAATTTCGAAAGACCAATATTTCGAATTTTAAAATAGCGATGGTACGAAATTCAAAAAGGTCAGTTTAGAGAAGGCCTATCAAGTAGTAACTAAAAAATTACGTATATCGAAATGTAGAAAGATATTTGTACTAAAATAAAAAATTGGAACGGTCAGAATTGCGAAAGACGAAATATCTAATTGAAAAGATAACGAAACGTCTGATAATTCGAATAGTTCAATATTTCGAATTGTCGAGACTTCGAATCTTCACGTATTCGAATATATTTTAGCGACAGACCGAAAATTCGAAAGGTCAGAATTTCGAATCTTTCATACGGTTTTTTGGATGATGTTTCAATAAACAATAAAAATTTTGATCCAAATTCATCTACGCAGAGAAAATACGTTCGAAATATTATTTTTCGAAGTTTAAATCTTTCGAGATTTTGGTCTTTCGAACTTCTGGTCTCTAAAGATTAAATATTTAGAAATATTGACTTTATACATTTATATTTTCTACATTATACTTATTCAGAGTAAAAATTATCAGAAAATACATTTTCGAATAAACCAGCGTTCTGACCGGTGACCGCCTGCTGAATAAGTCATTCGAAGAAATGATCTTTCGAAAATAAGAATTTCGAATTAGTTTGTCTCTCGTTATTTTTGTATTCAAATTTTTAATATTCGAATTTTTGGCCGTTCTAAATTCTGATCTTTCAAAATATCGACCCCCACCCTTCTTTTTATTATTATTATTCAGTTTTTTTTTACTATAATTCAATCTCTTCTATGTATAGATTGTAGAGGAACATATTCAAATTTCAAGTCAAAATATTAAAGAGATCAGGTCTTGATATTAATATTTAAAGGTCACTCAAAGCCATGGAATTTTTTTTTTTTTTTTTTTTTTCAATCGTTGAGCAACTTTTTAATATTAATATCTGAATTTGAGAATTCAGCACGTTCTTCTACAATCTACAGATAGAAAAGATTGAATTAGTGAGTTACTGAAAAGAAGAAAGAACAAAAATTCGATTTCTTCGTATTTTGAAATTTTCACAATTCTTGAGCGATCTCTGAAAATTTTTTAATCCAGCTGATATATTTGGAGAGGGCTCTTGAAATGCATTTAAGGCTAGCAAATTTTCACCTGAGCTTTAGAAAAAAAAAAAAAAAAAAAAAAAATGTCGAAAAGATATTGCCACTCCAATATATATGTGTATATGGGGCATTCCATATCAATTCAACCTGGGCTCAACCCTCGACTTAGTCTCAGATTTGGTACGCGATTTTCTGTATCATTCTTCTGACTCTAAATAGCAATTAGAATTCTTTCCAGATTTTTGAAAATAAATTTCACGGTCATCGAGGTGTTGAAAAAAAAAAAAAAAAAAAAAAACCCAAAAAATTCGCACCGCGCTCAAATTTGTTTTAAAAATCTGAAAAAATTCTAATTGCTATTTAGAGTCAGTATGATAAAAAAAAAAAAATCGCCTACCAAATCTGAGAGGTCGAGCTGGGTCAGGCCCAGGTCGAATTGGTATGAAATGGTACCCATATACATATTATGTGGTATAGGTATATGGGTTTATAGATAAAAAGCAGGAAAAGACAAACTAATAATAATAATAAATATGTATAAGTGAGTTTCCACGATTCGTATATCCCTGCTTAAAAAGCCGGATAGAAACCGGATAGAAACCGGATCGGCAGTGTGTCCGGTTCTATACGTAATTTGGGTCCGGTAGACCTCCGGGCTTGTCCGGAATTCGTCCGGGATTCTGGTCGTGTCCCTATCTGGTGCTATGCGGGCTTATTTTGCCATTTTCGCGAATGTCTAGATAAGCTTCCTATATGGTTATATCCGGGAAGTAACCGCCCTAGGCATTTTTCCTGTATGGTTCTATCCGGATCCATTTTCAAAAAATTGAAGCTTTTTTTTTTCTTTTTTTTTCCTCTTTTTTTTGTTTTTTTTTTTTCGTTTTTTTTTCGGTTTTTTTTTGGTTTTTTTTTTTTTTTTTTTTTTTCTTCTCAAGTATATAGATGACATTTTCCGCCTCTATATATACTCACCAACTCCCATAAGTGGTACTCGCGAGAATATCGAAAGCGGTGGTCGCTGCCTTACGGGAAAATATTGAAGTAATGTACATTACATGGAAACCGGATAGGTACAGACAAAGCCCCGATTCCAACTTTGAAAATATTTGTCCGTATCTATCCGGTTTCGGTCCCGCAAATCATAACGTGATTATCAATTGATACGGCACGAAATCGGATAGAGCCCCAATTCCAACTTGGAATATTAGCTGTATTGATAATCACGTTGTGAATTGCCGGATCCAAACCGGATAGGTACGGACAGAAGCCCCGAATCCAACTTGGTAAATTTGATGTGAATAATCACGTTATGAATTGCGGGATCGAAACCGGATAGGTACGGACAGAAGCCCCGAACCCAACTTGGAAAAACTGATGTAAATAATCACGGTATGAATTGCGGGATCGAAACCGGATAGGTACACTAAACGTAATGGATTCTGATCCGGACGAGTTGGACAATTCTAGAAACAGCCAATCGGCGCTCTGGATTTTTTTAATCCAGAGCGCCGATTGGCTGTTTCTAGAATTGTCCAACTCGTCCGGATCAGAATCCATAACGTTTAGTGTACGGACAGAGACCCGATTCCAACTTAGAATTGCCGGATCCAAACCGAATAGAAACCTACACAGTCCCAAAACCGATTCGGGTGACGGATACTTTCCGAATGAAGCCAGATAGATAACCGAGCCTACGGATGTTCGTTTCGACGAATTATGGACACAAACGTATAGGATCCGGACATGACTTTCGTGACCGATGAAATACGGATAGCAACGGATGGAACGTCTATCCGGAATCCTATCCGGAAATCTGTCCGGTTCTATCGTTTCCTATCGGTCATTTTAAGCAGGGATAATAATTCAATTTTCTAATTATATAATTTGATAATATATAATATTATAATACGTATAGGTATATATCTACATATACAGAGCGATTCTGTGAATAGTAACGCGCCTAAAAGGTGGGTAAACTGGAAACGCCTACATTGAGCAGATCAAACATCGACAATATTCGGTTTTATTTATTACGTGGGAAATAAAAACCAATCGTCGATCTTTGAGCTGCTCAATGCAGGTGTTTCCCGTTTGCCTACCTTTTAGGCGCGTTACTATCCACAGAATCGCTCTGTACATATATTTATTATTATTATTATTATTATTATTGTATACCTCGATATTAATATTAATAATAATAATAATAACAATAATAATAATAATAAATCTTACGATCTAAAATTTTCTAAATTTAATATGTATGTATGTCATTTATGTATTTATATATATATGTAGTTATATAGGTATATTATATGCTTTTGGTACTGATCACTATATAAACTATATATAGTTCATTAAATTATTATTTATCATTCATTTTTCATATTAATATTATTATTATTATTATTATTATTATTATTATTATTATCATTATTAATTTTATAATTTCAATCATTATTTTCTGCCAAATTAGCCTTCAATATATTTTATAAATAACTCGTTTTAATTAATAATAATATTCAACTTATATAGATATAATATTATATCGAATATAATATAGTGTGATAATTGATAAAGAATATAGGTAACGTTTTTTTTTTTTTTTTTTTTTTTTTTTCTATTTTTTTTTTTTTTCTTTCAGATTCCCAGAAATAGATTATATATGAAGTATATATATATATTATATATAATATAATCGTCTAATAAATATACAATAAATATAGGTATCTACATCAGGGTGGCCCTTTTTCGTGGATCGGAAAAGTATTGGGTTGAAGTTGAAAAAAAAAAAAAAAAAAAAAAAAAATTCGTTACAACCTTTTCTCTTCCTTTTCTGTCATATATGACACTATGTCCTGTAAAGAAAGAGAGAGAGAGAGAGAGAGAGAAAAAAAAGAAACCTTCTTATAGGAGCACGTGTTCCCGTTAAATTTTGGCTTGAATCTTTTTTTGTTTAACTTAGAACTGATTGAGGGGGCGACACACCTAATATTTTTCCTACCCCCCAAATAAGGGCAACCCTAAATACTACATAATAATATAATAATAATTATTATTATTAAGATTTTAAGCTACAGTTTTAAGCAATTTTTTTTTTTTTTTTTTTTTTAATTTATTTATTTTCTTCTTATTTTTTGGTATTCGAAATTTTTTTTTTTTTTTTTTTTCTCCATTTAATTAACTTTTTATTTATCAATTTAATAATTTATTACTATAATAAGGTATTTATTTAATATTATCTGTATGTAGTTATTCCACGTTATATAAGCTTAGAAGGTAGTGTGTCGTCAATAATAATAATAATTGCTAAAGCGGGTTTAAAAATTTTTCTTTTTCTTTACCTTTTCTTATTTCTATTCATTTTTTTTTTTTTTTATTTTTTTTTTATTTTTTTTTTATTTTTTTATTTTTTTTTTTTATTTCCCATTCGATTTTTCGTTCCTCAGAATTTTTTTTTTTTTTTTTTTTTTTAAATCACCGTCTTATTACAACATGCGATGAATTGTCATTTAAAAAGAAGAAAAATGAAAATGAAATAAAATGAAAAAGAAAAAAAAAAAAAAAAAAGAAGCAATTGTCATAAATCGATTGAGTTTTTTCGTAAGTATATTTTTTCATTTCTTTTTTTTTTTTTTTTTGTCTCCAATCTCTATAAATCAAACGCGGGTGAAAACTCATTATAAAATAATACAAATATAACACTTTTATAATGATCTCAACGTTAGATTTATAAATTTTAATCATAGATAATAATTATATGGATTTTCTATATAACTTAACGCGTATGTATGTATAATAATTCGCTAAATAAATAAACGAAATTTTATTGCACAGATGATTTTTATTTTCTATCAATATTATTATTATTATTATTATTATTCTTATTATTATTATCATTATTATTATTAGTATTTTAGAATATGCGATTCTCCATGAAAACTAATCACTCTTAACGTATATATATATATATATATATATATATATATATATATATAATATACTATATACTATATATAGATATATAGCTTGTGTGTCATAGCATGTATAGTTAAATATTTATTTACAAAAAAGAAACAAAAAAAAAAAAAAGCAACATATGATATTATTATAGGTACTATATTAATAAACGCTGAATTTTTTTAGAATAAAAGGATTTTGCAGGATGCCTCATATTATATATTATTATATGGTATAATATTATATATATATATTTTGTAATATATAATATATATAATAATTAGTTAGTTCGTTGAAAATTTCAAGCTGATTATTAATTAATTGATCAATTAATTATTAAATATTATTATTATTATTATTAATATTATTTATTTATTTTCTTAATTTTTTTTTTTGGTTTGAATTTTCTAAAAATTTTCTAATAATTATACAAGCATATAACGTGCTGGTCTCTTTTTTTTTCACCCTTTAATACTGCAGGTATGGGATGGGGTGGGGTGAAAGTTTCGTATATTATAATAATAATAATAATAATTGTAAAGAAAATTAAAAGCGAGAAGAGGAAAAAAAAAAAAACAAAAACAAAAAACAAAAAAGAAGAAAAAATATTAGAAAATTAAATCTAAAATATCGAATGGATAAGAATATAATATAAATTATATATAAATAAATACTCGATGCGAATAATGGTCGGGTATATATTTTTCTTTCTTTTCTAATTTTTTTTTTTTTACTTATTTTTCCTTTTTTTTTTTTTTTTTTTTTGTTCCTTACACCCGTCGTTTATATGATGGGCCGAGATATTAGCCACGAATATTGCTACCCTGCAGTAGGAGGCTGAGGACTACTGCGAGGACACACATGGCGACGGAAGTGGACGCCAGACCCGGGGCTGAGTTGCATCCATCTTCTTGGCAGCAGTATGTTTTCGTGCTCCAGGACTCTGAAACATTGATAACGTACCCACTCAATTCAGGATTCAGACATGGGAGAAATGTTTTCTCTACAGCTACCCATATAGTATATTATACCTATAGTCTCACCTCCTACGCTATTTTCTTGAGGGACAAAAACTAAAAGAAAAAAAAAAAAAAAAAAAAAAAAAAGAAGAGAAAAGAAAATGAAACAAACTTTATCATCATTCTTCGCATCAGACAACGTATATATAATATTATATACACGGTGGAAAGTCTAACGTCCGAACATTCGGAGCGGCGTTGAGGTGACCGTGACTTCGGCACGCATTTTATAGATTTTATATGCGCGCCTAGATCGCGGCCATCTCAACGCTGCTCTAAGTGTCCGGACGTTAGACTTTCACCCCGTATATAGATTAGGGTGCTTTTTTTTGAAACGACTATTTTTTTTTTCCAACTCCCCATTGAAAATCTTGTTGTAGACGTCGAAAGGGGAATCCTGTCCAATTTTTAGCTCTTAATTCCGATTCTAGTACTCGCGCTTTTCGTTTTAAGTTTTTCCATGCTAAAAGCATGTGAACATTACGACTTTTTCTTTAGTCGCGCACAACTCAGCCGCATTTCAATGGATTGTTCTCATCCAAGACTCATTTGACAGAGAATTTAGTGTTCTTCAAAAGTGCCCAAGATAGTTTTACTGACTTGAAAATATTGAACTTGACATTTTGTTGGAATTTTATATTTAAAAAAATCAAAGTCCTTTTATCTTTTGAAATACTGGTTTGAGAGACTTTATGTACTGGACTTTTTTTGTAGAGAAATAAATTTCCTACAAAATTGTTCCGAGGAATTTTTCGCCAAGTCCAACTGTTTATTCGTCCACAGCGAGAAAGAAGAATTATGCATAAAATCGACTTTGGAGGCTCACACAAGTGCGGCGGTTGAAACCACAGCCAAACTATCCATGGCATTTTTGAAGAAGACTCAATTCTCTGTAAAATGAATCTTGGATGAGAACAATCCATTGAAATGCGGCTGAGTTTTGCGCGGCGAAAGAAAAAGTCGTAATGTTTACATACTTTTAGCATGGGAAAACTTAAAAAGAAAATCGCGAGTGCTGGAATTGGAATGAAGAGCTAAAAATTGGACAGGATTCCCTTTTCGACGTCTACAACAAGATTTTCAATGGGGAGTTGCAAAAAAAAAAAATAGTCGTTTCAAAAAAAGCACCCTAATATAGATATATATTGGGATCCTTGGAATGGGCGTGGCTTTGAAATTTTAGCCTTCTTTGAGATAGTTCTATTTTCGTCACTAGTTGGCGTATCGAGGTTCTAAGCCCTCTCATTGGTTACTGTTGCCTTCTTTGAGTAGTTCTATTTTCTGCCACTAGTTGGCGTATCGAGGTTCCAAGGTTCCCAATACCGTGACGATCTCAGGATGCGGAACGCCACCGATACCAACCGAAAAAGGGAGCTATTCACGGGCAGTATCAAGCCATGCAGTGAACTGCTGCAGCAGTTTAGTAACTTACTAGATGTTTCTAGTAAAATTACTATATAGAAATCACTAGATTTCTAGTACAGAAATCTTATAGTGACCAGAAATCACTAGATTCTTAATGATTTCTAGTTATTTTAATAGAAACATCTAGTAAGTTACTAAACTGATGCAGCAGTTCACTGCATGTCTTACTGCCCATGAATAGCTCCCTTTTTTCGGTTGGTATCCGTGGCGTTCCGCATCCTCAGATTCTCACGGTAGATACATGCGCGCAGTATCCATATTTATTATTTGCATGGAATTCATTGCCTATGGCTATCCATATACACGCGCGGTCTCGTATTTCATATGATTTGTTAAAAGCCATTTTTTATCATCGACACGTATATTTATCGAGGAACAAAAAATATATTAAAAATAATCAAAAAAAAAAAAAAAAAAGCAAAAAGAAGGAAGGAAGGTACCTATTTCTGCCCATTTGCAGCCAATACGTGTACTAAACCCCTGCATAGTAGATATATATGAGGTATAATGAATTTTTATTTATGATTTATACGAATAAGCGAGAACACGAATATTTATACCGTTGAACAAATTGAATTCGGGGGTACAGCCTGAAATAATGTATATCTGACCGAGAAAACAGAAAACAAAAACAAAAAAAAAACGAAAACAACAAAAAATAACAAAATAAATATGTCACAAAAATATATTTTTCGTTCGAATGTGTAAACGACGTTGATGATAAAAAAACAAAAAAAAAAAAAAAAAAAAAAGAGTTCAATTAAACTCCGGTAAATGGTTTGAATCGGTTTCTTTTTTTGTTTTTCTGTTTTTTTCTGATTATTTTCTGACCGGAATTTTTGAATAATTCTGAAAAGTGTAAAATTCTGAAATAGTTTACTTTCTGCAAAAAGTTATACCTACCTACCAACCTATATACCATAAGCTATGCGATATTATCTCTGAAAAGATTTGCGATACGAGCTATGACTTTGTTCGCCCCGGGGCATTCGATCAAAAAATTTAGGGACGATTTTTTTTTTCGACGGTCGAATAACTTGGCGAAAAAAATTCTGGAGAAAATTTGAAAAAAAAAAAAAAAAAAAAAAAAAAAATACGTTCTAAAGAGGATACTTCAAGCTTGTATAAACGGTTATCACAAAAGTTTAGTTTCCCTTTCGGCATAAGCTCCGTGCAGAATTTCAGAAGTCGAAGGTACATTTTGCAAATTCGAAACTCACACCTGCAGGTGCTTCGAAGAGGCATAATTTTTGAACATGAAAACGTGAAACCCAATCGCCAAAAAGCATCCGGATGGGTGAAGCTTCAAGCTGTAAAACGCTTTTACGACTGACTCGACTCCACGTCGATTTTTAGCTGAGTTATGAAGCTTTGAAATCGGACCTTTTTTCGACGCTATAAAATTGGGGGAATCTTCCTACTTTTTTTTATTTATTTATTTTTTTTTATTTCGTTTTCTAATTTTAACGAAATTTAGAAAATGTTTAAAAATTTCCTTCATTTGGTGTTCAAATTTCAAAAATCTTGACTAGAGCTTGTGAAATTTTGTGAACATTTTCTCAGAGCTTCTTCGTTCGAAAATGTATAAAGAAGTGAATTCTTTTCGAAGGCCGGATGATTAAAGCGATCGTTTTTTCATTTTTGGATTCTCTCTCAACACTTTAATAAACGATGTCATGGCCCGTACATTAACCAAACGTCGAAAACATAGCGGGTGTATATCGATCGTGGTAGTATATGCAGTATATAGTATGTCCGGGTGAAAAACGAGTAGGAAAGAATTTTCTGCCGCCTTGTTTAACCCGGTGATCAGAAGTCGATGACATTCAATCGTTTTCGGTTCGTTTTGGGATCGAGGATTGCGGGGGTGACGGTCCCCGAGGTCAAAGTCAACTTGACAAATTGTATTTCAAAGGAAGCCCGACACCGTGCAGGTTCGCGAAAAAAAACTGAACAGGGGACGTTTTTCACCCTGAGTGATGGTCCCCTCCGATCAGACTCTACTTTTTGACCATTTTTCTGTAACCATATATATATATATATTACATATATATAGAAAAAGACCCCGAGAAACTTACTTACTATACCTATATACAGGAATAAAATACCACGATCACTTAGTCGAAAGATATACGGCGACCCGGATGACATGACATGGCTTTCTTGAACGTTAACCAAACTGATCCTCCCCTACTCCCTTAATCCCTGACATATTTCGCAGTGGGAAATTGTAATCCAACTGTCTCCTACTTCACTCAAATTTTCATATTGTGTCAAAGCCTAAGAGCAGCCACTCTGTTTATTATATATATAATATATATTAGGGTGTGCCAAAAAAAAAAAAAATTCAAACGCACATCAACTTTCCGGTAAAGCATCTCAAATAGAATATCTCAGCCAAATATGAGCTCTTAATATTGATATTTAGAACTGCCTAACTCAGTTTTCCCATTTTTGATTTGAATAACACGTGAAAAAAAAAAAAAAAAATCGGAAAATTTTCGAATTGTTTTTTCTCGTAACCGGCTTGATTTAGAAACTATCTGAATACAGATTCTTATAGGAAATTTCACGCTCTACAAAAAAGTACTGGGATAGAATTTTCCTAACTCTCACCGATTAAGAGATATTCGCCTATGAACATTGAGTCATAGCGTCATAGAGTCATACGACTCTGGGAAAAACAATTTATTTTTCAACCGCACATCAAAATTTCGGTAGAGCATCTCAAATAGAACATCTCAGCCAAATATAAGCTCTTAATATTGATATTTAGAACTGCCTATTTCAGTAACTAAAATCAGTAACTAAAATTAGTAACGAAATTAGGCAGTTCTAAATATCAATATTAAGAGCTCATATTTGGCTGAGATATTCTATTTGAGATGCTCTACCGGAATGTTGATGTGCGTTTGAATTTTTTTTTTTTTTTTTTTTTTTGCACACCCTAATATATAATTATATACCAACCCCGGCAAAACATTTTATGCAATAATCGGCTGATGATTTATTTAAGGGATGATATCATGGGGGAGTAAGGATAAACGAGTTCTGGGTAAAATTTTAATGAAACTAAAGACCGAGTGCATGGATGATACTAAAAGTGATAATATAAACCCTGAAATATTAAATTGCCTGCAGGTGCAGCAGCACGGGGGTAACAAAGCGGAGAAGATTTTAGCCCGGTTTACCTGTCCGCATTAATAAATCAGCTCGAGGAGTCCAGCGAGGAGTTTTGGTCCTTTTTATTTCTCTCTTTACTGCTGTATAGGGTCAGAGGAGAGACACTACAGGGTAACATATCGAGGTAAAAGTTGTGTGCTAGGGGGTTGCGAACTAGAGTATGGTATAAAAATGAATGCGAAGATAAAAATAACGGAGAATGAAACGTAGTTTCGGACAGAAGAAGAAAAAAAAGAAATTCTGACACAGTTTTGTTACTCAGTTCGAGTCTTGAGCTTTTTGTGTCTCTAAATATAAAATGACGCAGCAATAATGATCAACGAAAATATCTTATATTACTCGAGTGGACAATCGCCTTGTTTATCACACCGGGGAGAAATCGATTTCTGATTATCAATCGTCCGCTAGAGTGGCCAATGGGTTTAGCAAAGTGGCCATTCTAGCGTGGTAGAGGCCAACCCTGAGTGTGGAGATCGGCGACCCATTTAAACTTAGATTACCGACCCACTTAGCCAATTTTTTCTTTTTTTTTTCTTTCTTTCTTTTATCGATAATTTAAACCCTGAGAATAAAAACATCCCTTCATATACATGAATCAGACAATTTCTATTTAGCTCCTGGTATGTTCTATAGAACCTCGATAAATAAACCAACTAGTTTTAGTCGAAATTCTACGAGCTATTTTCGCTAGTAACTGCCGATATTTTATTGAGGGTATCCTCCGCGATCGATCGTTGAAATCGTTCAACCGTATTGAAATTCGGCACGGATTGATCTCCGCTAA
Organism: Tenthredo mesomela; assembly: GCA_943736025.1. Lineage (NCBI taxonomy): Eukaryota > Metazoa > Arthropoda > Insecta > Hymenoptera > Tenthredinidae > Tenthredo > Tenthredo mesomela. Next base: position 5,933,678 of record OX031018.1, read on the forward strand.
ATCTGTGACTTAGTACGGGTGCAGCGGTATATAGCAGCCAGAAACCAGCGGCAGCAAGAGAACCGTGAAAAATGTCAAAGAAACTTTTATACCAGAAACTTGGAATTATACCAAGTTTCAGAAACGTGGAACGACGCTCTTTCCGACTGGTGCATGCATGCAGCAGGATGAGATTTCCCTGCTTTTACTTTACCGCCGCGATTTCTTGACGAATTAATGATGCGCCAAATTTTCAGCGAATTAAAAGTACACGGAAAAAAAATTGTTGCTGAATTTACTATGTTGAGCAGCTACATATAGGACAACACTTTTTTGTAGTAGAAATTACCACAATTCTAGTATTTGGTACATAGGAGCAAGTAAATTTCAATGTCCTATGAGTAAACGTTACCACAATTCTAGTATTTGGTACATAGGAGCAAGTAAATTTCAATATGTATTATGAGTAAATGTTACCACAATTCTAGTATTTGGTACATAGGAGCAAGTAAATTTCAATATGTCCTATGAGTAAATGTTACCACAATTCTAGTATTTGGTACATAGGAGCAAGTAAATTTCAATGTCCTATGGGTAAACGTTACCACAATTCTAGTATTTGGTACATAGGAGCAAGTAAATTTCAATATGTCTTATGAGTAAATGTTACCACAATTCTAGTATTTGGTACATAGGAGCAAGTAAATTTCAATGTCCTATGGGTAAACGTTACCACAATTCTAGTATTTGGTACATAGGAGCAAGTAAATTTCAATATGTCCTATGAGTAAATGTTACCACAATTCTAGTATTTGGTACATAGGAGCAAGTAAATTTCAATATGTCTTATGAGTAAATGTTACCACAATTCTAGTATTTGGTACATAGGAGCAAGTAAATTTCAATATGTCCTATGAGTAAATGTTACCACAATTCTAGTATTTGGTACATAGGAGCAAGTAAATTTCAATGTCCTATGGGTAAACGTTACCACAATTCTAGTATTTGGTACATAGGAGCAAGTAAATTTCAATATGTCTTATGAGTAAATGTTACCACAATTCTAGTATTTGGTACATAGGAGCAAGTAAATTTCAATGTCCTATGAGTAAACGTTACCACAATTCTAGTATTTGGTACATAGGAGCAAGTAAATTTCAATATGTCCTATGAGTAAATGTTACCACAATTCTAGTATTTGGTACATAGGAGCAAGTAAATTTCAATATGTCTTATGAGTAAATGTTACCACAATTCTAGTATTTGGTACATAGGAGCAAGTAAATTTCAATATGTCTTATGAGTAAATGTTACCACAATTCTAGTATTTGGTACATAGGAGCAAGTAAATTTCAATATGTCCTATGAGTAAATGTTACCACAATTCTAGTATTTGGTACATAGGAGCAAGTAAATTTCAATGTCCTATGGGTAAACGTTACCACAATTCTAGTATTTGGTACATAGGAGCAAGTAAATTTCAATATGTCTTATGAGTAAATGTTACCACAATTCTAGTATTTGGTACATAGGAGCAAGTAAATTTCAATGTCCTATGAGTAAACGTTACCACAATTCTAGTATTTGGTACATAGGAGCAAGTAAATTTCAATATGTCTTATGAGTAAATGTTACCACAATTCTAGTATTTGGTACATAGGAGCAAGTAAATTTCAATGTCCTATGAGTAAACGTTACCACAATTCTAGTATTTGGTACATAGGAGCAAGTAAATTTCAATATGTCCTATGAGTAAATGTTACCACAATTCTAGTATTTGGTACATAGGAGCAAGTAAATTTCAATGTCCTATGGGTAAACGTTACCACAATTCTAGTATTTGGTACATAGGAGCAAGTAAATTTCAATATGTCTTATGAGTAAATGTTACCACAATTCTAGTATTTGGTACATAGGAGCAAGTAAATTTCAATGTCCTATGGGTAAACGTTACCACAATTCTAGTATTTGGTACATAGGAGCAAGTAAATTTCAATATGTCTTATGAGTAAATGTTACCACAATTCTAGTATTTGGTACATAGGAGCAAGTAAATTTCAATGTCCTATGAGTAAACGTTACCACAATTCTAGTATTTGGTACATAGGAGCAAGTAAATTTCAATATGTCTTATGAGTAAATGTTACCACAATTCTAGTATTTGGTACATAGGAGCAAGTAAATTTCAATGTCCTATGAGTAAACGTTACCACAATTCTAGTATTTGGTACATAGGAGCAAGTAAATTTCAATATGTCCTATGAGTAAATGTTACCACAATTCTAGTATTTGGTACACTAAACGTAATGGATTCTGAGCCGGACGAGTTGGACAATTTTAGAAACAGCCAATCGGCGCTCTGGATTAAAAAAATCCAGAGCGCCGATTGGCTGTTTCTAGAATTGTCCAACTCGTCCGGATCAGAATCCATTACGTTTAGTGTACATAGGAGCAAGTAAAATTCAATGTCTTATGAGTAAATGTTACCACAATTCTAGTATTTGGTACATAGGAGCAAATAAATTTCAATATGTCTTATGAGTAAATGTTACCACAATTCTAGTATTTGGTACATAGGTGCAAGTAAATTTCAATATGTCCTAATGAGTAAATGTTACCACAATTGTTGTCATTTCTACTGCAAAAAAGTGTTGTCCTATAGCTGCTCATTATTTTCCGTGTATAAAACAGGGATACCATTCCCTATATTCATATCTGAATAATTTTGAATCTATTTGAAAAAAAAAGGAAAGTTTCGCAGGGCAAAACAAGCCCCGGGAAACTAAGAAATATTATCAAATTATATTTAGGGGTCCGCGCACCCCTAAATTTGACTGCAGATATATACAAGTGTTAATTTTTTGTATCGTTAACTCACCCTTCTCATGACAATCGGGTACGCAATCACGAACGATGGAACCCTCGCTGACGTATTTCTGAAACAGAAAATAAGCCCGAGTTTTTTAATTACCATATATACCATCCGTGGAGGGATAGGGCGAATATTATTGCCAATCAGGGTAATGTAAAATAATACAATTTCTGTAATGGAAAGAAAAACGACTTGAAATAAAAATGCGATTAATAATCTGTGTCAGAAACTGCAGCTTAAAAGCTGCAAACCTTTCGCATTTTGGAATCTGATTTTCCGGAATGAGGGGGGGGGTTTGAACCGCGATTGCAGCTGAAATTGAATATCAGATTAATACATTACTCAACGTCAGGATAGACGTGCTATGTTGAAATTCTGAAAGCTTTCACGAAACTTTATCAAAACTTTGACCAAGTTTCATCTCGGAGAGAAGGTGCAGTGACGGCCGGTGGTTCCTAAAGCTTTCGTCGAACTTGAATAATACAAAAAGCTGCGTAATTTCAAGGCCGTGGCGAAAATATCATAATCTGTTCAATATTTTATCGGTCAATCACAGCTTTTTCATAATCTTTTTTGGCTTTCACCCCTCCGACGCGACCTTTTTTCACTTCCTTTTTGTTACACTTCGTACATTTTACCGGTCAGTACCTTATGCGGATGAGAACCGGACGGATCGAGTAGTGACCCTATCATATATATGCAGGGGCGAACGAAACCCTCTGACCGTAATTCAAACACAGCTGTAAACAAAGCGAGTAATATATCTTATTGTTGGCTTCATCGTGGTAATTATATCCGCACAATAGAGATGGTTACCGAAATCCTCATCCAGCAAGCTGGTGAGCTTTTGGGAAACCCGGTTTTTGCAGAATTGAATAACGGCCCCGGGTTGCAGGGTATACCTGCTTTCGCATTCAGCCATTGTTTCTGTATTTTGGTAAATGAGTAAAATTTACGTGATTTTCATGAACCGAAAAAAGGATAAAGCAAATAAGGAAGAGAATAAAAAAAAAAAAAAAAAAATAAATAAAAATAATTAAAAATAATATGAAAAAAGTAAAAACTCAGATAGCTTCGCTTTTCAGTCGTTAGGGTAGAGGTTTGTACTGTTTGTTATTTTATTTCGTCGTATAACTGGCTCTGAAGTAGATACTGTAATATGTGAATCAGCCAGAGCAGAATAACACACCGAGTCCTTTGCAACAAGCTCAAAAGCTTTGGATAATTTAAATGAAATTTTCCCGTCCAACAGCGAAAGTTAACAACGAAATATATAGCAACTCGGGGATGCGACGTTAATACGCAAACGATGAAGACAAACGAATAACTCTTCGCTAACAGCCTTATCTTTCACTTCACTGATATATATTTATGCTGTATATTTTTTTTCCAAAAATATAGGTCAAATCCCTGTTTTTTTCATAACAACAAAACTTACAACCGAAGCTTTAGTATTTAAGGAGACCAGTACAACGACTTTTCGAGAAATTATCATAGTCCGAAATCAATTTATTTCATAACCAAAGTTCATTTCACATCGAAATATTTTTCTTTTTCAAAATCATGTGTCGTATAAGGATTTCAGAGCACCGTTGGACCGATTCAGGTCATCTTGGATTCATTTTCTTCAGAAAACAAATCCTCATCATGTGAATGTAGGAATTTGAAAATAAAAAATTATGTCATAAGTTATGATCCATTTACCAAATTTGCAAAAATTATTATCACTCATTTCTTAAATAACTTGGCCAAAACGAAAAATTTTCAAAATTCCTACATTCACATGATGAGGATTTGTTTTCTGAAGAAAATGAATCCAAGATGAGTTGAATCGGTCCAACGGTGCTCTGAAATCCTTACGACACATGATTTTGAAAAAGAAAAATATTTTCATGTGAAATGAACTTTGGTTATGAAATAAATTGATTTCGGACTATGATAATTTCTCGAAAAGTCACTGTAGGTACTGGTCCCCTTAATAATTGTGTTGTAAACAAGGGAAAAATATTTTTGCCAGAAAATGCAATTGGACATTAATGTTCAATTATTAGTCTCTTCTCGCATTGTCAGTTTATTGGAGCTTTTGCTGCCAATTATTCTTATCGCAGGATTTTTCAAGCTTTTGCTTGTATGTAATTACGAATAAAACTTTTCCTTATCGATTAATCATTTGCATTTTTATGTCGAATGAAAGGGTGCGGAAAACGTTCCTAAATACGAACAACGAGTATATAATGAATTTTGCTAAAAAAAAAAAAAAAAAAAAAAACATGATAAAAAGTTCGCCAAACTTTTGGAGTGCCGTTTACCCATAATATTCGTATCATAAAAGTTTAAATAAGCTGACCGTTTTAAAACCGCAAACTATGCAGGTCCTTTTTGTATAATACTCCGCAAACACTTACCCAAAGAATATTGCAGGGTATAGGAAATTTTGACTGTGGTCTACCATACGTTTAACCTACCCCTGCGATATATATCCAGGGTCGAATAGCACGTGGCGAGGGTCGTCGACGCCTATTAACATTCGGAGTGAATAGTTTGGGGTCAACATACGAGCCACGTGTTCATAATGTGTGGAATTAGGGGTTTTGTGCGAAGGTCGAAAATTTCCGCATAGTTGTACTATAGATATATACATATATATATGTATTATAGTATAGGGGTTGAGTTCAGATGGCGGACTACGCAGCTATACTGACTGAAATTAATGGAATCAGTTAAGCACAACAAAGCTGCGAACAGGTTCAATCGTAATTGGACAACGGGGAGAATTTTCTCCAGCTAACTTTTTTTCTGCACCCGAAGAGAATTGGCGAACCTTTTTCATTCCCTTGGTTTCATTGCTACATATTACGTTCCTGGCATTGAGTGATGCTGTGTTCATGTGCTTTTGGTTTAGGGGTGTAACTAGCTTTCTTGAATCAATTTTCACGCGTCTTTTATCCCTCGGTCTTGATTCGCACTCCATAATAATCAAACCCAAAAAAGTTTCAGGCTCATTTTTCACCGTGATGATTCTCGAGCTTGAGTTCAAGTACTCGAAAAATCAAGTCCGAAATTATCCTTCATTAAAACGTTGGGATGCTTCGAGAAGCGCGTATTGATTCATCGAGTCACTTATAGAGTCATGCACGCAAAAAACAGTGCTGTCGAATTCACTCTATGAGCAGTGAATATATATTATGGACAGTAGGGTGGTGCAAAAAAGTCCTCATTTCTCAGATGTTGCTGCTCATTCGTGAATATGTTGTTTGTGATTTTGAAAAATTATTCCATTTTTTTTTAGCTCTATATAGGAAAATATTTACTACTGCCTCAGTGAAGTTGAAATTTCGAAATTTTGCCATTTTTGGCAATTTCAAAGTTCTCAGATCAAAGTCCTCATCTGGCTACCTCTAGGTTCTCATTCAATGAGGATGTTGGTTCAAGATGAGACTCGTACGACAATATTTAGTACTGCCTCAGAGATATTGAAGTTTTTTTCACTATTTAGGGGTTTTCTTAGAGATTGGATCGCCAGGTGTTGCTCATGAGACAGTCTCTTCTTACCATTTTAAGGAAGAAGTACACAAAGTTTGCAGTCTGTGGGACCATTTTTACTACTGTCTCATGTTGCTAATTTTACTTGAAGGAAAGTCGCCCTCAATGAGGCAGTAGTAAAATTGGTCCCGCAGACTGCAAACTGCTTGGATTTCTTACTTGTATTGGTAAGATGAAACTGTCTCATGAGCAGCACCTGGCGATCGAATCTCCGAAAAAAAGCAAAATATTGAAAAACTCCAATGCCTCCGAGGCAGTACTAAATATTATCGTACGAGTCTCATCTTGAACCAACATGCTCATTGAATGAGAATCTAGAGATAGCCAGATGAGCGCTTTGATCTGAGAACTTTGAAATTGAAAAAAATGGCCAAATTTCGAAATTTCAACTTCACTGAGGCAGTAGTAAATATTGTCCAATAGAGCTAAAAAAAATGGAATAATTTTTAAAAATCACAAACAACATATTCACGGATGAGCAGCAACATCTGAGAAATTAGGTCTTTTTTGAACCACCCTAATGGACAGCACTTTTTCGCAGTAGAAATTATCACAATTCTAGTATTGGGTACATTGGAGCAAGTGGTATTCAATGTCTACACGAGTGAATGTTACCACAATTGTGATAATTTCTACTGCAAAAAAGTGCTGTCCATATATTTACTGCTCACAGAGTAAATTCGACAGCACTGTTTTTTGCGTGTGGCTGAGGATTATGTTTCAAAAAAGAGGCTCTAATCGAGAGGGAAATCCTGGAAACACCTGGACGTCTTAATTTGGGGATGTTTTTACCGAATTGAATTATTCCACTCCCAATTAAAATTCCAATTCCAACTGGAATCTGGCGTTAAACTTTCACGACGAGGGCATCAAGGGTGTTATAACTGGGTTAAAACCGTCTAAAAAGAATGCAGGCATAGCTGAGCTTGCGTGTTCACCAAACTGACTCATTTCCCGGCTGGTTGAGCTTCAGGAATTCATTTATCATTCCCCGTCCTGCAGACAGGCTACGTGTTATGGATTGCACCACATATCATTACCACCATGAAGGAAGTATTGGCTTGTTTATATTTCAGCTGATTATTTTTTTTTTTTTTTTTTTTTACCACGACGAAAAACGAACTTCGACTATAGGTTCATATACCGGGATGATTTCTTGATAGTATACAGGTGACAGCGCATGCGCCAAATAATTCATTTTCATTGGTCGGTAAAGTCGTCACGCAGTGGTATTTGAGGCCAGCCTGCCTCAGCATACGACGAAACTCGCGCATGCGCAGTCACCTGTATACTATCAAGAAATCATCCCGGTATAGGTACCTATACGCTGAGTCTGCGGTTAATGGCCGGAGATACAAACCGGGAAACAATGAGTAAATCTAAGCGAAAATTCATTTCCTTCATCCCATTTACCTACGGAAACGAAATACATAGCTGCAGTCGCTGCAGTCCTACATAGTGAGTTGGCTCGGTGAATTCTATGACATAGTTGATTCTCTTCCTTTATTTCTCTCATCCTTGCAGAATATATTTGAACTACTACAAACTGCATGCGGTTACTGTATATTTGAACTTTCTCTGTTTGCACTTCCACATATGTACATATTATGTACACGTCCGCAGATACCGTGCGACAATATTCTAAGAGAAAAATTTGCTCCGCTGGGAAACAAAACCCAGAACTTCATTCACGTGTGTCTGGGTTTGATCTAGGTGCACATTGCGTTCAAGTATGAGTTTGGGGAATGACCACATGTCCACATGACCGACTGGCACCATATGCCGGATGCTGAGATTCTGCATATACCGTAAGGTTCTGTGGACGTGGAACGGTAGGGATATACCAACCCAAAAAGGGTGCTATTTCATGGGGCAGTAAGCTGCAGCAGCAGTTTAGTAACTTACTAGATGTTTCTAGTGAAATCACTAAAAATCACTGAAAATCTAGTCCATAAATCTAGTGACCAATAATCACTATAGGTTTCTAGTGATTTCTAGTAGTTTTACTAGAAACATCTAAGTAAGTTACTGAACTGCTGCTGTAGCTTACTGTCCATGAAATAGCACCCTTTTTGGGTTGGTACACTAAGAAAAAAGTCTTGTTGACACACCAAAATTTGGGTTATTATATGCACAATCACATTTTTTGTTCAGTCAACCAAAAATTTTGTTGGTATAGCCAAAATTTTGGTTGTCCCAACAAAATTTGGCTTTCCCAACAAAATTTTGGCTATCCCAAAGAAATTTTTGATTGACTGAACAAAAAATTTGATTGACTGAACAAAAAAAATGTGATTGTGCATATAATAACAAAATTTTGGTTGTTATTTTTCTGAGTGTATCCCTAGCGTTCCACGTCCACAGAACCTCACGGTATATACAAGACTTGTTCTCGTGTTTTTCGATCATTACACATGCTGGTAAACTTCCATTTGAAGCGTGACTTTACAAGTCGACTTTAGGTTCGTCGAAAATATGCATTTTCGGAAAAGGGTCTGTAACAATTGCACTATACGTGAACGTGAGCGGTGTTGGTATGAGAAAGTGGAATTTCGGTATATAAGGGGGATGAAAGCCCCGTAGTAACTTATGACGTGTAAAATCGCCGGGATTCCCACGGAAATTGGAGGCGTAATGCGGGTATCAAAAGTCCACAGTGGTAACCCATCTTTCCCGGGGTAAAACCGCTCGTGGTTATTCCACCTCTCTAGCTCTAACGCAAGCTCAGCGTTTGATTGGGTATCACGTTCTTTTACACCCTTTATACGGAATACCCGACTTTATTGACGAATCGTGACGTATCGTTCCAAAATTTTCGCATGCAGTGGCAACTTTCTTATCTAAACGATTTTATTTTTTTTCAGTTTTTTCAAAAAAAAAAAAAAAATAAAAAAAATAAAATACTGCATCAGGTATTTGTTCTTTGATTTCTAAGATAACTTAGATTCTATGGGTTTGATTTATGATGAATGATAATAAAATTTCCGAGGATCCGCAGGGTATATCTGCAGATATGAAGGCAGGTCACGTCGTTTAACTCGACGGTACTATTCGTGCGAAGATATATATATATATATATATATAAGTTATTACAGAGTATTGAGAATTGAGTGATGAGTTTGGAAGCGGTTTGACCCTCCGACCTTTCATCAAGTTTCTAATTAGACTCCATCCCTATTCCTTTACGTTCTCACACCGTTTCCTAACTTCTCACTAATTTCGCCCCTATGCCGTTATATAACTATTAAACTTCCTCGTGTCTATCTCTCTAGGAGCAGGCGTCAAGCTTATACAGACGGTTTTATTCATCGTTGTCTAAATTTGATTAACGTATAGAATTAAGTAAAGGAAGGCAGGAAGGCAGGAAGGCAGAAGGTAAGTAAGGAAGTAAGTAAGTAAGGTAAGGAAGGAAGGAAGGATTAAATTCTGATGAAGACAAATCCCCAGCGCCAAACATCGTCGTATATGAAAAATACTTGGAAATAAAATCTCTGGTGAGGTAGAGTTTGGGTAGAATGAGAAAAACGAAAAAGGAGAAAAAAAAAATCGTGTCGTTAAACGAGGAAGTAATTTCGTTTTTCTTTATCTCTATCTTTTTTTCGTCCTTTTTTTTTTTTTTTTTTATTCCACCCATAACTGGCAGCTGGAAAAGTTGAATTCCGGGCGAGTGATTCTGGCAATATAAGGTCAACGGGTTTTTAAGTTAAACCCGTCGTTTTTGATCGACGATTGACGACGGTGCCCTTTTCTCTACTTTACAGAACCGCCCGGGCTATTAAAAGCTTTGTAAAAAATGATCGTCAAATTAAAATTAATTAAGCAAAAACGACGGGCCGCGCAGCCTTTTAGCTCCGACAGTGATGTACGTCAGTAGAAATGACGGTAGCTAGCTGCGCGCGTAAGCCCTGCGATGAAAAGAAAATATTATATAATATTTTTTAATTAAATAAATTCACACGTGCAGTCATACGTAATAAATTGCATATTAGTACCTAATGCAATTATTAAATAAATTATTTTTAAATATGCGAGGAAAAATTAAATTTGCAAAATGTCATCAAATTTTGTTTGAATTATATTCAAAATTTTATCTTCAAAGTAGACACGCTCACATCAGCCGAGGATTGTATATAACTTTTGAAATGAAAGAATTTTCTTAACGGCAAAAGAAAAAGACAGCTCGGAAAGTTAAACTAGGTAATCCGAAAAAAAAAAAAAAAAAAAAAAAGAAAAGAAAAGAAGAAGAGAAAAAAAAAAAAACTTCATCCCTCGTTTCTGTCCGCGCAGTTTGATCCCTCGAAATAAACCGAAAATTCGTTTCTTTTTTTAATTTTTTTTTTTTGTTTTTTTGTCCAATTTTATTAGAAGCAAATTATTTTTTGAATTGGAATAATTTCGGAAAACCTGCACCCACACACTTTTCCTCCGTCTTGAGTAGATTAATTATTTACTCCGCGCAGGGTTCTGGGGGAAAAGAGAGTCCCTTTTCTTTATGAAAAGGTCGACTAATTTCCATGACAATATAATATAAACCACAAACACCAATTAGGCTAATTGAAGAAGTTGTCGACACAAAGCTACGTGGGTATACCTATGAGGGGTAGGTTACCAGCTAGTAGCTATACAAGAACCGCACAACGACCCGTTTCCGTGCGTTAGAATTGAATAAAATAAAATAAAATAAAATAAAATAAAATAAAATAAAATGAAATAAAATAAAATAAAATAAAATAAAATGAAATAAAATAAAATAAAATATAAAAGTTATTAAATAACATATGTATACCCGCAAATATACACGGGGATGTAGATAAATTGAAATTTTCATCACGTACGTATAGCCACATGACCACTTCCGGAAATACGGTTCCAGAATAAATTATCATATTAAGAATGATAATTCGATTAGAAGAAGGAAAGCAAAAAAATTAAATAAAATGAATTTCTTGTTTTTTTTTTTTAGATTTTAAATTGGACGCTGTTCTCTCGTACATGTAATGTCGTTTTAACAACGAATCTGTGTTCCTTTTTTTTTTTTTTTTTTTTTTTTTTCTTTTTTTTTTCTTTTTTTTTGCTCCCTAAATTATAGAAAGCACTAATGAAAAGCTGGGGTTAGTACCTAGAGAAAATGAGAAAAATCTATAGCCGAACTAATTGGACGTACCTAGTATATAATGAAAAGACGGAAAATATTAAATATATTCTATTCAACGGCGTATCCTTTCTTCATTCATTCGAAGCCATTGCACTGGGGGCTATGATAAACCACAAACTACCCCAGTCAGCTCCCCCCATTTATGTTTTATTGCCCAAAAAGAATCCCCGAGTCGGTGGTATAACACGCGGAGAATTTTTACTACTATGTCATATATAAAACGATATTTCAAGTTTTATCGTAAATAGCTACTACGTGATCCTGCGATGATCCTGCATCCCTTAGCATTAACTGAACCTACTTTGTAAAAAAAAAAAAAAAAAAAAAGAACGAAAAACAAAAATCATCATTATTTTTATCAACGCAAAATCAAAGTGTTTGCAAAATTTTAGAGACTTGCGTTAGTAAAGAAGAAAAAAAAAAAATATATATATATATATATATATATATATTATGTAGAGAAAACGACGAAAGACTAGGCCTTTCATCCCCCTTGTCCAACTCAGTGTATACAAGGTAATAAAGTATTCGAAGCACGTAATGTAGAATCTGGAAGTCTAAATTCCGGAACACAATCATCCCCGAAATTGCAGCCAAAGGTTTGTAAAGCAGCTCGAGGATCCAATGCTAACGGGTCAGCGCGCACAAGCACAGGGGTAGCTTTAAATCTTTTTAACAACTTTTTACCCCATTTTGACTTGTTTTTTTTTTTTTTTTTTTTTTATTTCAATTTTTAATTCATTTTTTTATTATTATTTTATTTTCCCTCATCTTTTTATTTTTTTTCACGGCATGTGTCCTAAAATAAACGAGATTATTACCTCCCCTGCAGACTGAGACAATTTTCACCAGGTAAGGTTTACCTTTATCACGCGAGAATTTCACGTTGGGTTTAAAAAGTGAAGAAAAAAAAAAAAAAAAGAATCACATCAATTTTTTTTTTCTTCATCTCTTTTTCGCTTTTTTCTTCTTCTTCTTCTTCTTCTTTATTACCGGTCTATAATTTTTTTTTCTTCTCTTCCGTCTTACTTTTTTTTTTCATTATAATTTTTTCAGAAATCGTTCTTTCCTCTCCTCTTCGAGATTCAAGTCTCCTCCTCAGTTTTTCATGTTTTTTTTTTTTTTTTTTTTTTTTTTTTTCTCATCCCTCATATTCTTTACATTCTCTCGGGTTAGTTATTACACTCTCCTCTTCTCAAGGCACCTGTCTACCACCGAAAAGCACGTAGACTAGCTGATAATAAAATTGAATAAAAAAGAAATGAATTAAAAAAAAAAAAAAAAAATAAGAAAAAAAAAAGAGAAAAAACAGAATGGTAACGGCCTTGCACAGGGTTTCTTAAATTTAAGACTAGGGTGTGCAGCCTTTCGGAGAGAAAATTATTATACCAGGGTTAAATTGACTGGGCTGGCTTATATGTTGAAACTACTTTCTTTCCCCGCTGTGATGCATTGGGGTGGAATAATTTCGGACGAGATTACTTAGCTTTAAATTAGATACTGCACTGTGGTAGATTGTTTTACAAAAATCTAAATAGAGAAAGAAAATCGATTTTTCAGCATTGCATAATATATTGTCTTCGGAGTTCTTCAGCTACCCCCACAGAAAAAAAACCCTTAAATTTAAGGGGTAAATTCGTACCCGTTAAGTTTTGGGAATTTACCATGAAAATTTAAGGGGTACGAATTTACCCCTTAAATTTGAGGTTTTTTTTTTTCTTTTCTCGTAAGGGTATATAACCGTTGAAGATGACTTTTTTACATCCAAAGGGATTTTCTTCACTTCCTTGATTCACATCTCTGACCAATAATAAACCGTTTTAAAACAGAAGAACGTGTGACGATTTTTGAAAAACTAAATTTTTTACTTATATATATTCAAAAAGTTTCTGAAGTTAAAAACTATTCTACTCGGATTGACTTTTAGGACATTTTTTCCTTCTTATCCTGCACATACCGACATTTCGTCCTTTGACTTCTCAAGTAGTCACTTTCGTGACGAGAAATAATAACAAAAAAAAAAAAAAAAAAGACGAAAAAAATTCCGCCAAATATCTGGAATAATAATCATAAAATTAAAACAATTTTAAAATTGTGATAAGAAAGTTGTCCCATTTTTTCCCCCCCGAGTTAAATCGACCAAGTTAGCCAGAAAATTTCGTACTAATAAAAGAAGAAGAAAAATAAAAAAATAAAAAAAAAAAAAAAATATTCTCAACGAACCGAATTTTTTTTTTTTTTTTGAAATTCGAACCCTTCGGCTCGATGAATATAATATTACATCAAACATTCTCGATTCAAACAATTTTAAATCAATCTAATATTATATGTTCAAAGGATGTGAATAAATTGAAAAAAAAAAAAAAACCAATTGAGAAAAAAAAATTTCAAAGATCGAGAAACGGATTTGATCTTACTTGGAGGGATTTTTTTTTTCCCCCTTTTAATTTCTAACTTGTATAATTCAGTACGAAAGCTCCGAGGAATCCGAGGAATGTGGAAAGAGTAGCCGTGGGAAATGAATTGTCGAAAAAAAAAGAAGAAAAAAAAAAGGAAAAAAAAAAAGGAAAAAATCTCCGCGGAGCTTGAAAGGGTCTAGCACACCCTGGGGCAATACCAATTACACTGGTATTTACTTTCTCTGGCACATCCTATCCTCGGGGTCTTTAAAAGTCTGACCAAAACATCCGTTTGACCTGAGTAGTATTTTTCATTTAAAATTGTACACCTACATCCCTTCCAAACTTGTTTATCCCTCGAATGTATATTTGGACAGTCTAAGGCCCATCCCTAGTCGCCCACCTCCTTTTGGTCAAAATGTGTCACATTTCGATTATTATCCGAGCCCAGGCGTCAAAAACGCAAAAAAAGGCCAACTTAGCGCAAATTCTATTTCAATTCCGAAAACATGCGTCCAAAAAAATGTTTGTTTCGTGCGAAAATAGAGTCTACAGATGGTTTTTACATTGTTAAAAAATTATTCGAATTCGATTTCCTCGGCGAACAATGTAAAAACCATCTGTAGACTCTATTTTCGCACGAAACGAACATTTTTTTGGACCTATATGTTCGGAATTGAAATAGAATTTGCGCTAATAGTTGGATAATAATCGAAATGTGACACATTTCGACCAAAAGGAGGTGCACTGTTGGAAAAATTGAAGAAAAAATAATGTCCCAGGAGGTCCACTATCATTTTATGTCAATTTCAACACTTTTTTAGTTAAAACAACATTATTTTCACTTAAACGACAAATTTTTCTGTTCTTTCAACGGAAAATAGTGTTGAAATCAACATAAAAATTATAGTGGACCTCCTGGAACATTTTATTTCTAACGGTGTGGGTGACTAGGGATGGGCCTTAAACCGCGATGTTACATATGAGTCATTCCACGTCAGACCGGACAAAATAAATCGAAAATTTCACTTGATGTCTCCGATTCTTTTTTGATTTTTTTTACAGATCCTACGAGTCAAATGAATGAATCAAACAATTTTTCAATTTTTTTTATCTTCAATAGTTTTAGAGTTGCAGGGGGTTGAATTTCGTCAAAAAGGGGCAAAAAACGGATACACGCTGTCTTTCAAATGCTCATATCTTCGGTTCTGTCCATCCTACAGACTTGATCCTGTGTTCGTTTTGAAGCTCTTGGAACAGACTTTTATATTATATTTTTTAAATGTTGGTATAGCGACAATGACTATTTGTTATAAACAATTACATTATTCAAATGCGATTTTCAAGATGAGAACACGCTTTTAAAATTTTGAAAAAAATATGAGCGTGTTCCTTGGACAATTTCCTAAAAGATAGGTGAGTTTCAGAATGGAACTCGGATGGAAAGTATTTTTAAACAGCGATTGATTAAGCAAAAGCGGCACCCGCACATTCTGCTAGCGCGCCTCTTACGTAGATCTACCAAAAAGGGGCATGAACGGGAAACACGTATTTTTTAAAACTCTCATATCTGCGGTTCTATCCATCCCAGACACTTGGTCATGTGCTCATTTCAAAGCTCTTGAAACATACTTTCATGTCGTATTTTTTTAATTTTGCCATATCAACAACTACTATTTGTTATAAACAATTATATTATTGCAATGCGATTTTCAAGGTGAGAACACGCTCTGAAAATTTTGAAAAAAATATAAGCGTGTTCCTCGGACAATTTCCTAAAAGAAAAGTAAGTTCAAAAATGGAACTTGGATGAAAAGCATTTTTAAACAGCGATTGATTAAGCAAAAGCGTGGATCTACGTTAGGGGCGCGCCAGCAGCGTCGCGCGGCGCCACTTTCTTTTATTCAATCACTGTTTAAAAATACTTTCCAACCGAGTTCCATTCTGAAACTCACCTATCTTTTAGGAAATTGTCCAAGGAACACGCTCATATTTTTTTCAAAATTTTAAAAGCGTGTTCTCACCTTGAAAATCGCATTTGAATAATATAATTATTTATAACAAATAGTCATTGTCGCTATACCAACATTTAAAAAATATAATATAAAAGTCTGTTCCAAGAGCTTCAAAACGAACACAGGATCAAGTCTGTAGGATGGATAGAACCGAAAATATGAGCATTTGAAAGACAGCGTGTTTCCGTTTTTTGCCCCTTTTTGACGAAATTCAACCCCCTGCAACTCTGAAACTATTGAAGATAAAAAAATTTGAAAAATTGTTTGATGCATTCATTTGACTCATAGAAGCTGTGAAAAAAATTATGTCGAGTTTCAAGAACATAGTGTCTGAAAGGTGTCCGGTCTGACGTGGAATGACTCATATATTGTATATGTATGAGGAGCCAAGACATATTGTGATTATGCGAAAAAAAAAAAAAAAAAAAATGTAAATATGATTAGGGGATGAAGGAAACGTGATTTGATTAGATTCTGCTAAGATTGATAATGAAATCGATCTTAAAATCGTTGGTTAGTGTTAGAAATGCGAATTGGCGAACAATAGAATCAGTATTTACTTGGTGCTCGAAGGACGTAGGTACGTTCTGGAGTCTGTAAAGAGCGAGATTGGTCATTCAAATAAGCCCAGAGCGCCTTTGTGGGGACTGCACCACTTCGGGGCAAAGCTTTTTAGCTTTGGTACGGTGGTCCGGAAACGACTGTGGACGTGGTAACGGAGTGGCAAGGGTTTTAACTTTCAGTATATAGAAAGGGGTCTGGGCGCTAGGAGGTGATCAGTAACCGTATGCCAACCACCTCTGAGGGTTTTAGTCTCTACATTTAACATTATACCCACAAAAAGCTCCGCTTCACTTCAGCATCCGCATCAGCATCGGCTACGGTTTCAAAGTTCCAAGTTCCAAGTTCCAAGTTTCAAGTACCTGGTGCCCAGGAGTCTCCTGCTTTTAGCATTTCCTCTATGCGACGAAGAGGGATTATTCTTATGTCTAGAATTACACTATGTAAGAAGAAGAGTGGTCTCTCGTTATTAAATGGTATAATGCTAAGCGATGAAATGACAAACTGCATAAATCACCTAGTATAATGCATAAACGGAAAAAAAAAAGGAAAGAGAAAAAAAAATTCAGTTTAAGTTTCAAAAACCAACAATAGCTTCGGCTTGTAGTTCTTGAGAGTGTTTTTCAAGTTACTATCAGTCTTTGACGTCTCTCCTGGATATTTTCAGCCCTTATATCCTCTGGACCTTAGAGGATCCTCCTTTGTGATCATCGCATTCTTCGCGAGGCTGGTCAAAGTTGAGATAAAAATTTGAATGCGAAAACTGAAGGGGTCAATGTATAGACATGCCCGCATGCCTTGGTATACATTTCCTCGGAGATAACTGAGAATAGAATTTTAGAAAAGGGTGTTGGCACACCTCTACACTTCTCTAACACGATATACTCTCGAGAGACTCCATCTTCTTCATCTTCTTTTTCTTTTTATTTTTCCTCTTCTTCTTTTTCTTATGAAAAACGTTTCCAATATAGTACCGAGTCGCTTGTTAGTGTCAATCACTTTAGTTACATCCACATTGTTCAAATGACACACGTGTCTCCGGGTTTTTTTTTTTTTTTTTTGTATAAAATTTATAACAACATACTCGAAGGACTCGATTTCGTGAACGACTTTTATCCTGACTGCAGGGATAAACATATTTTTCATACAGTGTATAGGTACACTAAACGTAATGGATTCTGATCCGGACGAGTTGGACAATTCTAGAAACAGCCAATCGGCGCTCTGGATTTTTTTAATCCAGAGCGCCGATTGGCTGTTTCTAGAATTGTCCAACTCGTCCGGATCAGAATCCATTACGTTTAGTGTACATGTACGTTGAGGAATTCCAATTTCTAAAGTAGCCCTGCGACTCTGGTATTGAAAACCGCAAAAAGAAAAAAACATGGAGAAGCAAATATGAAAGAAAAACGGAAAAAGTAAATCAATAAATAAATGAACGAGTAAATAAATAATATATTTCACGTCGACTTCCATCGCCTTGGAAAGTAGGTATATGGTATATATATATATATGTGGCTCTGGGAACAGCCTGGACGATATCCCTATCGCGGTGAGTTATCGGCTTTTCAATTTATTGGACCGGAAACGTAGGTGGGTACTATGGGCACACCGATATTGGTGAGCATATTCGAGTAGGCAGATTCAGGGCGTGTTTCTCCATATATTGCAAAGGAGAAACGTGTTATGTGTCCATATATTGGATGCGGATTTTTACGTCTAATGAAAACGAGAATTGCGACCCCGACCCCCCCACCAACGTCTTTAAAAAGTTAGATACCAAAATTCGGTGCTTATACGATTTCGGGACTTGTTCATCATTTTTTTTTTTTTTTTATCCCTTTTGAAGAATTCAATTTTCTTTCAGTATAGTACATCGGTTCGCTTAAATTTTTGGAAATACTATAGTCATCAAAATTGGCTTAAAAATTATTTTTACCAAGGGATGAATTTTTCCGAAAATATACTACCTACATCCGCAACAGTCGATAATCTTCCGGTTTCGAGTACGCTACGATTGGAAATACGGTGACTTCGTAGATGCAATAGATTCTTGATAGTGAATCTAATTTCCTGCGAAAGTTACACTTTTCGATGATTCATTTAAACCATTTGACACGAAGTTTTTGTTTTTCTTATTTTCTTCTGACACGAAATTCTTTCCACCGGATCTGAAGTAGGTATATAGATTAGGGTGTGCCAAAAAAAAAAAAAAATAAAAAATTCAAACGCACATCAACATTCCGGTAGAGCATCTCAAATAGAATATCTCAGCCAAATATGAGCTGTTAATATTGATATTTAGAACTGCCTAACTCAGTTTTCCCATTTTTGATTTGAATAACACGTGAAAAAAAAAAAAAAAAAATCGGAAAATTTTCGAATTGTTTTTTCTCGTAACCGGCTTGATTTAGAAACTATCTGAATACAGATTCTCATAGGAAATTTCACCCTCTACAAAAAAGTACTGCGGTAGAATTTTCCTAACTCTCACCGATTAAGAGATATTCGCCTATAAACATTGAGTCATAGCGTCATAGAGTCATACGACTCTGGGAAAAACAATTTATTTTTCAACCGCGCATCAAAATTTCGGTAGAGCATCTCAAATAGAACATCTCAGCCAAATATGAGCTCTTAATATTGATATTTAAAACTGCCTATTTTAGTAACTAAAATTAGTAACTAAAATTAGTAACGAAATTAGGCAGTTCTAAATATCAATATTAAGAGCTCATATTTGGCTGAGATATTCTATTTGAGATGCTCTACCGGAATGTTGATGTGCGTTTGAATTTTTTTTTTTTTTGCACACCCTAATATAGATACTCGAAATTTGAATAACCATATACTTGATGAATAAACCAAGAAGTGAATGTAATGAATAAATAAAAACACCAATTACCAGACTTCTTTTATCACAATGATATTACCTAACTAAGTTTCCTTGAAGCTTCCCACCGAGCTTTTCGTGGGTAGTTATACGTTTAGCTCAGAGCTTAAATTGAAAGCGGAATTGTCAGTTGCGGTATAAGCCTAGTAAATAAGACGTATACCTCCTATTTCGTATAGGTATAGGTATATATGCATTTACATATACGTTGAGGAAATGCAGTAAATTGAAATAGAGATTGAAACCATGAGGTGGAAATACGAGCTTTTGATTAAAACAAACGACTACTCAACTCGTTAATCATACTTAAGATATAATATCGCGTAGAAGTAGTCTTAATGACGAAGGAAACTCATTTCACTCTGAGTTTATAAATATAGTATATATTATATATAGTATATATCAATTTTGTGTGTGTAAAGATTTCAGACCCGAAAGCTTCGTAGGATCGTTTTATTCCTCATTGATCCCTATATACTACTATACCGGAGCTTTTTGTTGAAAGATTTTATCCGGGGCGTAAAAGCCTCCGGAATACAATCAACTACCAATCTCTGCGTCTGCCCGGTGTCTTGGAAGTGAGATATCTGTAAAACTTTACTCGAACAACTTCCAAACTGTTGTCATTTCTACCGAGCACATGACACAACCTTTGTCACTCTGACCGCTCTATTGACCGGTACCTTATATATTCCCCAGAGGAATCTCACTGCTTCCTGAATAGAAAAACAACCATAATAAATCACCGAGACGAAATCAATCCCTTGACCATAAAACGGACAGAATTTCTTCAACCTGATATACTAGAATAAAAATTTCTTTTACGATTAAGGGAACCCTGTGCGTGTAAAAAAAGCTCCCGAATTCTTCGCAATAATAAATCACAAGGATTCGAGATTTTTTTTTTACATCTTTAGTTATAGATTTTGGGAAAGCTGACGAAGAAAGAGTGTAGATTGACTCGTCCTTGATTCACGTACCCGATTTTTAACAGACCAAATTCTCAAATCATCCAATTACCAATTCAATCGAGTTTCAACTAACCCGATTTCCAATTCAACAGATTTCGGTTTAACTCGATTCATAGATTGCCCCGCGTTCGGTAACTGACTCTATCTGACTCTGACTCGGTTCTGTAATCTAACCGATTTTTAACCGATCCGATTTCGAATCAAACCGATCTTCGACCAAGCTGATTTTTAAATGGCAAGTTTCCTCACTGATTGAATTTCTAGCTAAACCGATTTTCAATCGGTCTGATTTTTTATTCAACCGATTCTTATAACCGATCCGATTTCAAATAAAACCGATTTTCACGCACGCTGATTCGTGAACGAGAGATTTCCTCTCTGAATAAATTTCCAATTTAACCGATTTTCAACTGACCCGATTTCTAATTCAACCGATTCTCAATCATCCCGAATGGTAGAATTTTTAACTGATTTGATCAGAGTGTTAATATAAAGCGAAGGGAATATGTGTCACAGGGGAATTAAAGGTTGATGCATTGGCGAAGACTTAAATAGGGAAATCGTCGTGTTCCAAATTTGCATCGAGCGTTTCAGTCGCATTTAAATGCAAGCCAGAGGTATACCTGCTTAGTAAGCCCGAGCCTCCCTCGTTCGAATATCGCAACGTCAATGGCATGGCACCGATTCTAAGATATGTTGATGCGAGGCACGAAGACAAGAAAATCGGAAGTATTTGAAGCGATATATTCGTGTCAGTTGCAAAGAATTGCCTAAAGGCCAATAAATTGAATAAAACTTTTAGGATATAATCAAATTGGCAAATTCTAATTTCGATAATAAGTCACAGGATGCAGTTTTAAAATTTCTTAATAATGAAAACAAATTTCCGGAAATCATATGAGTTTCTTTCTTCTCTTTTTCTCATATTTTTTTTTTTTTTTTTTCTTTCTTTAACCATCACAGAAAACTCCAACAAGGTAACTGGATGAAAATATTAAGTTTTCATATCGTAACAATTCTCATACTATATGGGGTTGCCATATCATCTCTTGTTCAATCTCTATGCAGATTGGTAGTACATACATATCAAGTGATAGCTAGAGAAGGAGAGAATGTACGAAATTGTATATGGTAGGTGAAAAATAAAAAAATAATTCAAATTTCGATTTTCTTTCTTCCTAAAGCGAGTTCATCAAATTGTTAGGTCTCTCTTATTTCCAAATGTAAATATGTATACCGTGACAATCTCTGGATGCGGAACGCCACGAATACCAACCCAAAAATTCGTTAGCAACAGTTTAGTAACTCACTGGATGTTTCTAGTAAAATCACTAGAAATCACTAGATTTTTACTGCACATCAGTAGATTTTTAGTGATTTTACTAAGAAAATGTAGTAAGTTACCAAACTGTTGCGAACGAGTTTTGGGTTGGTACCCCTGGCGTTTCGCATCCAGAGATTGTCACGGTATACGTCTATACCTAAACTACTTGGGAGAATTTTTTTTTTTTTTTTTTTTTTCACTTATGAACCTCTCATTATCATTATACTTCGTTAATGAGATGATGTTAATTTTGTGTTCATCCAACGCGTCTCATTAAGTATTATTTCGGACGTCATTAGCACCGTGTGTCAAAGGGAACCAGGGTTTCACAGCTTGTACAGCGAGGCTTGAACTCAAGAGGTTGAAAAGGTTATCCTTACATCGCGCGCATGCAGGGCACAGTGCCACGGTGCCACGACCCAAATTTTGCCACGTGAAAAGTTCATTCCTTTGTTTTTCAAAATTTTGAATAAAAAGTCACCGCCGCCGGGTACTTCGATATACCTATTCAGTTTTCTCGTGTTCATCGTGATCGCTACTGATTAATCAATAAAAACAACAACAAGAACAAAAACAAAAAGAGGAAAAAAAGAAAGAAAATTGTAAAAGCTCGCATGTTGTGAAAAGGTTTCCGATATTTTTCTATTTTATTATAAATATGGTACACCGAGTATTAGTGCAGTTGGTATCATGCGATCATGGTAATATTTTATAACGTAAATAGGGGTAAGCAAACCGGAGCTTGTTCAAACGAAACGAGATTAAAAAAAACACCGCGTACCTACCTACCTACCTAACTCGAGCTTGAGCTTTACATGGTGAAAGTAATACGTTTGCTAACTGTACTTTATACTGCAGGATCGTAAAAAAGTAATTTAGAGCTCATAAATCTGATTTCAACTGTGAGCTTGAATTTTTTTTTTTTATTGTTTAACCCCTCTTAATTTTACTTAGAAATATTCACCGTTTATACGCATACGTGTGAATGAGAGATTATTTATTTGTCGAAGGTGCGGGGCTTTTCATTAAAAAATTAATTTCAACGATTTATACCTATATGCAGTTCATTTTATCATACATACCATCTGAAGTATATACCGTGAGGTTCTATGGACGCGGAACGCTAGGGATACCAACCCAAAAAAGGTGCTATTTCAGGGGCAGTAAAGCTGTAGCAGCAGTTTAGTAACTTACTAAATTTTACTAGAAACATCTACTGAGTTACTGAACCGCTGCTGCAGCTTACTGCTCATGAAATAGCACCCTTTTTGGGTTGGTATCCCTACCGTTCCGCGTCCACAGAACCTCACTGTATAGCTATACTATATTTGTTAAGAAAACGGTGTGTGATGAAAGCTCGCAAGCTCATTGGTTTCGATAACTGCAGCTAGCAGCAGATCGAGTCCCCTATATATTTTCATTTCGAACAGAAGATAAATACAATTGTCAGTTTGTCTCCAGCTGGAACAGTGTCAAAGCATGGTTGGCGCCGAGTCAAACATAGCGATATGATATTGTCACGCTGACTCTTATCGTCCGGACGTATCATTCGTGCACTTGGAGTATTTCCAGGGCTACGATCGATTGCTATATATGACATATACTGACGAACCGAGACAGAGATTTCATTGCAAAATAAAAAATGAAAGATACAAAATATTGCAAACTACAAAAAGTTTATGATAAGGAAAAGTTGAAAATAATTTCTGCTCCAGCATATATACTTACGATGCACGACGATGATGCTGCCGGACAATTATTCAGATGCATCTGAGCTGTGTAATTTATGCAGGGAGTGATGCTACCCACTCCGTCATTGTACTGACCACATATGAAACACTTCAACCCTTGCGTCGTGCCTGTAAACAGAAAATGATAAAGGATCAGATAATGAAAACAATAACTACATAACAGGATTATTACAGAATAGGATAATATGTGGCATTTCGTGTGAACTTTAAAAACGTTGGCTTATCTATATGGGAATTTTCGCTAAAAATGTTTGTCGTGTTGTTCGATCGGAGCTGATTGAAATCGAATATGTATTTCATACCTAATTTATTTAGCTGAATTTTGTTCAGGGTGAATTCAGAGGAATAAGGATTGTCGGATAGTTGGAATTTAGGGGTAAGTATCGGAGGTAGATTTGATCAGCGAGTGTCGATTCGTGAAAGAGAATTTTCCAGTTAAGCAAACTTATCTACGCGCCATTGGTCAATCGACTATACGCAATCGTCCGAATCAGTTTGGATCAATAAAATTTCCGCTTCTCTCGTTGCCGATTCCCATTTCCAATACAATATTTCCATTTCCATCCCTGTAGGTACTATATAGGTACCAAGTCAGGATCCTAACCCGTTTCAAACACTCGTCTTGGCTCGGGTTCTCTGTCCATTCTCAGCTCTGGCCACCAGAAGACCCAGAAGCCCATTCTTGCTGTCTCGATAAGCAAGAAACAACTTTTCCAATTTCCCACGAACAGCTAGCTATATGGCTCGCAAAGATCCGATATGGACTCTGACCACCAGACCAAAACTCGACAAACTCTTTTCATACTGAGTGTTACGATGACTAGTTTCGTTCGGTCACTTGCATACAAACCGCTGTTATTTTATCAATTTATTTTATTACCAAGTAGGTATACTATACGGAATACTATTTCATAGATAGTCAAAAAGTCGTCAATTCTTTTCCAAAATCAAAGATAATAGGGATAAAAAATCGATTGGTCAATAGAATTGTTGACCATCTAGTTCCTCTTATTTCTTCCAGCTCCATAATCTCAGCCGAGACGCTAACGGGTCGTTTAAACTTTGGGGAAAGGTATAAATCTGACAGTCGAGACAGAAGTTACAACTTATAGTATCCACAGCTGTCAGAGAAATTTTTGTTTCCACCACTTTTATACGTAAACTTTTCTATGCGCGGTAGATGAGATTTTTTTTTTTTTTTTTTTTTTTTAAGACCATACGGTATAGGTAGGTAGGTAGGTACTTACAACATCGTGATATCTTTAATTAAAATTATACTCGTGCAAGAATTGGGTTACGATCATTCAATATATCTTTATACTACTCTCGTTTCGAATAATGAATCTCCTTTCGAATCATCCGGGAAAAACGACGTAGTTAGAAATATAGGAAGTGCTTCACTGACTCAAGGTGTTAAGTGTTCGGTAGTTTCAGTCTTTCGATTATCCGGAGACCACGACGTCTTCGATGAGACGATTAAGGACAAGGTATTCAAATATATGGAAAATGAGAAAATAATAATGATGATGAGAAAGAAAGAGGCGATTATTTTTCGTGGCTGCTAGCATCGGTCAGGTGGTCAAAACTATTCCGTCGAAACCACTTTGGAAACCCCTTCGGGAAAAGATCTGGTATCCAGGAAGACGTTACTTTAAAACTACTTACCAGCCGGATCAGTTCTATCGAAAGAAAACTTGGAGACTCGTACTAGCCAGCTTATACTTATACTTAGGTACGAGATGATCCGTGTGAGTTGGAATTTACGAGACAAAATTTTCCTGCACTTATTTCAGCTCGAATTTTCAACGTTCTATAGAAAAACCATACGGATTATCAAGATTTTTATTCCTTGTAAAAAAAAAAAAACTGAGACACATTTTTCATCAGCGAAAAATTTTAGGGGGGCCGGTTCAGAGTTCCGAGTTTTCAAAGCCCCGAACGGTCAAATTTTCCAATTTGTTCTAAACGATTTCAAAATTTTCAGAAAGACGGAAGTTTAGAAAATTGACACTTCGAATGGTCGAAATGTAGAAAGCTCAAGGCTCCGAAAGTCCGATTAATTAATTCTGAAAGTTTAAAATTCCGATAGTCCAAAATTCCGAAAGTCTAAAATTCCGAAAGACTGAACGTGTTCTCAACGTGTCGACTAAACGATGCGCGACGGCTTGATGTTCAAGTTTCGGAGTTCTGGCCTTTCGGATCTTCAGCTTTTAGAGTTTTGATCTTTCGTATCTTCGGCTTTTGGAATTTTGAACTTTCGGTGTGTTGCGATTCCGAATTTTCGGAATCGGTTACATATGAACTATCGGTGAAATGCCCTTTTTGAAATTTGTAAGTTCGTTGCATCGAAATTCGGAAATTTGACCGTTCGGAGCTTTGAGAATTCGGAACTTCGAACTGGCCCCATTTTAGGGTCTAGCCGTTTTCAAATTAGAACGATTTCAAGTTGACCAATCGCGTCTTGCCTTCTAATAACGGTCGCCCCTGCAGCGGCGTACCAACACTACGCTAGAAACAAGCGGTGATTGGTTAACTTCAACTCTCTCTCTAGTTTCGAAAACTACGGACACCCTCGACTTTTTCGCTAATGGAACTTCGTCTAAGTTTTTCGCAAAGAATACTATATACCTTTAAGGGTGGGATGCGGTTAATTCGTGTAAAGTGTACAGATTTCAACTTGCACTAAAAAAAAAAAAAAACAAATCGTGCACTTTTCTATATATATGTGTTTCGTTTTTTTTTTTTTTTTTTTCTTTTTCTCTTTTTCCATTATTATTTTCATTCACGTTTTCGTCGTTCGATCCGATATAATTTAGAACTGATTGTTAAGAACGGTGAAATGAATCCAACCGCATTCGATATTGGATTATTTCATTAATCCAATTACCAGATAACATACGCGTCCTCGAAGTGCACGAGTGTGGATACTCCAATGGTGTGCCAATTATATCAGTTTAGTACTTGACTACGTTTGTATCAACTCAGGGCAGGCTCATTAGATGATACATAGGTTTCAGGCTGATATAGAATTTCGTATTGACTCATGATGATAAGATGGTTGAAAAATTGGATGCAGTATAAGTTTGAAATTGCATTGAACAAGTGTGATTTGCATATTTATTTTCAAAGGGTGAAAAAATCAGGGCATAGGTCTTTCGGTGAGGGGATTCAGTATTTTAGGAACAATCTAAAGTCTTTTCCTCCCTCCGTTTCCCTATATCGCTGAAGGAAGGAGTCTGGTAGTTTGTTCCTCGCGGAAAATTTGTGTTTAGTAGAACTTTTCAATTTCCGCAATTTCATTTCGTAACGGAATCAATCCATTACACTGTAAACCCAATCAGTGCCAGGCGTGAGGTGGCAGGTAAAAACTTTTCACGCCTTTTGCCTTTGCGGTTTTGAGGCTGAAGGGTCGGAATAAAGTGTGTTGAAACAAAAATTTTTGCTCAAATCCCCTCCCTCCCTCTTTATAAAATACGTCCATTATTTTCAAGGAGGCAACTATTTTTGACGAACTTAAAGTGTACCTTAAGTAAAACCTCGCCCACCTGAACGTTGTTAAAAGTTCTCTAATCCGTTAATTATAAGGGGTCGAACGTTCCATTAAATTCTTCTATACTGCGCGAGCTTTAAATCTTTCTCAAAAACCAAACGACCATTTCTTTCGTCCCTACCGATGCGTCTTAAATTTAAAGAGAGCTTACAACTTCCGTTCTGTACTCCTTAAGAGGAAAGTTTCCACCCCTATAAAGTAATAAAAGCTATTAGTGGCTGTTTTGGCGGGTGTTTTGCCGGGTTTAGGAAATGCGCGTCGATGTTTCCTTATTTATTATTTACTATATTCTCTCTGTGTGGAAGCTGAAACCCCGCATCAACAAGGGCGGTGCGGGGGTGGTCTAATCCCCGCAAAGTAATAGGGTCTCCACAACAAGGGTTACTTTGTATCGAAGTCCTTTCAGAGTCCGTTAATCTTTCTCAATTTTTTTCCTTAAATCCGATCGGTTAACTACCCCCGCACGTTTTAGCACTGTACCCAAACTCGGGCCCAAAAGGCATAACGGACTAGGATATGACGGAACGAATGTCCTTTCCGAATCCAAACATGGAGCCACACAGAGAGCTTTATTTATTATTTACAATAACAGATTAGCCGGAGTTGAACTTAAAGGAAGAAGGTAAAAGGAAAAGGGGAAAAGGGAAAAAGGGAAAAGGAAAAAGGGCTGAGCTACTTTTCAGCTTCAAAAGCACGTACAGGAGCCTTCTAAAGCTCTGCAAGCTCCGAGTAGTACTTTGAACGGTTTTTTTCTTCGTTTTTCTTTTTTGTGCTTTTTTGTAAACTATTAGCGTGACCATTTTGGTATTCGCTTCGAAAGCGCGAGATGGGCATGAAAACACTGAGTGACTATACGGAGGGTAAGGTGGATTTATGAGACGGCTAAAATGACAGTTTGTCAGTCAGGGGTGGTGGTGCTGGTGGTTCAATCAATATCAAAGCACGGGAATATCTGTCGTAAAAAACAGAAGCGGTTCAGTGGCTATAAGCGTGGAATGGGCTTAGCGATTCGAGGACGTTAAGGGTAACCGTAAGTAATAGAATTCGTTTCTTCACGTACTACAGTGGCCCATGCCATACCCATGCTTACACACAATCCGCCATTTCCTTCCATCCACATGCACATCCACATCCACATCCACATCCACATCCAGGCTTTACTTCATCATGGACAAATGCCTAGTCGAGAAACAACGAAACCACGTCGACAACACAGATAATGGTCACCAAACCAACACACGGTATAGTTTATGGCGTCATTTCACGGGCAGCTGGATTCGATACTGTCAGAGCTCTAAGGACACGCACGTCTCGTTTCCACACCAACGAATTCTACTTCATTCGAGAATTCGCTATATGGTTTCGTAGTTGTTATATTCTTCATGCCTATATACGATATACGATGAAGCATAACTACCTATATGATCACGATAATGATGATTGTTACAACCCTCGAGCTAGTAGTGATCACATAGAAAAAGCCTCTTCAGTCCATCTCAGCTGCGGACTATGAGAGGTATTGTGATACGAAAATGAAAAATGACCAGCAATCTTCTTTCACATTATCCAAAGTGCATGGCACATTGGCATTCAGATATACATATAGCAGGATGTGTCCTTGCGAAGAGTTCGATTGAAATTCTGAAGGATTTCTCTGAGTTTGAATCATGACGAGAAATAATGAGCCGAGTAGTAATTAGCTGGCTAAGCATTTCCTCTATAACGCTAGGAGCTGTAGCTGAGGACTCTCTTCCTCGAGGTGAGTTTCGTGTCTAATCTGCATCTCGGCCTGAGGCGATGTGTGAATAGTGTGCCTCTTCCTTTTCCGCGTTACAGCTCTTACTCTTTACTTCTTTCTTCATATCCTTTTCTTTCTTATGCCTATATATGCATCCGCACAGGGCGTCGCTTCCTCGTTGCTGAATAGCAAAGTAATAAAAATTGATAAAAAAAAGCTTCAACATCCTGAAGACGTCAGTGCCAATTGAACGCTCAAGTCAATTACGTATAGCAGCGTTAGATCGAGCACGAGTAACTACTCGAGGGAATGTGGGACGTACGCCTTGACATTTAACTCACATTTCTAGGCCTCGAGGAAATTTTTTACTATCGTCCTGTAGCTGTACGTGAAGATCAAAGAAGAGTATTTCGATCAAGTGTGACTGCCTGACAGTTTGACGTTTCGAACCCTCGCTTCGTGGACCCTTCATATATAAATGATATTACCTGAATATTTCCAAACCAATCGCACAATAAGCGACACGTACGAAACGTATTTTACGTAGAACAATAAGGAGAAGAAAAAACTAAAGAAGAAAGAACAGATACGAATAAGTTGAAGTTTACAACATACACTCAGAAAAAGATCTTGTTGACGCAACCAAAATTTGGGTTATTATATGCACAATCACATTTTTTGTTCAGTCAACCAAAAATTTTGTTGGAATAGCCAAAACTTTGTTTGTCTCAACAAAATTTTGGCTATCCGAACGAAATTTTTTGTTGACTGAACAAAAAATTTGATTGTGCATATAATAACCAAATTTTGGTTGTGTCAACAAGACCTTTTTCTGAGTGTGTATGGTACAAAATTAATTTCAAATAATGTGGGTCCTAACTTATTCCCATTTGTATTCCCCGCATAATATGTCTTCTATAACTTGTGACTAAAATTTATCGTACATTTCAGCTTTGAGCAGAACATCACATATAGACAGCTATATTTAGTGGTGAAATAGGAATAGGACGAGGATGCGGAGGAGGTAGTGGGTGGTTATAACCGACATATCCTCAGGGCCTCGAATACCCGGTTATACTCTCATGTGTATTCTACACGGATACGTGTATACGTACGTGAACTATGACAGGAATTCTGCGGTCTAACACGACATTGTCAGGTAGTGGTATTCACCCTGATGCAAACGGCATTGCGGAGGTACAATTCAGTAGTGAAAATATCAAAGGGACTGCTTTACCCGGGTAAATATCATATACATACTCTTAAAGAGTACGTTATGGTGTTCCGAAAGAGGATGAAAGAGAGCCAGTGAGAAAAAGATTGAACTTCCAAATATCACAATTATATCTACAATAAATATTAAAATGATCAAATTTTCAACCGGATATTTTCCAACATGTGTATCCGGTTATCGGTTGGATCGTAACAGGGCCGAGTGCCAATATTGACGAAAATTATATTACACAGATGTGCCGTTGCCGATATTTTGGCAAATTTCTAAAAATTGGCTTCGCTCAATTCCCCGTTTCATATGTGGGTGGTTCTACTCACGAGGGAATATTCTGTGGCTCACCTGCTTTTGTATATTTTTTGCACTTATATTGCATTGATTTAGGATCAAAACTGAACATCTCAATCATTTCTAGTTTGACACTGAAAATTAGCTCGATCCCAAAGATATTATTTACAAAAATTGTACTTTAAAGTGCCAAATTCTCAGTCTCCTGGCATGTCTCTTCTCCGCAATGAAAGTTTCAATGTTGAATTAAAACTCAATTTCAAGTATAATACGTGAAATCTGCACTCAGAAACAGAAATGTAATCATAAGTGTTTCAATGCATTCGTCTAATTTTACTATTATTATTAAATTTTATTGAAAATACTTAATTGAACTTTGTCTCTTGACATTTACCTCAGTCTCCTGCCACATCGAAACACCTTAAAATTAGGATGAATTAGCATATCTAGCGCGCTGCTGCTCTATTTAGGTGAATAACCGAAGTCAATTTGGCTTACGATCGCTGGTATTCGTTTCGGTTTGTCGATGGTTCAGTCGACACGATGAATTATGTGAGTGAGATTGTGTCACGGCCAGTCAAATTCTCAGTATCCTGGTACGCGTTTTCGTAAATAATATATTTTGTAGGTATTTATTATTACATTTATAATTTATAAATACTTAGGATTCAAATGTCGAATTGCATAATTTCATCGTTAAACGTTGTATTGACGATTTATTAGCTAAAAAGTAAGAAAAACCTCAGTATCCTGGCCTCAGTCTCCTGGCCCAGTAAATAGATAATTCGAAACTGGTGATTGGTAAAAAAATAAGGAACATGAAATATTTTCAGGGCTGGTCGGGGGGTGTCTCCTGATACTAAATCCAAAATGGCGGCCTCTTATCGTTATCAGGGTCGACACCATCTTGGATAACACTTTTCAATCTATATTTCGCAAACCATCGACTTTACGACAAAATGTATTGAAATCTTTTTTATGGATTATCAAATTTCCCATCTTTTT
This sequence comes from Tenthredo mesomela, assembly GCA_943736025.1. NCBI lineage: Eukaryota > Metazoa > Arthropoda > Insecta > Hymenoptera > Tenthredinidae > Tenthredo > Tenthredo mesomela. The sequence goes on from OX031018.1 coordinate 5,964,953, forward strand.
TATTTGTAACTTTTTTTTGTAACATCAATGTTTTCCAAGTTATGAAATTTACAAAACTATTAACGACTATAAAATTCTTGTATCTTATTTTTTTGACTGCCCCATTTTAGATAAGTACAAGAAAGACCTAAGCTAGAACTTAGGCTACTTGTGTAACCTCATATGCAAAAAAAATGTCGTGCCGAAAATGATCCGATTTTCGTCCTTCTTGAGTAGAACCACCCATGTACACTATGTATGTTCAATCGTTTCGATGAAACAAAATTTCCACATATTTTAATCCCTCGATTTAATTTGTTTGTTAATTTTTTTGTGCTCGGACAGTTAGTCGGATGATAATCAGAATTTTGGAAAGATCCTATCGAATGCAGCTGTGGAAGAAAAAAAGAACACTTTTTTCTAAACACGGATGGAAGAGGGAAGTCAATGGTGAGAAAGGGGCTTTAAGCCGATGGGAAGACGAGGTGTAGGTAAAGAGGGCGAAGCCCCGGGAGCAATAAATACAGAATGAGGGTATGAGGGCTATAGGATATGTAAACAAGTGTAAATATAAATGTGATCGAAAGTTCTTTACGACTGCAGACACCGAAAGGCACAGAACTGGGTAAACTGCTACTCTATAATGGAGCAGGGAGAAATAATGACTCCATGAAAATCCACGGACGTATTAAACGCGGTGTGAACTATATGGGATATTCCCGTACACGCGCATGGCCAGAAAGTGCCTGTAGTAAGCTGCTATACCACTATATAGATATATACAGAGCGAATACTCCGAATTCATGCAGTGAAAAATGTCACTTTACGCCATCGTCAGGAGTTAAGCTTGGAATTTAAAGCACGCAGCGGAGCTGACAGTCCCATGAGAAATAGCATTTGAAATTTTCAAAAGTGTTGGGAGCTTTTTATCGGAAGACAGCTTAATCCTGGAACCATCGTCAATTCCAGCGGGGCGAGGCTCTAGGCTCTCTCATCGTGTCGTCACTTCATTTCCCAATTACGGAAGAATTATTAACCGAATTTCAATTCCTCGGATTATGTATTTTACATTTTTTTTTTAAATTTATTTTTCAAATTATATCCAAGACTCTTGAAATTCTTTGCTACATCGTACACTGAGAAAAAGGTCTTGTTGAAACAACCAAAATTTGGTTATTATACGGTCAAAGAAATTTTTTTGTTCCGCCAACCAAAATTTTGTTGTGCCAACAAGAAATTTAGTGGTATCAACAAAAATTTTGGTTAGCCCGGCAAAATTTTTGGTTGGCCCAACAAAATTTTGGTTGACTGAAAAAAAAAAAAATTTCTTTGACCGTATAATAACCAAATTTTGGTTGTGTCAACAAGACCTTTTTCTGAGTGTAGAATTTAGAAACTCAATTCGCTGTAGGATTTCGCCAATATTTTCGTACGTTAGAAATTCGGGAATATAACTAAATCAACGTTTAGATACCCCGTTCCAAACCCAAACCGAGAAGCCTAGACGACAGTGCAGTGACCGAATCTACACAATGTTTGAGGGAGAGACAGGGAGAGACAGACATTGAGCAAACTGACCCAGATTGGACCCGTGATGCACTCAGTCCCTGACGCCAACTATAAATTCCCGTGGAAAGAGGAATATGGTGATTTCCGAATTTATATGCATCCTCGTGAGAGGTAGAAGTTTATGTGATGGTATGTATACAGGGTGGTTCAAAAACTCATCTAATAGTTTATATTCAACTCAATAGTGGTCGGATTTGATCAATGGAATTTACTCTCTAAATTCTTTGGAGTGAAAAACTCACTTCTTTTTTTGGACTGGTGCTGTTTTCACACCAAGGAAGTGAAAATTCACACTGCTTGGAGTGAAATTCACTCAATTTAGAGTGAAATTTGACTCTTTTTTTTCGGAGTGGTGCAGTTTTCACTCCAAGAAATTAAAAGAGTAGTGTGTGCGGAATACAATCCGCAAATTTCGTATCTCCATATTCCCGATGGAATTATTTCCTGATTCACGAGCTACTGCATGATGCGAGGCTGAGAAAGCCGGTGAATTTTTTATGGCTAATCCACTTAACGATGTATCGTGGTCATGCAAGTCGCAAGGCTCGACAACGTCATCGTTAATCTTAATCCCGTGTACCGTCGACTGAATAAACTATATCCCAACTCTACAGAGAGCAACCCTACACCTACCTACACCTACCTATACCTATCGCGTGTAAGGGTGGGTATCACTGTTTACTACACCCATACATATATACACAGAGGTAGACGGACCCAAGCCACCCACGCGGATATAGAGAAGAGAAAGAGAGATTAACCCTTTGCGGTTATACGCGATTTAATATCTCCTACTCTGCGGATTTCCGCAAGGAAACATTCGCTCTGCCTAAAGTATACTGACCAGAAAACTAAAGTTTGACAGTCGTTCTAAACCGCGGTTACGACTTTTAAATTTGCGATGCTAATTCGACAAAGTTCCGGTGTTTTTCATATTGCGCAGTGAAAAAATAAATAATAATTCGAGCTGATTCGAAATTCAATTTTAATATCAATTTTTCGGAAATTGTAGTACTAATAATTTACCTATCTGATATAGAAATTGAGAATGAACCTTAATTTCCGATAAAACATTTTTTAAAGGTTGTCGAATTTTCGTTCATCATTTTGGATCCATAATTTCGAATTTTGCAATTACGAGATGAGATTTGTAATCAGGAATTTCAAAAGCCTTTGAAATACAATTTTTTCAACAAAACGATCAGACTAATATTTGAATGCTCGTGTATTTGATTCCTAAATTTTGATCTGAAATCCAAAAAAAAAAAAAAGAAAAAAGTCCCACCAAAAATCTCCCGAGTACCAAATCCTCGACAAATCGGTGAAATACTTTTCGAAATATGTCGATCAAAGGGTTAATTCTTTGAATCGCAGAGTGACGTTAGATTTTACACCCTTAGTAAAGAAATCCGCATTTCGAACCCTCCAACATCGCAGAGTATACGGAGTGAACAACACCTCAGGGTTAGTGAGTTGTGACGTGTGTTATCCACCGTTTGGTGGTATTTTTTTATTTTTTTTTTTTCTTTCTATACGCGCGTATACCTATGTAGGTGTATTATGCCAGTACCAAAATCCTCAGGGATAAGCCGAAAAGCGCAAGAGCATAATTATAAGCCGAGCAAACAAGCGCAAGGGAGTCGAAACCACTGAGGGTAGGGTAGGGTATAGGGTAGGGTAGGATAGGGTAGGGTATACCTCCTATATACCTTTTGTAGCAGAGCACCAGGCAACATAAGTATTCATTATGAAAGGTAAATTTTGGAACGGGGGTACCCAGTTACCCCCTTCAGGCTGTAGGATATATCTTTGTCTTTAGTTGACAAAGGGAGAAAGGGTGTAGCTCGAGGTTAATGAAAAATGAGCTCCCGATGTTGGCCTAGAAATTGGAGTACCTGTTCGTTATGTATATTTACATGTTAAAAAAATGAGTAAATAATTTCGAGGGGAAGCCGGGGGGGGGGGGGGGGGGGGGGGGACGTTGGGTTGTTCGTTTCAAATTTTGAATAAAAAAATATTGCAACACGAATGAACGCCAAAGCAAGGAATAATTTCCCCTAAATGTATTTCATTAATCTTTTTATACACGACCTCGATCCGAAAGCCCATTCTCGATTCTGGGTGCTCGCAGTTTTTTTTCAACCCCTTGTCATTATCCAAACAATACTTTGGCTAGGGGATAAAGGACGAGGCCTCCCAGTCTCGAATAGAATCGGTTCGAGGTGCCACCAACACTGTCGCCTCTGTTCTTACCAGTTGTTTTTGTTTTCCTTTGCCACCATCGTAGGGGATGGGGATGGGGGTTGGGGTTGGAGTTGGAGTTGGGGTGGATAAATACCAAATAGAAAAAGAGACGCCGAGGGCTACAGAGGAGGTGGCTGGAGTATAACGAAAGAAAGAACGCCGAACTAGCTCGAGACAAGAGTAGTCAGGGCTGGCTAGAGGCGAGATGCGAGATGCTGGATGCGAGACTGTAGGGTTGGCTTTTATGAAGAGAGGAAATTCGCCTCCTCGCCTAAGCATGCAGCTGACACATTTGAAATATTACCTCCAGTCTAAAACGTCTCATGCAGATGAACGTGAGCCCGGATGAGCGTAAAGATTGCAAAAACGTTTATAAGCTCGTCTATTCGTGTCGCGAAACTAGCGTATAGCCAGTTCCCCGAACGAAGGAAGAAGCGAGCTTGCAGCCCGTGGAACCGACACTCGACTGCAGTAATCTTTATGGATGAATAAAAAGAGAGAGAATGAAAAAAGAGAGAAAAAAAAAAAAAAAAAATTATTATATACTATATGTTTTGTTCCGCATTTCACGTTGAGCTTAATTCATAATAATGGAGAAACGATAAGTACTGCAGAATGTGGACAAAATTTTAATATATTCTAGACAAAAGAGAAAGAGCTCTGGGGGTTGCAGTATTCATTATTATTTTTTCATTTTTGTTTCAACTATTCAAAAAAAGAATGAAAAAAAAAAACAAAAAATAAAAACTACTACTACTACTACTACTACTACTACTACTACTACAACCCTGCATGAAATCTGGAAATACGAAAATCTTTCTCGAGGATTTAAGCACGTATAACACTCCCAAGTGAAAAGCAGGTAGTTTGCCTAACAATGACGCGTTCCGACCAAGCGAGTGAGCGAGCTTGCAAGGGCTGTGAGAAAAAAGAAAAATGCGGCAAAGGATGATCACACACTTGCCCTAAAAGCACGTATATATAACTATACTATACTATAGAGTATATACGGTACAATCCTTATACACGTCGAAAACGAGTACGTACAGATAACTTGTACATTTGAAATGACGAGCTTTTCTGAGTGAAAACTCTATTGGAGAACGGGTCTAACGCGGATATTCCACTCCTACTAACAACGTCGTAGCTAAAAGGCGGATGCACCGAAAAGCGAGCCTTCAAGCTCAGAGCCGGCTTTTTGGATTTCATACAATTTTTAAACATTTTTTTGTTGTTATTATAATACAGAACTTTTAACTCGTTTTATGCATTTTTTTTTTTTTTCTTATAGAACTGCATAAGTTATTGGATATTAAAATTTTTACAATTTTACATTATTCCCAAAGATATTTATAGGCGCGATAATTTTCAATTCCGAATTGTTTTTTCGGGTTCATCGGGTGGAATATGAACAATTATAGACGATTATTATGTATTTATTTAAGGTGTTGATGATTATATCGACGCCTCTTACGAAGACTAGCACGTTTCAGATTTCTTACGAAAACTAGCACGTTTCGGCTCCTCACGAAGACTAGCACGTTTCGATACTCACCGCGAAGACTAGCACGTTTCGATACTCACCGCGAAGACTAGCACGTTTCGATATTCACCGCGAAGACTAGCACGTTTCAGTTATTGCTACGGAAGCTAGCATGCTTCGGTTATCCTTGCGAAAATGATTATTTTTAGATCAATGCAACAAGGATTTTCTGCAGATTATTATGCGGTGTCCGGTAATTAAATTGAAAGTTAATTTGCGAATGCAGGAGTGCGTTTTTCGCGGTGAAAACCGAAACATGCTACTCTTCGTGGTGAATATCGAAACGTGCTAGTCTTCGTGGTTTATATCCAAACGTGCTAGTTTTCGTAAGAAATTTGAAACGTGCTAGTCTTCGTAAGCAGCGTCGATATTTTGTAGGAAAAAAAAAACAAAAAAAAAAAAAAAATTAAAAAAGTGTTAGTAACTTCTGACTCAAATCTATCTCCTGAATTGATTTCTTGATTTAGGTACCTTTGGTTTCGTGCGTGTATTGAGAAGGGTGTGTGTGTGTGTGTGTGTGTGTGTGTGTGTGTGTGTACGCGCCTAAATCCATACAACTATAGACATCGAAAACGATTCCAAGGGTCCCCTCCTGCAGGCGAAGTTTAATTAAAGGAAACTGAATATTTATCCTCCCTGGAGGACCTTCCGGATTATTCACCATAATGGCGTTTTCTGAGGTTAACCGGACGCCCCTCGACCTCAGTAAATTGTAGTAAACACTCCATAGCTTATAGTATAGTATACGTATAGAGTATGTATTAGGATGTTTCTTATTTAGGATTCGGACGAATTTCTTAGCAGACGCTATCCCAAATCAGCTCCAAATAATTCAAAAGCAATTGCATAATTTAAAAAAAATTTTATCTCAACTCTTACCGGGTGGATTTCCCCATTTAAGGAGAATTTATTTCATAACCAAAGTTCATTTCACATCAAAATATTTTTCTTTTTCAAAATCATGTGTCGTATAAGGATTTTAGAGCACCGTTGGACCGATTCAGGTCATCTTGGATTCATTTTCTTCAGAAAACAAATCCTCATCATGTGAATGTAGGAATATTGAAAAAATTTCGTTTTGGCCAAGTTATTTAAGGGGGGGGGTAAGGTTAATTCGGTGAAAAAAAGACATGTATTGAAGATTTTTTTTTGGCGATACAGATAGTGTTAGTTTATTCAGTCAATTTCCATATAATAATGCAACATTTGAACAATATTTCCCTCAATTTTCATTGCAAAATATTGAAAATTGAGCGAATGACAGTGAATCTCCGGAGGCGCCTCGAAAAAAAATGGTTTTGCGGTGTTCAGCATAACTCGCAACAGAATCATCCGAAACGAAAAAATCAAAATGCATTTTTCAAAGGAGATGTTTCTCGAGGTAATCACGAGAGGATTTTTTTTTTTTCGATTTTTCAATTTTTCGTAGCACTTGAAAGCCAAAAAACCGATTTTCGCTGAAAAAATCGGCCAATTTTCTGTTGTAACATTAATAATTATTAAAAAAAAAAAAAAAGCTCTCGACAATACCTGGTGAATTATGTGAAGAAGTACTGTGCAAAATTTCAAAACGATTGGTCCAGTAGATTTTGAGTTATGGTGAACACGGACTTCGAATATGACAAGTTTTAGAAAAACGCTCAGCTTTGCACACTGAACAATCCAAAATGGAACTCGATAATTTCTTTTATACTTACACAGAGTCGTCTATACCAGGTCCATGAAGTATAGAGCTGTATACTATGTCTCGAACATATACAAGGTCCTTTTACATACCTATGAAGACCCTTCCACGAAGAAATAAATGTAGGGATTATAATAGAGCAAAAAAAGCGCTTTATGTATTCCCGCTCATAACTCCGTTAATATTGCTCCGATCGATTTAAAATTTTGACACAATATTCTTGAGACGTTATACATGCATATGAAAAAATATGAAAAAAATGCAGAAAAAAAAGTTTAAATACCTTACCCCCCCCTTAAGAAATGAGTGATAATAATTTTTGCAAATTTGGTAAATTGATCATAACTTATGACATAATTTTTTATTTTAAAATTCCTACATTCACATGATGAGGATTTGTTTTCTGAAGAAAATGAATCCAAGATGACCTGAATCGGTTCAACGGTGTTATAAAATCCTTACGATGCACATGATTTTGAAAAAGAAAAATATTTTGATGTAAAATGAACTTTGGTTATGAAATAAATTGATTTCGGACTATGATAATTTCTCGAAAAGTCGCTGTACTGGTCCCCTAAGGGGGTTTCCCAGTCTGGAGCTCCAGAAAGCGTGTGTATTCTTTGAAGCTTTGTGCCGTTAAGGGTTGTAGAAGGAGAATAAATGAAAAAATATGTTTTGAAAGTGCTCAACTTAAGCTTCAATTTGAAAAAAAAAAGTTGACAATATCATCAAAATTACGACCTCTCTGGCCATTGAAGTCATGGTCTGCAAAAAGCAGCGTCGAAAACGGTAAACAACATTGTAACCGAACGGAGCATCTGAAACCCAAAAACAAGGAGTCATTTGATTGGTCAAGGCACCATCTAAGCTTCTATGGAACGGATTTGTCGTCCGTCTTTTGGTTTATTAATAACTTGCAAAAACAGTTGTCAAAATCGAAGAAATCTAAGTTTTTTGATTAAAAAATTCGCAACTCACCCAAATTTAGGTTTATCAAAAATCGGTTCCATAGAAGCTTAAATGGTACTTTGACCATCAAAATGACTCCTTGTTCTTGGGTTTCAGATACTCCGTTCGGTTACAATCTTGTTTACCGTTTTCGGCGCTGCTTTTTGCAGACCATGACTTCAACGGCCATAGAGGTCGTAATTTTGATGATATTGTCAACTTTTTTTTTTCAAATTGAAACTTAAGTTTCGCTCTTTCAAAACATATTCCTTCATTTTTTTTTCCTTCTACAACTCTCAACGGCACAACGCTTTGAAAAACATGCACGCCTTCTGGAGCTCCAGACTGGGAAACCCCCTTAAAACACACTAGTCTTGGCTGAATTCTCAATATAATGTAGTATTTTATTGTAAGAGTAATAATTTTCCAAAAAATCTGTAACCACAAAATTTCATGTGGGCATTGTTTTTTTTTTTTTTGAAAATTATTACTCTCACAATAAAAATATATACTGAGAATACAGCCGAACAAAATACACGTGTATTTGGAATGGGGAACTCTACCCTCTTTATGGGATGGGTTAGAGTTGAGATAAAAATCTGAAAAATTAAGGAATTGTTTTTGAATTATTTGGAGCCGATTTTAGGGGCGCGTACCAAAAAATTCGTCCCAGCGCTAAGTATGGACCACCCTAGTATATATCAACTTAAACTTTATTACCGCTGTAGTACATAAGTTAATCATCGATCGATCTTATATAAATACGTATATTATTTAAGCGGGGGATTACCTATAATAACTGAAAATAACTGATAATAAATAAAAAAATAATCTTCAGGGAGATTGTTTAGTTATTTGTTACAAAAATAGAATCCATAAAAGAAAGAAAGAAAGAAAGAGAAAAAAAAAAAAAAGATGCGTGTACATACTTTTTCTTTCCTTTTCTTTTCTTTACGTTTTCTTATTTCTTTTCCTTATACTTTTCTTTATTTTCTTTATTTTCTTATTTCTTCGCGAAAAGTTCAAAGTATAGAAAGTGGAAAGAGCCTGGTAAGAGAGAAGAGACTAAAGAAAAGTTTGTATCTTGAAAAGAGCTTGACGCCTCTGTACAAAGAAGTTATTAGTGTGGGGCTTGCGAGCTTAGCGACTTGGGTAAACAGAAATCTATCTGGTACATATATACCTACACTCTTTGGTATACAGGTCAAGGTTTTAGCCCCTAAGGTTATAATAAATTCTACATTCATCCCCTTCGTCAAAATCTCAAACATAGTCGACGTATGTTAATATGTTATATCCACCCATTTTCAAACTCGATTTTCTAAGAACAACCATAGTCCCAAATTTTACTAACTGCAGTATACGAACCTACCCCTAAAAACCTACCCCTAAAAAATCTGTGTTACCCTCAGCTTTCAAGACAGAAAGCTTTCCTGGCAGAAGATATCCATAAAATTTACGATACGGTGGGGTGGGGAGTTGGTTTTAAATTTATATCATCATTCATTATTCATTATTCATCGAGGCTTATGGGGACGATATAATAATAATAAAAAAAGGAAAAAATTAAGAAAGAACGAAAAAAAAAGAAGAGAAGAGAAGATAATTAAAGAATAAGGGAATAAAACGAGGTGTTAATTATTTCGTTAGTATTAAAGGCATACATTTGATTACCTATTTATCTCATTGTCAGTCTACGTTTTTTTTCATTTTTTTCAATTTTTTTTTTTTTTTTTTTTTTTCACACTGTCAGACATTTATATATGCAGGGATGTACCATATACCTACCGGAGTGAAATTTTGCTCCAGGAACAAAACGTTAGCATTCAGAGAAGCCTCGGTCATAAATCATAGTGGCAAATAGCAAGGTGCTATAAATTCGTAAGATTTTTTTTTATCTTTCTTTCTTTCTTTCTTTATTTTTTATTTTCTTTTCTCTTATTTTTCTCTTTCAAATCCCTCAACGAATATCCTAAGGTGCGGGGAAGCAAAAAGCAAAAAAAAAAAAAAAGCTCCCCTGAAATTGAACCGTCGAGAAACATTATAAGGGCCGGACTATAAACGTTCAGTAATTCAACGCACTTTTTCGACTGTCTTAATAGATTTACTGATAATTATATTAACCCTGAATTGAATTACGATCTTTCATATTTTTTTTCTTTTTTTTTTTTTCATTTTTAAATTGAAAACTTCAACAGCGTTAGATTTAACTTTCATTAATCAGACTTTCACGTTTAGGAAATGAGAACTTTCTTGTACCTGATAAATTGAAAAGCCAGGAATAAAGTTGTTTTTTACTTTTTCGTCTTCTTCTTCTTCTTATTCTTATTCCTCGATTTATTTATTTTTCGTTTCTTTTTCGTATTTATATATATAGAAGTGAAAATGGATTTCATCTAATCATCGAATTTAACCGCAATCCAAAATCACTAAATTAACTACACCTACTGTAAATAAAAATTGTTTCATGTATATATTATGTATAAGGCGAGGAAACTTGTTTCGAATTGGCTTCCGTGCGAATTGGCTATAAAATCAAGTGCAGTTTATAGATTGTAGTAAAAATTCTCTAGGTAAATCGAACGTTTCATATTCATAGCCGCTGAATATTCAATCTCTAAGTTTTTATCTTACCTGTAAATAAATCAATTGATCAAATATTCGATTCAAGCGTGAAGAAATTCAATTTTCTTATGTACAGAGAAAATGATTATTTTCACTCCGATCTTGCGTCTTCATTATTTCTCATTTTTTCATCAATCTATCGCAAAAGTTGAGTGAAAAGATGGCTAATCCTATATATATATATATTTTTTTTTTTTTTTTTTTAAGTAAACGACGATAATCATGATTCGAAATTTACAGCAGTATAGCTGCCACAGGTGAGTGGCAGCAATATAACTTTGGCTTCTACCATACACCTATTTGCTTAAAGTAATTTCCGTTTAATTTTCGAACCTGTAACCTGAAGTGGTAGGCTGCACGTAGTGCAAGCTCAACCCAATGAAGCCACCATGAAGCCAAGGTAAGCTTCGTATCAACGTTTATTTAACGAGCTTTCACCTATGGCCTAGACCCTATATAGAGCACCACTAATTCTCTCAAATAAACCTCGCTCAACGAGCTTTAGACATATATCACAATTAATTCGGTATTGTGTACTACGACACGAATTGCATACATAACATGTTTTCAACATTATTATGGATGAAGGAATTCGGATTTTTTTTTCTTTTTTTTTTTTACGAATAGGTGTTGAGTGCAGAATGAATAATTCTAAACGATGCAGATGTATATATGGGCAGGTCCACCAAATTATCTGTAAACGATCCGGGGTCAAAATTTCGATTTGTCTGCAATTTTGATATTTCATAGTGTGTATTGAGATACAAAAATCCACCAAATATTAGACCTTTAAGCCTTTACCGTTCAGGAGAGACGCGTTGATTAGTCTCTCAACTTTGAGCACATTGACTTTTACATTCGAATTTTTATCCCATCTCTATCGCAAAAAAAGAGAATTTTGTTCAACCGTGTTTTTCATGTAAAAATGTCTGATCTTTCTGAATATGAAATTTGTGTCAAGCTAGATTCTCAAAAACTATAAAAAAAACGTGTTTTTTCAATGTTCCCCAAATTTTTTTGCAATTTTTGTATTTTTATCTGAAAGCTTGCAGTTTTTAACTACAGGAACTGAAATTTGTTTTCGGTGCCCGTAATGGGATCAGGCGGGAGTTGCATTTATGTTCATTAAATTAGATATGAAATTTATTTTTTTCTCTCGTTCAGCTATGTATCTTCATTTTATTCACATTCGTGGAAGTGCTATATTTTTTAAACACTATAAAATGAGGATTCTTCGCTGAATAAAGAAAAAAAAAAAAAATATTTTATACTCAATTTAATAAACATAAATGCAACTCCCGCCTGATCCCATTTTGAGCAGCCAAAACAAATTTCAGTTCCTATAGTTAAAAACTGCAAGTTTTCAGATAAAAATATCAAATTTGAAAAAAAAATTGGGGAACGTTGAAAAAAACACGTTTTGTTTCGAAAAAACGTATTTTTTTGACAGTTTTTTAGAATTTAGCTTGAAACCAATTCCATATTCGGAAAGATCAGACATTTTTACATGAAAAGCTCGTTTGATCAAATTCTCTTTTTTGCGATAGAGATTGGATGAAAATTCGAATGTAAAAGTCAATGTGCTCAAAGTTGAGAGACTAATCAACGCGTCTCTCCTGAACGGTAAGGCTTAGCGGTCTAATATTTGGTGGATTTTTACATCACAATACACACTATGAAATATCAAAATTGCAGATAAATCGAAATTTTGACCCCGGATCGTTTTTTTTTTTTTTTTTTTTTTTCAGCCGCTTGAAAGAAAAAAAAAAAAACATCAAATTCACGAGATTTCAAATTTTTTGAAGTTGATGCGACAATAGTACTTTTCGATACTAGTGCGAAAGTGTCCGATTCTTGGATGAGTGCGGAGCGTTTCGTCCGAGCGAAGCAAAGGTGTGACAATTAGACGAGTCGAAAATCATCTTTCGCACGTGTATGGAACTTTGGTTTTCAACGTAACGCGCGTTAAGTTGAAATTATGCACGCGAAGCGTGCGCAAAATCGAACTTTACGCATTTAGCGTGTTGAAAACACTTCATTTTCTATATACTCAATCTCTTCAAGGCCCAAAGACCCAAAAAAAAAAAATCTTTAAACAATTTCTAACTATGTCCCGAAATACAAGTAATCAGCAGTGAAAAAACTGATTCAATCAAACATTTCTGCAGAGTTTACCAGTGGTTTGAAAAAAAAATTGGTAAAAGTTTATACAGGGTGTCCCAGAACTAAATGCAGAAAATGAAGAGGGTGATAAAGGGGGTCAAGCTGAGTAAATTGACCTATAGAACGTGTGGTGTCCGAAGTACCGGTCGCGAGATATGGCCGCTTAAAAAATCGCGCTGGACGCCAGAATGTAGGCAACCGACTACACAGCTGGCATCGGTTAATACAACAACATTACCTACTTGTTTCCAAAACAAAATTTGATCTCAAAAGTATTTTTGTCTGAAATTCTCGAATTCAAAATCGTCATGATTTGCATATCTGCAAAAGTCGAGCGTGCTTATCAATTAGACGGCTGACAGATATCTGGTGTGTAGTCAGTTGCCTACATGCCGGCGCTCAGCGAGATTTTTCAAGTGGCCGTACCTCGCGACCGGTACTTCGGAGACCACATGTTCTATAGGTCAATTTACTCAGCTTGACCCCCTTTATTACCCTCTTCATTTTCTGCATCCACTTCTGGGACACCCTGTACATTATACTCCCTTGAGTAGCCGAACTTTTTTCAATATGAGTCTAACAAATTTTAATGAATCAAACAAGGATTCATCATTT